>JAOWBP010003659.1:11204778-11227547 GCA_028571105.1 Tragopan temminckii | reverse complement strand
AGAGAGAGAGAGAGAGGTCTCTTTATAGATCTATAGATACAGATCAAAGAGAGAAATTTCTAGAAGAAATTCCCTAAACGGGTTGCTATCACTGTGCAGTATTTCAGTAGAGGTGGTGGGTGGTAGGTGTCTTAGTTGCTGTTTTCCAGTAGTTCAGCAATTAAGAGTTCTTCCTCTGTGCCTCTGGGTACGTGTGTGTCTGTCTGTCCTGTTGCTGGCAGTTTGAAGTTGAACGCAGAGGCAACCTGTTTTACACTGTAGATTGTGTAACCTACTAACAGTGCCACAGAAACAGTGGTTGAATTCCAAGCATGCTAAATTCTGTGCTGCCCTGTGTTAAATCTGGTTTGTGAACACTGGCTACAGAGATCCATCCTTACCTTATCTATCATTCAGATAAAGTGACTAGACAATTGAACAAATACCATGGGAGCTGATGGATTTTTGTATTAAAAAAAAAAAAATAATTAAAAAATTGTAAGATAAGCTTTAATAAAACACAGCTGAGCAGGTTGTGAGATGACTGGATGAAATATAATGGCTTTTCATACAGTGGGTCAGCTCAAAACATGATGCTTTGTTCTGCTCTTGGAATGATACATATTTTACAGTTCTAATATCTTTCTGGTCTCTTATTCCCCTGCCTCACCATCTCCCTTTACTTCAGTGGATCCATGAAGTCTGAGAATAATCTGGCAAGTGGTGTGCTTATCCATTGGGAAGTGAGCTGTTTTACTCATATTGCTCCCCAGAACAGCAGCTGAGAACAGTGGGAAGTCAAGTGCTGGCATTTTTGTTGGCTTTATATTAAGCAACAGGAAAATAGATTATTTGCAATGGGACTCACACCAGGTAGTCAAGATACAAAGATCAGCATCACTCAGCAATGGACTGTAGGAGCAGAATTGAAAGAACAAGCAAGCATTAAATAAGAGAGTACATATGCAGTTGTTCACGCTGAATAGCATCATCACGGAGCCACAGCTGCATGGAGCCTGTGTGCTCCATGCATTACTGCTTCTTATAACCTGCACGCATTGTACAGATGCACTCATGGGAGTGAAAGTTATCCTTGAAAATGTAAAATTCTTTTGCATGATTTTGTGAGCTCCTTTGTAATAACTGAAGTTCCTTCCTATTTGTCCGTGAACACAACTTGAGATAATTTTCTTCCTTCTCATTTGTCTTCCCTTCGCGTAACTGATGCACTGCTTTAAAGCATCTTGGAACAGAGAGGAAATCTTTCTGCCCTGTGTTTCTGAGGTTTGAATAGAATATAGAAGACTTAATTTGTAAAGGACCTATGAAAATCGTCGAGTCTGGCCATCTTGGACTAAATCTCTTAATGTATAACAGATATTACTGTCTATAAGACCATAAAATATTTCTCTGTGAAAGTTGTTTCCGCAGTTGACTTGTTGACTTCTAAGAAATGGTGACTTGATTTTGCGTGATGCAAGTAAGAAATCATTTTATCAGGTCTTCTGTTCGCTCTTTTTAACTTAATAGTTTTCCATCCTTTGCATAAAGGAGTAGAACCGAAGGTAGGAAGCTTCTTTTCTCTTGTCTTTGGAAAGAAGAGGTGCAATGTTTACAAATACTTGTTGGCACATTAGACCCGGTTGTATTTGTCTCCTGCTATTTAACAGCCAATACATAGTGTGAACAGCTGCTATAAATAGAAGTTGAAGTGAGATGAGTCACAATTAAACTGAAAGTAACATATGCCCTTATTCCAAAAGTAGTTGATGTAGGATGATGTATGTTCACTGAAGCCTGAATGGTTGTCTGGAGACACTGTTAGAATGAATCAGGTGTAAGTTTTCTAAAAGACATGCAACATCCTCTGATATTGTTTTATGCACACTGAGTTGAATAGCCCAATTCAGGTAGGATTTTGGTCAATGCCTTTTGAAAATGAAGCTCGAATGATCATTTAGGAAAGAACAGTCCATGTAGAACTTATTTTTCCTGTGAGAATGAGAATATGACTGCAGACAGTTACTTCTCCATGAGCTGTAACATACTATGTTCCGCTACAGATAGCAGATTGTTTGAAATATGGTTTCATGAAATCGGGGAATGAAAGCACTATTTCTGAATAAAAGTACTATAAGAAAATTATGCTACTGTTGCCCTGCTGAGAAGTTCTTGAGATGCAAATGGACTATAATTACAGAAATAAGATACTAGTGCATGGCACAGAATGACAAATATCTGGTGAAAGGGCACAAGGTTTGATGGAGGACAGTAAGTGAAAACCTCTGCTCCTTGCTTCTATATTGAATGTGACTGAATCTCAGTATTTTCTCTTGAGTTTAAAAGGTTTGCCTGGATGCTTGTGTACAAGTGTTTGTGTAGCACAGTTTGAAGGGTTTGTTTCTTTGTAGTGATTGTGGCTTACTATGCATATTTCTATTAATGCAGTACACACAAAAAGTGCAACAGTATATAATTAAGAACATCAATTTTATGATGTTGTGCTATGTATATTGTTAATCAAGATCTGATACAGGATACACTACATGACACAATATGCAGAGAAATGCAGTGAATTATGCAATGGTACATGCTTGAACTCTTGCTTTCATGTGTATTTTATATTCATAATTTGTTTCACGAGCTGTCAGCTCTATTGCATCTTAGCCATGTTTAAAAACCTGAGCATAATAGCTGAAACAATTATAGGTTATTATGGATTGATGTTTCACTAAAAGCTAAGTTTATTTAAACCCTATGTTCTCTTCCATGTTCTGCTAACATTTTTATAAATGAGTGACTGGTGAATTTTAAGTGTTATTAGTAAGTTCAATAGTCAAACCCTTAAAGGGATTGTGAGCTTCTTTTAATTCCCTACCTTCCCTTTTTAAACTTCACTGACAAATGAAGTTTGATTGATTCCTGCCTTCTTGAACCAATTCTTTTTCACTTAAGTGCTGGCTCGTTAAGTTGCTAAAATATCTGGTGTCTTGAACTATAAAAGTGGAGAACACTGGAAAGAGACTGAAGTTTGGGTGTGGGGTGGTTTTTTCCCTCCCCCTCTCCTCCTCCTCTACTTCCCTGCATTTTTTCCCAGGCTCCATGCTGGCTAGACTTTGGAGCTTCTAGGAGAACATATATATATATATATATATATATATATAAAATAAAAAAAAAAAAAAAAAAGGAATGGCTCTCAGAGTAAAGTGTAAGCAGTAAATGATTGAAAACCATAATAGCATTCTTGGCATCTGCTTGGCAATTTTATATAATCAGATGCCTCCTTTTAGTTAGTGGTTTGTTAAATCACTGGTTTATAGATTTTTAAATGTTTTGCTCTGTCTCAGTGCAGCTCTAAGGCTCAGCCTTATTGTCCTGGAATTGAAATTGATGACCTGGAAGGCATTCTTCTTCCCTCCTCTCTTTCAATGTGTTTTCACCCTTTTTCTTTTAAAAGTGTGTCTGAAAGGGTAAAATTATGATTGAGTTTTAGTGTAACAACAATGAAATATTAAACAATGAAGGCACAACGGCGTATGTTCTGCCTGGGGAGTGCTCAGCTCCAGCTCATATGATCGTTTTGACTTCGTGAACGTATGTAAGAACAGGGCATTGTTCTGCAACAGAAGTTCCTGCTGGTAAAAGTTTACCTTGGCTAAAATTCTCTAGAACAAAAGGATAGCTACTATGTAGCAATGCTTCTTACCTGGGAAAGATATGGTGAACAAGTAACAACATAAAAATCAATGACTAAAATATTTTTGGCTTAATAATTTAAGTATGTAGATCACCCTTTTGATTCATATTGAGTAAAAGAGAATCTCTATGAGCGTGTTCAAAGTAGTGTGGGATATTGCATGATAGTATAAGAAAATCCTACTCAAAATCTTGCATCTTATTTATACAGTATTCTTTTGATAATTGCATTAAAAGCTGGGGAGATATCATCTAGCAAGAGAATCTTATTGTGTATACAGAAACAAGTGAGTTGTCCCAGCCTTCCATTCTTTGTAATGACGTACTGCTATAGATGCAAATTTTTGAGCAAAATGTGATTTAGCATCTAAAACAATAACATCTTATTTACTGTGTTTCCTTTGCGATAGTGGCTTCAAATTTGGTCCTTTGTATGATTTAGTTTACATCGCTAATAGAAAAATTCAGTATCTTTAATTTCTATCTATAGTGTCTGCTGTGCAAATAGTCTTCTAAACAGTCTGAGCTTTGGAACAGGAAAAATGCTGGATGAACAATGGTTAGTGACCACAGTATTACCCTGAGGTTACAGTCAGTCTGATGTTTATGGGCCCTTGTCATGATCTGGAAGTAAATCTTGTTCTGAGCATGATAAATCTGTCTGTTGTTTGTTGCCAGGAGAAAACTAATAGGTTTACTGTGTTTCCACAACAAATATCATAGAAAAATTTCTCCAATCTTTGGATGCCTGTGACTTAATCACAACTGTGAAGAAATTTAACAAGTTACTAAAGAGATAGGGACTTCACAACAGTTCAGAATCCTGACTTTCCCTTGGCTCTTCTGACGGCAGGCAATAATTTTTTAAGGATTTAGTAGCTTGACTATTTGTTTCTTGTCTCCTTATGTCTTTTTGCTATTTGTTGCTGGGCTCTGTAGCATAGTTTATTCGCATGTGGAGCTGTCCTAGGAAACTACAGAGCCCACCCTCAAAGCTGACAGTGAATCCATAGAGACTTTGTTGCTGAAGGATATGGGTGATGAGTAGTTTGGTGGCAGTCCCGCTGCAGTTGAATAAGGCACTGAATGTATGCACTGGCTGCCTTTCAGAATGCAAAGCCCAGGCCAGTCCTGTGCCCCAGAGGGAGCATGCTGAAACATGGTACCATCATGAAATAGACAGTCCTTGCTGTGTGTGTGTAGATAGACAGTTCTGATCATACTTCACTGGTAAGTGTAAGACTGTATAAGCATAAGACTGTAGCAGCTATGCTGTTGTGAACAGCTGCCTATGTCCTGCCTGATGAGAGTATCGTCTCTAAAAGCATGCTGTTTTGTCTGCTGATACACAGTTCAGTGTGTTCACTGCATGCATTAAATGCTTTGTATACCTACTGCCTACCTATGCTAAAGATGCATAGTCTGTAACTGTTACTGAACCTTTAAAATTTTCTTTATTACTTTCTTCTTTCAGTGTTTTGCATTTAGAAAAGTATGTGTGCTAAAATATGCTATGTTGAGCTATCTGTGAACAAGTACAATCATCCAGTTCTTCTGCATATCCACTCTACTAATCATCTACAAAATTTGTCTGTATAGCCTGCTGTCCAAATGGCTACCGTGCTCCAAAAGTAATTTTCTGTAGGAAGAAAGTGTTTTAGTATGTGTTATTAGAGAATCAAACACTTAAAAAGATCTTCAGGTACTTGATTTGCAGCTGAAGATAATTATGATCTGAAAAAAAGGAACACAAAAAAGTGAAAACTGTACTGAGATGAGAAAACAAGACGACGTTTTGGGGGCATTTTATTTTTTTAATTAGAGATGGATGATAGTCTGTGTTTGAGTAGTGAGTTAGCTGTTGTTTGGCTTTAATATATAGAACTTAAGATTCTTGGCTAATTTTGACAGAAGAGTAAGTTAGTTGATCTGGGCTAAAAATCAAATGAGAATTTGACTGTGAGAAATACTCTGCTAAATCTATCTCAAATCATCTTTGAATGGAGTTACCTTTTTTACAGACTGCAAACATGTGAGAGAGCGAAACTTACATAATTAGGGGTCTGCTGAATACAATTTGCTCTATGAAGTGGGGGTGTTTTTCTTGTTCATCATATGTGGAAGCTTATACCAAGACACCGGGCTCACAACTTTCTTTTGCTGTGCTTTTTCTTTTGAGAATGTTCCATTTTTGCATGCATGACATGTGTGGCATCCTATATTTGCTCATGAAATCTGGTGAAGTAACCCAGTAGAATCATAGACTCATTAAGGCTGGAAAGACTTCTAAGATCATCTAGTCCAACTGTCAATCCATCACCACCCTAACCACTAAATCATGTGTATGTACCACATCTGCATGTTTTTTGAACACCTCCAGGAACAATGACTCCACCATTTCCCTGGGCAGCCTATTTCAATACTTCACCACTGTTTCTGAGAAGTCATTTTTCCTAATACCCAACCTGAACCTCCCTTGGTGTATCTAGAGGCCATTACTTCTTGTCATATCACTGTTACTGGGAGAAGAGGCCAACTTCCTTCTCGGTACATCCTCCTTTCTGGAAGTTGTGTAGGGCAATAAGGTCTCTCCTGAGCTTTCTCTTCTCCAGAGTAAAAAAAAAAATCCCAGTTTCCCCAGCTGCTCCTCATACAACTTGTATTCCAGGCCTTTCACCAGCTTTGTTGTCCTTCTCTGGACATGAGCCTCAGCATCCTTCTTGTAGTGAAGGACCCAAAACTGAACAAAGTACTTGAGATGTGTCCTCATCTGGGCTGAGTACAGAGGGACAATTGCTTCCTTATTCCTGCTGACTATACTGTTTCTGACACAAGCCAGGATACTGTTGGCCTTGGTCACCTGGCCACACTTCTGGCTCATGTATAGTTTTCTGTAGACTAGCACTCCCAGATTATTTTTCACCATGCGATTTTCCAGCTACTCTACCCCAAACCTGTGGCATTGTATAGGATTGTTGTGACCGAAATGCAGGACCTGGCTCTTGATCTTTTTGAACCTCATACAGCTGGTTCAGCCCATTGATCCAGATTTGATTCAGGCAGATACAGAGTTTCTTCCACCTTGATGTCATCTGCAAACTCACTGAGAGTACTCTCAGTCAAAAGGTTGGCCCCAGTATTGAACCCTGAGGAACACCACTCTTGACAGATTACCAGCTGGATTTAACTCCATTCACCAATACTCTCTGGACTTGGCCATCCAGCCATGCTTTTCCCCAGCAAAGGGCATACCTGTCCTAGCCATGAATTGCCAGCTTCTCCAGAAGACTGGTACAGGAGACAGAGCCAAAGGCTTTACTAAAGACTAGGTTGACTATGTCCACAGCCTTTTCCCTATCTGCTAGGTGAGTCATCTGGTCATAGAAGGTGATGAGATTGGTCAAGCAGGACCTTCCTTTCATGAACCTGGCTAGGCCTGATCCTCTTGCTGTCCCACACGTGTATGATCACACTCAAGGCTATCTGCTCCATAACCTTTCCTGATGCCAAGGTCAGCCTGACAGACCTATAGTTCCCTGTGTCCTCCTTACAACCCTTCCTGTAAGTGAGCATTACATTGTCAAGTTGCTTGTTGTCTGGGACATCCCTGGTTGACCAGAACTGCTGATAAACAAGGGGAAGTCTGGCAACACCAGAGAAGAATTTCTCAGGGCCCTTTCAGATGGATGGTACTAGTACTTTTGATATTATCTATTTTAATGTTTATGTTAATATCCATTATTTACATCTGAGTTTAACCTGTAGTCCAATCCAGTCTTTGCCCAGAGCTTGCTAGGGATCTTCTCTCCTATTATCAAGACAGTGTTTCTAATACAAGATGCTGGAACACACTTTTGTGTCAACTTCTTATTCCTCCTCCTGCTGCTTGGTAGCTCAGGAGATAGTACTGTTTCTTTCCCTGATAGTGGGTAGCACAGGGAGTGAAAAGTCAGCCCATCACTGAGACTTGCTGGCTAGGAACTGAAGTGGTATTGCCTAGCTTAGTGAGTACAGGTAGTGTGGGCAGGTCTACTACTGGAGAACAGAAAAAATGACAGTGACAGAAAAAATCTCCACTGGTGTTTTTGTCTAGCCTTGTGGAAAAGTTCTATGTTGGATATAGAATGGCGAAGTCATGAAAAATTTTGTGCAATTTACTCAGCTAAAATTTCCTTTAAGTGGAAGTTTCATCTCAGTTGAAAAGCTGATTATGCTTTAAGTACTACTACTTCGGCTTGATGTGGTAAGGTCTACACATGCCTTGCGCTGCTGTAAAATAGCCTATGTATCCCTTGCTGAATCCCCTAATGCTTAGAGAGATAAAGCAGAACTAGGAAGCAGACATTGCCCATGCTTTATTCTTGGTGAGATACAT
This sequence comes from Tragopan temminckii, assembly GCA_028571105.1. Taxonomy (NCBI): domain Eukaryota; kingdom Metazoa; phylum Chordata; class Aves; order Galliformes; family Phasianidae; genus Tragopan; species Tragopan temminckii. The sequence goes on along the minus strand of JAOWBP010003659.1, from coordinate 11,219,497 downwards.
GTGTCCAAGTCATAAATTAAGGCCTAGGCTTTGTCTCATACTAGAACTTGGTTTCTGTGGGTCGGATGAAGAACAAGTTAAATCTGCTTGTTTGCGTAATGCAAATGGGAAGACACTGGGAGAAGAACTGCATAGTTCAACACCTCTAAGATGTCCAATTAGAGTAAAAGATTCAGTTTTCAAAAAGCTGCATTATATGCATGCAGTTACCTGTAATACATCTCCTTAAGAAATACATGCACTTGGCACAGATTGTGCTTTCTGTTGGTTTCTTATGCAAACTACAGATAGAATTCTTTCTTGGTCGTTTAATGAAATCAGTGGCAATTTAAAGCTAAAAAGCATGTGTACCTGTGTATTTACAAAGAAAAAAAATTTGAGGAAAAATGACCCAAATATGTCCTTATTATTAGAAAATTTACAGGTGAAAATGGTATTTCAAAATCTCTTATGTGGCCCAAATCACATTCCTTTTATCTAATTCAAAGCCTCATATCACTCTTTCATGGAAAAAAATGATCTTCATATGTTAGGAAGTAATAACGTCAGTTCTGCAACTTGTTTTGTAAATGAAGTAAGCATCACGTCAGGATGAATGCATGTGGCCAAAATAGCTATTTGTTGGCTGCTGCATAGCTGTTCCTTTGCACCCTAAGATTTACTAGCCTTTTGAGGAAGGAGGAGTAGTAGCAGAGGAATGAACCCACGTAAGCATTGCATTGCAGCTTTAACGAGGAGTTTCACCTACATGTGAACCCAAGAAAGCTGCAGAAAGCTTTCAGGGAAAGGAGCAGCATTATAAATATTTTAAATCTTTCTGTGAGCAGGGAACAGTGTGACATATGTTTTACATTTCACTGCCTGCTACAGTACCATTATTTTAGAACCTGTCGCCTTTCGTAGGCTATGCACTCATAGACAAATGCCATCACTTCAAAACCAATAGCTAAGCTGCCTCTTTTCATACTGTTTCTTTCAGTTCCAACTGACAGTTTTAAAAAAAATTGTTGTTCCCCCCACACACCCTGTTCTAAGTGATCTGACCTAAAAAAGTGTATCGTACAGCTGAGCTGGAAATACAGACATTCGCTTTGAAAACTGATACATCACAAAGTAAAGCAAAATAAAAAAGAACCCTAATGCAGAGATGAAGCCATCATGTGGGAAAAGGGAGAGGTGTGTTTAGAGTCTGCTTCAAAGTGTCAGGAAGAAGTAGTCCTCTTTCAAGGTAAAACAGCTACTGTTTTATTTTTCTTCTTTGCTTGAACATTGCTTGAATGGCCCCAGTTGTGCCTTCCAAAACCATTGCTGTCATCAACAAGAAAACGAGACATGGTAGCAAGGAGATGCATCTGAGGCAGGCAACAAGGGCACAAGAATATCAGCCCACATCTTCTGTATCTTCCAAATTCTAGTTCAACTCCCTATCCAATTATTTTACCTACTTTGTGGGATTAAAATATGTGCAAAATAGCATGAAATATTTCATGGAAAATTGAATAATTCACAATAAGACAGCTTCAGAAATGGTTTGTTCTTTATGCTGTGTTTTCAGTGTCATGAAGTAGTTTCAGAATCAGGGTGAAATTATGATATTTCAGATCCCAATGACTTTGAATTTGCTTATGAGAAATCCCTAACTGCTATTCTATGCATTTTTTTGTTTTAATTTTTTTGATAATCCATTTTTAATTGCAACAATAAATTACTTGCTAGAGTTCTATGCAAAATGAAAAAAAGTGCAGTACTGCCTAGTTTTCTTTCATAAGAAAAGTCATCAATTAAAAATTGTAGATGATACTTGAATGATTAAAAATAAAATAATTTGTACAAAAACCTATAGTATTTCCTGTTGAAAACTTATTCTTTTTAGAGCCAAAGGAATACATTTGAGTGCCATTAATACAGATTAAATTAAATTCTTTATCCAGAGCCAATCTATGTGCCTGTTAAGTAAAAACAGGGATTGTGAAAATATCATCCTACTGGGATTTTAAGATCTGGCTAGGTAAGCATAAGGCCAGAATTCTTCGGTGAAAGTAAAAGCTGCTTTTTTGGGAGCTGAGATGAACTTCATATTCTCTAAGGTCTTCAGCAGCTCTGTTTGAATTCTGGGAGTTCTGCTGTTGTTTTCTGTAGTGTGTAGATGGATTTTCTAAAGCTTGAATGTCTTTCTGAAAGAAATGCTGTTCAATTATAAATTTGTTCGTGATAATGTAGAACCTGCTAGGTGAGATCTATAGCTAGTACTGGCAGATGGCAGAGCAGTCAGCTGAAGCAGTACTTCTGGCCTCTGGATGGGAAACTTGCATTTGATGAAATTCACAACACCTCCTATAGAGCACTACGTAAATCGAAGCTTTAGCAAGGTGGAAAAAATGAGGAATCAACCATCTGAGATTTTGAGTATTTTATTAATTCTGGGGTGAAATTTTTCCCTTGGAATTTTGCTTTTTTTCTTGACTGAAGTATGAGGTTCAAAGGGTTGTTTGTTTGGTAACACAATAGTAAGGGTCATAAAAATTATATATTATGATATACGTCTAGTGTTTCATTTATCATATGCAAGGCTATAATAGGGGGAAAAAAAACATTTCACAATGTTTTAGGAAATGGAGCAGGCTCTTCTTAATATGAAGCAGCGTATCAGATGATGTAATTACAGTTAGTGCTCTGTGTATGCACAAGATTCTGCTATTTCCTTCACGCTTCTTGCAATCCTTGCTTCTCTTTTTGTCGGTTAGCCACAGAAAAGAACCCAAGCCTGAGTGACTTAAAGGTACACTGGAGTAAAGGTGTAAGGGAAGTATGGGCATTACGACTCTGCTGTGGCAAAAGAATAAGGACACAGTAAAACCAATCCAGTATTCTGTGGTGCCTTTTAAGAAGATTAATTTCTTTCTTCCACGTATGCTGTTCTTCTCCCAATATAATTAGGATAGTAGATGACAGTCGTATATTAACAGTTAATAGTAATTTCATAATCATGAAATAAGTATACACAGTGTGAATGGCACAGTTTGTATTTAACAATTTCCTTTGACTTTTATAAAGGTCATTTTTGGGGGCCAAACAGTTCTGTGGGCCATTCAACTGGCTAATTAGAAATAGATAATGTACAACTCAGAGGGTTGTCAGAAATCTACAGGGATTTCTTGATAAATATTTTTAGAAGTTCTAAAGGACTTCTTTTGAAATATTGCCTCATAATGAGGTTTTCCTGGTTGAAAGCTATAAATTTGTGTATTTAAATACTGACATGTTGACAAAACAGAAGTTGAGTAGAAATGTACTTCTCAGTCTGATAGAAACCTCAACAAGGCCCATGTTCTTCTCTTCTTCTTGTCTCTACCAATTACTTATCTAAGATATTTGTCAACAATTGCTTCCACTATTTGAAGTGAACTGAAATAACATCACAGATTTTGCTTGGAACACATCTAAGAAAAATGTACACCCATTAACTCTAATATCTATTAGTACCAATGGTTTGTGGGAGCAATTTCTACGGTTTCACTTTGAAGCTGATTTATTGCCGGAAAGGTGTAGTGTTTAAAAAAAGTAGAATAAGGGAAAATTTATCTGAAACGTATGCTAGTATGAAAAGAACAGATTACACTTGTAAAAATGCCAAAGTGGCAGGCGTCTTTCTCCTCTGTAGCTATCTTAGAGGATCCAAGTCTACTCTTTTTGAAGTTAAAAACTCTTACCTTGCAGTCTTCGCTGAGGACTGCTGGTACCCTCACTACTGAAGCTGGTAGGCACAATTCAAAGACACTTCAAAATTTCTACCTGACTTGTGTTAAGAGCTTTGCTGTTGACTTCCTTGGAACAGACTTTCACTTCTAGTCATACAGCAATGGCCAACACCAAAAACATGGGCTAGATTTCTGTCTTAGCTATTTAACACAAAAATTTCAGTGATCTTTTCCAAAATCTTGATGTGTGCTCCTGAAATCAGGATCTGGGCTGCCTAAATTCCAGTGTGAAAATCTCCAAAAGAGTCAACAGTGAAAATATATTCTACTATTTAAAGCTTCAATGAAAATCAACATGTTTCTTCTCGTCTTGTTGAAGAGGTTTTGCTAGGAAAATGAGTCAGTGTTCTGTTTAAATACTGAGCTTGGCACTTGAGGATCATACTGTAGGCTGAGCACAAGTGCAGGACTGCAGCTCTCAAACAAATATGCAGCCTGTTGCTGGGTGCTGTGAGAGGGGAGGACATCCTCATCACCTTCCCTCTGTATGCCTCAAAGCCATGGAAAAATGTCAAAATGGAAAGGGTTTAATTTTTCCCACTTTAACCGCCTGCTTCCACAGCTTGTGGTAATATTCAGATGTGTTTCAGATAACCTTTTAACTTTGGTAAAGACTTTGCCTAAGAAAAATCTTGACTGTTATCATGAAGAAATTCATTACGTAAAACACATCTTGCCATCAAAACCCAAGATGTCTCAAATATTGTTCACCTTTTAAATGTGAACTAACACTACAGATTTCTTGGATGTCAAGCCTTCTAGAATGATTGCTTTGAAAACTTAAACAGTGGCTACAGAATGATTAACAAGATTATTTGAAGTACACAGAGTGGTTGTTCTTAAGATTGTTCTTGATCCCACTGCACTCATGAAAACAATCAGCTTAAATTATAAGGATTCAGGGAGCCAGTCACACTACTGTTTCCTCCCTTAGCTTGAATCTTGTATACTAATGCCTTTCAGCTGTTTTGAGAAGAATGGCTGTGAAATAAAATACATAAATAATTTGTATAATTTGTTATTATACAAACAAAAAATTGTTTGTATAATAATTTATTATATAAATAATTTCCCTCTTTGAAATAAGAGTATGTTCCAAATTGCAACAGTCTTATCAGTGATATATTTATGTACAGGGCACATTTGCAATTCTGTGATGTGAAGTGCATGAGATTTAAAAAAAACAAAACAGCAAATCTTTAATAAATATGAATGTAGTATTCAAAATCCTGATATGACAAGGAACTTCACTTTTTTTCTTGTAGGTATTAGGTGATGGCGTGTGGATATAGAAGTATCTTTTGCTTTGTAAGGTCTGTTTTTGTCTTCAAAGCTGCATCTCCAGGACTTTACAGTACTGTCTCCAAAGACAGTAGAGTGGCTAAAAACTAGTTGTATTGTTTTCATTCATAGCTGAATTCTATGCTTCTGCAAAGGTTGAGATGCTTCCAGGAGTGTTGGAAAAACCATTACACTAGCTGTTGAACATAGCAAGCTGTTGAACATACCAAGCTGTTGAACATACCAGCAGTTCTCTTAAGGCTGACTGTGGGTAATTTCATAAGCAATGGCCTACATAGCCCGGGCTACTTCATTGACTGCCTCCCCTTTCTCCCTTACCTGTCTCATATGTCTTTCTGTACCTCAGGAGGGGAGCACAGCAGCACGTTTTGCAGTAAGGGAACATTCTCCTGAGAGGCCGATCAGAGCTGGAAGACTGTTAGGTCTAGTTTTTGAGATTTGACCCTTCGTGTCAGGGGTGAAGGAAATTGCTGTTTTAGTTGTATTAACTATATATTAGTAAACTTAAGAAATGGTATAATAAAGGACTGTCAAAAATTAGAACAGAAAGGACTAAATAGGCTGTCATTTTGTAACATGTTGCAGACTGTTGGCACTATAGTAGGCAATGTGTTTAAACGCTGAAGTCCAAGAGAAAGCTTATCAGATGGCAGACAGGTTCAAAATTACGAATGCACTGGTGATCAAAGTGGGAAAGATGAGGTAAAGACATCAAGTTGCATCATCTTTTTGTAGAGAAAGAAGTAGCAACAGACAGTGATTTGAAGCAAAGCAAGGCAGCTGTGTTTCCTTTTACTCTATTCAGACTGTGTCTTGTCCATCTCAAATATTTGATATGCGTTCTCTGAGCTCTGCTACTATGTATATGCCTTAAAGAAAAGTGATTAAGAGAAAATCTGTATTTTGTAAAGCTATTGTGGCTAAATGTGATGAAGTGTTTGGGTAGAGCCTTGTGTAATTTACCATAAGGCTTTATCTGTTTCTAAGCAGTCAAAGTAAGACTCAATAGAATGGGCTAGAAACTGAAGTAAAGTAGATGTGATACAGGTAAAATGAAGCTCATATGTTCCTGAGCTATACTGAAAAAACTTTGCTCCTTCCAAGTAAAACCCAGCTTGGAATTATGCTGTTTGTGTGGGATGCAGTACTAAAATAAACCACAACATCTGGAAACTGTGCAATGGAAAGAAGCTAATGACAAAGCATTTGCTGCATTCACAAAAAGAAAAAAAAAAAAAAAAAAGGTCTGACTCTTTTCTGTTAAAAAAAAAAAAAAACTTCATATAAGCCATAACCATTACTGTACACACCAGCCCTAATTATTTGCTAATGGGTGGAGTAGTTAAATCAAATGTCTATCATTTACTATTGGATCAGTTCCTTCTATGATGATCTCTATAGCTTCTCGACACCATTAAACCCTGGAATGCTTTATACTATGACTGCAGAGTTATTTCTGTTATTGGTGAAGGCTTTCTGCTTTTGCTGTGTAGCAGCAAACATGATTAGCTGCATATCTGCCAACAAACTTATTTCCTCTTGGATATAAGGCTTGTCTGTCAGAATTTTTATTAACGTCTCCTGAGATACTTGAAAAATGTAGAACAAAACTTCACGATGCTGACATTGGACTGCTAATCAAGAGACCTCATTTATCATGGAAGGGTGATATTTTAGGCTTTATACAGATTTTTATCTTGCCATTAAGAAACACATTTAATAATATTGTATGAGATAGGAAAGTTGTTTTAAAAAAACAAAACAAAAAACCCTAAGTGGATATGGACAGCAGGTTTGCATTTGTTGAATTGGAGAGGAACACTAATGTTGTGGATACACAACTGTGAAACTGATCTAATTTATCTTGACAGACTTCCCTGACTGTTAGCTCTGGAACAATAACTTTTTTTGTGGAACCCAGGTTTTCTCTTTCTGTAGCTGATGATCATGATGACACAATTAATTAGCTATTTCTTCCTTAATTCTTTTTACAGACATAAAATATCTCCATGTCTCACCTCCTGTAGTAGCAAAGGAAGTGAACTTTCCTTTCCTTACAATTATGGGAAGGTGGCCCATATTTCTTTGTGTGTTTGTGTTGTGAAAAGTTCTAAAGCATTTTACCACCATATCATGTCAAAAATTAATTCTATTGCTCTGCTTGTAAATATGCGATGTTTCCTACTATCAATTCAATAGAATCATCTGGCACATATATATATATATATATATATAAAATGTCGTAGTACAAGCACCTGATAGATGCCTTCAAGTAAGTATGAAAAGTAGAAATTACTGGGAGGCTACTTTCGCTTGGCTGAAAAAGCTGAGAAAGTTGGATGTGGAACCTTTCAGTGTTTTTTATCATTGAGTCTGGTGCAGACTTGCTGAACTTATTCTAAGCTTGTCTTCTTACAAAGGCTATAGCTGCAGTTTTTAGAATTGAACAAGCCATAGTAATGGTAATTGCTAATAATAATTCCTTGTAAAGTTTGTAAAGAAATTTTAATCTTTGGAAAATTTGAATTACTGCCTTGTAGTGTTATGATGTTGATTTTGTTGCTGATTGGACAGGGAAAATGGTAAGAAATGTTGTCTAGAATATAGCTAAGTGTAAATCGAGAACCTCTTGATGAGATGCAGTATTAAGGGTATGTTAACTATCACAAAGACTCTCCATGCTTAAAAGCTAACAAAAGAAGATATAAAATGATCAAAGAAAACACAAGAATTGAAAGTACTCTTTTGTTTTTCTTTTAACCCCCAGCCCAGCTGAGGCATTTGATAGGTTCTAATTTTGCAATAGTTCTAAAACTCCAAATCCAAACATGTCTGTTTTCTCAGCTGTCCTAAGGGAGTGGAAATGGGTAAAAATGGAACTGCCTTGAGATGGAAACTCATGAAGGAGAATTTAGTTCTGATGTATCACTTATAGTGTGAGAAGTGAATGTAGATTTCCTAATATGTATAATGGAAATGACTGCAGGTTTTTGGTTAGTTATGTAACTAGTGATTTCCCCAACAAGCTGTGAATATAGAGGTTAGAGTACATAATTAGACATGTGTATTAAAAATGAATAAACAATACTCGATGTATCTTGTACCACTGGGAATTCAGGGCTAGTTATATACAATTTCATTTATTTGTACATTGGTTTCAGCGATGATACATCAGGGATAATTTGGCCTTATGAATTTGTTAATGATTCTGAAACACGTGTGCTGTACCTGTGTTAGCTGAACTGTGACAGAATCTGAAGTGAAAAGAAAATGAAACGAACCAGCAAAAAAACCCTGTATGAATATATATATGAAGCTTGGATAGTCTGCATACCAATGAATATCCACAAGAGCCAGTGCTTTATCCTGTGAAAGAAAGAAGGCAGGGAAGTGGATACTCCAAAATTTGTACTCTTATGGTCTCCATGAAGAAAAGAGAAATATAAAGTACAGGATCAAAACTTCAGAGCTTTACTGACAACTGAAATATGAACATCAGGTCTTTTCAAATGCTCTTCAAATAGGAGTCAGTGTTAGAATCTTGTGCTTATTGCACATATCCTAAAAGTTTTTGTTGGAGGTAAATCTTTGAGGCTCAAGTCCATATCTTATTCACTGCATCAAGTAACTTCTAAACATATCCTTGCTGCCCCCTTTATAGCATTAGTTTGACCTGACTCCCTTCTCTTTGTGGCTCAGCCAGAAATGTCTGTTAGCTACATACTTATTTAATTGACCTTCTGTGGCTCATACATCTTACTTGGCAGCTTTGAAGTATCAAAAGTACGATCCACTCTCTCCACCATCCTGATGTCTCTCAGGAAATCCTGTGCTCACTTTGTTGCAGAGCTGTCCCTAAAAGCAAGAGCAGTAATTATTTTTGTATTCAAGAACTTCTTTGTAGCTCTCTCAGAAAGAAGATATGCTGTACTATATTTGGATATAAGGTGACATTAAAAAGCAGACTATTTTTATAAAGTACTATTGTCTTTGGGTAATACCAGTGAAGTTCAAGATGATTAAACCTCCTACTGATTTCAGTGTAAGACAGAAGTGAGGAAAAACTATTCTATTTAAGGTTATGATTTAGAGTTTAAAAATACCAATCTTACATAAAACTGACTGTTATCTTTAATTTAAAAAAAATTATCCTTTGATGTAAAATCTAGAAACTCTCAAGGGATTTGTCTACACCATACTTCTTGTCTAGCTATCCATACTATCTTACATACCTATTTATTTAACTTTATGAATTTAAAATTAATTGTCAAGTAATGTCAGGTATTCAGCATATTCAGAAAAAATAGTCCATATTTTGTGTATTTATTTCCATGGAAAGTACAACAGATACAAAGAGTGTACTAACACTGTTAGATAGAGAAAACTCTTAGCTACAGAGCACCCTTTTTCAGTGTATTCACAACTGTTAGCTATACATTTTCACCAGTGATGAACAAGAGCCTGCAGGCTGCTCTCATAAAAATTTACATGGCCATCTGGAATATGGCTTGTTGGTCACATTGCTGCTACCACTGCAAAAATTCACCACTCACCACTTCACTGTGTTCATATTCACTGTTTAGTATCACAAACATCCAGCAAGCACCAGTGAATATCAACAGATGCTGTCTTTTCTTATGGAGGAATTCAATGATGCACTTTTGCACTTCCATGTAAGGTGCTATTTTGTCAGACTTGCCCCTCTGTGCCATCTGTTACGTGGCAGCAAAATATAACAAAACACTGGCAGGAAGGTTTGGCCTTTACTGCCGTACCACCAACGTTGCCTTTGATGCCATGGATCAACATAATAAAATAGGCGAATTACTTTTGGAGCAGCCCTCGTGTGATGCTTCCCATTGGTTTCATAGAATTATAACATTGTTTGAACTGAAAAAGATCCTCGATGGTCATTTAGTCAAACTCCCCTTCAGTGATGAAGGACACCTCCAGCTAGATCAGGTTGCTCAGAGCCCTGTGCATCCTGACCTTGAATGTCTGCAGGGGCAGGACATCCACCACCTCTGTGCACAACTTAGTCTTGTTACATCACCACCCTTATAAAAAAAAAAGACTTTTTTCTTATCTATTCATCCATTAGTTTGAAACCATTTCCCCTTGTCCTATCACAACAGACCCTGTTAAACATTCTGTCTCTTTCTTTCCTATAGCACCCTTTTAGATACTGAAAGGTCACTGTCAGGTCTCTCAGAAGCCGCCTTTTCTCCAGGCTGTACAGCCCCAGCTCTCTCTGTCTGAAGTCTTCTCAGAGAGATGCATTTTTATTGATGCTACAGTTCTTTTAAGCAGTAGTCCAGCATGAACCATTTGCAGATATGTACCAGAAACAGTTTTGACAATTATTGTGTAATGTTGTAGAATTCTGGTCCTTAGTTTTGCCTTAGGGGCCCATAACTTGCCTGTATATCTTTTACCGTTGTAGACTGGACCCTAAGACATTGGCCACCAGCTGCTGCTACAAGGCTGATTTTTGGTGGCGAAGCAACAAATTTGCAAGTCATTTACCTGCAGTAGATCTGCAGGTTACAACTGGATGTGGAAAAAAGTCCTTGTGTGGAAAAAAAAAAAAAAAAAAAGTCCTTGCCCTGTATCCAACCTTAATGAATAGGAAAATTCTTTATAATCAGTACAATTTTCCATGTCGGTTGTGGGAGACGGTGTCCCATTCATGTTCTTCTGCCATAAGTATTACCACTCCTTGGATTTGTCTGTGCAGATACACTTCTCTTCATTCCTGTATCTTGCTCCTGTATCCCATGTACTCTCTATTTATTCTTTCGTAATATTTGTATTTTTGTTCTAGAAGAGTGTCTATTTGTCCTAGATAGATATTTAAGTATTCAGTTTAATGGGTACTACCTTAAAACAGTGCAAAATGGGAATCCTGTATTCTGATATTAAAAAAAATAATTCAAAAAAATCAAGGACATGAACTAGTACATGTAGATCTGTTTAGATGAGCATCTACAACCTCCATGTAATTTTTTTTTTTAATCTTCAGTCTGAATGATTGCCTCTTTGGAAAAACATATTCACATACTTAAGTATGTTTGTTGTCAGGAAAAAATGAAAGCTGGATAGCCAGTACAATCACAACTGCAATTCCTAAGAAAAGACAAGCACCCACCTACTTTAAAATGTACTGTGGGAAAAAAACTGTCATTTCTAGCACTTTTATTTATATATGTAGTCTTATACACACATCTCTATATGTACATAAATAAAATGGGCTGATGTGTACACCACCACAAAACAGATCTGCAACCATCCCTGACAGTCTGCTGGAAATTGTGTTGATTGAATATGACTCAGACCCTTAGACTCATTGTCCAATTCATCAGTGAATGCTCTGCAGGTTCATTGATCATATGTAAGACCAGCAGGAATGCTTGGCTTGCTTCATGGGGCTGTTGGTACTGTGCTATTATAAACATCCTCTGATATATGCATGTAAATAAGTTCAGATTGCTTAAATTCGACTACTTAGATACATTTTATTTTTTTTTAATGAACGAAAAAGGAGACAAAAATGCATGCAGAGACCATTTTTTGAATAAGTTGAGAGCATGGACAGTAAATAATTTTTAGAGTTAATTAACATTACCCCTGACACGTAGACACTTCAGACTGTATTTTTGTGTTTGTTTAAGGAGAAAAAGGGAGTGTTTCTGTATATGGGTTTTTATCTAGACCAAACTTTCAAATTAGTGAAAGATTGTGAATGGAAGTGGCTTTCCATGAACACCACTTAAAATATTTTTCTTCTAAAAATTATGCATATGAAATAGATACAATTAGACCTCAGGAAACTGAAATTTTACCAGTTTGTGAGTGTAGATGTGCCTGTTCACAGGAAAACAAAATCACTTTTAAATAGAAACAGTAGGTGTCGTTGCACCTTTTATTTCAGTTTCCTGGTTGTCCCTACAGAAGTTATTTGAAGGCTTGAATACGCCGCCGTGTCCCTTACTCAGGGAAGGACAGCAGAAGCCCTTTGTTGGTTGCTGCTGGTCTCACAGGCTGTACTAATTACTTCGTTGTGGCATATGGCCCGCTGGCAAGATACATAGGAAAAAATCTAACCGCAGTTTTACAGTGGGATCTTTCTGTATCTGCATGAACGCCCCCAGGAAAATGGCACAAGTTAAGTCGAGCTTTGTATGAAAAAGTACCCTTTCTCTTTTTTTATTTTTATTTTTTATTATTTTTTAATGAGAACAATAATTACTTGCTGAGGGATATGATTTTTTAGTAATTTTTTTTCCAGTCTTCTGTCCCCTGTGAAGCATTTTGTGAAATCTTTGTGAGCTATGGTAACAAAGAATGTGATGAAACATCAGCTTTCTTGTCGGTTGCCTTCCCTAGGATGCAACTTACACAAGGAAAAATGTTCCTGTGATTTGGGTATGAACAAAAACCCTCCCCACGTGCCTCTGAGTTTGGTGAAAAGAGACAGAAAAGTAAGGAATATCAGCTTTTTCACATACACAAATATAAAATGTCGTAATATTTGTTAAACACTGAGTGATTTCAGAATGCTCTTGCATTATATGATAGACAACTTTTAATACTTGTGCTTAGGGGATGTATGGATGAGTTTTCTGTAACCACAGTATTTGATCTACTTTTCCTGCTCAGGAGCCAGAAGTCCCAGTGAGGAGAAGGAGGCTGGTGATGCTGCAAGGGCAGGCTGAATACACAAAGTGTGCTATTGCTGTTTGCACTGATCTCATTAGTTTATTTACACATCCTGATTTTACTTTCTCCCTGACCAACTCCCTGTACCTTATGTTTCCTGTGTGCTGGTTTCAGTGCTGCTCACGCAGAGAGAACAAACAATTCAATCAGTCTGCAGAGTTTGCAGAACAGGCTGTGCACGCCTAACTCTCATTCTGCCAGCAGACAGGTTCTGAAAAAGTGAACTGCCTTCCTGCTTGTGTTTGTTTTTAAATGGCAAGTCATTACTCCTGGGATAGCAAGCCATTCTCTCATCTCTACTGCTGAAGCAGTGTTTGTTTTTTCATGACTTTTAAAAGGAATGTTTGGGTTGAATCACAGGGGCTCTATGTGTTGTCTTGTGAACTCTCTGGCTCAAATACCACATTTAGGTGCATGGTCGTCTTGCTGACCACAAGTCTGTAAATGAAAGTCCACTTTGTGAGTTTAACTGGTCTGAAAGCATGAAAGTTCCCACAAAAACAGCCTCTTCTCTATTTAATACTTTATTTAAGTCAGTGGGAAAAATAAGGGAGAGTCAAAGATCTACTGTCTTAAATATTCAGAGGGCTTAACAAAAACTGCTTTTGTAAGAAATCTGTTCTCCACTTATGATGACTAGTGCGTTCTAGAGTCTTCTAAACTTTTCACCCTCTGTCACTACTCTGGATTTTTATTTAGGTGATCATTCCAGAAAGATCAAGTAACTCGATGGAATCGTGTGATAGTAAATTCTGCAGGCTGAATTTTTGTTGTGTATCCAAAAATCTGCTGTTGTAATTGTGTACTATGCTGTACTACTGTTACAACAAAAAGATTTTCAATTGTAGTTGCCACCTGCTGTTAATCACACTGTTTAGTTATCAGCTTTTGTCATTTTTTTCAGGTTTATTTTTAAATTGTTTTTTTATCTATGTTTTGTTTAAATGTGACTGAAGTACCTAGAATTAGAACTGTGTGAAAAAAGGCAACGTAAAGGAATTGAAATACTGTTAAGCAGACACTTGTGCTCTATGTTCATTTCCTAGTATTCTAAACTGCCAAGAATACCAGTTTTTCTATAGAAAAATTTAGCAGACTTCAAAGAAACTTCTGAACACTTGTACACTTAGCTGAGGTGAACCCAAATATTAGGTACTTTGAGATTCTCTTGTTGAATGAATGGCACTAAAGCCAAAACCCCAGAGAGATGAGAAGTAGAGTTATTGAGTGTGTTGAACAATTTGGAGTGGGCAATGGGGACATCTTTGGAGCAGCCTTGAGCAGAGGATTCAGGAAATAAACTGTTGTCGTGGCTTCTGAGTCCTTCCTAATGTTCATATCATAATATCTGAAGGATTAAGTGTTTCAAGGAAGGGCTTGAAACTGAGTTTGTCATGAGATGGTGAAAGGAAGTTCAGAACAATCTGTGTTGGCTGCTTTCCTGCAGAGGATATGCATAATAGCTAATGATTTCAAATAGTGAAGAATAGAGAAGCATTCTTTAGACGCAAAAAATCGGAGGTCACTGAAAAACAGGGAGACTTCGATGTTGTGAAAATATTACATATGTGAGTGTGCATGTGTGAGCATGTATGCAGTTTATAACATATATTTCTGGCTTCTCAGTTTCCAGGAAGGTGGCAAGGGGCAATAATATGTCTATAGAATCAGGGACTATGGCAGCAGTACGGAATGGGCAGAAATAGAAGAAATGTGTTTAGCCTTTGCTTCCTTCAAGCTTTTCATTAGAGTATTGTAGATCACTTAAATAAAAAAATAACAGATCAGTCAAAATACTGACATTAAACAAAGCCAGATGTAGTTTAAGTAGCAAAATATCCAGAAGAAATGACTTAATGTACAAGCTATGTGTGGATTAATGCAACTCCCTGTACCTCCCTCTACCCAATACCTCTCTCCTTTCCTCAGAGAAACCCCAA
>JAOWBP010003659.1:11156150-11202194 GCA_028571105.1 Tragopan temminckii | reverse complement strand
GTCTTTTCCCTGTTTGTATGTTGTTTTGTAGCACAGTGCCTCCTACCTCCTTTCCAGTTTTTGAGCTTTCATTCTCACTGACCAGTGTTAAAAGGGACAGTAGCAAAGAGCAGTGAGTATGATATATTAGAGAATATTAGATTTCTGCAGAGTAGATAGTAAAAGTTACAAAGGAAAATATTTTAAAAGGATTTATTTTATGAATTGACTCTTCTGGTTAAGGGAATTCGAAAAAAAAAATTTGAACTAACTATACAAAATGTTGTCTCATGCTCTTGTGTACAAAACTTGTAAAAACAGCTACTTGGGCAATCTTCAGGTTCAGAGAAGTCATAATAACACTGAACTTTAAAACAAGACCAGTATGTTAAAATTGGATTGGATTCTTTCTGAAAGTAATCTTTAGTTGTTTAACAAGTATAGCTCATTAAAATGTCTCAGTTGTTTTAGTTCTCCACTCTAGGCAGTACATCTGTGTAGAAAGACAGTAAAACAATGAAATGAGGAAAAATTAAATGGAAAGAAAAATCATGAAGCATATGAGTGCAGGGAAACATGAGTAGAGAAAGTGGAAAAAAAAGAAAGCAACGATGAAAAATACGTGAGTGGAGAAAGTGAAGTTAAAGGAAAAATCTAAAAAGAAATGGATCCCTTGTCCTAAGCGACAAGTGATAGGACAAGAAGAAAGGACCTCAAATTATACCAGGGGAGATTTAGTTTGGATATTAGGAACAATTTTTTCACTGAAAGGGTTGTGAAGCATTGAAACACACTGCCTAGGGAAGTAGCTGATTCACCATCCCTGGAGATACTTGTAAGATGTGAAGATGTGGTGCTTAGAAACATAGCTTAGTGTTAGAGTTGGCATTGCTAGGATGATGGTTGGACCCAGTGACCTTAGAGGTCTTTTCCAACCTAAGTTATTACACAAGGATCGATCCAAAAGTAATGTCTCTTATTATGTTGGCCCACAACTTCCGAGGTGGATGTCGATGGTATGGCAGTAGAGGTTGACTCTGCCCACCAATCTTCCATTGTGTTTTGTTGCCATCTGACAGATAGCAGCAGAAAGGCAATCTGATAGAATGGCATCTGATATAGAAGTGTGTATGAAGCAAAGGTGTGGAATTGAATTTCTCTATGATGAAGAAATGGCACACACAAACATTCGTCTACACTTGCTGAATGTTTATGGATACCACAGTGGATGTGAGAACAGTGAGGCAATGGGTGGTACCTTTCAGCAGTGGCAACAGTGACAGTGGGTATGATGGTGCAGATTCCTATGGGTGTGACGTGAAGGCTCTTGTTCGGAGTGGATAAAAATTCATAGCTAAGGGTGGTAACTATGTTGAAAATTAGTCTTATGTAGCTGAGAATTTATTCTAATTGTGCTCTTTACATCTTTTGCAGTTTCCATGGAAATAAATAAGAGGCATTATTTTTGGAGCGACTTACACATGAAATTGGCAACAATATGTGATGAGAGGGTATGCTAGAGGTAACCATCCATCATTCTTTCTAGAGATAAAGTTCTGTCTGAAGAGGTATGAAACAACTTCACATTTTGAACTGATAACTTATTATGCATCTTTATTTTCATGAGATAATTTTCCTTGATAGCTTACACAGTAAAGGAGAAATAATGTCTTTTTGAATCGAGTGGTCATTTACTAGAAGATTCCTTTTTCTTATGGCATTTTTGTACAGTTTATCTGAATTCTTACTGTATTTAATCCAACGCTGTCTTAGTTTCCCCTGTTCTTCTTGTTTTTCTGAATGATCTTAAGTATTTTTTTTCTCATCGCTTATGCATTTTCATGTAACTGTGGGATATGAGCCTGCAAAATGGGAAAGTCAATTCTATTAAAAGCAACAATAAGTCCTCTAAAGTAGAACGGGAATTAGTTCTCTCTTTTTTTTTTTTTTTTTTTTTTTTTTTTTTTTTTTTTTTTTAAGATTTACAGCTAGCCTTCACATGATATGTGTTCATCTATGTCACTAAAGAACATAAGTGAACAAACAAATGTTGCTAAGCTGTTCCCCCGTTGCCTGTGTACCTTTACACAGCAGGGTGATAAGAAAAGTTGCAAACTGGAGGGGAAAACAATTCCATCCTATGTTCCTGTGATCTTCTACTTGTACATTGTTAAAGTGTGTTTATAGATAATATTCTATAAAAATATACTTGAAGAGAGATTAGAAATGTACCTTTATTTGCTTTTTATTTGGTTTAACAATTAACATAAAGCTATCTGAAGAATAGCAAAGCCCATCTGTTCTTTTCTGATACTAGCAATGGAGAATTTATGCAGATTTTTTTATCTAAATGGTTTTGAACATTCTGAACAATGATTTGAACGCCTTTCTGTGTAAGCTAAGAGTTCTGCATCTCTCCTGACCTTTTTAACTCCTTGCACTTACCTGAAACATCCTGATTCAGACATTTGTGGTATTGAAAACTCTGTCATGGTTTTATGTACCTTAATGCCATCTTCTGTGTCTGAATGTTTATATGTGATATTTTCCTGATTCTTTGGTTTATTTTATGTTTTCTAATCCCTTCTCTCAGAGTTCTGGGAAGATAACCTTTAACATTCAAGCCAAGAAAATAGAAAAACAAAAAAATCTGGGAGTGTGTCAGTGCAGTTTTTTGAAAGGCAAATACATGTTTACCCTGCGAGGTAACTGAATTAGAGCAGCACTAAGACTGAGCTAATGCAGTCTGCCTCCCAGCAATTGTACAGTTTCCAGATCCAAGTTGTTTTATGGCCAGCTATCTTAATGCGGAAGCTGTGAATGTGTGGTTTTACTCATTTGTCCGGAAATAACCTTAGTTTGAGATCTGTTTTGTGACACTATTTTGTATATGAAAGTAGACAACTGGGACCAAAGAAAATATGATATTTCAAGCACTTCTCTCACTTTCTGCCAAAACAGCTGTCCAGGTATACACAGAACACATGGATTAGTTGAGGGAAATCAGTAAATTACTGCTTTCCAAAAATCTAAGTGATATTTAATTTGCAGTTAGCTCTCCATGCATAAAGCCAATTAGCTCCATGGCCTCAATTCAAAAGTCTGTTAGGAATCTAGCTCTGTTTTACATGGTTACTCTTCTCTGATATTTTTTAGATAAGGTTACTGATAAGAACAACTCTCAGATAAATAACCTTTCTCTGAAATCAACCTAAATCTACTTGCCAGCCAAGCTAAAAAGAACTTTCTTCTGTGACATTTTGATGTGTAGAGCCAGTTGTCCAGGCAGCTGTTGAATAGGGTAAAATCCCACAGCTTCTCTGGACATTCAGTGGAAAAACAGTTTTCTGATGTTTGTACAGCACCTACTGTGTGTCTGTTTGTCCCTATTTCCTTTTGTCCAGACACTGAGCACCAGTGGAGATAGCGTGGCTCTACCTTGTTTGCAACCTCAATTCAGGTATTTCTATAGGTTGAGAAGAGCCTATCTGAGTCTTCTCTAGGCTGAAGAGTCCCAGATTTCACAGCTACCCCTTATAGGAGTGCTGCTGCATCCCCTTAACCAGCTATGTAACCCTCTGCTGGGGCCACACTCCAGTATGTTCTTGTCTCTCTTATATTGGAGAAGCTCAGAACTGGACAAAACGCTCCAGTATTGACCTCACCAATGCTGAGTAGAGGGGAAGGATCACCTCTCTCACCCTGCTCACAATACTTTGCCTGATGCAACCAACAGTACAGTTAGCCTTTTCCTGTGGCAAAACTGATGTTCAACCTGTCTACTGAGACACCAGGTCTTTTTCTGCCTAGCTGCTTTTCAGCTGGGTGGTTTGCAGCATGTTCTGGCAGGTGGGATTGTTCTTCCCCAGGTTTAGGACTTTGCAGTTCCCCTTCCTGAACTTCATGATGATCCAGTCAGCCCATTTCTCCAGCTTGTTGAGGTCTCCCTGATTAGCAGCATGGACCTCTGGTGTGTAAGTGGTTCTTCACCATTTTGTGTCATTTTTAAACTTGTTGACAGTAAACTCCTGCACAGATAGATTCCAATAATTCTCCTCCAGTGTAACTGAGCAGTGTTGTCTCATTCTATGTTTTCCTCACTCCTTGCACTATTTTTTCTTATCATATTGGATAAATTTCTGGAAATGCCCATCTTTAATAACTTTTTGCAAAAAATACATAAATGCAAATATTATTTATAACAGGCAACTTGCTTGACATCGTTTTCTTGAAGGCAGAGTAATCTGGGAGGTCCATGTCAACCTACATAGTAACTGCTTGACTTCTTAGAAGCCAGGTTAAATGCAAATGACTCAGAAAACAAAAATATAAATGTACAATAGTATAGAAAGTTTAAAGGCATAAAATCTTGTTCTTAATATTTAGAGCCAGAATATAAATGCAGGCTGTCAGGAACCAGTGATAAAATACAGCTGGCATGCTTTTTCCTGAAAAAAAGAAATACCTGAAAAATTGTACGCAATCTCTTATTTTCTGAGTAAAATTAATAGTTTTAGAAATTGATTGCTGACAAATATTGTTTTTACCACATACTCTTTTTGAGAAATGTATTGAGATTTTGAGAAAAACTTGATAATGGCTAAAATGGTTGTGTAATTGTAATTGTTTTAAAATAGTAATCGATCTATTTTTCTTTGGTTTAATTGGTTTCATTTTCTGTGAACTATATGGTATATTATTTAACTAGTAAAATAATACTGTTACTTAAACCCAGGACTGTATCGTGTCTATAAAAAGGTACTTTGTTCAAGTAGAATCATTACTTTAAATAAAATATTAAATATTTATTTATTGCCATTCTGGCAGCACATTTTCAGTATTCTAGTCAGAAGAAGTGATGGAACTACTTGGACCAACGTAACTTGAAGGCTGTGTTTGGTGAAAATGCATGCTTTTTCCAGATATGAAAAATCCATAGTATCTAGCATATAATTGATGCTGGAGTTCTCTAGGCTAAAGTTATGCTACTAATTTGAAATATTTTTATGCTAGTTACTCTGCTTGTACTGTTTATTTTAAAATTTGAATGACTCTTATGCATCGAAGTTCAGAGAAGAAGCTTTTTTAGAAATGCAGATCATGACTTTCAGATGTGACATCTGCAATCATTACACCTCTGTAGGACTACAGGGATAAAATTGAAGGTGAACAGTACTGTGGAAACGTCACGGTGATCATTGACAGCATCAAATTTAGGCCCACTGACTTATGATCACTTTGGCAAATATGGAGTGAAAAAATGCAACAATTTTTGTCTCTTAAAATACTTCAGATGATGGAATGCTGGGTTGTCAGAAACGTCAATTATGAAAATCATTCTTACAAGAAGCCAGCAGAAGATATGATTTTTGCTTCCATATCATCTTGTGCATATAATTTTACTTTCTTAAAGATATCATCCGTCTGTATGATAGAATGTAAATATTGTTACTAATTGCCAGTCCAAGCAGGACCTTTTTTTATAAAAGACGAAGAAAAAGGGAAGACAGGGCATTCTTTAAAATTCATGTATTGTATTATGGGACGGAAGCTCACGTGAGTTCTTCAGGATGCAAGCATAAAAGAGGTAGCATTTCTGGAAATGCTAAACCCTTTGTTCCTTTTTTTCCTCTTTTTTTTTTTTTTTTTTTTTTTGACTATTATTCTTTCAAAAACATTTTCTGTTGGAGTTGACATTTATCCTCTGCATTACTTCAGCTCCTGGTAGTTTACTGTGTTGATCTCACAGCTACAGCTGAATAAGCTTTTAAAATGTTACGTTATCCTTAGCTTCTGATTATATCTTTTAGAAGTTCCATTAAGTTCTAATTTAGAAGAGGAAAAACATACAGGGAGGAGAAATAAGCAGAAGTCTGTATAAAAAACACTGTTGGAGGTTCCAGAAAGTAACTGAGAAAGATCCTAATTTTTATTGCTAGCATGAAGTATACGTTTTTGCAATAAATATAAATAGTTGTGCATTGTGCATAGGATTCTGCAGGTTGTAAAAAAGATGAAATTCTATCATGCATCACAGGCAGTTGGGCAAGCAAAGCCTTTTGTGGCTGGGAAACTGGGGAAATATGCTTGGTGTCTCTAAACCTGCTGAGGAAAGGGAAGTGTAATCTGTGAGAGATCATCAGTTACTTCTTGTGGACAACAGCTAGTTCACTCATCCTTTACTTCGAGGCCAGTAGGTACTAATTATATTTAATAGGACCAATAATGCTGTTTTCTCTCCCTGAAGCACTGATAAATGAAGTTCACTTAAAATCTAGTCATGAAGAGGTTCTCTACTGCTGCTTTCAGTGCTATCAAATATTAAGCAGAACACGAGTGATTGAATTCAGGTAGGCTGAATTAAAAACTACACTGTTTTGGAGAGCTATTTTTAACCTCAATGATTGTGAAGATTGAGTTTGCTACATTGCCCCCAAAGCAGTTGGAACAGGAGTCAGAGACCAAAATACTGGTGCAACATGGGAAGCGGGAGAACTTTTTAAACTAGATTAGCACACTGTGAACCTCTGCAATCTCATTGCTTATGAAAGTAGTTCCTGTTCATCTACTCATTCCTATTAATGCCAGAAAACTTTCTGGGCATAATTACCAAGTGTTTCCAGATCGGACCTTTTGGTTGAGTATTTGTCTTTTTTTTTTTAAATGTCAAGTGCTACCTATTCTTATAAATTCTCATCAGGAAATATTCTGCTAGTAGGTTCTAATATAGCTTTTCCTCTTTAGTTTGGTGTTGTTGTTGCCAAGAAGGCTAAATATGGAATATTAGTGAGAATGAAAAGAGATTTCTACTTTCCATATTACGATTTTTCTATCAGAGTCTCTGGTGAGATGCTAGCTATTTTAATTTGCATCTCTTGATCACAGGGAAAATAATCAATGGTAGAGTTTGTTCACAGATTTTGGAAATATGAGTGACAGATCCAGCTAAGACAAGAATCTACCATTCTTCATCTTATTCTTAATACTATTCTATGCCTGAAAAAAAAAGTTCTGCTGATACTGCTGATGCATACTGCCTCACAGAAGCAGGCTTTGCCTTCCATCTTCATGGACTTTTACTGATGCATAAGACAGACCTAAGCTTTTGTTCTAGATCTTGTCAAAAGAACAACTGTATTTCTCTCTTTTTAATGTAATATAAATGTATATTAAAAAACAGCAATGAAGATAAAAGCATAAAGGAATGAGACCTGAATGTTTACCAGAAAAGACAAAACATGGAAATGGGAACTTAGAGATGGAATATTTTTCTGTCTTTGCCACAGATCTTTTGTGCAATCCTGGGCAAACTGCTTAGCTCTCAACACAGAGCACACTTAAATTTATAGGGAAATAGTTTCCCAAATCTACTAAATAATCAATTTATGCCACTATTTACCTCATTGTGAACTGAAAATAATAATTTCGTTTGTTCCTCAAATAGGCAGAACGTTGTTGAGGTAGGCAGTATGAGGATGTCTATATATGATCCTTAAAATGAATAGTAAATCTTTTGGAAATTTGTGAAATCAGTAAAAACAAACTTGTAAATCAATTTGTATTGTGAAATCGGTGTCTCTATTCACCTTAAGTTTTATGCTAGCTCTTTTTTTTTTCTTTCTTTCTTTTTTTTTTTTTTTTTTTGCCTGCTTTCAGGGGCTCACTGCTGCAGTGAATGATGCTTTCTAGGGAATGCAGCTGTTCAGTCCTGGAATTAATATGTAAATGATCTTCTGTTATTGAAGTAACGGAAGAAAATGGAATGTAGCTGTATTTTCTCTAATCAACATACTCTCCTTTTCATTGGGAACTACAACAAAGCTGACTGTCAACCACACAAATAATTGAATATTTATTTTTGCAGAAATAAAAACATCCAGAAGGATGCTTTCCTTGAAAGCTTTTACTGACCAACCCAAACATTATTTTAGTTCAGTGAAAATATACGTATTTAGAACTATTCACACACAAATCTCTCATGCTTTTTCAATAAAACAAATAGAACAAATGAAGTACTTTGGCAGAATGACAATTTCAGCTGCAAAATTGTAGTAGTGCAGAACAAATGTAATCACCACTGGTTTTTGAGGAAATGCAAACTCGTATACTGGAATCATCTCTACTGTAATAGTCAAGTTCTGTCCTCAGTTTCACAAACAGGAGTCTCCCACAATCAGCTGAATTCTGATTTGTGACTGATTCTCCACAGGAAAGTTGAGTAAAAATTCTACCTAGAGTAGAAAACATTTTAGGACTGCAAATAGCAGAGGTCACCAAATGAACTATAGAGACTGCATCAATCATTTCCTACAGAGCTTTAGTGGAGCAGAGAATATGATACAAGTTGTTATTCTGAAGATTGCTTTTGATATAGCATAATATATGACTAGACTGAAAATATATATTCTGAAACTAGTGTATGAAATGTCTTGTGAGCCTCTTTACTGATGTTTCATTTCGTTGCTTCCCTCTTAGCCTAGTGTTCACATCTTTACATTCAGTGGAAATTTCTTTTGACAGTTTGAGACAACAGTAAAATAAACCTTAAGCAAAACAAAACAAAACAAAAAGAAAAAAAAAAAAGAAAGAACAACAACAGAAAACAGGACAGATTTAAAGCTAAAAGCAAGATACTAAAGTCAAAAATAGGAACTTGAAGCCAATACAGAAAGCTATTGGTAAACAATGTAAAGATTGAGGCTGAAATTGCTGGCTGGGATCACCTAAGTCAACTTAATCAATACCTTGGCTGCTGAGTTGGGAATAAACAGAACTGCTTGTATATGAACAAAAATATGATAACAGAGCTTCAACTTCTAAGATGTGTAAGTTATGTAAACTTCCCATTGAGACAATGTGTTAGCAGTGCAAATTATCCAAGCCCCAAATAGCTAAACAGATTACTGAGCCTGATCTACAAACAGCATTTTGACCTTTTAGAAAAATTAAAGGACAAAACTAGTTCTGCAACAGTTAGGACACCCTTGAACTGGAATGATAAAAAATATCTGACATATCAGATGTGCGTGGTATGCGTCAAATTACGCAGGACTCAGGAGACAAATTTTCTTGGAGTTAAAATTCCTGTCACTGATTATGTCCTTTTAGAAGTCTTCTACTAAAAATTTTAGGTAGTGTTGACGTATAAAATTCTGTTTTTCTCCTTGTAGAATAGTTGTATATGCAACAACATGCATGCGTCTCTACCTTACATGCAAGTTGGTGACAGTAGGGGTGGTGATAATGCTTCACGTATTAAATCTTTCATGACAAAGCTGTTAAACGTTTTAGATCATTTAGAGGGCAGCAAAATCCTTCAGAGAAGGTATATCCTCAGCATGATATCTTTCCCAGGGTCATGTTTTACCCCCCTGCCTTCCCAGTCAGTCACCTGTGCTAGCGCATAGCAGCAGCAGTCAGCACCCAGAGAACTTTCTCTCCTGTTAGCTCCCTGGAAGCTGTCCCCGCTCTTTGAACCCAGAACACATGATCTGTTAGTTTTATAGGTAGATGAGGTAAAGCAAGGCTTGGCGAATGGCTCTGGTGTGAAGTGCTGGGGACAGAGGAGAGACCCTGCAGCCCTGTCCAGTCCTTGCTGGAGAGAAGATCCTGTGCGTGCAGTGCTATTTGGGCTGAGCCAGGCCATATCACTCCAGGTGATTCCAAGCCAGATGTAAGACTCATGCTGAGAACACAGTGTTTCTGTCTAAAAGTGTTGACATTACTGAGTACTTGGATGTCTAGCAGCATGGTCCTGCTGTGGAGTTTCTGTATGCTTGTGTGTCTAATACACAGTTCCTACTTCCACGGTGTCTCAAGGCATTTAGTCATTTTTTGAAGAAGGCAGCACTGAGATGAATTCTACAATTACTTTCACTGATTTTTGATTAACCTCAATGGAAATGACAACTTTGAATGTAACAGTAAAATAGGTTTACAATTTGGGGATTTTTTCTATAGTATATTCAGCATACTTCCGATATGTTTTCTTTATTTCCTCTTTTTCCAATCCATTGCTTTTAAAAATATTTTTCTTTATATGCAGAGTGCAAAACAGGTAGCATTAGAATTTTAGCGGAACTTTTGAAACTATGCAGTTTGGATTGGTATGATATTTAACAAACCTATCCTGTATTTAATTCATTCCCAGCTGAAATTTTTCTGAAGGGCAGAAATGCTGGATGCAGTATGTTTAGTGACAAATCATCTGTAGAGCTCAGTCACCTTCCATACCGATTACTTCTACAGCTTCAAATTCTTCACATATTAATAACAGGTTTTTAGAAACAAAGTTAGTTCCACTTGGAGTATCTGGAATGGTTCACGATAAATGAGTGATAAATTAATTTTTCACCAAAATCTCCTCTTGAATTTAGAATCTTCAACAGTCTCACAGGAACGCAATTCATCTTTGCAAAGTTCTGCTTGCTTTACATGCTGTCATCCTCTTTGTTCCCTGAGTAAACTCCGGATGAATAGCAGAATATCAAAATGCTATCACATTCTCATCTTCAACAAAGCTCTCTTATTTCTAGCTTTTGTTATTTTTGACATGACCACAGATATCCTGTATTTGTTCACAAGCAAGTGTATGCAAACAAGCATCTGAACTTATGGACTTCTGAACCTCCAAATGAATTTTCATCATTGAAAAAGAGCTGTCAGAATCTTTCTCATTAAGCAGCTGTAGTTCCTGCCTGTACAAAACCAGGGACTTCTTATTCAAAGCCAAAAGTTTTAAGTCTGGAAAACATATTGCTGTAGGCTCCAGATGCGACAATCTAATATTGATGAACTTCTTAATGAGTTGGTCTTTGTATCATTATGTGAAGGAATCCACGCTTGTTATAATCACTGGGAGAGGGTGTAGTGTGTGCATGATACCGTGATGTTTTTCAGCTATACTAAATATACTGTGGGAAGTGCCAGCTTAGAGCAATAAGCTTTCATTGCAGCAGACATCTTTTCCTAAATCCTATTTGCAGGTTCTGGATATCTTGTTGTTGTTGTTGTTGTTCTGCCTATTCTTTATAGTCATTTGTGCAGGGTTTTATTCAGGAATGTTCTGGGCTGGGAAGGCTTATGACGTGTGTGTGTGTATACATCATACATGTAGCCAGGTTTTTGATTGGACTTAGTGCTCTAAAAGGTCTTTTCCAACCAAGATGATTCTGTGATTCTATACGTGTGCATATGAATAACATTGAATAACACTGTTTGAGTGTGATATGTTGCTCATAATCATTCCTTTGCCTAATGTTTTTATTGCAGTAGTAGTGGTGGAATCTGTGTGAAATGAGTTAATCTTAAGAAACTTCTCTATGAAACTTCTCTGTGAATTCTCTGTGAATGGAAGTCAAATACCTTCTCTGTATATACATCCATACAAGAACCAGCACCTAGTTATTGAAAAATAAAAATTTATGCTCAACAGCAAACAGAACCTTTCAGTTCTGTGAAAAATTTTATTTTAAAGAGTTCTATAGACAAAATAATAATTAGTCTGTCAGGAAACTTTTCTGGCTCTATTACAGTAGTTACAAAAATATTCAACTGCACAATAAGTTGATGCAACAATAAGTTGAAAGCAACAGAAGCAGTTACACGTTTAAGAGTGCTGGGCAGCAAGAAGTTAGCACTGATGTGAATGCTAAATTAGGTCTAAACAAAGAAAGTTCAAATGTCTTCAAGAACATCTTGAGCTCTGATTCTCTGGGAAGTGAAATGATCTTCAATGGCAGAAACTCAGACATAGCTGCACTCAGAATATCAACAGCGAACAATGGAAATGGCACTGATGCAGTTCTCTGAATTAAATCCATGGAAACTCTGCAAGAAAGGCAGTGCTTTCTGGGCAGGGTGGAGCTTTTTGGGCAGTCACACTGTCAACAGGATCTGCTCTATCCTTCCCCTCTCTGGAGTTCCCATTCGTATTAAACTATGTGGGACTGTTTTCAATTCTACACATATCCCCAAACAAGTCAGCTTGTGGTTAAGTTATTTATGCTAAGAGTTGAATTCAATGTTGCATAAACAACATGTTCACTTTAATAAAACCTAGGTATGGGGTAGAAGAGAAGAACCTTGACCAGTTAAATAGGATTTTTCAGTGTACTCTATTGTAAATTGAGTTTGCAGAGTGGCATTGAAGGAAAGGTAAAATAAAGCAGGTTAAAAAGTGAGTAAAAAATTATTTTTTAGCATATGCTTTTTCTAAACTAGGGTTGCAGGGATGTCGATGTGACACTGTCTGATAGGATTATGTTATCGATATTGAAGGAGTTATAAGAGATCTTACAGAAATGAGAGTTCAGAGTTAAAGTTGTATGTTTGGGAGGAGTGTTTGCAACCTTTCTCAACCCGTAAGCAGCAACACTAATTTTTTTAAGCCCATAATTACCAGTTGAAGAAATTGATCCAGGGTGTAGCAATGGTTCATTATTTCTCTGGAGTAGTTATACTAGGCAACTTGTAGAATCACTTCCTGGGGAGAGAGGGATTATTGTGTTTTAGCTTAAATCAGCAGTTTTAGAAATTGCATGGAAAGTTATCTTTAACTTGTGTGGTTGTTTATCTCAAGTTTATTAAACACTTTCAACTGAAACCTAGAAGACACAAATTTTCAGACTGATTTTCCTGTAGATAGAGATATGACTTAGAGGCAGGCTTTGAGAGCACACTGTACAACTGTGGGCAAATGGAATTAGAGGGTTTAGAGCAGTCGAAGATAAATTATTTTGCTACGTGTTTGGGGTGGGCAGCTTGCTTGCATTTTCCCTCTCTGGCCATGCAAATCACAGTGTGAAAAATAGCTTCCATGCTTTTTTTATAATGGAACTTTGTTGCACCTGAAGTTACATTGCAGAAATATTATTCTGAACTCTGGCTTCCCAGTGGAAGACTTAGGTCAGGCAAAGCAGCCTGGAGGGATACATTTACCTGATTAAATTTGATATATTCTATGTATCTTTTTTTTTGCTTCTAGCTTTCCCCTAGTACATTTACTCTACAAGCCAGTAATCAACTTCAGCACCCACATATTAGAGTGATTATTATTTTATGATATATAACGTCTTACATTTAAACCTCACTGTTCTTTTTATGTAAACATAAGATGGGAAATGTTTAAATTCATACTTTGAGATAAACTGTAACATACATACGTAAAAAGACAGCTTTAGATTTGTATTGCCTTTATAAATTAATGCCTGTTACAAAAGAAAAAATTGCTGTCATTGAAGCCACAAAATGTGCAATTATGAATCATCAGAGGCAGCCAACTCTTTCATTTTGTTCTCTCTAATAAAAAGAACTGTACACTAGAAAAAAATCTTTTTTAAAGAAGGCAAAACAAGAGTGAAAAAAATCCCAGATCTCTGGGTGTTAAAAATATTTGAAGGTATTTTTGGTTGAAATTGAACTGAAGGATGAGAAATATCTCAGACTAAGAACGCACTGATGAGGAAAAAAAAAGTTTCTCGAGAAAATCTTCAGTCGTTTTCTGAAAATGGCATTTTGGTGTTGTTTAATGACTTTACTGAAGTCTACATTCCAGTGTGTTTGCTTTTTTAAATTGTTGCCACCTTGACTGTTTTGTAGTACTTCCCTTGCATACTGCAACTAGAGAACCACCTTCATCAATGTCCCAGAGCCCTCCCAGCCCTCCGCTTGCTAGGCATCAGCACCCACGTGGCTGCAGACCAAATAGAACACAGGAAACTACTGAACTCCCCATAGTTTTTCTGTTAGTAGCAATAATCATTAGTTTTTCATGCCCAGCTATCAATTTATCAATTCACTTGACTTCTTTTTGGGATTATACCTGTCTTAGTTCAAATATGGTGGAAATACACTGATAGATTAACAAGTTATTAAGTTCAGGTGATGGAACTTCTGGAGAATTATAACCTACTCTCATGAATCCATTTTGTATGGAACACTATCTGAAAAATAAGCAAGCCAAAATATTTTTATTTTTTTTTTTAAGAAAATATTTTAAACAGATTCATTTCAGTTTTGCAAAATTTTAGCCTTGTTGAATATAACCTGAAGTTCCTCATTAACCCTATAAACTGAACATATAGAGGCAAATATGTTTCAGTAAGGTGGAGATTTTTCAGGTGCTTCCCAAGTTTATTTCAAGTTTAATTATTCCTCTACTTAACTATGAAGAAATCAATATAAATATATTTCAAATGAGCATAATAAGCTGTTTTATTTGTGTTGGTTAGTCTATGTTTTGCCATCTTCTAAAAATTCCAAAACCTACAAAATTTTGTGTTTAACTAAATGTTATAAAAAAAAGTTTATTGAGTCAATGAAACAGACTTCAGCATAAAACAGTCATTCCGCATTATCCTGACCCAAACTGTCTCCTTAACTATTTACTGGGGAAAAAAGTTACAGAAGAAAAAATTGTCATCTATTTTACTTATAGGTCTTCTGCAAGAAAAATCTGCAACTAGCTTAATGAAATATGCTTTTTAAGTGAGGTGATAGCAAGAAACACATTGGGAGCCAGTTTAAATAAATTAAGATGTATCAAAAAGATATTCAAAGATGATTAGAAGACTGAAAATGTAAATAAGCATTGGCTAGATTTTTTTGAGTTAAGTTAGATGTCTCACTCCTACTAATTTCAGTAGGATTTAAGTATCTAACCTGCCTAAATGATCTTCAAAAATAACACAAATTGCCTGTCTGCATCACTAGGTGCCTAAACACTTTTGGAAAATTTGTTCCTGCATGTCCTTAATAAAGAAAAATGACACATCAATGTGTAAGAGTGTATTCCCAAAGCAGGGAAAACTTGAAGAACAGCATATCAGAAAAATTCCTCCTGAGTTCATGGCAAGTGACTCCATTGCTGATTCCTAAGTTTGCAGTGAGATTATCTTGGTCCATTAAAATACTCCAGAAATATTTTCTGCCTGTCCGATTATGCCTAACAGCCAAGGTTTAGGTAAAAACTGAAGTAAATCAAATATATTCTCAGTGTAGTCTGAGGTATTCATGCTGTTAACAGACTGTATTTCTTTTGCCGTGAGTTGCACCTGATACTGAAGATTAAACACTTCACTGATCTTTGCAATATTTAATGAAGTGCCTTATTTAAGAAAATATGTTGTATGTTAACTATCCATGGATCGCAACATAGTGTCTATTGAAATTTAATTAGCGTAAGTAGCATATCCAGTGATTCATGTAATTAATTGCAGATTACATATTCAAAAATCAATGTTTTTGTTAGTGGTATGAGTAGTACAGTGAATACTTAGGCACTGAGATATCTAGATATAGGAGCCCTAGTGAAGGTGTCATTTAATGCATCAAACATCCATTCCTTTTCTATCTTTGATCAGAAAAAAAAAAGCAGCATAGAAATTTACCTGAATGTTTTAGCTAGGATAAATTATAGTCTGAGTCTCATTTTACTTGAACACTTTTGTGTTTAAGTGAGGATCCTCTGAGTTTTGTAGGCTTAAGGGAGAGTACAAATTTGATAACAATATGTCCAAGGCTCAATTACAAGTGAGAACCAGACTGAAGCTCTTGAAAGATAGAAGCTAGATCTGCAGAATCAATTATTATTGATATTATCACATGAATAGCTAATTGCTGCAGTGTGTTGTGTGTGCTGTTTTTGCAAGTCAGGACTGGAATTACTTTCAAACTGTTGCTCCAAAAACATCATTATACAAAGTATACCTCTGCCTTATACATAGACATAACATCAAGGCATAGGAGGCTATAGGAAAAGCAAGATTTTTTTCTTGAAATTTGAAGACTTCTGTTGTTGTTAGCTCTAATATTATGTATGGATAAATGAGATCATGTACGAAGGTCCTTTTCTTTAGTGTCTCCCATGAAAACTGCTGTAGATCAATGCAGTGATAAAACTGAAGACATTTTTCTTCTGAGTGTTCGTTAACTATGGAAAGGAATGTAGATGTGTTATATTTTCAGAGTGATAGTTGGGCCTTTAATGTATCTTTAGTACAGCAAAATGAACAAAAACGAGATCAAGTCTTTGAATTCCTGCAACTAAAAAAGGAAACTACAAAGCTGTTTTAAAGAATACTTTTCAGAATAGAAACATGCAATAATAACCTGATTGGCATTTGTATGGATGCTGAAAGCAGCATTAATATTTGTCTTTATTGTCTCTATTCAATTCACAGAGATAGCAGTTGATAACTTCCTCTCATATTATTGCATCTTTCTTCACCATTACAAATGTTATTCTGTATTTCTGCAATTGCATAATAGATTTTAAGCATCAGCTCATTACCATTCACATGAGAGTAAACATATAACCCGAGTACACAGTCCAAAGCTGCAGTTAGCATTGTTCTTCACATCACGTCTGATTGAGAGGAATTTTATATTCCAGAAAATAAGGATTCAATTGATGAATGGAATTTCTCACATATTTGTACATATCACATACCATACCAAATTAAAAAAATAAATAAATCCAAACAACAACATTATTATCATAACAAACAATAAGAACGGAATCTAAGTGAAATATATTATAGCCTATTAGTGGAAGAAAGGAAGTTTTGCGGAAAAAAATAAATTGTATTTATGACTTGTGTTTTTAAAATCTTTTTTCCCCAAATCATGTGCTGTGTGAACAAAGGCATAAAGATTTGAAATGATTATTTATTTGGAAATTATCTTTTTCTTCATGTTAGCTGTCAGATTTTACTTATTTATCTATTTCTCTATTATGCTTTTGATTTTAAGTTTTTAATAATTGATGCCTGTGTTTTTGAATGTTTTGCTTGTAATATTTAAGAAAATGATATGTAATGCCATCTAGTAGAAGCTTAGTTCAAAAACCCCGGAAAGGCTAGCCTAGACTTTAGTTGGTTCAAGTTTGTGATTTGCCTCAATTGTTATTTTGCAGATCTGGGCAAGTAATTTATCTTACACTTCAATTTCCCATCTGCAATGTAGGGATAGCACACTGCTTTGTCTTAAAGGAATACTGTTATGAATACATGCTTTTTTTAGTTTATATTCCAGTCAAATTCTTTACTTTGGAGATACTGTTAAGATAAGCATCTTACATAGATTTGAGTGTAAAACACACTTCATTCATAATTGATTGCCAGCTTACACATACATATATATCTGTATGTACATCAAGATAATTTCAGCGCAGCAGAAAGTGGGATATACTAAAAATTGCTGTTCACTTGGGTATACAGCTGAGTTTGACAATTTCCTGCTATTGATTTGGCATAATGCAATAATGTACTCTATCAAAACCTTTATAATGCAGATGGTGCTGCTGTGTTCTATGCAGATGGCGCTGATTTAGTGCTATGTTCTACAAAGTATGGAAAGTCTGTCATTGTTAGTGTAGATTGACAGCTCAGAGCGGGATTAACAAGATGCTAGACTATTAGTGCTTCCCCCTGACTATCTTCAAAAGCTGAAAACCAGGGGGAGCCTGAGGTGACTATTCCAAGACCATAGCATGACTGTCATCCTACTACCCACTATTTTTTGCTCCTGAGAGGTGGCAATTCTGTGTTAGCTAGTTCTGAAAGTCAAGACATTCAGCACATAGATCTGAAAACAGATGGCTCTTTAATCATGATCACAAGCATAATTTTGTCCATTCCCTTTGTTTTGTGAGTCGACAGTTACAAGATGCAAGTGTTGTCTATGGTCTTTAACTGAACAGTACTCACAAAGACCCTTCAGTATCTGAAAAATCTAAGAAAGCCAGCTAAATCTCATTATATTTGTTGTCACTCCAAAAAATATATGGGGAGGAGGGAATAGTAGAAAGGAAGTGACTTTTAATATTGAAACAAAAAATAATGCTAGAACTTTGAGTTCTTTCCTCTCTTCTTTTTTTTCCTTTCGCATTCTTTTTTCTCGAAATTAATGTGAATACACGAGTCCCTGAATGACATTATCCTCCTCCTCTGTAGCCTTAAGTCTCCCTCTGAGCAGGGGCTTCTAGTCACATCGAATGGCACCTGAATGAGGAGCAATTGTGTGAAGTGCACAAATGCGAGGTAGAACAAGAGCACCAAACTAATCTTAACTTGTGACCTAATCAAGGGTTTGAACCCAAGTCTCCTGAGATAAAAGGCTATTGCACTTATTTTTCATCTGAAAAGCCATTTGGACTGCATATAGACTGTTCCCCTTGAGAAAAGGTGTCAGATTGATGTACTACAGCTCAAGATGGGAGTGTAAATGTATATGATGTTCATGGACTAGTGAATAGAGCTAGTTTACTATGAAATGAATTACTCACAAAATAAACGGGCTACCTCTAACCCCAACTGCTGTTTTCATATTTGAAGATGATGATAGCTCAGCTCTAAATGGGTGTTGATTCTGACACATTCTTAATGACACTGTCATGTCAGGGAAACTGTAAATGCTGAAAACTTGCTCCTATTTTTATTATAAATATATTAGAACAGAGAAAGTAACATAGAGGAATTAAAATAATGGAAATTGCTTATTGCTTCATTGTCACAGTACTGCAGATTCATTTATTCAAAGGCTCCTTGGCTAATATGGATATGCTTGAAACTATACAGCCTTCATTTTTATTAGCCAGGGAGACATATCAAGTCTATTCAGTCTTCATCAGAAATGCAGACAAGCAGCCGGTTATTTTGTACTATTTAAAGGCCCAGTGGATTTTAAGATAATTTTTGCTTCATGTTTCTTGTCAAATTTAAGCAGAGACTTTTAAAGGAACCTGAAAGTCTGTGTACCTACTCTTTTAAAATATTGAGGCCACTCAGGAATGACCATCAGCAGATGAACTCTACTTCTTTGCTATACAAAGTCTACATTTGATGTCTTTTAGCAAGAGACTTGACAATGTAGTTGTGAGATAGACTGTTGTTCACCTGGCTTATGATCTGAAAGGGCCAGTGTACTACAGGCAGCTTGGTTGTCACTGGGGCACTAAAACAGAGGATAACTCCTAGAACCTCTCTAGATTTATGGAATGATAAAATATAATTCTTCACAATACTTGAGTGCTAGTGGTCAGCTTGAAAAATAATATATTTTAAAAAAAATCCGTAGGTTCAGTGTTTTCATGTTTTGAAATCTGTTACAATTTGTAGGTTATGGTAGTTTTTATTGTACTCTGTACCTAATGATAATGTCTAAGAATGAAAATAGTTGTGTACGATAACTTAGAAGTGATGGCTTTAAAATTAAATTAATAAGGTAAAGTGAATAATACATATGCAACTAGACTTTTTTTTAGCTCTTCACGTATTCTTTCATTATTACATGATATAAAAGGAAATATATTTCAAAAATAGAAGCATTTAGGTACTATTAGTAAGTTTGGGGTTACTTCCTGTTTCCTTTCCTTTATTGAAGTGTATGAAGTTTTGACTCAAATCTCAAACAAGCAGATAATTTTAGGAGAGGGAACAGAAATAAATGGATATGATAAGGAATCCAAACCTAAAATATTAAGCCATTAAAGACTAGGAATTTTTTATTTTTGTTGATGTTATGGGTGAATACTTCTTTCCTCTCTGGAGATCAAAATTGTTCTGCTCTGTAACAAAGATCTTTCGGATCTGAGATATAAAAATCACACAGCAAACTATACTGCATTATGTCCATTGCTTGAGGTAGTGAAAAAAAGCCAAGAGATGATGAACTGGTCACTGGACAGGTTGAGGTTTTAAAATAATAAACGATATGACCTTATGAAATTGTGTTACAATAATTTTTTTTGTTCTGTGTAAAAGTAGATTGAGGTACAGAAAGATAACATGACTTATCTATGAATTCCTGAAAGATGTATCAGGAGGAGAAATAGAAACTGGCTCTCGTGAAGGTGTCTTACATTCACTGTTAAGATTTGATTATATTTTTAGGAGGAAATCTTTTTAGAGTTTTCAAAAATTGTCTATATAAAATCTTGACTTCCAATTATTCAAGTACTTTTTGTTTCTTTGATAGTAAATCTTCATAATATTTGTTTTCCTTCTTGTTATTTCAAGAAGTTTAAATGTTACATGGGAAAAAAAAAAAACTGAATCAGCAAAGGTTTGAGTTGAATAACACCCTACTGTCAGTGACTGTCGTAACTGAGGAATAGAAATATCTAGCATTTTCCCACTCTAGATTTCCAAAAAAAAGCTATACTAGAGTAAGGTAGTCTATGGAGATGGCAAAATATGAAAATAATTGTTCTTTGTAAGACTTCTAAATCCTAGAATCATCCAAAATATGTCTTTTCACTCTCACTTCATATCTGTTTGGTTTAAACTTAAAAATATTGTTCTGAAAATTACCTTGCTCTTGTTCCTTCAGTCAAAATATGAATCATTGCTGAATAACAGTTATTTTGCATTGCCTTTATTCCTTTGGATTCTTATTCCATCATTGTTCAAATACAACATACAGAAAAAAAACAGTTTGTTTATATGTCTTCTGCAGACCAACTTACACAGCTGCTCACTACTAGCAGTACTCTTACAGAAAGGTGGTGATGCAATGATACACATTTTTATTCTTCTTTAGCCTGATTATACCAAATATAGCTGTCAGCATGGCCAAAATTTGTTTTATTCCAAGTGCCTTCTCAAATTCTGATGGATCACAAGGTACTTCACTTGCATTTTGGCTTTCTTATTTAATGTACTAGAATAAGAGGCGTATTAAATAAAAAATTGTAGTTTTGGAGGGTCAGGGGTAGTTAGACAGTGCTTTATGATGTTACTGTGACCAGAATAGTTAATGATGAATTTGATTTCTGGATGTGAATGCAGCACATACTCTTGGTTTATATTCCTTATTGACACTTATGGAATGGGGTCTTGGAAAAGTTGCTCTACTTTGTTTAATCATGTTTAGTCCTATCTAGTGATGTACATTCTTATTTTTTGTTTTGTTTGATGATTTGGCAATCGTATTTACAGTTTAAGATCAAATTATTTTTAAGATAAACTTTATGAAACACTCTACAGATGACTTTCAAATTCTAGCCTATTATGAGAATTTTAAAAAATAAAACTGAATCATAATATATGTATCAATTATTTTTTGTCTATTTTTTTCTATGCATTATTTTATTTCAAGTTTTAATTTTGGGAGAGGTTTGACTTAGCAATGTTAACGTAAGAAATGTGATAGAAAATTCCACATTCAGTAGGTACTTCTTCAAGTGAGAATGTTATGCCAGTCTAAAATGAGAGGAGCAGCCAACCGGAAAACTCTGAAAACATGAGCAGTGTCTCTTCTACTGCCAGCTATAGCAGTCAGATGATCTTGGCAAAAAAATCAATCTGGGCCAGGTGCAAACCTACTGAAGTAATAGATTAGATGAACCTTTTTTCTCCTGTGGTCATATGCACATTTGTGTTTGCCATAATCAAGCCCTATGATGGAAAGCTGCCGATGGCTCTGAAAAGTACCACTTCTACGACAAGCAGAGCTTGCTGTCTGTTCTTTTTCATCTATCCATCAGCAGAATTTCATAGCAGAGCTATTCTGTACCAGACAAGGAGCTGCCTGTGCTCTTCAGTGACTCCCGCACAGGGCTAATCCATGACCACCAACCTTCCTTCAGTTCATAAATTAAAATCAAACTGACTTCTTATTGTTTTAGTGGTTGAAAGAATAAGTGGTTAACACTCTAAGTAACTCAGTTCTGCAATTTTATGAGGTGTGCGAACAAATGTAAATTACAGGCATGGCCTTTCAAAGAATGTGCCCCAGAGCAGTCTCGACCAAGACGGTGCAGACGTTATATTACATGCAGCCTGAGAATACTGCTGAGGGTTTCTTCTTGATCTACCTTAATTTATTTTCCACAGCACAATATTTGCAAGAAACATCATCTTAACCTTCAGCTGATTCGTTTTCTAAGGGTTGAGAGGTGTAGGAAAGTAGTGGGTAACATTTTTTCCTAATACACTTTGTTCATTATTCAGTGCTGATGCCTCACAACTAAAATTTTCTATTAGTATGTGTTGACTGCATCTGGGATACTGACAGAAGGCAGGTTAGAGCATACACTGACTACCCTCTCCTGGATTCTTCTTCTTTTTTTTTTTTTTTTTCTGGCAAGCTATCTTGCCAGCTAGAGTGTCCACAAGCTGATGTGAAACTTGACAGGCTTCATAGCTTTCCAGAGGCCAGTCCAGTAGGTTGCTGGGCAGCTAGGCTCCCCAGCTGCCCACCTGATTGTTTGCCAGACTTCCAAAGCCAAGTCTCTGCAGGTGCAAATCCTGCTATTTCATCAAGAAAATAATCTGTTTCTGTAAGCAAGGCACTGTACCCCCAGGCAATTAGTAAGGCACTGAGTCTGGCAACTGGGAGTAGAAGCTTAACAATACAGGGAGGTTTGTAGAAGTTTGTAGTCTAAGCAATTCATGCTAGAAAAATATTTTCTCTAAAACTGAAGTGGGTCAACCACTATAGATGACTTGAAACTTTCCATCAAATCAAGATGTAACAATCAAAATCACTTCAAATTGAAGCTTCTAATTTTTTTAATTTCAAGTACAAATATTTTCACTTTGTTTTTATTCTCTGCCTACTGTTATAGAGGTGGCAGTTGAATATGGAATATATTATGTCCGATATGAGTTGCCTTGAATAAATACTATTTTGTATTCAGATGCGGTACTGTCCTGATGTCTTCAGAGAGAGGTGAAAATGTTTGATGCAAGGGTAGATGTTGAATGTACCTCATCCATGAGGTACCTGAAGAAGAAAAAACCTGACTGCAGGCATGATTATATTCTATTGAATGCTATCAAGGTATGTCTCCTGAACAACTTATTTTGAGCATTGCAGCATGTGTTTTACTCATCTGCATTGTATTCTATCAGTTCAGTACTGAAACTAATTTTCTCCTAGTTATAAACAGTATGTAATCACGTTGCTTAATGTACAAAAATTGAATATGTAACATAGCTTCAGGATTATTCATTTTAAGCTCCCACAAAATGTAGGAAAAATCAGGAAGTTGTTGTGTTTTGTGAATGTAAGGAAAAGTTTAAAAACAGAAAAAATCCATTTCAGCTTTGTTTTTAGATAGAAAAGTTCACTTAGAAAATTTATTTCAATGATTTTTAAGATATTTTAAGGAGTTTCTGACATCTTTATGTTCATTTTTTAGAGAGTTCTCAGCTGTGCAAATCTAAGTTTACATCAGAGGTCAGTTTCAACACCAGACATATTTCATGGGTTTTGCTTTGGAAAGTTAAAACTACATGGTGCATACGAACCATTAGAAACAAATGTTATATATTTTCATTCTTTCCCACCTGCCAAGATGTTTCCTTGATGACTACAGCCAAGAAAACCATTACAGATGAAGATTAGATTAAAATAAATTGATTTAAAGTCTACAGGATGCTGGCTTTGGGGAGATTTCTTTGTATAAAAAAAGATTTATATAAATTTTTATATATGTGTGTGTTTTATACATACACATGACATACTATGTAGCAGGATGTAGAAAGAGATAAATCAAATAGGTCTGGAACTATATAGGGAGGTCTGGATTTATGAGAGGGGGCTGCCAGAAGGCCTGCGTATCTACAATATATGCAGAGATTTTATTGTTCATGATGGACTAATTTTTGTAGTGTTTTTAGTGTGCTTCAACCTAATCTCTTTTATCGTATTAGAAGTTTGGATGTAGGGAAACAAACTTTTGTATTGTATTGAATTTACAAATGTCAGATTTGAGCAAGTTACACACATCTACACCTACTTCTACAAAACCAGTTTGAAGCCTCTTTATTGTGATCTCTTATTCAGCATTTTATGAATGTCTACAGTCTCTTATCTTTTTGTTTGGGAGCTTGAGATTCTGGTTCTGTGTTGCTGCTAGATGTGTGCACTGCTGAATCTGTCACAAATGCAAGTCTGAGTTCAGCTTCACAAGTATGAATGATTGCATTGGAGTTAATTAAAATGATGGCTAGACATTTTATCTGAGTTTATCAGGACTGAGTGACTACTTGACAATGGAAAGATTCAAAAACATGAGAAAATATTGGAAACAGCAGAGAAAGATCAACAGTTAACTTGTGTTGAATCAACACTTAAATCTGATTTACCGCTGCAACAGGTTTTTTTTTCAATTAATAATCCTTTGCAGAATTTTTAATTTATGCTAAAATATAGAAATTGAAAGACTGTTAACATAGGAGTTTTTGGAAGGGTCATTTAATACAGATAATTAGCTCTCCTTGTTTTGTCCCATGATCTACTTAGAATTTTGTCCAAACATACAAACAAATAAAATTACATCCAGTGGAGTAAAAAAGTGTCATCTGCAAATGCTTAACAGCAAATGAAGGGTTTGAAACATGAGATAGGAAAGGAAGGTGATATAAACAGAGGCAATATGAGAACTAGGCAAATATTTTGATACTGACAAAAGGGAGGGGAAAGTCAGTATGGGAAAATCAGTATGATTCTAAGAATTATTGCTAAAGTTTGTAACTAGCTCCTGCCTCTGCTGCCATTTTCAAAAATCACACCTTCTGCCACTAGCTTCTTTGTTGTCTGCCTATGGTAACAGGAGCAGCAAAGATCAGTAGTTAATTTTCTCTGCGTCTGATATCTTAAAGATTGTTTCTTGTGTAATATATCCAGCTCACACATACCTTGTCTGATAACACCTGAGAGTAACAAATCCTAAACAAAACATAACAGTAATCTCAGTTTTGATTCAGTTTTCTAAACCGTTATAGGAGGCAGCAGTATTGAAACAGAACCCTCTGAATTTTAAAGAACATTTCTGCAAATGCAAGTACCTTCTCTTCCTCTCTCTCTGT
The DNA here is from genome assembly GCA_028571105.1 of Tragopan temminckii. NCBI lineage: Eukaryota > Metazoa > Chordata > Aves > Galliformes > Phasianidae > Tragopan > Tragopan temminckii. The sequence continues at coordinate 11,177,397 of JAOWBP010003659.1, read as the reverse complement.
AATATTTTGTGGTGTTGAGTGGACACAGAGCATGAAAGGACTTTTTTTGGTCATGCCGTTAATCTGATAAGCACCCTTAAGGAAAATATTTCTCCAAAAGAAAGCCCTGTGTTCTCTCCATATATGCTGATCTGCTAATACTACTTTTTAAACTGATTTGTCAGTTGTTATTGAAAAACACTGTTTAATTAGTATACTTTATTATCAAATATACCTTTGTGATAGTGGAAAAAGGTAATAGAGTGCTAATTACTGTCAATTCTAATAATCTAGAGATCAAAATAGACAGCCCATCTCCCAGGGTGCCCTGTCAATACCCAAGCATCCTGTTGAACTAGTCACCTCGGTTCAGCCTTGCATTTTCATCTCATGGTTGGATTCATTGCTGACATTATCTAATGACAGGGACAGCATCCTCCTGGCTCAGCCTGTACACTTGCTTCATGTGGGCCAACAAAAGGAAACTGGATAGCACTAGTTTTTCACAGCTTGAAGGAAACATAGTTGAACTCATGACTTAACAGTGGAAGAGTTTATAACTTCATATCCATGTCTGGATCGTGCAGCCCCTTCGTAATGCAATTTTTGGTTTATTGATTCAGGTTGAAAAAACACGCTGCAATACAGGCTTCCTGCTTTGCTTTATGCTGTCTTTTTTTTGTTTTTGTTTTGTTTTATTTTCTTTTCTTTTTTAAAGAAAATTGTTCATCAGCACTCACTTTGAGTACTTGTGTATGGTTGTAGGTCTGAGTCAAATATTCAAGTTACGTGCATCTCTGTACACTTTAGAGCATTATTTATCTTAGATCTCTTCCTGCACAAAGTCTATCTAGATACCTGTAACTGCCTGACCTCCAGTTATCTTGTAAATAAAGAAAATTTAGAGGCTAGCTGAACTACAGCTACATAAAGTGTTGTTTTTAACCTTTTGCTGCAAACTTAGTTTGCAAAAAGTCATTTCCTGGACAATGGTGCCTAGAAGCAGCTTGTACCAAGCAGCCAGACTTCATCTGTATTCTATGGACATTCAAATGTTATCATTTAGAAAAAAAATAGAGCTTTTATCTTTTTTTTATTCTCAAATGGACCTTTGAGATGCCCCGCATAGATCTTCCCTTGTTCTATTTATATACAAAAGTAATAATGTTGAAATAAAGCAGAAATTGCTGTTGTAAATAACCAAATTATCAAATGAATCTTCTCATGTAAAATCAATCAGTGTTAGCCAAAAACACAAAACCACCACCACAAACATAAAAAGAAGAAAAAAGAAAAAAGTAAGTACTTGGCCTTTCTTTTACCTGTTTTTAAACTACCCTTTGAAGTATCTTTTTTTCTCTGTGTTTTCTATTTATGTGAAAACATTTTGTATTTTGTATAAAGGATATCATAAATAAGAAGATGCTACTTTAGCTGTGGCACTTCTAGGAGACTTTATTTTCAAAATTTACTCCCCGTAAATCAGAAATAAAACTCGTGGAAGTTTTGAGAGGTAGTTGGGATTAAGAGTGCTCACTCTGAAAATTAGGACTCCGTCAAGGTCTACATCTGAGCAGTAATAAACTCAAACTCTATAACAAGTTAAATTCGAATCAGTACCATTTAGTCTGTAAATCTCTGCAAACAAGTTTGACCTCCTGTCTTAGAGATTTGCTTTTGTTTGTGTTTCTATTTCTTTTTTATTCTTTGTTTGTTTTTTGTTTGTTTAGTGTACCATGTTTATGAACTACAATATATACAAAAATCTGTAAATGTGGGATGAATTTTATCATTCTCTCTTATATTCTCGTTTAAATTGTAGCACCTTTTTCTTTTTCTTTCTTTTTTTCTGAGAAAATGTCTCCCATGGGTGGATTTCACAAAATAGGAGGAAAGATTCACTGATAAATTTTAAGTATAACTCTAGAGTATTTCTAAAATTTGCTTCTGGGGAAATTAATTTATACTTTGAGCTACCACTACTGGTGAATTTTCTCCCGTCTCTTAACTGAATTAAGTTTCTAAATATACTGTCTTTTTTTCCTTTACTAAGAGATTTAATAGATATAGATGTATATATGCTGTCTTTCTATAGAAGTTTTGTATTTCACAAGTTTAATCTCTTTTGCTGATTTAAGTTGCAAAACTACAGTTTTAACCCTTTTTTCTTTGACTAATATTGGAAACATTATGTATGGGAATGTATGTATTATTGTTACATACCAAAAGCATAATATATAACTAAATTCCAATTAGCAGCTGCTAGGCAGTATATGTCAAAATGAGGAGGCATTTTGTGTATCAACATTATTTAAAGATGTGTGCACAGAATTGCTTTACCTCATCCACAGTAAGACAAAAATTTCCTCACATTCCTTGCAGTATGAGCAATAATAAAGAACAGCTGCTGAAAGAGCTGCATTTTGTGACCCTAATTGGATATTGCAGGATCTTTTCTTACTGGGAATGATGAAAGAACAGAACATGCATGAAACAAAGTATCCACTTAACTCTGACTTGGTTGGTGGCACAGTTTTTGGGCTTCTCCAAGATACTTTTTGTTTATACACCAGCCATGCTAATCTAGAATTGACCAAATAGGAGAGACAAAGTCATTTTCAAAGAAATAAGGTTGCAGAACGAAAGTTGTTACAAATTAGGTGTCACAGAGCAAATACCTCCCTTTATAGATCTGTCATCACACTAATAGCTCGTTTTAGTATGAGAGGCCAAACATTGATGCCAGCTACTGCTATGCACCCTGTAGGCTTGGATTTGTGTAAGTGAGGGTGGCAGTTGGCTTACAGACTATCTGTGGACAACAACCTGGAGGTCTACCGAGAGAGGTAGCAGGAGCAGCAGTGCAACAGAGGAGGAATTACTTTCCATTTTTATCATGCCAAGTGAAAATTACTTTGCTAGCACAATTTGCTGGACTACACAAATTGGATGTGCTGAGTACCAACCTGATTGTCCTGTAGTCTTTTTGTAGTTTTAGGTTTTCCTGTGTTCATTTTCTGTGTTTGAATTATCTGCTTTATCATGATATCTTTCATCACTTGCTAGCTCTGACCATAAGGGCTTACTTCAGTTTTGGCTGAAGTGTGTTAACATCTGTTCCTTTTATTTTGCTATATTAAAACAAAACAAAACAAAAAACAAAAAACAAACAAAAAAAAAAAAGGAAGGAAAGAGAAAAAGAAAAAAAAGAGCACTGTTGAGAGATGAGTTTTTGAATGCAGCTTCACTTTGTCATGCAACTACTTTTAAGAGTTCTGAATACTTTCCTTGTGTAAGATTTTTGTTCTGTAGAAAATATTTAAAGTTGAGAAACTCATTCTGGAGGAGGACACAGAGAGATTAATTCTTTGTGATGTTTACTGAAATTTGGTCAAAAAGCTTAACTGCTACTGCATAATTTTGGTTATAGAGTATAGGTTCTGCATCAGAAATATTTTTCTCATTCTCTAAAGAAATAATCAGTAAATCTCATGTGAAAATACATATACATGTGTGATATTTTTCACTGAAAAGCATTTTTTAAATAGTGAGAAGTTGCTGTCATGTTGTAAAACTTTGAGAGTTTGACAGCAAACACCTGGTGATATATAAATATATATGTATATATTTCTTTTGTGATCTTGAGCTTAATGTTTCTTTGGAATGTAGTTGATTCAGCTTCAGAAGGCTACAAGCTGCCTAAAGGAGCTCAGGAATTTTGTCAGAAATACTGCTGTGTAGTCCTAAAGCCCACCGGACAGGAGGTACAGTCCCTGGGGAAGGAAAGGTGCAGTGCTTTTCATGTGTAAGGTGGTATGTGACATTTTAAGACTTCTTTTTTTTTAATTGCAAGACTAATAGCATAAAAGTGAAGTGATTTTTTTTTTTTTTTTCTTTTTTTAAAGTATGGTGGTCCATAGTTCCAGGGCTTTCTGTCAACTGATAATTCCTGAATGCACTCTTCTATACAGACAGGCACAAAACAGCAGCTTTTGCTGAAAGTGAGATAGGCAGCACCCCACAAGAAAAGCAAGTGCTGTAAAAGGTGACACAGAAATGCTAGCCTGACAATTTCATTTTCATCTAAAGAGCTCAGGGCAATAGGTCTGCAATTCAGCCTCTCTAACTGGTATTAAACAGGCAGCTGCACATTGTTTTCGTTGGCTGAAGGAGGCCACCACTGAGGGTCATGATCTCAGTTCGAAAGAACTGTTTTTCTCTTCAGGAACTGGAAATTAATTCAACAGGTGACCTGAGACTTGTCTAGAAAGTTTTACTGAAAAGAAAAAATTAAACCATTCTTTTGAGCAAAGCCTATATGTTACAGTTTGCGTGGCACACAAACCTGTAGGCTTTACAAAGCTCTAAAATTGCCATGATAAATTTAGGATGCCAGGAATATTGTTTTGCTATGGAGTAACAGTACATTGCACTTCATTTCATGGCTACCTCATATTTTCTTTGAGCTGGAGAACTGTAGACTCAGAAAAGCACAGGATATCTAAGTAATACGTTGACCCTTTTGTGAGGAGTAAACAGATGGAGGAGATCATTAACTTTACCCAACATCGGGCTATTTGAGTGTGAGTGACAGTGAAGCAAAGTCTGCAATTTGTTTTTCTTGTCTGAGTAAAACATGTAGGAAATTGGAGTATACGTGAAGCTCAACTCCCTCTCTAAACTCTGTTATGCTGTTTTGAAGAGACAGAGCTCCATTCTGTGTTTTTATTTGAGGCTTTCCTTTGCTCCTATTTAATTAGATAGAAAATCTTCAACTCACTTCTGTGAGAGCTTCATCAGACTATCATATTTGTTCTTGTTATTAAGAGGAATAAAGCAGAAACAGTAAAAGTCCAGTTGCTTTTAAAGCATATGTTGAGCACACATATATTTATCAGATTGTATTTGGATGCTAGTTTAGATTTAAAAAAAAATATTCAAATCTATTTGTAAAGTGATCCTGGAATCAGTAGACATTGAGTCTGTCTGGAAAACTGAGAATGAAAATGTTGGGTGTATTTTTCTGACAAGTGTATCTTGAGGCAAAGAATAATAATTGTAAAGAAGAATAATCTTCTAAAAAAATCAGTGCCTTGCATGCACTCTCTCAAATGCCATTTCTGTGAGTCAGTCTATGCAATAAAAATCAACGTTAAATATACTTAAGCTTTCAAAACATACCAGTAGGAAGAAGAAATGTATTTTTGGATTGATTTCCATTTCCATCTGTTTAAAGCTCTTTAGAATGATATCATTGGAGAAAATACGCTTATATAAAAACAATCTTTGCTTTTTGAATGATAGAGTTGCACAAGTTTACACATTTTTTTCTTGATCTACAAGTATTGGAACACAATATTTTTCAGCTGAGAGCTTTTGGAAATTTATTAGAATCATAAGTATAATTTAAAAAAGAATGATCACTTTCAAGATAATTACAATATAATATAGGAGTGCAATGCAACTTTCCATATTGTCAGACTATAGAAAAATATTTTATGTGTGAAAATTTCGTGAAGAACATAATAACTTGAAAACTGTTAAAATCTCTGATACCATTTCCTGCTTTCTAGCATTCATTATAGAAGTCTGGACCCTCTAATGAAAAATTTTCTGGTTTTTCCTTGCTACTTTGACTTACACTCTTTTAAGATACTGTGGAGATATTCTGAACAAAATGACAATTTAACTTGAAAATTTTGGGTAAAAAAAATCTCAGCATTATGACTCATTCATCTTCTCTGACAGTTAAAAGTGAACACGTGTTGTAGCCTAGAGGTTGTACAGCGACTTAAAATTTTGGGTGAAATTTGTACTTATTTCCTACAAACCAGAATTCAAAGTAATCACATTGTCCCCCATGTCCCAGTATGAATCTAATCTACGACTGGCTGAATGAATTTCAGTTGATGCTTTACGAATTTGGTCATTCCTTTGGTAGTACAGAGAGTTTACAAGTACTAAAAACAACCTTAATGTCAGTATGAAGATCTTCAGCATTTACTTGTTTATACTCATATCAATGTTGATTTACGGCGCATTTGTCATTGGTCTTGCATTTTCCAGACTGAAGAACTCAATTATTAGGCAGCTGTAAAAAATGTGGTGACAGTAAGGAGATAAGTTGACTTGTTGAAAAGTATAATGAATCTCCAAGCTCAACCTTACTTTCTTTTTATAGTTTATAGTAACTAGATTTCAAAGCAAATTTTTCATGTGAAACTATTTGTTTTTTACCTGCCCTTTTGCTGAAAAAATTATGTGAATTTTAGTCTGTGTCTCAGCTTTGGACTCATTTGTAAAAGTGTTTCTGCAATTCAGAGGTAATGTTGCATGTGAAAGGATGGTTTTGCATCTTAAATTCATCCTGAAAGAGTGGTTTTGTATCTCTAAAGTAAGCTTTAAATCATCTTAAAACGTGGAAGTGGTCTGTGCTTATCTCTTCTTTTCTGCCAAACAGAGGAGTCTCTCTGATACTAATACAGAGTGAAATCATTCTGTGAATATATATATTTAAAAACTGACTTGTGTGTTTATTAATCTGCATAATAATATATGACTAAAAGCCTATCATACATGAATGATGAAAAAGAGCAAAACAGCCTCAGAAGGTTTGCCAGAACTATTATTATTGCCAGAAAGACATCAGAACATGAATCTTATCAACTGGTAAATAAAAATTAGTCAGCTTAATTCTTGCCAAATAAAATTTGCATAGACCCTGAAAAGGTGAGGAAAATTCCTTAAAGTTTTTAAGGAAAAAACAAACAAACAAACAAACCAAAACTTCAAAAATAAACAAGTCAGTTAAAGCAAGGAGTAAAGAAAGGGAGCACAACCGTTCAGCAAAGATTACAGATTGATGGCATATCTGGAATGTCTGCCTGCAGATTCTTCTGTAAATCATTAACGATATATATTAGGGCAATTAGAGTTCCTACAAGATGTATTTCTGGATAGCTTTTCCTATATTTTTCATTAACAAGATTTTAGCAACATAGACGATATATTCCTAGGTCAATAATATTTGTATTTTGCAATGCTTGTGCTAAACTATTAAGCAAGTGCTTCTAAAGTACCCTCACTATTATGGCCATTTGTACATGTGTTTTTGTTACTTCTCATTAATCCATAACTAAAGATGTGGACCAGGTCAGAAATGTGGCCTTGTATGCAAATGAGATACTTGATATGATCACTGGGATGTTCTTCTCAAGACATAACCACCAGCAAAAAGTTTGATTGAAAGGATTTTCCTCCAAAGCCAAACAGCACGTGGGGACTCATCCTGGAAGTGCATCACAGACACTACATTTGGCTGTGCACAAACCAGTTCTGGACTCATTAAGTCCTGCATAACTTCAGTCCAAACATTCAGTCCATTACTTACAGTAATGGAAGTACTGTAGATTTCGTCTGCTAGTACTCCCTAGAAGCACTTCACTTCCTCTTGTGGTGGAAGTGTGGTGGGATTTAAGCAGTAATTAGCAGTGCCACATTTGTTTCCAGAGGTAGTGTGAGGAGGAAACCATGAAGATAGTTATGCAAACAAATCCTTGTTTTCCAGTAGAAGTGCAGGTTGTCCTTCAACTAAGGGTGGACTGTCTAGAACATGTTTGGTCAAATTTTACTAAGAATAATAAAAGGAACAAATTAATATTTTTTAATTATGGCATCTTAAATAAAGCTTTAAAAGGATTTCTAAGCATCTTTATGCCAGTCTGTAGTAAAACAAGTTACAAGAAGAGAAGTGATAAAACCACCTCTACTGCTGATTATTAGGACAGTGTTCTGACAAAGCCTCTGACTTAGGAGTTCCCCAAAGTACTGAACTCCAGAAACAAAGAAACTTGATTTATGCATTCTGGTTTTTTTTAAGCATTTTCTTTGTTGCTGGCAACTGTCAAAGGTGATCCGCTAAGCTCTAGTACAGTTATTCTGTTTCCATGCTTAGCAGAGGTAATATTACCCTCACCAAAATCCACAAAGATAAAATTAAATCTTTTTTTTTTTTTTTTATTTAGAACATATCTAGAAAGCTAGAATTGGATATTTTGCAACAAGACTATTGAAAATCTTCAAAATAGAATATTCTCAAAAACACATATGGAGTATTTGGAGAACTAAATCTTGAAGGTATTGAAGTTTGCTTTGGTTTATTCTCTCCTGCAAAAGATATCCAATTTTCTTTTTCACAAGCCTTGCCATTTAGCTGTTGCATGAGACCCACGCTGAGGTTTGTAGACAGAAAGGTTCTTTCTGCAGTTGCCAGAAAAAAAGCATATTTGCACACAGGGGGATGAAAGATTTGAAAAGAGCAGAAGTTGTGATGGATAGAATCTAAATTAGACAAGATAATGTTAGAAAATCTGAGAAAAAGAGGTAGAAATGAAGATTTAGAAACAATTGTTATAGATTTGCCTATTCTACTTGTTCTCTGATTAGAAGGGGTTTTTTTGTGCGTGTGTGTGTGTAACAAATTGTTTCAGGACAAATAGATTTTCTGTCTGCAAAACAGAGGGTTTCCCAACCTGTTCTTGGTTAATGGAGCTTACCTGATGTTAATTGTGAAGTACTGAAAGCTCAACATATATAGTCTTTGAATTCACGCTTTCAAAAAACATCAAAATCAATGTAAATTTACCTTTACTATTGCTCTTTTCTTTGAATACTTGTTGTTTGGTTTTAGAAGTCCCTGAATATCAAAAAATAAATAAAACATTAAAAAGCCAGAGTGGTGGAGATGCATGTAAATTCCTGTTTGTGCATGTATGAGTTAGGCTGGGGACGTTTAGTAGATCTTGATAACTTAGTTGAGATTTAAAAAGAAAAAACATGAACTTCAGAGCTCCCTCGAAGCTGTTCAGAATACTTCACTGCAAAGAAATAAGAGCATATAAACATATTCCTATTCTAGCTTTTCCCTTCGTCTGGATAAGAATTACCATTTTGTGATGGTTGCTATTTTTATATGTCTTAGCAATCCATTGTAGTTGTTTTATCAATTCTACCTGTTCTAGAGGAATATGTGTTCCTTGCCTGTGCTTTAATAATGCACTTAGTCCTCCTATTTGTGCACTCTGAAATAAAAATAATTCAGGATTTTATGAAAAATAGGAATTTGCTACTGAAGTAGAACAAATACTAAATTCACTATTCAGCATCTTCCCACGACAAACTCTTGCGATGTGTTTTCAGGTTACAAGTGATGACAGGATAACCCTGGGAGTGTCTGCCACCCCCAGAGAGTAGCTTTTGTATTCACAGAGTCATGGGATGCCTGAGATTGGAAGGGACCTTTGTCAGTCATCTCATCCATAGCTACTGGCCTCCAACTAGACTTTTTGTCAGCGATTACACCATTCTAAGCCTAGCTATCCAGCAAATTTCCAGTCTACCTCACTGTACTAAAATTTCGGAGTGACTATGGTATATTTCTGTTAAGGCACTACAACTGGATTGTTTTCTTAAAACAGTTAGATAATAAAATCAAATTATTGAATAATCCATACTTAACTGTTTCCAGCAAGTTTTTGATATTGCTAAATGTTTCTATATCTAACAGGAGAAATCAGTTTCAGTCAGGATTTTTCAGACGAAGTATGGAATGATCCTTGTGTTCTGGTTGTGAACTACAGCATGGATTAAATCCTACACTGTAATCCAATTGTCTGGATGAATCACTTCATTGAGAAAACCTGCACTGATGTACTGTGTTCCCTATATATTCTTCACTTCTTTTCAGGGAATTTTTACTAGACACAATGGAAGAGTGATCGACAAAATCTCTATGAAATCAAAGCAAATCTTCTCCCTTATTTCCCTACTTCCATTGTGCAAAATATAATAGTTCGTATTTCCCACATTTCCCACTCTCCATATTTACTGTATTTACAGGTCTTCAAACCTGAAGAAGGAGAAATAATCTCCATGATATACAGTGATTTCTTTTATAGGGAATGATCAAATATGCTGGTTGGAGCTAAAAAAGAGTAGAATCTGATAGCACTGTGCTATCCATTATATTCTTGCCTAAGTCATTAGGCTCCCCTGAGTGCATAAGGCCTGGATTACAGAGCTGTAGAACACGATGCTTTGTTATGTAGTTCAGGATTCACGTCCTACTTGTTCATAAAGAATCATTGCTGACTTGACAGAAGTCAGTGATTTCTGTTCAGTTACATGTGCGTTTCTACTAGTTGCACAGATGTCATTCACTTGAGCAGTAGCATAATTTGCATTCTCAGAGCACAGTCCAAGGACTAAATGAATGTGTGAGACTGAAATCCTTTCTGCTAGAAATTGTTATTCCCAGCCAGGGTTAGGCCTACAGCTGGGATACAAAGGAAAGATCTCTTTGGTACTAATGCAGTGAGAAGATATCTAATTAATGGGCTGCTGATGAAAATTGTATCTCATTGTTAATTCAAATCAACTGTATTTCTTTGATACAGATAATTTCGGAAATTCCCTCTGCATTGCTTCCTACATCATGTGGTAAGTCACAGAAAGAAGCTGGCAGTAAAGATACAGTGGACACCCTCAGAGCCAGCCAAATTTTGATCTTGGTTATGTTAATGAGTATTTTTCTGACATAAAAATGGAGCAATTATTATGGTAAAAAAAGGAGGAGAAAATATTGGCAATATCTATTTGTTACCACGGTAACTTAGAAATAAATCTTTAAAACTCCATGTTCACTGATCTGAGAATAGGTGAGTGCTGAAGCTTAGAAAGAGGATTTGCCAAAACCTCAGCTGGTATACGGTGATACTGTTCTTTTCAAGCCAGTGAAGTAGCATTTATTTACATCAGTCAACCATCTGGTCTTGTGTTTTAGGCAATGGATTTGATTTTTGAGGACCTGGAATTCAACCAGTCGTTGTGTTACTTTTAGTTTTATACTGATGGAATTCAAATACTCCTTTGTTCTCCCCTCAAGGCTGCCTCTCAATTTCCTCACTCACCTCCTTTTCCTCTTCCTTTTCATTCCAAAAGCTGCTCAATGGGAATGTGCAGTTGGTTTCTTCTCCCTTCAGTTCTGCTAGAAAGCTGATTGTCGGGGATGCTCTGCACAAAATTACTATGCATACAGGGCACAGCATGCAGCACCCCGTTAGATGTGGTAAAGAATCATCCCCAAGGGATTCAATGGCAACCTGACAGTCAGCATTACACTATCACACTGCTTTGTTTCTTGACGCTTAGCTTGATTAGATGTGGTGAATGTTACTGAATAATATCTGTTCCTGGTGTAGCAGATGCATTTGTGAGAGAAAAACTGTCTCCCTTGCACTGTGTGATCTATAGATACACATGGGCATTTAGGGGGCACCTTGGCTCTCTTTGAAGAAAGAGAAAAAACAGAATTTAAACTGTGGTCTGTTTTGATCAGTTTTGTTTAGAAATGGCATCTACCTCCAAGATAATGAAACTGATTTAACTGCTTGTGTACTTTGCTTATTTTACAAAGATAGAAAATGGCATGGTACTAGATCCTCTTTTGTATAGAATTATCTGAGACTCACTGGAAGCCCAACGAGTTGAGCAGCAGAGAAATGTGACAGCAATTATATTCTTAACAGTTTGGGCAAAAAGCCTTAATGTACATTTACAAAAGAAATGTGATGATTTTGGTTATTTTTCCCCCTTTCCACTGACATGAAATTAAGACCTTTGGAAATTTCTCCTGGTAAAGCTTAGAAGAGTTCTCAGGCACTGAGAGGTACACTCTTTAAAGATAGGAAATGTGAGATATATAGGTTTGTTTCCTTATTTTCCCGTGTTCAGCCTATTTCCCACTACACCAGTGAGTGTCCCATCACTCCGCTGACATATCTTTCTTCTCTGACTTGTCCAAAAATTCCAACCTAAACCCAATATACTAGCTGACAGGCTGAAATGGAAAAAATTGCTGATTGTTTCTCATTACTGCCGATCAAGCTGAAGTTAGTACAATATTGTTTAGAACTAGAAAACATTGAGAACTTTGATTTCTAGACCAGTTGGGTTGCATGTGTGTTTGAGTAGACATATTCAAATGCTTCAGTAAAAGTTTTGAGAAGTGCTTCCTTTTTCTGTATTAAAACTTCAGTTACTTTAATCAAGAAATGCCCATAAGAATGGAAATACTTACAGAACTTTTAATTGGCTTTGGTTTTAAGTCTGAGAATAAGCCCTGACTTTGTTTTGATTTTCTCCAAATACACATGCTCAACCTAATTATACATTAATTTGTTTTCAAAGACTATTTTCCTCTATCCTTTTTCTGAAGAGTGTCTTTAACTGCTCATGCTCTTATTACATGGCATTAATTTCAAACTGTTTTGCTTACAGCTAAATTTTCTGTCTTTAAATCATACCGTTCACCTGCTTTTCCTGACTATGATCTCAAATTACCGATTTTTCTTTCTATGCCTACATGCTGCTATTTCGAGATGCAATATTTGGTCGCTTGCTGATTTAAAATACAAATCCTGACTGAAAATGATTTTATTTGTAAGGCAGCAGTGGGAACACCTGCTCTTGACATGTGAGAATGTTCTGATGACATAACCAGCTACCAATAATAGAAACTGCTCTTTGGGCCCTCATTGTGAGCCGTGCGATGCTTCCACCATGTTGCCAAGTCAAACATTGTAATTCCCCTCACTGATTACTACTGCCCAGAGAGAGAGCAAGTGAGCAAAACTGTTTTTGAGTACTGAGTGACTTCTGAATATCCTGCTGTAATACAGCCAACTTTAGAGGTGGGTGTGTTTTCTGAATTCTTGGTCAAACCCAGGACTAACAGGAAGAATTCTAATATGTTATTTTTGTTGTTGTTCAATAGAAAGCATTTTACATTTTGGTGAAGCATTTAGGAAGGGTTTGATTTGTAAAAATTAGGGGAAAGATTTCACAAAAGAAATTGTTTCAGCTTTGTGTGGGCATTACTTTATTTTAATCCAACATTTAGACTCAGTAGCAGTGAGACCGTTGATTTGCATAGGGACCACCACTGCAATTAATATCCCTCTAAAAGCTTCTGTGCCCAACTGACTCTTGCAGGGCCTGCAGTCATTTTGCAGTCTGGACTGTGAGATAACAGGTGTGCAGAGTATTACATTTCTCTAGGAGACAATGGTTTGCTGTCCTGGAATCTGCATTCAGACACCCTAGTGCACTGGTTTGTTATCTCTTGCTAACCTGATGCTGTCAGTGTCAGTGCCACCTCTACATTTATGCCCTGAATGTAGATAGTCCACAGTGAAACTGTGAAAAACATCTTTGATTTTTCTTTTTTGCTCTTTTTTTCTCTTTGGTATTAATTTGGACTATTTGGATTTTTTAAGATATTCATTAAGATTAAACTTTCTCTTCCTGAATAGCAACAGTGAAAATAATCTTCTTCCAAGTTGTCTTAATGGCTTGTCAGACACTGGTTGTCTGAGTTACATGTTGGTTACAAGATGTGTAAATCACAATAGAATTTGTCCTGCTGTTTGGCATACCAGTGTTCTGGCAGATCTTTCCTATTTTTTCTTAGAGAGATCGGTGTTGCTATGTCATTTTCTGCAAGAATGATTTTCTCACCTAGATGTATAGTTATACAACTAACTTTATTTCCATTTTTCTGGAAAGTTTACAACATCCTGCACAGTCTTGATGTGCATACCAGGCGTCAGATATAAAAAGTTTCTGCATTCCACAGCAGGGGAAGTTGAGTGCAGAGAGTTTACAAATGTACAGAGGTGGATGGAGTTCGAGAAGATGATTCTTTGAAAAGATCCCTACCTTCTTTTTCTCATTTCTGTTATTTGCAAATTTGCTAATTTAAAGTAATTTGCTATTCTGAATTTATCAGTGATGTTCCAAGTGAGTAAAAGCCTGGACTGTACATAAATGATTTTCTCCTTATGTCTTTGTTATTTGTTGTTACTATCACTGCGTTACCATGGCAATATTTTTGTGCACTGACTGGTTAAGTGTGGCTAACAAAGAGCCGGGAGACTATGATCAATTTACAACGCTTTTGACACAGTGTGGTGAATTTAAAACATTTTTTCTGTCTGAAAAGAAGGAAGGTGATGGGTTTATGTGGGGTTGTGAAGAAGTCAGCTGCTGGCCCAAAACACAGATTTGCTTCCTTCAGGGAATGAATACAAGTGTGAGCCTCAAACATACGTCCCTTGCAGTCAATTTCAAACAATTAGATATTTTTCTTACTGAGATAAATATACAAAAATTAAAACTGAATCAAAAATAAATTTGACTCACCTGATGGTTTTTTTTATGGTTTTGCCACCACTAATCCAGCTGTACACACTGTCATTCTCTAAAGTAAGCTTTCTCTATACTGAGTAATGCAACTCTGACAAACACTAAAAAGCAGTAAAAAAGAATTTAAGAGACCCCAGTACCTTTTCTTTTTTCTTTTTTACCAGCAAAGAAAACAACTGATTAAAAGGTTTAATGTTTCTGTTTTATATCCAGCAGTGGATTTCAGGTGGTACTTCTCTGTTTTCTCTTCATCATCTCTTACTATATGGGAAACTTTGTGCTTAGTAATTCATTTATTTTTTTCTTTCCAAGCTAGTATTCTTCTAAACACAGTAACAGTAGAAAGTAAACATGTTCGTGAAAGATACAGTTCAATTTCACTCGTCACTGAAACTCATATCACACAGATACCTGTCATGGGACCCTACTCTGCCAAGCCACTATAGGAAGGTCTTGGAAACACAAGGAAAACAGAATAATGTTCTCCAGGAACAAACAGCATCTTTGTGCCATGGCTTGTATCTAGAGAGAAATCATGCAAAGCTTAAATGATCAGTGCTGTATGATCCCTAATGATTGATAATTTAATAATTCACAGAAACGACTTTTGGGAAAAGAATGTCACTTTATGAAACACTTTCAGAAACAGAAAGATTTGAAGCCATCATCCTTCATGATGATGTTCTTTTGGGGGGGATGTCAATTAGTTTCAGAAGCTCTCAATGTATAACAGTGTTAATTCTGAAAACAATTATTATTTTTTGGATATGTCATCTGATTTTAAAAGGGACAGATTACACATGCTTCTGTCAGCAATAAATAGTAACTGTGCATGCTCAGCACCATGAACATTAGGAAATAACTAGATTTGGTGGCATCTAAATTTTATAAATGACTGTCTACTTTGGGATTTTTTTTTTGCTTTTGAGTGAAGGACCCTCTAGCCAAAGCTGGTAAGCGCAACAACCTGTGTATGCCATCTTTGATTTTGTTCTTAAAGGGAAAGGATGAGTGATTAGTTTGCTGCTTGTTTTGGTGAATTTTCAGCAATGTGAGTGAATATAGTCCCTCACACTGTAGCCTGTTGAGGTTAAGATTCAATTTATGATCACTTTCAGGTTCAATTATTTATGATGGAGTCTGCTCAGCACCTGGTCAAGGTGGGAAACAATGTTTGAAGCTCCTTTACTAGTCTCATGATGATGCCAGCTTATCTTAAGTAGAGAAATTAGCACATAGCCCATTAAGGACAGCAGTGATCCCTTTCTATTTGTTAGTTACGTTTAGAAGCTGCACTTAACAAGATCTGTGGACTCATTCAGTTTGTAAAAAATAAGTTCAGCTTCCAATTACCCAGCACACTGTTTGTTTTTATTTAACTACATCATTTTTCATTGTGCTGCAGGGTATATTTTGCAAATTATGTCACTTCTAGTTACTCACTTGAGTCTGACTGATGTTAAAACACTGACCTGAGATGGAAAGTCAAATACTAAAAAGTAAAATAACATTTTGTTCATCACTGCTAGACTCAAAAAAGATATCTGCAACTGTTCCATTAGTTCTGAGCCCAGAGGGCTTCAGGGAGATGTGAGATTATGCTGTATATTAGGCAGAACTACAGAAAGCTTAATGAGTAGTTTTCCTATTTGGTTGATTTTGTCATAGCTCTTTTAGAGTTCTTTGGAAAATCTGAATCTTTACTGCGTAAGTGCCTAATGTCAATAAGTACCTTGCAGAGGAATATAAAGAAAACTTGAACTCTTTCTGTGTTTATTTCTTCCCTTGGAAGCATGTATTTTTTAAAAAAACAAAGGGAAGAGGAAATACATGAGTAACTGTAGCAAAGCATGCACCTAGTCATGCATAAAGGCTGCCAATGTGCTTGTTGCTTGACTGGTAGTACAAGAAGAGAGATGCTTCTTCCTGCCTTTTCTCCTCATTCCTTTATTACAAAACAACAAGATTCCTAGGAGCCTAAATTTTATACCTACTTCATAGCAAGAGTTGAAAATATCCTGGTTGACTACAAATGTTAAGACAGCCAAAAGCAGACTTCGGCTGCTGCAGAGATCAGAAAGGAAATTTCATTTACTGTGTAAAAGCTTGAAGTGTTTGATGTGCTATGAGGTGTTTGGATACTACAGGAGACAAACTTCTGGACCTGACAGGCAAAAGAAAAGACAGTGAGGCAGCTGCTGTGTTTGTATGGTGTAGTGGGTTGCTTTGTTAGAAGGATTTACTTGTTTACAGAGAATGCAGCAGTTCTTCATTTCCTCACATCTCTGACTCCTATTGAATTCTTAAAGCAACAGATACAGGTTAAACAGCATAGTAATAGGGATCCTCACCAATTAGTCATAGCTTTTCAAAACTGAAGCTTAGGGAGCCACCAAATGTACATGAAAATCACAAAGAAAGAAAAAATTTCACTGTATAATATTGTCAAATCATTGTGGAATACAAGCATCCTTGAGCTTGAAGATGCTGTGAGGCATGGTGTGACTGGGTAAGCCACTGTGGCAGAGACTGGAGATGCAAACCTGTGTTTTCAATTTTGGGGGTGGGGGCTTTGTGGTTTACAAGGGGAAGGGAAGATCAAAGTAGAGTATGTCAGGTGGCCCAGAGGGACTTTTAAATTATAGCAGGGACTGGAGTAATTTGTGAGATGCTTTTAATTTCCTGTGCTACCAGTAGAAGAGTTTTAGAATCTTGTTTGTCAGAATTGCCAAAGAGGTTGCTAATGGCTATTTTTTGAAAAAAAAAAAAAAAAAAAAAAAAAAAGAGAAGCTGGATGAGTGGCTAATTTTCAGAAGGTTTCTGAAACGATGCACAAAACCATTTTGGTTGAGCTTTGTGAAAACATGTTTCAAGAGCATGTGCAAAGTGCTTCAGGATTCATCAGGATGAAAGACTATCTATGTAAATGCAAGATAATAATTACTATGCTTCATGCATTTAATTTCTGAGAATATGTACAATTCCTGACAAATGAGTTTGTTCCAGTTCTTCATGTAACAATTTCTTTTGGATTTCTCCTATAGACATAGGAAAAATGCAGGCAGATTTTATTTTTATAGAGTTATATGCAAATGAAATCTGTTTTCATTTTCATTCGTTTATAAGTATGTATTTCGTACATTTTAAGTATGTATTTTATATATAGATTATAAAGAATTTGAAGCTATCATAGTCTATACAAAAACTGCACTTGCTATAAACTATTATCAGAATGTGCCCTTAAAAATAGTAAATACAGCAGTCTAAGTATTTTATTAAAGTTTTATTGAAATCAGTTTGTTGAAGTATTAAACTAGGTGTTGATGGAGACACCACTTCCCCCATATGCCTGAATATTTCTTTCTTGGGTTTCAGTATTTTTTGATTTTTTTTGTATTTGGTAGTTAATAACTAGTTCATTGAAAGTTTTGAAAGCAATTGGGAGAACAAAATCAAACAAATATTTTTCCATCTTCCAAACTACATTTAGGAACTAGATATACAAAAATGAGACATACTGTTTCTAAAGTCCTTGCAAAAAAATGGAGTTAATAATTTTAAATCATTTAATGAGTAGAAGTACTTAGTTTATAAAACAATTTTTGTGGTACCAATGCAATTGGTACTTTGCATTTCTTAAGAATGAGGTATACTTAGAACTGTTTTTTATAACAATTTCAAAATTCTAATTTTAAGCAGTTCCCAATTCCCATGGCACTCTAATTGATATGCATCAACTGCAGTTGATATGTATCAAAAGTCATTACCTAATAGTGATGAGTGAACTTCATGCATATTTTCTAACGTAGGAAAGCTAAGAATTGGAAATGAAGCAAGTAGAGTAGTCACTTATAACTGCAAAGACAAATGTATACAATAGAACTGCTTCAGTGCAGCATAAAAGAATACTGAATTTAAAAAAAAAAAAAAAAAAGATGTAAAATTTCTTGGGACAAATGATTAAAACATACAAATAAAAATCAAATTGTAATTGGTTGTTTCAATTAAAGATTTTTCTGTGAATTTAATTACAATTAAAAATCAATGAATTACGTTGTTTCCATTTCAGTCACTGAAGTAAATAAAAGGGCTGATTTGGTTTCACAAAGGAAAATTGTCAGTGTTGTGTAGCTGGTATTGGAGTAAATATGTAGGGCAAAGCACTTACGCTTGTCATATTTCAATATAAAATATTTTGATACAACAACAGATACACTATTATTGACAAGAATTTACAACTTTTAAAAATTGCATTTTGAAAGCAAGATCATTAGGAAATATCCTCAGTCTTGGAAATTTACAGCTTCCACTGTTTATTTAAATACTGTGCAAAAAACCCTTCATCTCTCTTGGCCTACTGTCAAGAAAACAAAATCAGCTGCTCTGAAGAGAATAGCTGCTAGGAGAATCAATGCAAATGTAGTTTCTTTTCTCAGTAGAAAGCTCCCAAACAGGGTTCAGCCTAAGTTCAAAGATTTTGTTGTGTTGAAATACAATATTGTTACACTATGCTACGCTTTGAATTTAAAGATTCATCACCTTGGCTGGAAATTGTATAAATTCTTGGCTGGTAGGCATATGACCATGTTTTCTGGGCTGTCTTTAACTAGCTTCCCTGATTTTTGTATTTCCTCATTCAAGACTGAACCTGAGCAGTTTTGGTTATGGCATCTCCACCTGTTCCTTTATTGTTATGTCTCTTCTGGAAATAGAGAAGGACTGAAATCCATTTAAAGACTATTGAGTATTTTGATGTATATTAGTAGAATGTACCTCAATTAGAATATAAGATCTTTATTTATTCTGATCCAGACAGATTCTCTTTGATATAGGAAGACTTTTTTCTCACAACATTAACTACAGGAAAGGCAATGAGCAGTGATGCCAAATTTTGGCCAGTGATATCAAAATCAAAGACAGGCAGATGTATAATTGGAGATCCTGATTCAATCCATAAATAAGTCAGCATGAAATACATTTTAGGTTTGTTTTCTATAGGAAGAAGGTTTATGTATCTAGGTCTGTGACTCTCCCAACTATTTTTTTTTAAACCTTTGTCAGCTTCTAAACCTCATCAGAAAGATGCATAAGGATTGCTAAGGTAAATATTGTCCTACAAGTCTAGTGACTTGGGAGCTGGAGAGAGACCCTGGAGGTGCTCCGAGTGAAGGCAGAGCTGCAGGGTGGGCTCAGGAAACCTACTCCCAGGAGACTTACTGAGGAGAGCGAGCTTGTAAAATGGCCCAGAAATATGTGGAATAGCTGAAGCTTATACCTCTGCGAGTCAGTGGACCCATCAACCTATGTTGCTGATTGTACGGCAGCATTTTTCATTAGCTCAAATGCTCAAAAAACTATTCCTCTGGCAACTAAATTAAATATTCAGGAAGGTGATTGACGATGCAACAGGGAATGGTAGAAGAGCAAGCTTTGGAAATTCCTGCTCTGAAAGGACTGTTGCACCACCTTTCTAAGAGACTATTTTCCTGTTTGCATCAATCTTTGAGGGGTTCTTAAAAACTGGTTCAAATATGCGAGGAGGTTTCATTCATTCTGGAAGCATGCTCCACATTTCTGAAACTCGATGTATAATATTAATGTTTGATAAGATATTGTATGAAGGGAATACATACCTTCAGGCTAGTATATTTCATTTTATAATCACTGATGAGGCAAAAACACTGATCTGATTTCTGTTACGAACAGGGAGTATGATGCTTCAGGCTCCTAAGTAGCCTGGGTGAACAAGTGTTTAATCCTTTATTGGTGCAAGTGTTAATAGTCAGATAAAAAAACAAACAAACAAACAAAAAAAACAAAAACAAAAAACCTCCCTAGAGGTATTGTGAATGATTGCTCATGGCAAAAATCTCTGAATGAAAGGAAGCTGGTAACAGACCATTGGTCTGAAAATGCATAAGCTCTGCTGGATTCTAATCTCCATGCCTTTAAATAAAGTTCTGTGCAGTTTGATGGCAAAGTCACATCCAGGGCTCTGCACGCAGAGGTGCCGGCTGGTGGGTTGGGCAATTTTGAAATGTATGGACCCCTACAGATTCGAGTTAGCGAAGTAACAGAAATGTAAGCACAAATGGGAGAAAGTGGAATACTGCATGTTGAGATTGCATGCTATCCAAATGGAAGGAGTGTTTATTTGACATAAACAGCAACAACATAATTATTAATAATTACCTTGCATTTTAGAGAAGGCCTAATGGATTATAATGGAGTGATTAAAAGGTATCTGTGAGACTGTTGAGAGAGGCACTGAAGATCACGGGTTTGTGCATTTTTACAAGTTTTCTTCTCTGAATAGTAGTGTCAAGATACCAGTGAAACACTCATAACTCCTTTGGAGCTGTGATAGTTGTGTTACTGGATGTTTATTTCTACATTTGTACTGTAACAAGATAATTAATGTGAAAAGGTAATTGCATGTATGTTAGCAAAATCAAAATTACTGTTTAGTCTAACTGAAATGATGGTATTTTTATTCAATTTTCTACAGTGGTTGCTGTGTCTGCTTTTAGTTCTTTGACGAGAAGTGATAATCTCACCTTTTGGTAATTATTTGCCCTGTATTTGGTTTCAGGATTTTAGTGGATGAATAAATGGATACTTTTACAAATAAGGTTATCTAAACCTGTCCACAGAACAGGTTTAGAAAGCACTATTTTTAATACCAATATTTTCTGTTTATTTGCATGTGTATATATATATTTGTTATATATAATATATATAACAATATAGGTGTATATATGTGTGTTATATATATATATATTTTGTTATGTGTATCATATGCATTGAATAGCCATAAAAAAAATCTCAAAAGTAATAATTGTTCCAGTGCAGCTTTGTAAACACACAGATTTCTTGCTTGTTCTTTTCTTTGTTGTAATGTTTATAAATGAACGCTGAAATATCTTAAAAATAAAGTTGCTCTGTATATGGCATTTCTGAAACATTTTTTGGTTTTCTAAGAGCTGCGAAGAACTGTAATTCGTAA
>JAOWBP010003659.1:11122267-11156050 GCA_028571105.1 Tragopan temminckii | reverse complement strand
GTAATTCGTAACCTCTATGAAAAACTTGGTGATTATTGTTGAGATCCTTCAAGCTTTTTACTTTAGATCAAACTGATTACTGCTGAAAGCAGTCTAAATCCTTGTAAGAGCAGCTGAGATTAAAAAGGAAGAAAAGGGGGAAGGGGGATATTAATTTAACACAAAACCATAATTTTACTAGTGGTACTTTACAGATGTTCTTGCAGAAAAGAAAATACTTGGACTTCTGGTTATCAGCATGCTTCGCTACTATAACTGACACTTCATTCCATGTTCTTTGCAGTTCTGACTAAAATTAATCCATTTGGCATAATAGTGGTTATTAGATCTGATTTACTTAATTTTTCAGAGAAAACAGAGTTTAACTCAGTGAAGATTAACAAATGGAAGATTTGTTTATAAACTTTACAAACATAACAACTTTCTGAGTTTTTGATAATTCTGCTTGTTTCACACAGGTCCTCATACAATGTCAGCTAAGGCCAATGTAAGAGCAATATGATGGAAGGCATGGAAAAAATACCTCCTGTTGTGAAGGTATAGAATGCCGGAGCCCCACATCTGGCTTGAGTGCACACATGGTATGTATGCTTTGGGTAAGTCATTTACTTTCTCTACTTAGTAGCAGTTACATTTCTCCCTTGCTCATTTTTAAGTAACCAAGAGGGAGATCAGAATATAATTGCTTACATAGAATTATCTTTGATAGTGAGTTAACGGAGCGGATTGTTGTCACTGATCATGTTATGATTTATTGTAAAATTGTTGTATTATGCTTTTGCTATTTTGGAGGTTATTTTGTGCTCTCATCTTACTCACTATACCATTTTCCACAAGTAACTCTCCCTCAGTTACTTTTAATAGACAAAGTAGTCACTTGCCTGGAACAACAAATTGTCTAGCTGTCTTTTTATCCTGCTTAGACAGCTGACGTGCTTCTACTCCTACTTGAGGAAAAGCCAAGATTTGTGTGGTGGCAGCTGATTCTGGCCAGAGAATTATCCCTGTCCCCTTTCTCCTGCCTTCCTTCTCCCTTGCAGCTGCAGGGTTAGCCTACCCATTTCTCCACTGCACTCCTCCCCTGTATGTAGAGGAGCCAGCACCAGGTCAAGATAACCCTTCTCCCTTCCTCCTCTCCAGAGCATGAAGAGAGAAAGTAGGGCTGCTGGCATGTGGAAGAGAACTAGGGGGAGGATGAAAGAAGGTATTCTGTGAACCACAACAGGAATCATCAGCTAGGGAGGAAACTGGGCTTTTTTTTGTAAATGGCTTTGTTCCCAGTGGTGGTGATTGCAGGGGGTTCTTCTCAAGAACCCAGTGTTTTGCCCAGATTTCAGTGACAAAGGCTCTCATCTGATTATGACAAATATTGGATAACAATAATTTTTTTTTCCTGATTCCTATTGCAGCAATAACAGCAATTTTCTCTGTCCGACTTAATTTGAGATTTAATTCTTACTTTAAATTTCTGCCCAATTGGGTTTATTCTTTATTAATAGTTTTGAATAATGGTGCAGAATAAAGAATATTGGGAATTAAAGAAAAAGATCATTGCTGTGAATTTTTTTTAGTTCTAGTTGTAGGTTTTATTGTTGTTATTGTTGTTTTATTCATCTCTATCTTATATGAAAGACCAGTTGAAAAGCACATCAGCTATTGTCGATCATTCCAAAAGCTGTCATCATTTAACAGCTGCTTTTGTTGCTTTTATAGTCAAATGCCACTTAAAGCTTATTTGATCTCCTTAAATGACCTTATTGTGCACTTTTATGCAATCCTGTTTTAAAGAGTTGTAGGTACCTGTGGCTGGAAATAGGCTCAAACTGGGATTTTCAGAACTGTATTACAGTCTGACTTGCACCAAAATCGATGGCTGTTAGGCTACTGGTAAATCCCTCTAGATTCCTGTCTGTCCTTTTAGAAACCTCAATGGCTTTGAGAAGGAAGGTTCACAAAGCCTTCATATTAAACTGGTGAAAGCGAGGGCTCCTAGAGGGATACCTGGCATCTGATACTGGTGAAGTGGGTGTGCTTGAGAAGGTGGAGTTCAAAGCTTGGTGGAGAGATAAGATGGAATAGAGAGGTGTTCAAAAAGCTACTGAATCCTAGAAAAACAGCGGATGTGGATGTGAAGGTTGTTAGCTGTGATACCCGTCTGTTTCATTTGCCTTCTCGGTCTGCATCAGCTCAGGCTTTTATAATCTCATCATCCTTGGACTAATTCTCCATGTAGATATGGTGTGTCCATGGCAGGTAGGAAGAGTACCAACAGTCTGCTCTGCAACTTAAAGCCTTTATAGGAATGTTAGAGTGGGTATTTCTTCCACCATCGATCTTTCTTATTTTGTAATGATAAATCTTGACTATTTCAAACAGAAAATCTGCATACTCAAAGATGTTTTGAAAGTCTTGACAATCAAGCAGTTAATGTAAAGCCTGGCATTGGGAAGCAAGGATGGGGCTGTGGACAGTAGCTCATTGCTAAAAAGCTGATGAGAATTGTTAAACTGGCAAGCTCTACAAAAGTAGCACTTATAGGCTTGTAGTTAAAAGTGACCTTGTGCAGCAGAATGAAATACCTTGTAACAGGAGAGCAAGGATGTCCTGTAGCTGGAGTAAAAAAATTCTCTGTTGTTCCTTTTGGTTATAGCCTAAAATGTCTAAACATGAGGAACAGAGTTATAGTGAAAAACTTAGGGACAGACTTTTGCTTCTTTGGGGCTGCTTTAAACTACTTTGGCAAACCGTAGTTCACTCATGTCATTTTGCTTTGCTGCAGCTTCACACTCCAAGTTATTCCTTTCCAATCCTTACATTTCTCACAGAACTTCATTCCTTTTTTTGATACCTCTCTTCAAGCTCATTGGTGTAGTACCTCATCAGTGAAAAATAATTTTCTCCTATAGTTTTAATGGCACTAATCTATGTTTTTGCTATGAACTTCAGATAAGTTTGAAAAACATGATTCAGAGGTCTAGATTCAAAATGGATTCATATAACTCAGTCTTGACCAAGTTAGGAGCCTTAGACCAATAGCAATTAGAGTATAAACCACGTATCATCGTTTCAGAGCTTGTTAATTCATAGACTCATAGTTTTCCATTAGTACCATTGCTTTAATATATGTCCATGTTTTGCAGGGTAGCACCATGCAGAGCCCCGTGTCCATAGGAAGCAGAGTGCAGTATTTCGCAGATGTATGTAGCTTGTTCTGAATGTAATTCCTCTTATTTATTTCCATGGAAACTACAATAGCTATGAAGAATACAACAGTACTATTTCATAAAGTAAATTCTAAGCTACAAAAAGCTATTTTTCAACATAGTCACCATTACCTATGCATTTTTTTGCCAATGATGAACAAAAGCCTGCATTCAGGGCTCATAAAAAAACTGCACCAATGGAATTGACTGTGAAGTCATGAGCCATCAGAATATAATAAGAGGCAATACTTTCAGATCAGCCCTTGTGCCTGGACAACCATGAATCCTGAACTAGGTTAATGCTCATTTCTTTAAGGCTTTGATTTAAACTGCCATGTACTCTTTGAGTAGGATGAGATTAGGAAGGGCAAGGAAGTACTGGTATGCAAATAAACAGTGCCTGGTAGCTAGGAACTGTTTCTTGATGATTCCCTCTTCTTTCTTCAGTTAGACTAAAATGAAGTGACAGCCAACATTAGTATACCTTCATACATTTGACATCAGCAAAACACCTTCTACAGCAGTTCACTACTGTTTGGCCAGGCTTCAACACCAATTAGGTGCCCTGGCACTCCTATCTGAAGGAAGGGAATTTTCTGATTCTTAGTGTAATTATGAAATAAGAAAGGCATTATCTCTAAGCTTCAATTAAATTCTGGAGAACAAATAGAATTAGAGATCAGTGTAGATGCCTACACTCTAGTTACATTCAGGTAGTCACCTACTAACTGTTAACTTTATTTCAACAGCAGAGGCTCTGCCAAGTTTCTTAGGAGATTTGACAGCAAAGACAGAGTGAAACAGTTACATTGAATTAACCAGATCAATTCAGAGAAGCTGTGGAGAAAAATATGGATTTCGTAACCTTAAATTAAATTAAATTAAACTCTTTTCAAACGTGAGAGGAAATATAGCAGTTTTCAAATCAGTCTTATTTGTTAACTTAGATTTTTGATGAGTTAAGTCTTTTAATGGAATGTTGTCATTATCATCTTTCAAAAACTGATAGAAACAAATCTCCAGCTCAAACTAAAACATGAATTTTCTTGAAATATATTTTAATAGTCTCTGAAAATAGATATCTGTCAAAGATGAAACTGTATTGAGAAAATTATTTAAATTATAACAAAACTTTAGCAAGTTAGAAAGGTTTTTAAGTCTGAAATTTAAGCCTTCTCAAGGTATAAGGCATTTGTGATCCATGAAAAGAATGAAATGAGAAAAGTAATATTAATAAGCTTGTGTCTTGTATGGAAGAACATCCATACACTTGACTCTTCCTAGCTTTGATGTCTGAATGAACATGAGAGGAATTGGAGTCATTTGTGTCATGTGATTTAAATGCTGTTGTAAAATATCCAACTGCTATTTCTGAAGAAACAAAAGCAAGATGGAGACAAAGTTGTGCAAATTATTTAGAAGCAGAGAGGATTTATGTCTTCAGTTAAAATTGAAATAGTGAACTGAAGCTGTGTTTAAAAATTGTTGAGAGTCAGAGAATAGTGGTGGACAGATTTTCTGGGTAGGTGTAGTTTGATTTATCATCAACTGCGTAAAGTAATAGGCTTGATGCTTTAGAAAATGTTGTGCAGTTTGCCTTGTCTATCAAGAATCAGCATGGTTGCTTCTGCTACGGAGCAAAATGGAGGATAGTATAAATAGTTAACCAGAATGTTGCTATGCTATGTATGTCAGTTATAACAATCTCTGTGCGAAGAGTGTGCTGGTCTTTGTTGCCCATTTAGATTTTTGTTTTATTTTATTTTTTTAATGTCTGGTTGAAGTAAACTGTCTGGAATTTTGGGTGCTATGCAACCCGCCGTGGTTGTTGCACATGCACTATATTATAGCTGGTATTAATTTACAAGAGGGAAATTTATAGGCTTTATATGGGATACTTGTAAATCTGTACCACATCTGCAGGTGTGGCCATTATACTATTAGCTCAATTCTGTTTTCAAGTTTCTCTAGGGACAAGAGATCCACAGACTGCAACAACACATAATGTTGTATTGAAATGAATGGTTTCTACACTGTAGTGATTCCCATTTTCTAGTCCCCAAGCTCCTGTTCCTCTGCAAGCAAAATCTTTTACAGATACAAGAATCAGTTCATTGACGAACTTAAGAATGTGCTTAATTTTAAACATCTGAATAGTTCCCTAGACACGTCATAAAAAGGGCACCAATTGGAGAACTTCACATTTCATACAGCATTTAGCAAATGCAGACAAAGAACACAGGTGTACTGCAAGTCACACTTTTCTCCAAGGCATAATTTATGGTTCAAAGTGTTATTAAAAGCAGCAGTGTAAGAATGAAAGTATGTACAAAATGGGAGCAAGATTAGCTTTAAAGTTTATAGCACATGTAAGGATATGTGAGCAACAACACATTTTAAAGGACTGTCTCACACTACTGCGCATGTCCATATTTCATCACTTGATTATATTTTTAGAAAGGCAAACAGTAGTTGGTAAAATAGTTGTGGCAACAAAACCACTAACTCACTATAATATCTGCATTTTACACTGCTTAACTGCATTGAGTGTCATGAGTTATAAATGCTTTTTAATGAAGTCATTTAAAAGCTGTAATTGTTAAATTATGTCAAGTTGACGTGAAATTCTTCAGTCTACATCAAGCACAGAGTAATGAAGATGTCAAAATTAAATATGTATTAAAAAAAATCAGGGTACAGTGAATTCCTTCACATCATACAATATTCATCTGTAAGCGGTCTCTAAAAAAACAAACAAGAAAACAAACCCCCTGCATTTTCTAACCAAAGTAGAAGTAATATAAACGTACAGACTTCACAATTTCTTTATGCTGTGTTCTTATCTACCATTGAGCAGGGTATTATTAAAACATGTTTCTAACATGTTGAAATTGTTTCCAGCTCACATCGCAAATATTTATCAGATATGGATACAACCAACAGATGCATTCCACCGAAGCCTACTTAGAAATTTGTGCTTTATATTAAGAATGATATGATCATAAAAAATTCATAGCATAATTTTCACTCCCACATTTTACAGTTGAGATTTACAGAGATGATGGCACTTTGCTCTGGGAGAGGAAAACTAATGCATAAGTCTAAAAGACTGTGAGATCATGAATGGAGGCAGTGATACATACTCGCAAAAACAGGTAACACAGAAATATTCCTGTTAAGAAGTATTCAGAACACGAGAATTTTTCAGAAATCCATTAGATTTGATCAATCTAGTCACTATTTTTGTAGTTAAACAGTGGAATAGATCATGTTACCAGGACATCTGCCAAAAAAACTGAGCCATCTGCTTAAAAACTGATGGCACAGTGTAGAACTGTGTTTATTATCTCTAGAATTTCAACACAACTAGTTTGTGATTTCTATCAAAACATAATTAGAACAGGTGTGAGTCCAGGTGCAAAGCCAAGTTTTCACCTTTCTGCTCTCTCAGTATTTCTGATGGAGAAAGAAACAGAGTTGACGTTGCTCCTTGCTAGGTAGTGCTTTACTCAAGATTTAAGCAGAAGATGGTGAAGAAATAAGACTGGAAAGAATGATCCTCCTTCCTCTCTAGCATGCAGTTCTGCTCCTGGCCTAAGTTCTGCTGAGGGGAATTTTGAAGAAAATAATAATGCAGAGCTTACATGTAATATTATAATACAGTAGGTACTAGTTCTCCTGTTCCTTCAGCAAATAGTCGTGAAGGAGGTATAAATAAATAGTTATTAAATTCACTATCAGGAAATTAATCTATGCTAAATCTACTTTCCCCTAGTTATAGCAACTTCACATTCAAAGGCAATGTATTTGGTATAAGGTGAAAATGCATTTGAAGTTCCTGATTCTAGTGTGAACCAGATATTGTCCAACAGGAAAGTGAAATATGGGTGGATGTGTTTTGCCTTTAAAAATTTTTTTGTTTGCTCATTTGTATTTTGTTTGGTTGTTTTCTTTGTTTTTTTGTTTGTTTGTTTGTTTGTTTTTGAGAGGGTGAAGTGGTGGGTTTTTTTTTCCAGAGTTTTTATTTATGTATTTATTTGTTTGTTTTAAACTGCAATCTGATATTTGGGAAAAAAATGCATTTATGTCTCCATCTGATTTTCTGTATGGACCCAGTGTTGATGCAGTGACAAAAAATGTTCACTTGACATATGAACTTATTTTTATCTTATGTTTGCAGTAATAGCACAAAATTGGAGAGTTCTAGGAAGGTTCACTGAGAACTGTTTAACCAAATATTATTACTATTCATGTGAAAAATACAAATTGGGTTGGATTCTGCACTGCTCTTGAGTAGTGTTGGTCCAAGGTGAATTGTGTGAAATGTGGGTGGTATGTTATTAAGATTAGGCCTACATTTCTGTTTTTTACACCTGTAGTTTATGCTAAATGGATCCCAGACCTATTCCATAGTAAAACACACAAGTGTTTCCCACAAGAATGATATTTAGGATAGGTATTGCCAAAATGCAGATGATTCTTTCAGAACCTTTGCAGCATATCCTGATAATGCCTTCAGTGAAAGCCTCATCAGAAATGAAACATCTCTAGATAACTGGGGGATTCCTCATGTTTAGGGAATGTCTCGCTGCTACTGCGAAGGCACATAACTCTACAAATTAATTATACTTCCACATCTTCAGCATTAGGTTTGGTTATTTTCTGGGGCAAAGTTACATAGGAAGAGAAAGACATAGCTGGCAGTTTTCATGTACTATATTTCATTAGGGTAACATGGACAGCAGATAAACATCAATGAATCACTATTTTATTAATTTTGCAGCACATGTATTGTTTCAAAATACTCTTTAATACAGTTTCTGTCCATCATATATTTATTTTTTTGTGTTTGGAAGGCTGACTTAGAATCAGAGAATCCTTAGAGCTGGGAGGGACATCGAAAGGTCATCTAGTCCAACTTCCCTGTGATGAACAGGGACATCCACAACTAGATCAGCTAGTCTCCAGGGACAGAGTATCCACTCTCACTGTAAAAGACCTTTTCCTTACATCTAACCTAAATCTACTGTCTTTGAGCTTGAAACCATTTCCCCTTGTTCTATCACCACAGACCCTGCTAAAGAGTCTGGCCTCTTCTTTGCTGTAACTCCCCTTTAGCTGTTGAATGGCTGCTATCAGGTCACATTGGAACCTTTCCTTCTTCACAATAAAGAGCCCTAGCTCTCTCAATTGTGGGAGAGGTGTTCCATCCCTTAGATCATTTTTGTGGCTCTCCTCTGGATGCGCTCAAACAAGTCCATGTCTCTGCTGTATTGAGGACTCTATATCTGGACACAGTATCCCACATGAGGCCTCACAAGCTCAGAGTAGAGGGACAGGATCACATCCCTTAACCTGCCGGCCATGCTTCTTTTGATGCAGCCAAGGATACAATTGACTTCCTGGGCTGCAAGGGCACATTGCTCGTTCATGTCATGTTCCTATCTACCTGTACCCTCAGGACGTTTTTTGCAAAGCTGCACTCAATCCCTTCCATCCCCCAGCTTGTATTGGTAGTAGATGTTGGTTAAACTTAGGTGAAGGACCTTGCACTTGGAAGGTGCACTTCATGAAGTTCACCTGAACCCACTGCTCAAGCCTGTCTAGGTCCCTCTGGATAGGATCCCGTCTCTCTGGTGTGTCCACTGCACCCCACATCTTGGTGTCATCAGCAAATTTGCTGAGTGTGCACTCGACCCCACTGTCAATGTCATTGATGAAGATATTAAAGAGTATTGATCCTAGCACTGACCCTTGGGGGACACCATTCATCACTGATCTCCACTCAGACATTGAGCCATTGACCACCACTCTCTGGACTCGATCCTGCAGCCAGTTCTTCTTCCATTGAACAATCTGCTCATCAAATCCATATATTTTAAATTTGGAGAGAAGGATGTTGTAGGGTACAATGTCAAAGGCCTTATTGAAGTCCAGATAGAAGACACTGGTAGTTTTCCCTTGTCCATTGATGCAGATTAGAGGTCGTTCCAAAGAATTTACCATGACTTAGATTGTATTACCATGACTTAGATTATATTGATGCTATATAATATTACATACTCTTCCGCTATTAATTTAGGTCTTTGTAGGGTGGGGTTTTTTGAGGTTATTTCATCAAAACAAATTATGTAACATTTTTTACGAGCATTCATTTGTAGGAGAATTGTTCTAAATACTTTTATATGTATCACTTTGTACATCTCCAAGTTTTCCTTTTCTGTGTATGTGCTATCACTTACAATAAGATACTTTTCTACTCAGATTGCAAAATCATTCCGGTGTTCAAGCATTTACACATCTTAAAGGCATAAATTACCCTGAGTGCAAACACTCTAAGAAAATGACAACTGCACTTTTGTGACTTCAATAGAAATTATGTTTTAAAATTAGGCTGGAATAATTTCTAACTACTGTTGTAAACACGATGTTTTCCCAACTTTCAAAAATATAATTGTAATCTCAAATTCTTTGATCATTGATATTTTTTACCTCATTGTGCGTCTCAAAAAATGTGACTGTTCTATCTCTTAGATACAGAGATTTTTCTGGAGAGTTTTATTTTATTTATTTCCACTTGTGAACACTTTTGCCTGCCTAGGACTTCAAGAACTTAAACTAAAACAACAATAACAACAACAAAGCCTTGCACAGCCCAGGTATTCCAGACCTGTGAATTCTGTAAGGAATCCCAAGCTTTTAAACAAGTGTCAGTGTGGGTGAGGTTTAAGTATGTGCGATACAGAGCTCAGTCTTACAATGCTAGCCAAGCAGCTGGCATTTAGGCTGACAAAAGATATCACTTCAGATTTTGTGAAGTCTGCCAAGATTAAAACCTTTCTTTCAATATGTCTCTGCCAGATCTCTTTCATGTTTTAGCCGGAGAAAACAGGCTCTGTAAAACCATCAGAATAATGGGGTGATTTTAAAATCTCCCTTGGGTTTAATAAAAGGTGGTAGTTTTGGTGAAATTTCTCTGATAGGCCTTTCTGTTAATGCTTATCTAGATAATGCATCTTCCAAATGTTCTGACCAGAGTGTTTGTGATATTTAGAAGACTTTGTTGTACAGCTCCACAGATGTTTTTTCTGCACCTTTTTTATTATGATTTGGGGTTAGAATTTCACAGCTCCATTCAAGGATATTTTGAATTCTCTATGCAACTAGCTGTAGTCATATTTAATTCCCCTGAGAAACTGAGGGGGAGACAAGCTTATTGAAATGAATTCAGCTGTTACTGCCATATGCCATCTGACTTATCATGGTTCTACTCCTCCTTATCCTCTCTAATACAGCGTCTCTTGGATAGCATGTTTTTGAGTGCCTGATGGTCAATGCATTATAGAAGTTACCATCAAACGAAGCCATGTTCCAAAGTACTCCAGATGTGCATGAAATATTTTTGCCTTTTTTCCCAATTGATTTTCGTGTTTGACTTTTTGGCAATTTAGAGATTGCAGACATCTTACAACCTGGTGTTATAGTTACAAATTAACTTCTAAACCAAAATTGGTTCAAATTTGCTGAAAATTGAGTTTTTCTAATTGCTGATTTATCTGGGAAGAGCCAGAATGGCCTTTTTATTTTTATTGTTTTTTTAGTATAGCCTGAAATTTAAACTCGTATGGGTAACTCCGGCAGAATTAAAAGTCAAAGAACAAAAAAGTAATTAATTTTTCAATAAGCTTTTATGTTGTTTTAGTGAAAGATTTAGATTAGTGGACATTATCTCAGTGGAGAGTTCCTTTACAGATTTTTTTCATATTAATATTTATTTGCTTATTTAAACTGCGGTGAAATGCTTCTTCTGATATATGTAAGCATTCTTTAAAAAAAAAAAAAGTTTTTCCTTCCAAGATTTCTCCTCTCAACTGGTCAAAAATGTAGGGCCCTTAAGGCAGACATCTGCCATGCTGCACAATTTGTGAGTGTGACTTCCTTTACTCAAGAAGCACTACAAGTAGAGCTGCAGACAAGTACTGCACCTGTGGTCAGTGACCCAGGCAGTAGGGACTACACCTACACATGCCATCTAGAGATGAAAATCTCTAGATTAGCTACTCCTGTCTTGTTACACAAAACACAGCCAGCACTCTGCAGTTGCACACAGTTAGCTGGCCACCTAGTCAGTGTATCTACTTGGTATACAAATACATAGTCCCCAGCTTGCGTTTTCGCTCATGCCCTGTCCAGAACAAATATCTCTTAGCTGAGTTCCATGTATGTGGTGTTCTTCAAACACCACTTCTTCCAACCTGGTTTGGTCCTGCTGACTTGCAGTATGTTTTCATTCCTTTGACAAAATCAGCAATTTCTAGGCCAATATAGAGCCCTGCCAACATTTTCATAACTTCTGAGCTCTCACATTTGTTTTCAACTAAGTAGGTGCAAGCCAAGAATCACAGTCAGTTGATGTTTTGGATGTATCATATGATTTGTGTGCACTATTTGCTCAGTTAGGCATTTGGAAACACTTTCAGAGTACTGACTGCATTTCAGTAAAGTGTATCAAACAGACTTTACCTTCTTTTTCATGTACACTTGCATGAGCTGATACTTTCCCCATTTTTTGAGAGCAAAAGAAACTTAAGCAGGTATAGAGAAGAGGAGCACATAATAGAAAAACATTGGAAAGTGTTGTATGTATGTATATGTATAAGCTTCCTATCAACAGGAAATAAAGAAAACTTCCAATACAGTAATGATATTTGACCCCCAAACTTTTTAACATTTCCATTTCCTATGTTTGACTTCTGTGGCTGGTTAATTCTAGAAGTCACAGACAATGTCTGTTATACTAAAAACCTATCAATCTGATCTGATTTGCTTTATATTTGCCACAGTTGTAGAGACATAATTTTCAGAAACAGTTAAAATCTTAGCACATCAAATAATTTGTACAGGAGGACTAAGAACAGTTCTGTTGGTAGATATAGATCCACTTATAGATCTGCAATAGGGTTGTGAGAGCTTTGAAAATTCCCATCTTAATTAAGCTCTTAGAAGTTTTGAAGAGTGATCTGATTTCCAGCTGCTTCAACTTGTCATCTGATCACAGCTTCATTTCAACTCTGTGGGCTCTCGCATACCCAGAGGGCACCCCAAACTATCAGCCATCCCTTCAGTTCTGTTCAGTATTTTTCCGATGCATTCTCTGCACAAGGCCATCTGTGCAGGGGCTATATAACATAGCTTCACTGGCTTCACTTTTTGCTACCTCAGGACAAAGACATAATGATCTACCAAAAGCATGCAATTAGCCTACTCAGGAAAGATACGGTGACTTTTTTGGAAAAAGTTGGAATTATCTGTGGGTGTTTGCAGAGAAAGAAATCTTGTATGTACTCTCTAGTTCATTGTTAAGGGAATTCTCTTACTTTGGCCATCTTGCTGCAAACTAAAATTCCCTGATGAAATGTGTTTATTCCATTTATTCTTGCAAATATCCACAGTGATAAAATGCCCTCCATGGTGAATATTTGAATAGTGATGCTTCCAAAAATGAGAACAAAACAACAGCAAATCAAACATACCAAACAAAAAACAAAAATCTACGACGACAACAACAAAAAAACAATCAACAAGAAATCACTTTTCAGTGCGTGTTTTTTGCTTGAAAAGAAAAAACCTTGAGAGTCAAGCACCCATAGTGTACCATATTGAAATGAACTTAACTTTTACAATAATAGTGTTTGCTGTCTTACTATGTTCTGTAAAATGGTTCTTCCAAAGAACTGGCTTACAACTGTGTCTGTTCCCCCATCCTCTGTTGTCAAAATGATAACATGAAATACAGCTGAATGACCTGATTTCATAGGACAAGCTGACCTGCTTCATTGTTCAATCTTTCACAATAAACTTCAAGTGTCAGTCCTCTGGGGATCTCTTTGGAAATATGTAGATACCATATTTTGTGGATGCGGTCAGTGTAAGCAGAGAAAACACTACTGAAATTCCAGTGTTATTAATTTAATTCTAAAGAATAAAGTAGCTTTATAATATTCTTCATTATATTCAGCATAGGAAGGAAACTTTGCAGTTATGAAAAAATTAAACTAGGCCAGATCTTCTGATATCAACTGCCTTATCATTTTGGCTTTTTGACATTTCTGATATAAATATAAAAAAGGAAAAAGAAAAAAAGCAACTAAAAAAGCCAACAAAAATACTTTAGTAATGACTTGAAAGCTCAAAATTGAAGATAATTTCATTTGAAGAAGTCTATGCCTCAGTAAATAAAGAAAAAAAAATAATTATTTAGAATAAATTTCATTTACTTGGTGGGTAACTGCATTTTAAGGATTCAGCAATATAAAGTAAATGCACAATTCACTTTCAGAAGATGAATTTTACATAGGAAAATTTTGGATGTTATACTTGTTCTAGGACACTGAAAAGACACATAAGAAATCACCGTGAAAGTTTAAATGTGGTCCCAATTTGTTTACTTTAAATCTTTTCATCATTTTTTCCATCTTGATAAGTTCTGCTATGTGAATATTCCTTATGCTGTCATCCTTCACAGAATCACACAGTAGCTTGAGTTGGAAGGGGCCTTAAAGATCACTGAGCTTCAGCCCTCTTCCATGTGCAGAGTTGACCCAACTAGATGGCACTACTGGAAAAAAAAATCAGAGATGTGCTGCCCACATACTTCCCTCTGCCACCCATATTGGCATGTTAGTAATGTCAGGAATTGTTTCAGACAGACATGTATGATGCCCATGATTCTTTGAAGAACATATTGAAGATATGCTCAGTATTCATGGCAGGGATTTGGGAATCAGAAGTAGTGTTTTAAACCAGCAAGTGATGATCTCATACCATGTGCTCTCTCTATTGAAATTCTTGTTACATCTGTGGCCATCCAGAATTCTGCTTACTCTCTCTAAGGAACGCCTCTGACTTTATCATCTCAGATCTTTGTTGAAATTTAGATTTTGGTCTCAAAAATGAAAATGGTGTACATATTGTTCTATACAATGAAATTAGATAATGGTTCTAAGTCACAAGCATAAAATTATTTTTTCAATATAGATTTATAATAATCTGCGGGATTGAACAACTTTGAGTCAGTGAGCTCTGTTAATGTTATTTGAATTTTTGTTTATGTTAATATCCTCAGTCTGTTTTGTGAACTTAGAGGTACAAGCAGCCCTTAGACACGGAGCTAGATTAATTCATTTGGAAGGATAAAAACCAACCCAGAAATATCCTTCAACTTTTTTTAACAGGAAGGCACTGAAATACAAATGATCAGAACTACACATATTCATTACATTTCTTTGATGATATAATCATGATGTTTGTGGAAAGTTGGGGCAGCATTAGCAGGATACTGGTCATGGACATGTTCCGCCAAAACATTTTGTGTTATTTGGTCAGTTCTAATTCCAGAGTTTTGACATTCCTGTTGAAATCCATACAAGCTAGTCACTTCTGAAGTCCAGCTGTATTGACATGATAGCCATGGTGGTGCCACAGTTTGCAGTGCTCCAATTTGAAAAGTACTCCTGTGGTTTATTCAGCCTTCTGGTGATCTACATAAGCAAGTTTGAACTGAGTTGTGGTGTTTCATGGTAGCTAGCTATGCTAGTAGCTGTACCAATTGCCTGCTAGCCATGCAGCAGCTACAGCCCAACATCTCACCAAGCCTAGAGGCCTGCAGTGGTAATGCATGGCTCCCTTGGGAGACTGATTCCCCTCTTACACATATGTGTTTTACATGTTGTACTATTAGCTGAAAAGTTCAAGTACTTACACTGGATGTCAATTCATTAAATGGAAAGTTACATGCAGACAATTAATAAGCAACAAAAGTAAGTCTTTTTTTTTTTTCTTAAATGAAGATTTAAGAAAAGCACAGGAAAATGTTAGAGACAGGCAATGTTGCTTCTAATCTGATCAGCAGACCCTAAATCATTGCTAGTCTAGATAAAGTTGTAACAATAAAAACCAACTGATGACACTCCCTTTACAACTTTCAGCGTAATACTTAGCTACCTACCTACCTGCAACTATTTCCATTCCATAGTTTTAAATATAGATATAATAAGGATTTCTGTCCTCCACAGACAAGCCAGAAATGAGTGTAAAGTGAGTTTCAAAGTGCCCAGGAGTGGAGACAAATGCAGAACATGAAGCAGTGGGGGTGGAGCCTGGAGCAGAGAGATGCAAGATACTGGTGCAGCTTCTGGGCGAGCAGCAGCATACCATGTTAGTCTGAAAGTGGGATAGAGAAAGAAGTGTACAGAAAGCAGAACTCATCATTGTGATAGGACAAATTGCTAATACATTTATCAATCAGTTCTGTGTTTAGTGAGCAGAATAATGGTATCTGTATGTATTCTGAAATACAGGTGAAGTACAGATCCTGACCCTGTGTAGAAAATACAAATTAATGGCAGCATTTGCAAAATTAAGATTGCTATCCCAGTGGAAAAGCTTTAATAAAACAAAAAAATGTTATATATTTAAAGCAGGTATCCTACTTCAGCAGAAGTGTGTTGTGTATGGGTAAACACCAAGTTTTACTCTCACTCAGAATTAAGATGGTGTAATTCTATGAATTCATAATATCCAGAGGCTTTCTTTATTCCCCAGAGCTCTACCTAAAAATATGAAAATCTTTCATTTACTACATAGCAAAATCCCTAGATTCTTAATTCTTTATTTACTTTTAATACTTTTTTGCATCTCTATTGAAGCTCTTTTTCTTTTTTTACTCAGTGTAAGCCTGTATGCAGCTATGCACTCCAAGATGTTAACCCCATTTTAAAGTACTACCAGTCTACTAAATTCAGCAAGTGACTGAGTTTCCTGTCTAGGAGTTATGTCAATCAACTTGAAATGCACATTACAAATTAGTGAATGCAAATTCATTCACTGCCAGATGATGTTTCTTGTCAGATTAACTTGTGCACCTCCCCAATTGCAGTGATTCATAGTAGTTGTATCTCTCATACTTTCTTCATTTTGTTATTAGCTCTTCTTGTGGTTCTGTAATGTGTAAGATATCAATCCTTTCATATCTGAGTTATGTACCAATGTAATAAATGAAGAAAATTTTAAATTTGGTGCATTTTCAAAAATATAACAATAGAAGTGCTGCATTGACTATTTTCTCTGTTTTTAAACTGTACTTGGTGGCAAAACTGATAGATTGCTGTAATCTGATTGAGCATGTAAGCAAATGCTCGGCTTTACTCTTACTAAGCAAGAACTGTTTTTCCAGACTGAAGATGACAAGCACTTCAACCATTCACACTCCCACAGATCTTCCAGTGCACACCAAATTGTAATGAAGTTTTATGAAATTCTTAATGAAATCATGATGACAGAAATAATAATGAGAGTATAATAATGCTTTCCAAATGAATTTAGCATAGATTGTTTTGTATATTTCTATATAATTCTAAAACCTGCTTCTGAGCCCCATGCCTTATCTTTTCCTTTATCATTTACCTAGACAAATATTTCATATAAGCAGGACAGTTTTAATCTGTTTTATCATTCTTCAAATATATATATTGCAAATTTAATACAGCTGAAATCTGCTGAAGCAATTAGGTACAACATCCTGTAAGAAGATATGAGTGAATAGGTCATTCAGCATCAATCACCTGTGTTTTAAAGGAAACATAACATTGAGTTAGAAAATCACTCTTTTTTCATGCATCTCCTTGACCCATCAAATTGTGTATTTAATACTTTTCTTACTGAATTGTTATGTGAGAATTTTTCTTTATTTTTATATCCTCATTTTACATGTTCCAGATTCTATGAGGGTGGTAACACAACAGCATTAACCAAAACAGTAAGACACTGCATCTATTAGAGGTGGCCGATATTTTACACTCAAAGCATACAATATAAAAACAAACAAAAATAAAACAGAATACTTTTAAAACATTTAATTGATATTTTCAGTAGTTTTTGTTGGTGTGTTTTCTACCATCTTATCAGTCAGTACTGCACATATCCAAGTAAGTTAATTCTTTGTATAGAAAGTCTTTATTTTATTTCTTAATTTATTAAGTACCCATATGAAAATTTATTCTAATAAATAGCATTAAAATAACATAGCATTGCAAAGCATTTTCAGAGGAAGAATCACTTATATTCTGTGTCATTTTTTTATATGTAGCATGGTGAAATTGTTCTCACAGTTCTCAGATCTGAAATTTCTCTCTTTGTTGAAATCTGGCACTTCCCACTACATCTGCATTTTAGCCTTTTTAGCCCTTAATTATTTCTCCTCATTTCACCACCTCCTTCCACTTTTTTCTTGCTGGCCCTTATATGCTCAGTTTTCTTTAATTTTCATCTATTCTTAGAGCCCCTGGCCTTCTTGCCCTCCACCCATACATGCAAGGGACCCAGCAGTTGTTCAAATGCAGGGAAAGAAATCACAGGCTGAGTGTTGAGCCAGCACTGCTTGTCTCACTCCAGCTGATGGGTTTGGTGCTCCTCCAGTTCAAGTTTATTGGCCATCAGCCAATGTTGAGAGATTGAAAGCTAGACGTGGCACATCTTTTGGACTCACTGTGCCACAGCTGTGTGCAGAAACTTCAAGCATTCCACCAGTAGGATTGTCTTTTGAGGTATCCATTGTCTGCAGCACGCACTGAGTTAATGAAAATTACATCTGCAACACAAGATTTTGAATCTGAATTTAAATTATAACATATGAGGGCTTCTCCAAAAGTAATGCCTCCTATTTTATTATGTTGACCCACAACATCAGAGGCAGATGCTGGTAGAAAGGCAGTAGAGGCTGAACGTCCCCACCAATATCCTGTCACATTTTATTGCCATGTGACAGATGGCAGCAAAGGAGCAGTCTGAAAAACTGTGTCTGACATGGAAGTGCATGTTGTGCAAAGGTGTGGAACAGAGTTCCTTCATATGGAACAAATGACACACATTGACATGCATCAACACAGTTTATGAGCACAGCACGCAGGATATTGTTTGTAGCAGGCAAAAATGCATAGCTAATGGTGGTGACTAGAATGATTAATAACTTTTTGTAGCTGAGAATTTGCTCAATCAAGTGCTGTTAATGTGCTCTTTATATCTGTTGTAATTTCCATGGAAATTAATAGGAGGCATTACTTTCAGAGAGACCTGCAAGATCTCCTGAGCTTCTGCTTCTGTTCTTCTTTTTCCTGTCTTTCTACCAAAAGACTTTTTCTGGTGATATTTTAGTGTCAATGGTTTATGGCCTGGTTTGGCCTGGTTTCGTGTCTGTTGGGATGGGAGTACACATGGGTCCATGCCCCTGGAAAGGGAAGAAGGGGAAAAGGGAAAGGGTTGGGAGATGGGCCTAAAAACAAAACAGTGACAACAATCTGAGGAGGAAAGCTAATTTACTCAAAAAGATATCGGAATGCAAGCTAACACAGTATAGTGCACTTTAATAGGAACTGAAGCTAATAGATAAAATGAGAGAGAGGGTCCCAAAAAACCAGAAGGGCTTATTTTAATGCTGAAGACGAGAAATCTAGCTGGGATGAGCAGAAAGGGAAAAGAGAGAGTGTCTCGTGATCTGCAAACAGTTTTTATCTTTCCCTCTGAACAGAAAACAGAAACAGAACAACGCAAGGTCCTCTGGGGTATGTAGTTCTTCTCTTCTGAGAACCAGGTACCCAGAAATATTGGCAGTCCATGGAACTGGAGCAATAACTGTTTAACTCCCACTGCACTACTTGATGTTATGACATGGAATACCAATAATCAAAATCATAAAAGCATGACATTTAGAAAATTCTATGCTTGTCATTTCAAGGAAAGGTAAAAGGAAACAATCATTTGCAGATAGTTTTTTAACCCATAGAATATTTTCATAGAATCTCGGCTCTGAACAGATAGATGATACTTCCAAACAAAGTGGTAGGATAAGATTCTAAGAAATATAAACCCCGCTCTTGTCTCACTTTCTTCTTGACTAGCTGACTGCAGCATGCTGTGTACATTCACAAACAATTCATTCTCAAATAGTTTAAGCAAAAAAAAATATATATATATTTCGGTAGAAATAAATATGCCAAAATAATTAAGCATCATTAGAATGAAAGAATGATCTGAATGTGTTGAAATGCAAACAAATTTTCGTAATGAAGGCTTGCAGAATACAGGCCTTTCATTCATTCTGCTTAGCTTTGAACAAACATCACTTCTGATAGAAGTGACTGAAGTGTTGAAATGTCACTGTAAGTCACATCACAGTGATCTATCTATGCATAGTTCAGAATACTAAATTGTTGTGGTTAGCTTTAGATCCTCAGTTATACATAGTTGTTGATGGTTTTTGTTTTGTTTTGTTTTTTGGTGGTGACAGCTATTTGTTTGTTTCTTCTTTGTACAAAAATTTAAATTCAAAAGGTAAATATCCAGATTTTTATTTTCAGAGGTTGATATAATGTGTTCCTCCATTAACCTCTTCTGTACGCAAGCTCTGAATATTTAGGGAATTGCCATTTAAAGATGAG
This sequence comes from Tragopan temminckii, assembly GCA_028571105.1. Taxonomy (NCBI): domain Eukaryota; kingdom Metazoa; phylum Chordata; class Aves; order Galliformes; family Phasianidae; genus Tragopan; species Tragopan temminckii. Next base: position 11,136,354 of record JAOWBP010003659.1, on the reverse strand, counting down.
TTCTTCTTTGAATCATTACAGAACAATATGTTCCAGCTGACTTCATACAGGAAACCTGTCCCCCTATTTGGATAGCCTTTGCAAAAACAAAATTGAAAATGGCATGAAAAACAGTGTATCATAATCTTGCTAATTTAATTATTTTTTGGCAGTACACAGAGCAAAATAATCTTTGATGTGTCTCTGCAGGACTTGTCCACTGGCTGAGTTTAGAGAAGTTTTGGTGTGCTGTGTTTAAAAATAAAAAATATATATATTAAAAAGCACAACTTTTATTGTTATTTTAACCTGGATTTTTTCACTATGTACAGCTGCATAAGTTGCATATGTACAGCTGCACTTATTTCTTTGGGCAGTGTGAGAAATGAGGTGGCTGCATCTCTGAGAAAATGTATCACAGAACTACACCCAGTTTTCTCTTCCTAAGCAAACAATCAAAACCCAGTGATAAAAACCTCAGCCAGACGTTTGTTCTTGCATGTCAGAAAGAAAGAATCAGAATGATACATAACCTTATTACTTCTAATGTAACATTACTGTTATTGAAACATGTCTGTACTAGCAATGGTCTGAGATGAAAATCCTAGGCACGGTCAATCATTTCATTTCTAGCATTGCAGCATAGATCACTGCATCTATCACTGATTCAGTGGGTATCCCCAGATATTACTGGAGAGAAGTGCTGTATTTTCATAATGCACAGTGCCTTTACATGTGCTGGATATGAAAGTATTAGCTTTTTGCTGCTGACTGATAGAACATTTTCATTTCTGAATAGTTGAATCCACTTAACTGGCACAGGACCTGGTTGATATAAGATAAGTAAGTAGTCACCTAAAGACAAAGTGAACTCTTTGGTTCAAGGGCTAAGGTATTGTTTTCTGATTTACTTACTACCTGATGAGACTGAATCTTGATCCAAACTGCTGTTGTGTGAATTTTCTGAGCTGGAAAGATGCACTGGAAAACCTTGTGTTCTGGACTTTAATAACTGTTCAAGACAAGTTTGAGGTTGCATGTTGAGTCTTTTTTGATCTTGAAATCTATAATGTCCCGAGTAGCTAGTAGCAGAAAGCACTACCTGGAACTCAAATTATAAAATTTTGTAGGATCAAGAGTTATTTCAATTTTAAATGGATTTTGAGGAGATTGTTAAGTGCAGGGAACATTTGTGGATCCAAATTTAGATTTTAAACATTCAGCTTTTCTGGAAATCAAAGTCTGAGACTTCAGTTCAGGCCTGTCCCTCCTTGAAAGTTAGATCCTGCTTTGAGCTGAAAGGCCATTGCTGATTTTTGGAAATAAAAGGAAATAATTGATCAAATAGGAAGTAATCTGATTAAGCGCTATCTTGTTCTAGAAAACCATCCTCCAGCTGATCTAACATTAGGCCAGCTGTTAATAATTTTACAAGCAGAGCATGAAATAGCAGCTTGATACCTGACTAAGGGGGAGCTACAACATTGTACAAGAACATTTAGATGTACTACCCTTAGTGAGCAGACATTAATGCTATTTCAAGGAGTGTCAGTGAAGTGTCTTTGATATTGTGATTGGGATACTTGCTATTACATCTATAGTGACAGCTCCAATTGACAGGATTAAAAAGGCAAAATTAAAAAAGGAATTATTTCATGCCCTCAAGTGCAGATAAGAACAGTTACATCTCTGCTACGTGTCTTGGCTTGACAGTGGATTTTTTTCTTGAGGCTTTTCATATTCTGCACAGTTCTTAAATTCTCTGTGTCATTTCACTTAGCCTCTTCTCATATTCTTTCCTTTCCTGCCACATCTTTTTATTCTTTTTACCCTCCCCCCAAACCTCCATTTTTTCTAAGTTATATTGTTTGTGATTTTAACCTATTTTATCTTATGGATTTTTTTCAAGTACTTTATTTTTCTGTACGTTATATTTCTTCCTCCTGTGGTATTTTTAAGTCTTGTCCAACATTCACTTGTGAAATCATAGCAAAAATTACTGGGATTCATAAAGGAAATAACTATGGCTAGACTGCATTTTTCAATGAAGGCTATTTAAAATTCATGAACATATCTTGATTTGAGGTTTCCAAAAAAAAATGAGACAGACTGGGTATGTATCAGAACCATGTTCTTGCAGTTAGGATGTACATGGGCAGGAACTAGCCTTTGAAGGTGGAGGTCATGAGGGAAGGTTGGAGGCAGTTACTTCAGTCAATCACAGAGAATCCACTGCGAGTGAGAGAACATCTATTGTTTCTTTGTTCCAATTAAGGAGCAGGTTGAGTGATTAATTGAGATCCATAACTAGAGCATGGACTCAGGCAGTGGGTTCAATTAATGGTTGGGAGCAACCACCTCAGTTTTTGGCCTTGCCATCCCTGTACCGGACACCCATCTCAACTATGGCAATAGCTTTCACAGCAAGACAAAATCAAGTAGCAGAAGATATTGGGGCAGGTTTATCTTGGAACTGTTCAGGTACTAATAGATATCAAGGTACAGATAAAAGTCTTTTTTAATCTGATGACTGTAAAAGTTTTGATCAAAGATTTGATTATGATGTGGAAGTCTACGTGCAAGAGTCTAAAATTCTTCCATCCAAAATGAATTTTCTTTCTTCCAGTGCCTTGCAATCATAGCTGTAATCACCACAGAGGTTTGGGATGGATCTTTGTTACAAGGAGGTATCAGAGGGAAAAATTGTTTGGAACTGCTGGTGTGTTTTCCTACCAGCTGCTCATCTGTCCCTGTGCAATCCATGGATCTGTGCCCCTCCTTATGGCCTTGGGAGAGGCACTGGCATGGACCAGAGGGAGAGCCTGCTGCCTTTTGCCACCTAAATGCATTCTACTGTTAAGTGCATTGCAGTCTTGTCATGAAGGAACTTGTACTGTCTTGACTTTTCTGCAATTGCAGAGGGATTTCTAGCCCTCAGAACTGTAGTTCTAGCACCTTAGAGCAGTTCAGATTTAACAGGAAAAGTGAAAGAGCAGAGCTAACCCCAGGAACTCTTGTGAACCAATTAACTATTATTAACTATTGTGAACCAATTACTACATATGTATTGACTGAGTGAAATTAACTGAGTAACAGTAGAGAGGATGAGTTGTAGAGAGCTTGAGCTAGCAACGTAGACCATGAAGAATCATACTAATTTATTTACAGTAGGTTTACTATGATGTATTGGTCTCCACTAGACGTCAGATACTTTTGTCTGTTGATTTTTTTCTAAATGTAATTTGAATCGACTTTTTCTTAATCTTATTTCATTAAATCATTCTCTTTTCCTATTCCTGGTTTAACTGGGGGGAGAAGGGGGAGATTGTATTTAGATACAATATTCTATATGTTATCCTTGCTTTACACATTGCAGTATTGCTCATTTGCAAGTATTAACTCTGCTGCGTGTCTGTGTTTTACTTTATAAATTATTAAGGATTTCAGTTCAAGAGCCTGTGTAATTGGTTTATTTATGCCAAGTCTTTTCTGATTTATACAGTTTTATTCATGTTCCTTATTTGTTCCCAAACATACGTACTCTCTTCAATATAAATATTTCTCACTTCAGGAGGAGAGGAATACCATTTCTGGGAACAGCGATATTTGTATTAAGTCTGTGGGAAATCGGCTCTTTCCTCAACATGAAAGTTAGATTATAATTCCCTTTTCTTAAGGCATGCAGCTAACTGTGCATAGCTGGAATTCTGTCAATACCTTAGGAACAATGGACCAGATGACATTTGTTAGTGTATGCATGTGAGTGAGACTGTGTTTATAAATTACGTAGTTAGATGCAAGTGCAAATGTTTGCAAGACAGAGTTAGAATGCTGGACCAGTAACAATTTTTGTTGCAGATGTTTGTGTAGGACAACATTCATGCTTCTCACCAAGACTGAAAGAACAGCATTTTGATGGTCCATGACCAAATAAGAACACTGAGGCAGACCCTACCATAGTGGGAAGACCAGTGACAACCCTCCCAATTTCATGTTTGTAATGGTGGACCATAAGAGTACTGAAAGAAAAACAGTACTGAAAACAAATATATTTGTCTTCCTTTTCCTATCATCTTTCAACTGGATGTGTTTCAATAAATTTATTGTTTAGAATTACTCAGCAAATATTCATTATTTATCTATTTCAGGCATTGAACTGCTGAGAAAATGTTCTTCTGTTCTGGTCCTTTGAGTATTTGATATTCATCGTTTATATTTGTGATTTGAATTTTTTTGACTGCATACATAGATGATTTTTTTTCTGACAATAATAGTAATCCTTAGGAGCAAATTTCCACATCTACTATGAAAACATTGTTAACTTCATTTCTGATTCTCATACTCTCTAAACTGAGGAAACTTTTCACAAGAGTGAATTCAGAAGCAGATATATTCAAGTACAACTTAGTCGCTATAGCCGAGGGAATTTTTTTGTTTATCCAGCTCTTCTTTTCAGCTACATGAACAAAAAACTTCCTGTGAAATGTTATTGTCTCTTTCTTTTGAGAGGTTGCTATGATATATCATTCTTTTTTTTCTTAATCAAAAAGTATTTATATCACTTTTGGTGTACTACAGAGGTTAATAATTGATTTTTCTGATTTGGACTCTCTATCCTAACTCAGAATAAGACCTTCCATCTTTGTAAATAGAAATTTAGAAATCTTGCACTAAACACTGAAGATAGCATGGATCAAATGCACTTTCTATATGGGTATTTATATATTTACTGTGTGAATATACATACTTTATATCCAGTTGGTACTTGTCTGTGACAAGACCTTGCATTCTCAAGGACATGAGTGATTTCATTGAATTGACTATCTTTTGAAAAATAATAGTTACATTAAAAAAGAACAACAAACAAACTTTTTGATTACTGTTGTAAATCTGATTATTTCTGCTTGTCATTCATCAAGATTTACTATTTATCACTTAAAACGGTAGACCCAAGGAACTCTAGTGTTTGAATAGAAAAGAGGAGTTCAGACATAGAGTTAGAGTCTGCCTTAAAAGGTTTTCATTTGTTTGTGGAGTTTTTGTTTGCTTGTTTGTTTTAAATCAAATTATGCTGGTAGTTTGTGTTCAATTTTAGTTCAGAAACATCTTGAAAAATATTGTTTGTATACTTAGCTATCAGAGTGGTAAACATCCATATCAACTCATCTATGAAAGAATCATTGTTCTGAATTTACAAATATATTAGTAGAATTTCTCAGATTTTTATTTATTTATTTATTTATTGATGACAGATAAACTTACTAAATAAATAAAATGCTTTATTGAGTGATGTTCTTTATCTGGAGAGAATATTAGAAATCAATACCAATACAGAGTGAAAATGAAGTAACATGGTTAAACACCTCTGTTTGATGCATTTTAAAAGCTGCTTAGAAATAAATATGCCAATTCCCATGGAGCCCGTGTTTGACATAAAACGATGATTATTCAGTTTACATCTGCAAGAATAAGACTGTCTTCAGAGTCATAAAGTATTTTTACATGGCTGGTTAAAATGAAAAAAACTGGACCATTATTGACACAGCAGATGCAGTAAGATACAACACAAGAAATCTAAGAGAAACAAGTTAAAAGGCTAAGAGGCTCAAGATCTCTATTATTTAGATCAACTGTGCTAGAGTTGAATAAGGAAAGACTAGTAAGATGTAAAGTGGGTGCCCAGATAGGATTATTTGATTTTCCTCAGAGTAAACTACTTAACCTGCTAACCCACGGTGATCAGCCAACAAAGAAGTGAGGTGAGCACTGTAGACAGTCCAACATAGTTTTATTTGGGATACATAATTATCATAAACTTGCAGCAACATTTAGAATATTGAACGAGCAGTATGTTCTGACTGACATGGAAAATAATTCCTAACTAGCAATGATTTGGCATAAAACTAATAAGTCGTGTGTAAGAATTTTTGTTCTTTTTAAAGGCTCTGTTCTCTAAAATTTACACCTACAACAGTCTTCCTTACATCAAGAGTCCTGATGAAGTCAACAGAATTATTCAACAAAAATATTCAGAATAGAATAAAGAAATAATCCAATATACCAGTTACTGCTAATATTTAAGATAAACTCTTTGACAGTGTTTTCAGACTAAAATAATCTTGGCTAAAGTACTGAATGTGCTTTTCTTTTTGCTGTACTGCCAGAGGTTTACTTTCAGGGAGAGCATGCCCTCCTTCACTCTTCCCTTATGGAAGGGTGGGCTTGTCAGATTAAGCCCTACTGTGATTTATGAAACAAAATAGGCAAGAGAAGACATTCTCTTTTGCAGTTCCCGTTTACATCTACAGTCACGAACAAAAGAGAGAAAACATCAATATGCCCATAAGGAAATTTGTCATCATTTTCATTGTATAATGATCAAATTAATTCCCTTCATGAGTCTAAATACACTAGAGTTCAATGAAAAGACCAATCCTAGAAATACACCAATACACCAATATAATTCCAGAACTAATAATTTGCCTCACTTCTATTCCTAAATTGCTTAGAACTTTCCTATGACTTTGAAACACAGAAAATCCTTAACTTTATTTACCTGCTAAGAAAAGGGTCATCTCCACTAAACTTTGTAATATTTCCTAAGGTTCAGAAGCAAGCAAGCAAGCTGTTATTTGTCTCATCACTTCCTTAGGGTCAGGTCCTACCGCAAATCAGTTCCACACATACAGAAGGTTAGCCACACACACTTGAATTTCAGAGCTCATCCAGTACTAACGTGAATGTCTTTGTTTCTGTCTGAATTTACATTGAGTCATGCATTTATTTCTCTAGCAGTTTTCTTTCTATGTCATACAATTTGAGGCAATCCCTTTGAATCAAAATAAGCTGTACTCCACTGGAATGGGACTATTCGCCATTGGAGATTTTGCTGCATATTTCTGAAATTAAAAAGGTAAAAGGAAAGAATTCTAATTCTGTTTTCTAATGTATCCTGAATTTTAAAATTTTGATTCAGTTCTACTACTTCACTATTTTTCTGCAGCTTAAAAAAATCTAAGCACTTACTATCTATGGGTGGCAAGAAAACCTTTGAGAAGCTTTTCTAATAAAAGAACAGTAGCCTGTGAAATTGTACTGCCCTGTTGTGCAGTAAGTATAGTGGTTCACCTTGAACACTACTTTTATTGAACACTTTTGGGCAAGGATGTCTGATTGTGTGTAAAAGCTTCTCACGTATGATATGGGGACCTTGTGTGCCTCTTCCTTCGTGCCCTTTTCCTCCTCCTCTTTTTATTCAAGGATGTGGCTTCCAGACACAGAGCCATGCTCCTGCACATTCTTCCCAGGAGGCCTTATAAATTCAAGTTGCTTGCTGTGTGCCAGCATGGCTTTTGTTCCTTGGAAGACAGAGCTAGGAGCCTGCTTCCACTGCCAGGAATGCAGACAGACTGAGCTGTGAAAAAAAAAAATAAAAAATAAAATGCCTCTATTTAATTCACTGCACTGTTTCATCTTTTCAAGTAGCTGGCATCTGCAGTTGGTTGTGGCAGGCAAAACCTACAAACATTGCACTTGATGTTAATAAATGTGTTTGCCATTAACTAGCTGTTGTAATGCTTTGCTTGTTTGCCTTTCTGTGTGCACTTTCATCCTTCACTGTAACACTACTACTGCCTTGTAATTTGTCTCAGACACTTACATTGCTGGTTGCAGGTATACAAACCCCTTAGATCAAGTAACTGCTCAGACACTTGATAAAAGGACTTGTTTAGGGTCTTTTCTATCCTGTCTGCCAAATTCAAGCACAGCCTTGATGCATGGAATACAAACTGCCTTATAGTCATAGACCACATTTCACTTCTCCTTGACTCATGACTGAATGGTATAAACCATTAAGGAGCTATGTGAGATCTTTAGTGCAGCTGCTGATTTTACCAGAGTCTAATGATGTCTCTTGTGACAGCTTTCTATCTCTCCAGAACAGCTGGAGCAGCTATTCCTAGAATTCTCTGAGTGAAGTCCATATTTCAAACAACTGAAAGAGCATCATATGCAGCGTTCTCGGTAGGATGTCAGCCATTATCTCCACCAGAACATGCCTACTGAGAGAGAGAGAGAGAAGGTATCTCAAAACAACACATCTGCAGAGTGCTTTCAGCTACTGGGAAGCTGTTTTCATATATCCAAAAGGGACAGCTCTCCTTCCCTCTCAAACTTCCCTCTTCTTTCTCCTCTGAGCAAACTGTGACAACTTGACAAAGACAGGCTTGTCTTAGAGACCAACTTAATGAAAGTATTTCCTGCAATTGGACCCCTTTGGAATACAGAAGAGCATGCATGCTGCTTTCTGAGGATCTGCTTTAGCAGCTTGTCTCTATTCAGCAAAATATACAAATATGTTTAACTCTCAGGGACTGTGGAAGGACTTAAGCATATATTTGATAAGATTCAATGCTGCAGTGATCCAGGATAACTGAATGTGTGGGAGCATGAACATACAAGCAAGACAAAGAGAGGGGAGGTAAGGGACAAATCTCTCTCTTCTGCCTCTCTTCTGTTTTATGCTGTGAATGAAAAAAAGGGAGAGATGGGAAGTTGTGGGTCCTTTAAAGATGCTCTTTCACTCACAAATTTGGACCTGCAGATGGAGGAGGGCGTTAGAGCAGGCAAGCAAAAGTGGCGGCCAATGTCCCTTCTTATAAAAGTATCCTCCTTTTATGTAGCAAAGTACAAACTGTGTCATAGCAGCTTCTTTTGTTGCCGTCAGCAATGGTACCTCGTGTTTTTTAGCTGTACTGCAGCTTACAGCATCACAGTTGTAGGAAATAAAAGCAATTTGATGGTTGCAAAAAAACATAAGCAGAGTAGCTAACTGAGTTAACTTCCTTGCATTGTCAGCAGAACACCTTCTGGCATTCCAGCCTGTGAACTCTCTACCTTCCACTGTTATGAGAACCTCACTAACATATTTTGGACTGAAAGATGTGTTATTTGTAAATAAAGCAGCATGTTTCCATTGCCCTCATGTGAATTCTGCTGTGGTAGTCTTTCTCCAGCTGAAGTGATTTTCCTTTTCTGTCAGGCCACGCTCTAAGTGAGAAAGAAAGACTTTTTTCTATGACTTCCAATTCTGTTGCAGCCAGGAAATTTTTCAGAATAGAACACAGTTTAGTTGTCTGCTAAAGAGCGAACTACTAGCTAAAAGAACTCCCCAATAATTACTTGAATTGAATTAATATCCTATGCCTTAATGGTTAAGAAGTGTAGGAATATAACAAGCAGGAAATTATCAGAACCGTGCAATACAGGATTAAAAAGTAAACAGTAATATATGAAAATAATGCACATTCTAAGGGCCTGGGTGCAGATCTGTGGGTAATCAAGATGCAATATAATGAGGGAAGAGAATCCAGAAAAGTTACACGCTACAGATCTGTGATTGTCTTATATTCATTTTCCTCAGAAAGCAGCTGAAGACTAACTCCTCAAAACTGTCCATCTCCACTGTACTAGAGAACCAGCCCAACTCCCTGCCGAGTTTTGAAAGGGCTCAAGAAAACCTGTTTGTCTCTCTCTTCTTTAGGATTCTCTGTAAAGTTTGCCTAGAATGAAACAGAAGGGGACATGATAGGGACAGCTGTCTCTAAGCTGCAACAGTGGTAAAGAGCTGAAGAGAGCTGGTAATTAACAATGCATAAGAGTGAAAAGACCAGCATCTCTAGAAGAAGGAGATTATAAGTTGTTTTTGCACCAAGCAAACCTGAATAAAGCTCCCTGTTGTTATTATTTTTGTTTGCATTGATATATTCTTTCAGATGGTACAAGCATCTTTGCTTTAATAAAATCTGTCCTGTCTGGGTGGCATGTCATGAAGATTTATTTTTCTTTGAGATTTTCCAGAATGCAGTAGACTTCAGCTAAATAAATATAATGAGCCTTGAATAATCTGAAAAAAAGGGAAAGAAGAACCCTGAACAGTGTCCTCAACTCTTCTCTGCACTTTAACCAATTTTTGCCATCTGAGATTTTCTGACTGAGAATTTTCACTGCTCTAATTCAGTGTTTCAAGAGATGTGAGTGGTAGGAAGGGTATGTTTTGTAAGTGTAATTATCTCTTTTTAGCAGTGAGCTGCTCAGTGCTGCTTTGATTGTGATACCTCCACATCGCTTGATTAAATCAAAGCCAGGTTACAGCATTAGGATTAAGGACATAAATTAATTGTAATTACATCAGAGCCAGCCAAATTAGCGAGTCATCAGTAATATAAGCAATGCTAAATGGCATCTAATTCTGTACAATAATTAATTGGGTTCTTCTACTAAATAAGACCTGACACATTGGTCCTTTATCAATCCACTAAAGGCTGTTTAGCCTTGGGCACTTCTGACATGAGACGTTTTTCCCCATTTTCATTTTAAGCTCTGATACCATGCATTTACCAGCTTCTTCCAGTCTTCTATTAATTAGGTACTTCTACTTTTGAATTTCTCTTATTCTTTGTGCTTGTCATCCATGACAGTTAATAGCTAGAATTATGCTGTCCATAGAACTCAGTGAGATAAGAGTCTAACAATCTGGAAGACGGTGATATCAGAGACAATATCAAACCTGGGTGAATAAAGACAATGTAATCTCCCTATAGGGGATTAACAATCAAGAAAACAAGAAATTCTCTGAAAAAAAATATTAAAAAATTAAGCTGGATGTCAAGCAAACCCCCAACAGTAGCACTCTTGACAGAGAGATCTGTGAAAACTGGAATAAAATATCAAGTGAAGCAGTGGGATCATCAATATTTTGTAATTCAAAGCCAGTCTAGAAAAACAGCAGCAGGAGATATCCTGTAAAGTCTTAAATGTGCAGGTGACTAGGCTTGCAGATCAATAGGTCTTTATCATTTCTAACAGCAGCAGGTCTGTTCCATATCTATTCTAGAGAAGCTGCTTTTGGCTCCTTACCATTGGAAGTGATTTGTTTCTTGTTGCTGTGACAGATGAAATTTGTTAGCTAGTCTCTCAGAACTGCATGATTGCTCTCCCACTGCTCCTAAAGCTTTCCAATTACTGATCCAGCACAAAGAAAAGCACATTAGCTGTTCTGAGACCTTAGATCTATCTGGCTAGCCTTTGCTCAGGGCACGACCCCAGAAGAAACCACCCCCAAAACGACCTTTGTATTCCTCAGGTCCATTGAGCTGTCCAGAGGTAGCTTGGCATTACTCCTAATAGACAATACATGAATAATGTTTACTGTCATTCTAGGTGCTGTGGCGCTGTAAATACTACACATCACCGGTCTTCCTAAATTATCTACCAATTGTATCATTGAAAAAAATTGAATTAATAGATTGCACTTTAAATTAACTCATTTAGTGTCAGTGGCCTTCTGTTCTAGAAAAGTGCTTTTGGATATTATCCCCAGAATCCCATCTCCTCTAGGTATTTCTGTGCAGAAGGTTACCGGAGTAAAATCTGAGAAACAGGACTGTTATCTGCTTATTTTTTAAAAACCTTTATTCATCATTAATCTTGTCCAAATAACAGCAGGAATTGTGTGAATTCTAGTTTGTTTATTGTGGGACCTCTGAACAATGCATCAATTTTCTCTGAAGTTGTATCTGAGTTTGGAGATGACTGGTAGTGTCACCGAGGAGCTCAGAACTCCCAAAAGAGATTCTTGTCCCACTGCTGTTCCGCTGGGCACAGTGATGCTCACTGTTCCCTCTGCCTGACAGCAGCACACGTGATGAAGATGGTACTTAAAGGGAAAATAGACCTGTGTTGCAGAGATTCAAGGAAAGTTCCAGAAAGGTATTGCCTGTAGACGGTTGTGTCTAGAGGCCCCTTTTTAGAGTCCATGAATTGGTACTTCTGAGAGGAGACCGAGGAGCTTTTTGACAAGTACTGCAGATTGTATCACATTCTGAAACGATGGTGTCTGTCTGCAGTGAAGCAGACTGGGGAGAGCTCACACACTTTTTCTTCAGCTAGAAATAGAAGAAAGGGAGGAAAAATTCCAATTTATGCTGAGAAATAGTCAAGGAGGCAAATTCAGCTCCAGAAAAGGACACATGTATGTGCCTTTATGAGCGTTTCTGAATGAGATGCTATGTTAATAGGCTTAACACAGTGTACAAAGTTAACTGTCAAAAGGACTTTGTGGGTCAGGGATTTTGTGTTTTGCAGATGTAAAACTAAAGGCTAACATGCTTCTGCAAGGCTCTTTATTGCCGTATATGTGCCTAACAATGCCATCTCTAACGGTAAAAATCCTGCCTATTTTAATGCAAGTTATACAGCTTATTTTCACTGTGTATCATTCTGCTTCTACACAGATTTTTTTCTATTTATCTTTTAAAACAACCAACTAAGATTTGATGGAAAAAGTAAACAGTATAGGAAAAAGACAATAATCCTATAATAATATATTCCTTGTCGAGAATCTGATATTCTCTATCCAATATCTACATTTGAAACTAAAATTCAGCTCTATATATTTTTAAATATTCCTGATACTTTATTATACTGTTTCTCCTAAATTACCATTGACATAACTCAATGCTGTGATTGTCTTGTAACACTTCCAATGGAGAAGTCTTCTTCATGTTCACTCATTCTATAGCAAGACATATATCTATAATTACATATCTATATATACCTATGTAACACATTTGCCTAATTGTTAGAGCCCATGAATCCAGGAGAAATGGTAACCATAGTGAGACCTGCTCCTACTTATTCTACTTGAATTGCTCCAAAGATTGCTTGCTCCTGAATTCACCTAAGAGCATCCAACTTTTTAAACCTGCCAGCATTAATTTTGCGTGAAGCACAGCCAGTTTTATGGGATTTTTATACATAAAATCCAGTGATGTTCATAGCCTTGTGATGAATTACTTGGCCCCTTGGCCAAAGATCTGTTGTACTGTAATTGTTAATACATTCAAAGCACCTCAAGGCCTGCATAGTCATTTTGCACAGTGTTTGGTTCACAAGTGTAGTGTGGCCTTGCTTAAAAAACATATTCATGATAGCAATTGGCAATAACATTGTAGTGGAAATGCTAAGTCACAGCCTGAACCTGTGATTGAGCACCTGGTGGGAAGGCAGGGCAAGCCCGGGGGAGCTCAGGTGCATGCAATGTACCTGAGTGACTGGTAGGGGTGGGGACAGGATTCACCACTTCCCAGGCTTCATTTCAGGGTTGGCAGTGGAGGAGGGTATCTCTTTAAAATCCCTGCTTATCTGAGGCCTTCCAATGGTAAGCAGCTTTTTTCCTTTTATCTCTAGTCATGGCTGCTGCATTTGGGCTTGTTCTCATTTGCTGTAGACAAAAACTTTGCTGCTCTGATATTACTGCTATGTTTTCCATTGCATTATAGCATTACAAGTGTACTGTAATGTCTATGAAGTAATGGAAACAGTAAATTTAGCCCTGGGTATGACAGAACAGGTGAAGAATCTGAGACACTTTTAACCAGAATGTTTTCTACTGAAGTATATTTTTCTGTGAAAGCATATGCAAATAGATAAATATGAAAAATACCAGAGTATCTCTACTAGGAATTGTATTTTTATGCGTTGTATAAAAAAAAAAAAATCCTAAAAATATTGATCACTATACTTCAAATTTATTAAAACACTGAATTCCCTGTGATGTCTTTGCTCTTTCATTTAGTCCTGAAAAAGTGGACAAAGGCCACTCGGTAAAATTAATGAAGAATTTGCGTCCTTCCCCAATATGTGTAGGTAAAAGAGATATGGAAAAGCATCTGATTTGTGAAATGTTCTGGGGCTTAGGGAGGAGAAAAGGTAGCTTACTTGACAGTAGCTATGGCTTTCAACAGTACTTTCGAGAATTACGTTTCTCTGCTTCTCCAGGGTTTGCAGGAACTCTTTGCTTTTGAAATGTATTTGTTATGAGAGTTCGTTTGGAATTGAGATTTATTTACTTTTTAAAAAAAAAAAAAAAAAATGCATCCAACAGATGCAATCAAGTACCTTTCCATAATTCCCATAGTGCACTTCAGTGAATTTTTGGGGGATGGGGGGGCAATAGGCACATGTATGTGTTTGTGACCTTTGACAAACTCACTTGAAAATTCTTAAAATTCAGAGTGTCTAAATCACTTTAGAAAAGTGGATTA
>JAOWBP010003659.1:11111194-11122167 GCA_028571105.1 Tragopan temminckii | reverse complement strand
TGTTTGTGACCTTTGACAAACTCACTTGAAAATTCTTAAAATTCAGAGTGTCTAAATCACTTTAGAAAAGTGGATTACAGTCTCTGATCAAGTAAATAAATATAATCCCTAAGATTTAGAGCACAAAAATAAGTTCTTTACCTTTGCTAAATGCTTTATTCATTCACTGGTGTGTTTTTTTAGTACTGTGCGAAGCACTGCGTTTTCATCTTGCTACTTTTGTTGTATGAGCTGTCATACTCATACTTTTGTAACTTGTCATTAGTTACAAAACCTAAAGAAATTCTGCAAATAATGTAGAACCATTTGATTTTGTTAAAAAAAAAAAAAATAAAATGAAGAAATGTTATCTCTGGCAAAACACTTGAATAAAGTACAGTGTATATCCATCCCAGTACAGATAAAACAGATAAAGAAGTAGAGCATCAAAGCTTGACTTTACTATTGCTCTGTGAATTTTATTTGTGTTAAATACCTGTCCTCCTGGCAGTAGTACCCTTTTTCTTGACATCAAACTGTGCGTAGACTAGCACAAACAACTAGTAGTGAGAGGAATAACAGTAGTGTCTTCTGATTCAACCTTAGGAGGCCTGGGCAAATTGCCAGAGATTACATTTCAGCAAGTCAGGTAATAAAAAAAACAAAACTGTTTTTTCAGGTTTGCAGTATCTGAACTTCAGCATTTTTTGTCCTGCTTTTAACAAAGATATGGAAAAGACTTTTTATTCTAACACATTCATTTCAGGTGCCTGTCTTTTCACTACCATGGAAATTATAGCTACGAGCTCTACTATTAAAAAAAAAAAAAAAAAAAAGTAAATGCATTTTTTTTGAGCTTCAAATGGCTCCTTGAATTACACCTCTTCAACAGATTTCCCACTTTGGTGCAGTACTGTTTTATGTAAGTAAAGGGATATACTACATTAATGTAAATAATTATGCTTACCTAAGACAACTGTACAATTATAATCACTTTAGATCTTCATCCATCTGGTTATCTTGAAATGTTTTATAAGCCTACATACATTTCACATCACCTGAAACATTTAGGACGCACTTCACAGAAGCTTAGGTGAAGTGACTTGCTCAGATTCATATAGGAGGCCAACAGCAAAATAAAGACTGAAATCTTTTAGTCCTCATTCTGAGATCTCTGCTGTAGCCATTGATTTAGTGGTGCCTTTTTTTTTTACTTTGCAGCAATTTTATTTCACGAGATAATATACATGTGAAAGTTTGAAATCCTAAGTTTTCCAAATAAATGAATGATACTTAAGAATTGTGGTGTTGAGAGGGATGAATCATGGTCTGCAGACTCTGTATTGCTGAGGTTTTTTCCCCCCTCATTACTAACATTCTCTTGGGAAAGGTTTGCCTCATACATATTCAGATATGGCACATCCCTCATGGTGTTTCCATTTAAATCACATTTTGCTTATTTCTGTACCATTCTCATTTTGTACGTAATTGTGTAAAATACCAATTTCTAGAGTTGTACCTGGCAAATGAGGATTATTCGGATAGGTGAAAGCTGCAGGAACATGTCTTATATATTCCTTCAGTCTTTTGCTTTCTAGAGAGAGAAATCATCTTTAAAAATTGGTAGAAGCTAATCTATTGGGTGTCTTTGGTTCTCTGATGGAAAAAGAATTTGAACTATTGTTTCTTACTCTGTGCTGTATGACTGTTGCAAGATGAAATGTAAGAAAGAGGGAATTCACAAAAAAAATCCTCTTGGATGCATATTTTTTGTTTCATGAACTGTTGAAGTAAATTAGGTAGGAAGAAAACTTGTCTTGAAAATATCATTCTTGCTCATTCTCCCATCTTCACATTGTTTATGAAAATTAGATGAAATGTATCTTATGTATGTGCACACAACGGTTGAGCTCCCCAGCCAGGTTTTCCCCAGGTTGGCTAATTCTAGGAATCCTCTTGCTACTCAATGCTCAGAAGATGTGTAGCTGCCATTAACATTAATGAGACTTGCTCTCTTGGAGGAGAGAATAGCTCCATGCCTGTAGGCATATTTAATTGCTATCACACAAAGGTTGATTCCACATAACATAGGCTGTGCATAGAACGTGGTAATAAAATTGAGAGGTAAAGGATTTCTTTGGGAAGGCGTGTACACTGCTCTGTAGGGAACCGCTACAGAACTTGTAAAGCTCTGCCAGCATGGAGAGAAACATGCATGGAAGACGGGCAGAAATGTCATATTTGGGGAGCACATAGGATATAATATGTCTGTAACTAATAGTTTGGATTTCTTTTGTAGTATACAATCAAGACATGCTGCTGAGAATGATTAGCTGCAGAAGAAAGATGCTAACTTTATTCTTTAAATCTTTTCCTTCTGGCATGAGGCTTGGATGTTGCTGTGCAGCCTCTTAATCTGACTTTCCAGTGACCTTGTGTTCAGTTGCAGTGAAGAGAAACAAACTGAGTGAAGGCAAGATGAAAAAGCAAGTCATTATTTTTGAGGGAGTGGAAATTGAGTACTAGGAAAGTGCAGAGGGGTCTAGTGTCAGTGTTCCAGGCTGAACTCTGTCTTCCTGTGTTGCTAGTTTGATTCACACTAGATTCCATTCATCAGAATAAAGCAGAGTTATTTTGGGGTTTTTTTGTTTGCTTGTTTTTATCCCACAAAGTACTTTTTCCCAAATAGGGACTGAATGCAAGCATATGAAAGAGATCACAAGTTCAAGCAGTTTATCAACTTCAGGAATTGAAGGTATTCACTTATTTGGGGTACTCATTTGTCTAAAAAATTTTTCTGCATCAAAAGCAGTACTGAACTTAGAAGCTGGGGACAGACCTCATTAATTTGTGTGTTAAGGGGCCCATGTTCTGGGAGACGACTATACCTTGAGGTGTAGTACTATCCCAAGTTTCTTCTGAAGCCAATGGGAGTTAAGGACTTAACTAGATAGAAGGATTTAACCTCATTCAATAAAAGTGAATGCAGAGAAATGAATATGACTTGATCCAAAATCCATTAAAGACTTCTTTCTCTGTCAGTAGAAAAGGCTGTTCCACGTTTTCATGAACATTGTGTCTAGGCACTAATACTGATGCTAACAGCAGTATATGTATCTATGAAAAGAAATCATGGTGAGTCTTTTCAGCCATGTAGTGTTTTAGTGCAAATATCCTGCTCTTGAGGTCTCAGTGTACAAGTAAGAAAAAAAAGGCACGATTGAAGCTTCCCTGCACAACTGTGTCTTCCAGCCTAATAGCCGTAGGGCCACTGGCCATCAATACAAGATTGAAAAACCTTTTGGAAGCTGTAATTTATACCATTTACATTCTCTGCACAGTTAATCTATGAAATGAAGGAAAACGAAGGCAATTTAGATCCATCCGTCCATAAAACAGGTCACCAAAGATCTAGTTTAATATGGTGCTAGTAAGAGCATAGTCATGATGAGATATCGCTGAAATGTGATTAAATGAATGTATGTAATTTCATATCAACAATGGAAGGAGCTTTTACTGGAGTTTCTTAAAGAACAGCATAGGACCAACAGAGAGTCTGTTTCTAGATCATTAGATGAAAACACTGCGTTTAATATTGGGAATGGAAGTCCACATATGCCTGTAGCTGATTTCTATTTAAAGAATGGAAGGTTCAGCAGAAGAGCAGAATGAAGAAGCATGCATTTGAAGCATCAGGAATATCCCGCTCACTCAGTGATGCCTTATTATCCTTCTTTCTCTTGGATATCTCTTTAGTTTTCTGAAGTTAAATATGGTACATATGGGAAATAGATTGAAGTACATTAATTGCCTTATTCATCACATCGTTAAAATTATAGGTCTTGCTGCAGACTAGCTGCAATCTCTCATTGTGTTTCTGGTACACATCATTAATAAAAGCACTCCTGCTAGTGGTATGCAAAATGTACTTCCTAAATAACTATACAGTGATTTGGGGCTCACTTATGCAACATATTGCTAAAATCTCCCGTAATACCCCCGGCACTTACTGTACACACCGGGCTGTGCAGGAATTAATGAGGCTGGGGCTGCTGCAGCATGCTGCGCACGCTCGCTCCTGCACAGTGCTTTGTGCGCGGCGCTCACCTTCCCAAGCTGGCTCCAGGGCTGAGCTTGGCATCAGATAATGAATGCCTATCAGTGCGATGGAGGGGGTAGGGGAGAGGGGAGAAGACTTATTATTCCTTCACCCTCAAACAAAACAAAATCATTGAACTGTCAGGGTCATTAAGGACCCTGGGGTTGTCATGGAAACGACCTTTGGGGGTTTATGGTTGTTAATGCATGAGTGACTGTCTGTATTATATGTGTGTGGAAGGGGTCACAGTTTTCTTGGTGGCTTCTAAAAAAAGCTGGATTGGATGGCTGATGTGTAGAAAGGAATCTCTGTGCTCCACGGTGTGACTAACTGCTTTGAATGGAGCAGGCTTCCAAGGGGGAGGGGAGAATGAAAAGCTTTACTGACAAATATTTAGACAGAAACGTAATTACTCCTAAATTTTGTTTCAGTAGCAATGCAACTTTATTTAAAAGTTCCAAGAAATAAAGTTAGATTCTCTGATCTTTTTATGACATTTAAGAGAACCCTGAAAGCAAATAATTTCGCTTTGGATAGATTATTGCAGGGTAGCAATGCAGAGCACTACCTAGAGACTGGCAATAAATTGTAGAGCTGCCACAGACAGAGAAAAATGTTAATGTACACAGCTAATAAAATCTCCCTCATCCTTGCACAGACTTCCTGTACAACCTTAGGCAAGTCATTCAAGTGGTTGCCCTGTAAAAGTCAATGCAAAACACCAACTGACTTCCAATTGCAGTAAAAACATTAGTTGAAAATTAAGGATATTTGATTTTATACATATGATTTCAAGGCTAAAAGTACCCAGAAAAATAAGTTAAAGTATATGAAAGATCAACTATTCATTATTTTTCGCAGTCTCATCTGGAAGCCATCCTTATATTTTGTGTTATCAGCCCCTCTTTGTTGGATGATTAACAATTAGCCTGTTATACTTCAGCCTTCACTAGGAACTGCAGCACTTGTCTCTGTATGAAGAGAAAAAAGAAGGGGGAAGGGGAGACAAAGCGGCAGCAAAGCAGGGATAATATTAATGATTTCTTTTACAGGCAGTGAGGAAATGCAACCACCCAGAGGCCAGGATTATTAAAGATGAAGAATATTATCAATCATTTTTTTAAAGTCACATTTTTTAATTACCTGGCACTTAATATCTGTTTAGTTGTACTTGTTAGATCTCTACTCCTGCAAAAAGTTATGTATTTACAGAATATTGACAGAGGAGCTGTATTCTTGCCCCCTGAACTTGTTAGATAAATGAATGGGATTGCTAGGCTAAAACTGGAGCTAAGATTTTACTTCATCTCTGTTATACATGAAGAACTTTCTTCTGGCTGTTCTGAATCCAGTACACTTGACTTTGCAGATTTGTTTCCAGACACCAAAAATAATACCACTTCATCTTTCTTGATCCTCACCTATCTTCTGAAAAGTAGGAATATTCATGCTTTTGTGTTTTATATATACCTTGTATTGAAGACTGTAAGTTACTTTGGTAATACTTCAGAATGTCAGCATAAATATCACTGATAGCAGTCAATAGCAGGATGCTAAACACCGGAGGTTCCTGGCCTTATAGCCCATATTTTATCTCACTTGTGTAGCCTAGGAAGTTTTGTGGAGTAGTTATGCACAGCAAATACAGTGACAAAATTGATGAAGATCATATTGTTATTGGTTGTATTGGTGTGCTTGTTTCAGAAATACTGCTTTCTTTCAATTGCACCAGTTATAGCACATCAGTTTCAAGTACTTCAAGAAGGTAAAATAATACTGAAGCACTGAATGTGTTTGGGCTACTATAGAACTGTGTAATTCAAAAAGGAATTATTTTTATTTATGTTTAAGGCTGTGTTCAAAATATTTACTTAAACTTACTGATTGTCTTATTAGATTTTCTTTCCATAGACTTCTTAAAAATCTCTGTATGTTCGCTACTAAATTGAGATTTGAGGCTTTCTGGCTAGAATTCTCTACAGTGTTGCCTTGCAATGTTATATGATCACATACTGAAGAAAAAGTAGTCTGTCAGGCTCAGCATCAACTTGTTTCAATGCAAAGTTCTGTATCTTGAACTGAGACCTGTACACTGAAAGCAGGTAGGCTTTAAGAGTTTTTCATTTTGCATGCCTCATTGTATTTTGTTCTTTAAATATTGCTTTACACCTTGCTTTTTGCCTTCTCTATCTCTGCTGATCATCCTGCCCCTCCTTATCTCTGTTTCCTCACGATCTCTTCTCCCCACATCCACCACTCTCCATGAGGGTTCTGCAGGCTCTGCCATTGACTCCCTCTGCATCTCTGGCAGCTGCAAATAGTATTATCTCACTTAGCTTCTGTGTCAGTGCTGGAGGCTCATAGATGTACACCTGTAATATCAGCCATTTTCTTCTGTCTAAACTAATATCCTGGTATGTTTCTCTCTGATACCTGTGTGCGCATTTAGCTCTCAGTATAATCCTAGCCACTTTAAATCAGAGCTCTTAATCCGTTTCATTTCTCATACTACAACCTTTTATTGATAACTGTGGATAAAACCACCATCCTTTCTGTAATTTTGGGATCATCTTTGTTTTTTTGGGGGCTCTAGTAGGTTCTCAAATACAGAATGAATGTAAGTCATGTAGAAAGTTTATACAGAGCATCGAAAATACAATTTTTTTTAGTCACCTACAGAGCTGAGACTTGTCCAGCTTCTCTTAATTAGACATCTTGATTATTATAAGATCCTTCCCCTGGGTCTTACAAAAAGTCTCCTTTCTAGGTTATTTTGCTCCCTTCTAAACTGAAACTGTTCTGAACTATTCTGTTTTGATTTATATTAAGCCAAATTTCCCCGTAGATATCTTTGGGATCAAGGATAGCGATATAATCACTTTCTTTTAAAATCTGGAAGAAATTGTAAATATCTGGATGTTTAATGATTAAATAAATATATTCACGGCCTAAAAACAGTCTCCAAAATAATGCAGTCTCTCAAATAATTAGATTGGAAAATGATTTACAAAGTTCTTATTAGATAAGTATTTACTGATGCATTAAAGATACATTAGTATCTTAGACCTTTAGAATTCTGAGATTATCAGAAATCACTTAGAATCTATACTCCTTCTGAATGTATATATTCATAATTAATAGCATCTATGGTTATAGAAACAATACAGATGGAGTTAGATTCCTTGGTCTACTGGTCTATAAGTTGATGTATATTTTAATGCACTCATCTTCTGCAGGTATTTTACATAAATGCAGTACCTCTCAACATGTAAATAATTAAGAACATAGTATATTGTAACACTGGTTTTGCTTCTGTCAATAGTATTTTCTGTTCAGATTTTAGTTCAGTAGGAGAGTTTCAGTAAAACACCAAGGAAAGAATCTGAATCAGGAAAATTGGTTATAGGCACAGCTACTGCTGGTGTGAACTGAGGAAACTCCATTGATTTCTCTTAAACTGTGCTCATTTACACCAGTATTAGGATGTCCATTGCAATTGCACTTTCACAGCAGCCTAAAGGGGTCTTAGTGCAGGAGTGTCATACAAATCAACCATGATCAAAGAAGTAGATGATACTCATTTTCTTCCTCGGTCTACAGCACGTTTGTAATTACACAAGGTTCTAAAATGGCCTTAGATTTGTTCAGTGCTAAGGAACCTGAGTTTGCATCAAATGCTGCATAATTCATATGGCATGGACAGCACTTACGAGTTAATTGAGGATTGTAATGTTTAAAAAAAAACAACATGAAGAACATCAGGGGTGTCAGAATGAAAAAAAAAAAAAGCTCCTTAGCCATTTGAGACTGATTCCTTTTAATGTTGCTTTTTTAAGTGGCATTTACTGTCCTTTGTAGGACGTGAGAGTATCCTAAGTTCCTTGCTTCTGCAACATTTCTTGGTCAGGCAGCATCTGAGACATTATTCTTTCTAGGACAAGTTATTCTCGCATCAGATAACAAATTACTCCTCTCCATTTTACTCACTGACTTCAAATGTATGCTTCATTATCTCTCAGCAACAACCGTAATCCTTAAATCAGATATATTTCAATTAATACAGTCCACTTGATCCTTTCTCACCTTTCAGACTATAGGAACTAAGTGCTACATTCTATCTATACTGTCATTGCTTCTGTTCGTACGGTCAACTGAGTTGTCACTTTTTGCTGCATGTTCTCAAGAGTTTTAATATCTAATTCACCACAGCTGACTTGAGTGGTTCACTGGTAATCTGAATGTTTTCTGGCCAGTTTCCATGCCTTTAAATAATGAGGACATTTAGCACTGTTAAGAAAATGCTTCTGTTTTGTATTTGAAGTGTTACTATGAAGATGTGCGCTGCAGGGGTATCTACCTCACCCACAAAAAGCCAATAAAATCAGGTCTTCAAATAGGCTCTAAATAGCAGGGAGATGAAAGTCAAGCATCCCAATCTACACACAGGTTACAACATACTTTCAACACCTGTTATTTCATTTCCCAGGCTGGAAAGAATGTTGGGACCACTCTGTGGTATTGAGCCCATTCAAGGATTTCTGTAGGTTGCCTCTGCCATTGGTCTGAAACAGAGTTCCTGATTGTAGCATGCAGGGTGTATGAATTGGCATAGTTTACCAGACCATAATATAATATGCTGCTCTACTCTCTGAACAGCTTGATAGGAATGTCCTTTGTTTTATTGTGAACTCCCTTAACCCATCATTTGGAAGAAAGAAAAAGATATGCATACTTCCTAAAACTCAAATTCAAGGCAGTGTATTTTTGTTCAAAAAATCAAAAAAGAATTAGGTAGACTGATACCACTTCAAAAATTCTCCATCATGTATTAAATGAAACTTTAATTATTTTATTTTAATGTGAAGTGAAAATATTTGTTGAAAAGAATATGCTTGAGAAGTTTACTTTAATTCAGTTGTTCTGAATTTTTTAACAAAAAATCACTTCAAAAATGTGACTTGCTACAAGTCTATGAAGTAAGGAATGAAACATGATATCATAATGTTTTATATTATCCCAGGGAATTTACCCATTCCACAGTGGAAAATATACTATTGGAGATATTTGCTATGGTATTTTAAAAGATTGTTTTTATCTGAAATATATCTGATCAAAACGTTTGCACTGAAAGCCAGGGGGGATTTCTTAATTTACATGAATAAAGCAGTAGCAGGAAAAATAAAGCATCTGAGTTACTCATATGAGTTATCTGCTACAAACTAGTCACACTCTCGTAGATAGGTGCTGTGCATGGATGCAGTGTGTCATGTCAGAGTTGGCGGATGCACTTGAAAAACTCAGAAGTTGGAAAGTAAAAGAGAGAGAATGCACCTCAGTTAACTAATTTGGAATTGTAACCACATTACACACACAGGTAATTAGTTAATCTCTGCTAGTGATCCAAAAAATGCCAATGATTGCTGCTTGAAACACAAGTGAGTCAAGTCTCACATATCATCATACCCACAGCTTAATTGCCTAGAATTCTTCGTGGGTATTTCTCTATTACCTAATGTCTTCTCACAATCCTCTTCATTTTTATCTTGAAAAAAATAAAATAAGAGCCAATACTATGCTGTATTCTTCCTCCTTCATCTCACTCATAGAAATGCTAAAAGCCATCTGTTTTAGTTGGAAGGCCCAAAGCAACCCAGTGCCTATCCTTTTTCTTCATAACATGAATGTTATCTTCTGTGCTATCCCCTCCAGTACAGTACCTATTTCATTCTGAGATTGTTATCTAAATGGAGCCCTTGGTTCCCACATTTCTCTAATAGCTTGTTTGAAGACAAGGTAAATGTGGTAGTTCTAATCTTTCTGGCCTTCCGTAAAACTTTTGATATGGTACCACATGGGAAATTATTGGTAAAGCCAGTCAAGATGGGGATTAGCACAATAACTGTAAAGAGGATAAGGCATTGGCTGAAAGTAACTGACAGAGGGTTGCGCTGAGAAAGGAAGTGAGGCTGCAGGCAAGTAACTCCTCAAGGACCGCTCTTCAGACTAATCTTCAGTAATGTTTTCATGAATGACCAGGGCAGTGAAAATAGATACTGCCTAATGACAATTGAAAAGAAGTGGATAAGAGAGACATCGCCTACAAGCAGGGGGATAAGAATGTCCCAGTAGAGCTGGATGCTGGTCTGTATCAATAGCTGCAGGATTTAATTTACTCTTAAAACTGTAAAGCAAGAGTTCATATATAAACTATGTTCTAGAAGTTATGCAACTGGAGATGATGTGGAAAAGAATATTTCTGTTTGTTTTTTTTTTTTTCAAGTTGATCACAAAAGAAATGAGTTACCAGTGGAATATAGTTGTGAGAAGGGGTATGATGTGAGGTTATAATTTGAGGGAGTGTCCTGTGAAATAATTCATATAGAAAAGACTGAGAGCAGTGCAACTCTTTCAAAATGGTGAATACATTTGTCTATTAAACAAGAAAGATTATTTCAAGCTATAACAGAAAATGTTTACTGGAATGAACAAGGAAATTCTATAAATAAAGGGGAAAAAAAATCACTGTTTTCACCCAAAGAAAATGATTGCTCTTTCTGCTACTAGGAAAGAAAAGAAAGAGGACTTTGTCTTTAAAGATAGCGCAGATATAAATACAACCGGACATCATATGTTTTAGACATTAGTAGGATTCTTCTGAAACAATTGTCTTATCATAGTAAAAGAGTTAAGAAACTTTGGTGGCTGTTGTCCCCATTTTTGAGGCGCGTTCCGCCGGGGGCTAGCGATCTACCCTTGCTAGGGCCATTGCGACACAGACACCAATATGAGGATGCAGCAAATGGCCTTTATTGCAACTGAACAGCGACTTATATACCCTACGTGCTACGTCTATGCCCCTCAAGCATGCATCATAATTTCCGTCACAGAGCGGGGG
>JAOWBP010003659.1:11084456-11108701 GCA_028571105.1 Tragopan temminckii | reverse complement strand
TTCTTTACAGAGAGCGTGGTGAGGTGCTGGAACAGGCTGCCCAGAGAGGTTGTGGATGCCCCATCCCTGGAGGTGTTTAAGGCCAGATTGGGTGGGGCCCTGGGCAGCCTGGTCTAGCATTAAATGGGGAGGTTGGTGGCCCTGCATGTGGCAGGGGGGTTGGAATTTCATGATCTTTGAGGTACCTTCCAATGCAGGCTATTCTGTGATATCTTTGAATTACCCTTCCAACCTGAGCATTCTGTGATTCTGTAATAGAACCAGTAGTAATCTGATTACATGGCATTTCCATCAAAATTATTTTGGCTGGTATGTTAATTTAGAAAAATTGCTTAGATCTCAACATTATACTTAACCAGACTAGCATGTTAATATATGGCTGTTTCCTTCTCTGGTATCCAGAGCTAGTTCAGATTATTGGCACAGCACTGTTGGATTATATACTGTAGCATCTTAAGGATCAGATAGATTTCACTATATCTATCAGATAGATATCACTATATAGATAGTGACTTTAATGTGTATAAAGTTCAGTAACAAATTCCTATTCGTATGATGACTCACTGAATCATGTAAAAGACATGCTTTTGAGCCAGAGCAGGTGTCTTCTAGTTCTGCAGCAACATGCCGTCAATATTAAACACAGCACGATGAAGTCAAAACTTCCTTGGGGATGATAATCACCATCAGTACTTTGTTAACTCAGGCCTCGTACTGGATTGGAATAGATTAATACACTGAGAACTACAATGCCAGATGTATTGTTTCTTGGATATGTTTTGAAATCTAAGCATTAAAGGCCAGAGTTAAAGTTGAAGTTTGTTCCTAATTCCCTAAGTCTGAATAGTTTCTATTATGTATGGCTTTACCAGAAAGGATGTATATAATTAAAAGCATTTTACATAAAACAATTTATGCAACCATTTTATGAGAAAATTAATGTTTTCCTTTTGGTGCAGACAAAATAGGTCTCAAGACTGTAGGAGAGTAGGCACATGCTTACCTTTACATATTGAGCAAGCATTGAAAACAAACAGAAATATCACACTGGTGAATGTGTTTCTTCAGGGCAGAAGCTGGCACGTTGTTATCCTCTACAGGAGAGTAGAGTTTCTGTTCTGAGAGCAAAAGGCAAACTTTCAGTTAGATGTGGAACCATGGCCTGCGTAGTTTATTAATGTAGTTCCTACGGAAGGTAGTTCGAGGTGAGTGGAAAATTTGCACACAAGATAAGTGATCAGGTTCTGCCTGCCTAGCTACAAAATTAAACTCTACTATGAAGACAGTTTTTAAGAACATTACTTCCTCTTTTCAGTGTAGGAGTTCAAAACTATGTAAGACCAGCCATCTCTGTAAGCATTCATTTTCTAGCATAAATATACAGCAGAATGTAAATGGAAATATAGTTGCTCTCCACAGACTGGAAGTAAATATTTTGTCTCTGTTTCAGCTTTGTTAAGATGATAATATAGTTTTGTTTGTAGTTACGAGACAAAATTGATAGATGTTCTACATGGCTTCTCTGTCAATCTGCAAATAGGAGCAATTCATAGATAGTTTTGTAGAAAACTCTCAAATAGAGATTGATTGCTTCTTACTAATCTCAAATGGGCTAATTTAATAACTGATTGAAACTGCTCTACCTTTCAGTGACAGATTTCATAGCATTCTTGTTTATAATGGAGACACTACTAATAGGCACAGTGTGATCTGGTAAGAAGCATCAGGATGGAGTGGGGAAATTCTTCGTGTTTTCTTTAGGCACTTCTCAGCCTGGCAGGAACAGCCAGGTTAGTTCACTTCCAGTTCTACATGCAAAGCTGAAGTGACTTGAATATGAATAAGTGGGTTTGTGTGTTCTCCGAGCCTATCCTTCACAGACTAAACAACTAATTTACAAACTAGGCGAACTGAACTGTCTTCAAAATGTCTTTGCTGCCCTAGTACCTTCAAAAAACTAATTTATAGCCAAAGCAGGTCTAGAAGAAACAGAACAAGAAATATTCAAGAATTGGGACATAAATTTTGATTAAAATTGATTAGAATCCTATATTCCTCAGGCACATTACACTGATACTAATGGAAATTTAGAATGAAAATATTCTGGATTCAGCCCTCTTTCCCTGCAGTGTCTCCTGAGAAATACAGATGTTCGTATGTTCTGATCCAACTTGGTCTTGTCTGATGACATATCCCCTTTCTTCAGAAAGGCAGTAATCAGTGGTGGCAGTCACGTTAATGCCATGCACTGAGGCAAACGTGTTCCAGCAGAGGAGTGCTCTTGTATATTAAGTAAGTAAGAAAATAGGACTTAAAAACTAATATTGAGATACCTGAAACAAAAGATTTGCTGCTCTTAGATGGTCAAATTTTGCCATAATTTTCACTTAGAAAAGAGTTACCTTAAATTCTTGCACTCAGTTTATCTAGCATCAGTTCTGTATATTAGTGAGAGTAAAGAAGCATTGCAGGAGAGTGGGGCTGATTCAGAGAAGATAGATGAATTTCATGGAATTTTCATACCTATCACAGAACTAAGTAAACCTGTCCAAACTAATTAACTGCAAAATCCTAGATTATATGGTAGTCTGTGGTGAAACTGTACTGATCTTAACTTGAAACTTTTGTGCATTTATATTCGTGAGGTTTTTTGTTGGTTTTAATTAATTCTCAGAAATCAGAAAAGTGTCAAGTAACGAGAAAACAATTTATGAGTCAGAATACTGTAAGTGGTTTGATACAAATAGTGCTTTAATTCAACACGTAGTAAATAAGTGACTAAACTGTGATTGTTTTTATTTCTTGGGTGTGAGGATGGTTTTAGAAGATAGTGGCTGAGCACCTGGTTCTGTTAGACTCAGGTGCTTTGCTGTGTGTCACTGTTAGTGGAGCTGTAAGGGACAAGTGCTCCTAGGTGAGCTGGCTGCTACTTGCCTGGGGAAGTAGCAGCCCACTCCAGAGGTAGCACAAAAACACAAGAGCCTGCTCACAGGAGCACTGGTGAGGGACTGAAGACTTGCATGAACAGACGTATTTTATTGCATTCACTACTTTTAGGCTGGCCCTGGTGTCTGTCAACAATAGCAAATCAGTCTTTTCCATAAAGTTTCTAAGAAGAGATGCTACAAGTGACTTGTTTTTCAAGTTCCCGAAAATTTTGGTTTCCCAAAAAGTTTGATAAGATTTGCCACTTAGTATTTTCTCATTTCCGCAGCTTGATTTTAAAATTTTAAAGTGATAAAATGAGAAATTAAAAAAAAAAAAAAAAAGTGAAGTTATTGTGTAATAGGAATAAACAGTAATTATTTTCTTTGGATACTCTTTCCTTTAATTTCATAAAGTATGCTGGAATGCATGTTAATGTAAACAGATATTTGCAGTGTTCCAGATATTGTTTTCATAACCTAAATGATTTACCCTGATAATTTCCCCCGGGTAGATAAGAGCGCTTACATATATGGGTGGGTTAGAGTTAATTGCTACACAGTTTTTACAAGGGTGACTGAGGTTACTGGCCCACACAAGTTTATGAAGAAAATATACACATTTACAAGCATGTTCATCTGATTAAGGCTGAGAACAGTCATTCTGAACCTAAACACGTGAAAATCTTAAATAAATACATGTAACATAGGAAAAAAGTACTTTTTGAGGAAAGTCTCCCAGCAGTGCCCAGCTGGAGCTGCTGGTCCTGTGCAGTGCTGCCCTGCTGCTGGCAAACGCACACAGGTGCCAGGATGGCCTGGAACACGTAAAGCATCTGCTTGGCTCTCCCAGCCTCTCTACTAAAGCTTAAACCCACCTCAGCTATGTTTCCCAGGCATCACAAGCTATGAGTTTTTCACTGCAATGGTTGTGGTTCTTACACTGCAGTGTGTGACTGTCCCTAAAGCTGAGTACGTGTATCTGAGGCACTGCGTAGTTTCAAATAGTTTCCGTTAAGTATCTTGATACAATTGAATAATTATTTCATTTTTCTGACATGTTTTCTCTGGAGAAAATACCCAAACAATTGCTGTTGCTATTAATAAAATTAGGAAAAATCTTCAGAAATGCTGAACATCTGCATCTTTCTTAGGGGAACACCTGAGCCTACAGGTGTTCAGCACATTAAAAGCTTCTGGATAACTTGCACTGTATCCTGGACTTAAATGGTCAGGATTCAAATACATGGTTTTCCAATGAGTTCTGTCTCACCTCTGGAGAGAACGGTTTGTAACATGGGCTGCATTTGCACTTAAATTCTAAGAAAAATATGCCATGCACATTTAAACCAGTTACAGCATCAGCAGCTGCCATTCAGGTCCCTCAGTCACCAGATAAAGACTTGATCCTGAGGAAATCCCCACATTTAAGATAATTTTCTTTTTCATAGGAGGGCATTTAAAGTTAGTCAAAAGAGAGAAAGCACAGTGGCATGGCACAGGGCTGCTTGATTAGCCATATTAGGTATTTAATGTTAAATAGAGGCAGCCTATGGTTTTTATAAATGCTTTGTAAAACTGCACTCTGAGAAGTACTAGCCAGTAATTGGACATGTGTGCAAACAAAATATATATTCAACTTGAATTTTGTGTTTGAGAGCGGTAGGAAGATCATCATCATGTTTTCATCATAACATCCTTCACAGAGTACTTCATACCAGGCAGTTTTCCACAGCTGCAGTTCTCAGTCTTTATTGGTTCTATTATGCAAACACAGAAGGCTTCTTGAGTCAGCATAAACTCAGTAAGCTGGTATATGTTGTTCATGCTGCCTAGCAAATCACATCCCCTAATCACCTAAGAGTTGATTAAAGTGGAGGTTGATTGGTTAATTTGCTCTCAATCTTAGAGAACCCGTGAAATTGATTATTATAGCAGTTATTTAAAAATATGTAGTATGTTATTCTTTCTTAAAGTACAGCTGATTCCTGAAGACAAACAAGAATTTATGAATTGTTATTGGGGGGTGGGGAGGAAGTGGGAAAAAAAGCTTCTTTCTGCACGTTCGTCTATGTTGCTTTTAAATCCGAACAATTTTTCAGTTATATCTGTACATTGCTTGATAGAGTTCCTCTCACTAATGCACAGAAGTCATGGCAAGTAAAGACAGGAAGAGAACACAGAAAATAATTGTGTATATATATTGTATTTGAGTTTACTTTTCTAAGTTTCTTCTGTACAAAGAGTTAAAAGCAATGGAAACTATTGAGAAAACCTCTCTCCTCCTTCACATACAGTAATAGGAAAGATAATCTAGAAAATACCTTCTGTCCTGAGGGAAATGATGGGAAAGCTATTAATGGGGTGGAGTACTGCTATCCTGGTTCCAACTTTCTAGAAAATTTTACAGTTCACTGCCCTGCCCTGGTGATGAAAAGGGGGAAAGGGGGCTGAGTAGTTTCCCAGCACTGCCCTGGAAATGTCCATGAGTGCTGACAGGGCTTCATGGTCTCACACAATATACCGTATGTTTCTCCTAGCCAAAGAAGGGAGTAACTGTAATGAAAAGAAGGTAATAATGCTTGAAAGATCAAGCATTTGGTAAAGGAAAAAATATTTATAGTCCTGTGTGTTGTTTTATCCTTTTGCTCTAAGTGCTTTGGTTGAATGCATGAATAATGTTTTCTTTATAAGGAAGCTCATTTTGAATCATTTTAATAAAGGACTGACAGTCTCCCAGAGCAAAAGCTTCACAAGTGCTAACACAGATGAGCTTGGGAGGCAGAGTTCATCTCCTCAAGAGATGGGACAAGGCAGCAGAACCTAGCAGGGTCAAGGTGTAGCCATGTGTATACATAAATGTTATATATATATTAAATGTATATATTAATATATATTTCATATATATATATAATATATTTAGTCTCTATGTTTAAAATTCTCTGGTTACCTCTTGGCCAAGGCATCTTAGTGTAATTTCGCAGAAATTGCACTCTTGTTTCACAGGCAGGAATAATCAGACTTCAGTATGTATGTAGATTAGGCCTAGTAAGTAGTGTGGACAGCTAGCTTTCTCCCTGGTGTTTCATTACTTTCTCTTTGACTTGGCCATGAGTGAGGCCAGAAGTTTGGGGTTTGCCACACAGTTTCCCAGAGCACTATTTCACATCTGAGTGAAGGTAAATAAGTAGAACCATGTCCCCTTTCTTCTTTGCCTTTTCACAAGCACAGTTACATGTGGTCTAATTACAGCTGATCTTGTTTTGCTTTTATTTTTTTTTAAGGTTTTATGGATGTTTTTACTGATTTCTGCTTCTTTTTTATCAGCTATATGCATATGGTTGCTCCCTGCTGACTGCTGCAGCATCTTATGTACAATGTGACTTACCAGGTTTCGTATGTGCATTTATCAAGGCAGCCTCTGCTATCTGGTCCCTTTCACTGCAGTTGCTAAAAACCATAAGAATGTAAGAACTGCAAGTGCACAATTTCTTGCTAGTTGCTCTGCATCTTTCTTCATTAATTCTTCGGTACAATGCCTTGAGGAATTAACGTGTGAAGTATCCCATCTGATAGACCTGTTAAGTGCATTTATGAAGATATCTTCTGGCAACTGTATTGTTGTACACTACAGCTATAAAGGGTACGTCTTGGGTTCTGTCCCTACTCGTACGGTCTTGTCTGTGCATTTTTTAGTCACTAAGTTATGTCTGAGAAGAGACACTGTTAGCAGTTTCCCACTAAAAACTAAACTAAAAAAAATGTTTGTGCTTTACATTGCTCCTTTCTTTGTCAGGTAAATACAATGCCATTCAGAACTGCATGTTCTTACTTTTCATGAATTATTCAGAAGAGCAAGAAAAGAGGGAAAAAATGGATTGTAATATGCAGATGCTTAATCATCTTAGTCAACTTCTTACAAATGTTGGCACCTTCCACAGATTTTCAGAACCCCAGTTTTCTAAAGCTCAAATCCAAACTGAAAACCTGCAAGGAGAGGTGATTTGCTACCTGTAGCTTTAGCAAGTCCAGCACATTTTCATTCTGAACAGGTATCAACCTCACTACTGTGTACAGCATTTTCCAGCTGGAGTCCTCATTGCCAGTTGATTAGAGACTTTTCATGTTGCTAAAGGACAGTGAATTGCTGTACATCAAATGCTAGCAGTAAAGGCAGATGACCTCCTCTACTTATTGGGAGGAATTTGGAAGAGATGTCAGAGAAGACATACAAATTTGTAATCATCTTTGAAACGGATATTTCTAAGCAGATTTTTTTAATTGCCTATTTTTATAGATGGCCCTTTTTATTTGATAGCACACATTCTAACACAATCCAGATTTTGTATTCGTACTTTGTCACAATTAGAATAGACAGAGAATAGACAGGCCTTTAAGAACCTACATCCTGGCACAGACAAAGTCTTATGCTTTCTACACTTGAATTTACTTTGTTATCCTTGTCCAAATATGGAAGCAGACTGTTACTGCAATGTTTTTTGATATCTTCCAGTTTACTTTTTTTTCCAGTTGAGGTATGACGTGTGTGCAGAGGGCTGAAACTTGATAAAAAATGAAGCTTTTCTTTTATATTCCTTTAGCAGATTCCATAGATTAATGTGATGACCAGAGACTGAAACTTCCGAAGACCCCAGTTTTGCCCTTATTTGGGTCCTGGAAGCAATACTTCTGTAAAAGCTCACAGCATATGTGAGGCTATGCAGGGCTGCAGGATAAGGGCTCCCCACAGAATGTGTATTTTTAAGGAATGTTTTCCATCTGGTTAAGAGCCTTTATGCTGTCAAAATGTTATTACCATGACTGAGGAGCAGACCAATTGTCTTTAACTACACGCTAACTCATAAATAAGTTTCTGTTTTTAAGAAATATAAAAGAGTGAATACCAAAGTAATACCATTTTTCTTTATTTCTTAAAATACTGCAGCAGTTTTGCCTTCCAAAATTGTAATGGAGCCACAGATTCATTACAAGATTTTCACTGTTGCTCATAGAGAGCAAGGCTCAGTGGTGCTGGCACTGCACAGAGCAGGGCAGACAGACCCAGCTGTCACATGTGAAATAAATAAAAACATGCCGAGAGAAGGTACATAACTGCCAAGCAGTACATAGGAGAGTGAAAGCAAATCTTAGGTAAGATCCATGGTCTAGAGCATAGTTTGATTTTTGAGAAGTAGTTATACAAAATGAAAAGTGAGTAGAGGGTTTAAAAAGAAAGATCACTTGTGGTACTGAGTCATTGTGTATGACTAAGAATGTGAAACAGAAACACGTGGAATGTAATTCAGTGATGTCTTTCCTATCTGTACAGTGTGATTTCTTCTGTGCCTGAGCAGAATGTGTGAGCATTCCTCATCTGCCCTCCCCCAGTGCAAAGTCAAGCAACTGTGGACCATGCTAACTAACCCTGTGCTAGCTGTTTATAAATAGTAATTACTTTTAATCACTGTTTAAAAAAGAATGCAAGTTAAGTTATCGAGCAGTAGCAATCGCAAGAAATTAACTCATTCTTTTTCATTTTTACTCACATGTGAAACAGAAGATGCTTATCTCTTTATTTAGTTATCCCATCAGTGAGGTTTGTATCATGCTTGGAGGACAGAAGATAAATGAATCATGTTCACGGTATTTTGTTGTTCTATGACTGCATTGAACCAGAAAGCAAAATTAGCAGAAATGAGCTCATCTTACAGATGAGTATTTCCATGCCAACAAGATTGAGAAATTCTTACCTTGGAACTGTTGGAGCAGTATGGTATTTAGAGACCACTTGGGTGCCTCCAGCTTTCTGCTTTGTGTGGGGAGCACTCTCCACTTGCAGCTCTTGGAAAAACATTTATGTGTTATTGTCAGAGCATTTATTAGAGTTTTCATTTTAATGAAATTTTTACTCATTTAATATCGCCCTGTGTGATGAGATATTCTTTGTGTCAAAATAAAGTTTTATCAAAACAGTCTGTGGTGAATGACTGTTTCAGTGACATTTTCTAGTTTTTGTACACTGATTTGTAGAGTATCATCACAGTAGCTAATAACTGGTCTGATTCAGCTGTCTTTAAGCTCCCTAATCTGTTTATGTGCAATACACTCCTATCTCCGCTGAAGATATGATCCTCTGCGTTTTACAGAGAGGTCAGCTCCTCATGGTTACCAATGGTTGAGGTTTTCTTACTGCATAACATCTTCTCAAATAAATACAACAAAATTATCCTTGATATCACACAGAGAGTAGATGGTCAAAAATTATTTGACATAATACAATTTTACAGGAAAATGTCAGTTCATTTTAACATTCTGCTGATGCACTTCAATTTTGATGACATTATTTAAAAGCTGACAAATGCAGTGCTAAAAGCATATCATTTAGTCTTTTTTAAAAGTATATATCACTTTGAAATTAGTATTTCAATCTTTATGCACAGACTATAATATATAATTTTATCAAGTCCAAATGAGAATGAAATTTGAGTTTGAGTGCATCTCAAAGCATTTTTCCTAAGTTTGTTATATTTCTAAAGTATGTTGATATTTCCTATGAATTGAGGCACCAAAAATTTTTTGTAGGAAATTTAAGAAAAAATTGTCATAAATGAAAATGGTGAAGTTCACAGGTATTTCTGTGATCATATGAGTTTAGACATCAACAATCAACTTTATGGAACAGATCACTGGAGAAAAATTTGTTGTGCAGCAGTTACGCAGAAAAGGGTTCGTGAATTTTAATAGATCTTAAGTGAATATAAATCAGCACTGTGTCTATTTCCTACATTAGAAAAACGCAGATTTTATGTTGAAATGTGTAAGAGGAGTATCTTCAGTAAAATAGTCCTTGCATTTCACTTCGTGCCATTTCATACAGCATCACACCTCTGGGAAGTTGTGGTTCATTTTGAGTAGATACAGGTGAAAGCAAGAAGGAAAGTCCTGAGGAAAGAGTGAATGACTAAACTGTGATGCCTGAAGAAGACTGAATGAAAACATGGGTATAGTCTTCTGGTATGCAAATCTTATTTTAAAAGGGAAAGAGAATAATTTGTTTTTCAAAGACTCGTTTATTTTACTGTCAAGAGGAGAAACAATGGCCTAAACTATCTCAGCAGGTAATTAGGCACAATAGGGTCCTAGCAGTAGATCTAAACAACTGACATTAACACCTTTATACCTGCACCTTGCTGGTTTTTTCCAGGCTAAATTTAGTCTGGACCCTTACAATGAACAGCCTCACCATCCTCCAGCTTTGAAACTACATGAAGAACTGATCATTGTTTCTAACCTATTTATTCCCCATTGGTGTTTGTGAATATTTGATAGAGGCTCATAGCAGAGCTTTCAGTTTAGTTTCTTCCAAACTGATGCTAACTTATGAGCACCAAAAATGCTCTGAAAACTGAAATAACACTTGATATTAACTTGAAAACTGTACTACTGCTTAGAACCAAGCCAATAATGTAAGCAACTTACATTGTGTGACATACATAATGCTGACATCTTGCTATAGGCTTCGAGTCAATGAATTAGACTAATGCCTTAGAAGAATATTTGTCACATATTGCAAGAGTACAACTCTTTTTCTCAAGGTCCTTCCTGTGGTTTCCTATGCACCCATTGTATAGACAGCATGTTTTCTACACAGAAAGACTAGGACAGATAAACACTATAATCAAACTCTGTAAGGGATCACTGGCCTGAGTATAAAAAGACGTATTTAACTCTTGGAGATATGAAAAGATTAACCCTACAGTAAATTATGCAGTGCTGATGTACTCTTAGTATTTCTAATCCAGGCTCTTTGCCAAATATTGATATTTCCAAAGTTTAGCTCAACTGCCAGTTTAGACAGCACTAGTTTTTTTTCTGTTTTATTCTTTAGATCAAAAAGAAAAGCAGACTTCTTGCAGTTATTTAAAAATAAAATTAAGCTAAAAATTGTAAATAAATAAATAAAATTCAGCCTACGGCAAATGTTTTTGATAGTTTTATAAACCTATGAAAATGGTCTACTGATCTGTAAACTCAATCCTTACTTGAGTGACATGAACTTTAATTAAACGGTTGCTTTAATTCTTAAGTGAATTAGGATATTAAGTCCGTGTTCCTTTTTTCAAGAAAATGAAACTAAATAGAGCACTGTACTATGGTCAGTGTATTCACATTGCTTTTTGATAGTTTCTTATTACTATTAAGTGCTCAAAGGGTAGCTGCTTCAAAACAGACTGTGATAACAGGTGCACTGCAGCCCAAATGAGACACAGCTTGCATAATTCCTTGTGTTTACACTAGCCAATCTCAAAATAATATTGTTCTTACGTGCTAGATGGGAAATTTCTCTTGAATTTGCATTGTACAATGTTCCCATCTTAAAACATTAATTTCCTCATAATTTAGTTGCTTTTACTTCTTAGGCTTCGCTGGCTTCCTTCAATGCACTGAGCTGTTATAACCTCAGTTTCCCCTTCTAACCTTGATCCATTTTCCACTCAGACATATGTAGACCAAGTTTCTTTCTAAATAAAGGAGTAATTCTCCAAAAAAATTATAGATATATTTTAATCAACTAGACGTGATTAAGTTAATTCTATTAACTATTACTTCATCCAATTTAATGGTGTTGTGATTGACAATCCATTTTTATGAAGATTTTCTGAATTTGAGTACATTTCCACCCAAAACAGTTGAATTATTCCTAATGATGCCAGGATATCATTTTGGACTTTGGAAAATTACTGGATATGGATTTTTGGCAATGATTGCTTTAGGTTCGGGCAAAGAAGGAAAATGCCATTGAAGTCAGTGGCTGACAGTGTTTGCCTTTCTCAATGCCTTTTTAGATGGAGGAAGCTACTCTTGCATCTCCGTGTTGACACTGCTTTTAGCATTTCTTGGTTTCTGACCACTTGTAGTCTGCTTCTCTTGGATGAAGAACTACAGTTCTGTGCATCACCTCTTTTCATTCTCCTTTCCAACTGTATAAAGCACAGTCATATTCTAGACTCCTATGGCTTATCTGATTTCAATTTAATGTCTACTTACAAAATAAAAGTCAGTAATATATGCACCTATGCTGACCTAACATGACCTCACTACAGTAAGAACAGCTTTCAATGGCCACCGGGACCTTCCAGGTTATGTTTCTGACTGCAATGTTATGTAAAAGAAAGCCTTACCAGGATTTTTCATTGCCGTGCAGCTGATTATATTTTTCAGAGTAATAGCAGAGTTACACACCCAGTGGCATACTGTTAAGACTTGTTTCTCAGGTAGCCATGAAATATTCCTAATTGATCCTGTGCAGAGGCCTCTAAAAGTATGAAAGAAGTATTACTGATCACATTTATAGAACACTAGAATAATAATCTGAGGTGCTATAGTTAAAATATTATGAGATCTTAGCTTGTAATGCAAAGATGACAGTGGAAACTCAGTCTCTATTGAATACTGGATTCTGATTTTGCATTCATACTGAGAGTAAAACCAAACCCAGATAGCTTTGTTTATCTAAACAGCTCTCAATTTACAGAGAAATAAACCACATGAGGAGAAGGCTGACTTATATGTCATTTTATGCCACTGTTCTTCCTTAATTTTCCCCAGAATTTTTACATAATTTCCATAACCTTAACACCACCTCAGCTGCTTTTTTTGTTGTTGTTGGATTTATTCATGGTTTTTTGTTTGTGGCTACATTTTTTTTCCCCCAAAGTAATGAAAAAAACCTGTTCATTAAAAGATTAGATTTAAGTTTATGCCTAGTGAATTCTTCCCTCCTAGGACATGCTGCCTGAGATTATTAGCATTCCCAAAATACACTGAGACTTTTGAGAGGACACTGTTTTTTCTGAGATTCCTAGGCTAATTTAGGGTTGCTGGTTCATATAAAAGTTTGCTTGCATATGTTTGATAGAAATCAGTCTCTTCCTGAGAAATAGCAATAACTAAAATACTTTTGCTCCATACACTCACATTTTGCATAATGGATAAGTTTAAGAAAAAAACATTAGTGGATATGATGTTAAAAGCGTATAATGACAACTTTTCCTTACTAATTTGGAGAAATGTAAATACTGCAGCTTTACCTAGCTCTTCTGAGATCATGAAGAAAATAACAGAATTTCCATTAGGCATTTTTATGAAGATAACGTTACTTTTAAAATATAAAACTTTTTTTCCACCTGTTTACTTTTTGATCACAATGTAGTTCATCTCTGTTATTCTACACAGAAACTCTGGAAACTTGCATTTTGCAAATCACATCAAAAACTCACTTTTTCTAAGGACCACATGTGACCTGTTAATAAAACAGACATTGGGATTGAGGTACAGGTGCAGATGTCCTGCACATTAACACACAGCCCACATGTGCAGAGATACACACATACTGCATAATTCTGATGTCATTGTATCAGTGCACTTTCCCTCTGTTTCTTTATATTCAATTTCTCAAATTCTGTAGCTCTCACTTTTGTTCAGCTGCATCACGGAAATGTATCACAGCAAGTGAGGAAGACTTTATTTATGCTTTCATTAAAAAAGCAGTATGTCCCTTGCATTGCCCCTCAAATATTGATTGACAGTGAGGGTCATAAGAAGGAAGCAGACTCAGCAAGGCAATCTTCCTTCCTTAGACAGAAATTTGGCTATTAGTATTTTTTAGGTACTTCTCCCTGTTTCCTCTCTTTCCTGTGGAGATACTTTATTCCTATAGAGACAGATCACAAATACTTCCAATCCACAACATTCCTTGCCTTTAAGGATGCAGAGGGATCTAGCTGTCGCTCATGAAACCTGGATTTGGCATTGGACAGAGACCTGTGCAAAAGGCAGTGCTTCATGGCCCGTCTTTCACACCCTGAGCAGCAAACTGCCCCTTTCAGCAAAGCAGTTAAACACATGCTATATCCTATTGACATTTTACTGCTTAAACATATGCTTAACAGCCTGGCTGAACGGGGGTAGACTTTAAGCAAATGATTAAGTGCCTTTCTGTATCGGGTGTCAATGGAAAGGGGAATATTTGGCTGCTCTGCTTTTAATCTTCATTCTTACTGCTCAGGAGCATACAAAGACAATCCTGGGTCAAGCAGCCTCTCTTTGAAATGTGTCCTCTTACCAGATGTATGGATGTTTTTGTCTGGTTAACCAGCATGAGGTATAGTGCAGGAGGCAGCCTGCTTCTCTCTTTCTTCCTCCTAGCACATTTCTCAGGTCTCTCACATTGAGTTACTTTTTTATATATTGATTCGGGAAGTATTGACTGCTTGTTTCAATACTGCCCAGCATAGCTAGATGTAGCAATTTAGCTCTCTTAAGGCAGAAATGGGCAAACTCCCACTGAGACGGCAATCCATTGATTAACATCAAATACTCACAGCCTTTAATGTCATTCTCTACCTAGACTCCTATATTATTAGCCCATGTCTGGTTCAGAAAACACAGGGATATAAATCCAATTCCACTTTTACCCCCTCCCAAGAGAAGGAGATTCAGAGATATAACACAATCCACCTGAAGCATAAATCTACAACTGAAGCTTAGACGCACAGTATCAGACAACAATTTTCTAGTGCAAACTATTGAATTGCTTTCCCCGGGTCTCTCTCATTTTTCCATCATCATGCAAATGGCTGACTATTGGGTAATGCAGCCTTCCTTTCACATCTGAATAAAAGCTTGATGCTTTGC
Organism: Tragopan temminckii; assembly: GCA_028571105.1. NCBI lineage: Eukaryota > Metazoa > Chordata > Aves > Galliformes > Phasianidae > Tragopan > Tragopan temminckii. The sequence continues at coordinate 11,094,080 of JAOWBP010003659.1, read as the reverse complement.
GCTTTGTCTCCTGGTGAGTGTGGCAATCATCAGAGCATTTCCTTTCATGAGCTTACACGCCAGTGTAACTGTAGGGCCTCTAGGAAGGGGCTAACCTTTGGTATTTTTAGAGCAGTGTGAGGTAGTTTGGCTATTCTGATTTGATCAGCACCAATTTACTACCATTAATCAGCAGGGAAAGCCACTAATGAACTAGTGGCAGATTCCCCAGCTCTAAAGCAGGCATTGCATTGCATAGCAGGGCTTCTGCTGTCTGTTAGAGAAATACCTCTGCTTGTTTCTAAATAACAGATTTTTGCTGAGACTGTTACTTGATTTACTTCTTTCTTTATGAAACATTTGATTAATTGGACCTTTCCTGAAAAGTATATCTCTGCTGCTTTTGCTGACATAGAATCACCTCTTCCAGAAAGGATTTATACACCTGGGATTATTTAAACCACAAAGGTCTTGGCAGCTTCAAATTTCACAGACGTTGTACAGACAAGGAGTTACAACTGTGAGCCCCTAAGGCTGAGCTAAGCCAGTCTGAAAATCTGTGGGAGCTGTGTGGTGTGAACGTGTTTCAGCAGAGGCCGGGAGTCACGCAATGAATAAGAATATAGCTTTGAACAATTTTGAAAGAGTATTTTTGTTTGGATTTAGTCCATTCTCTCCCCTTGGGGATGATGTGATAGCACTGTATAGATACTTCATAGAAGTGAAGACACAGAGACAGAAGAACTGAATGAGGCTTGCTGTGAATTAAAATAAGTTAGAAATTTGAAGAAGCCTTTACTACCCAAGGGAGAGGTCTTGGATTAGCCTTGCTGATAAAATAAAATTGATGAGACATCTAATAAACTTTATGTGAGAAGTTGATACCTCTATGAAAAAGGGCAACGCGGAATGGGTGCTGGTAATCTTGAGAGACTGGATTTGATGACATAGGAGGCCATTTCCATGAGTTTCATGCACAGCGTGTTTGGTATTGAAGCCACAAAAAGGCAGCATCACTTCTCTACTGGGTAAGCATGAACAAGTCTCACCATTGTGTGCCTCATTCCTCTGTGCAGCACTGTTTGTAATGAAGGCCTATTATTATGGGATGTTCCTACTACTAGATGGGACTTCAAACTATATTTTTAATGCAAATTTTCACAAATACAAGTCACAATGTAATTTTTTTTCACCACAGAACAACCAAGCAAACATTTGTTGTTTAGAGAATCTGGAATGCTTCATGAGCACAACGATCACTGTAGCTGCTGAAGCTGTTTCTGGGCTGCAATGCATAACAGTGGTCTTGCAGTTACATAATGACTTTTTGCCCTCTATAAATCATATTGTGATAATTTTTTATCCAAGTTGAATGAAAACATTTTGAGAGTTGTAACTGAGTGATAGTTCACACCCATTTGTTTACAAGTAACTCTTTGGGGAATCTGTTAAACTACAGGCTTGGAGAGCTGCTTACTTGACATTATAGGATTGTTCATCCAAGGGATTTCACCAAAATGCTTCCAACAAGTAATGATTACATTAAAAATGAAATGAATGAATCTAGCTCTACTGAATGTTAAGTGGGAAGTTTCTACTCTTAGTTTGGATAGATATTCTTTTTGCCTGTTTTTCCTGAATGGATTGGCACAAAACTTGCAATTCAATTCATTGCTTTCTAAAATCTGTTCTAGTAATACTTCTGTTCGTTTTCTTGAGTAACATATGGAGGAGAGAAAATGGGACACAGTCAGTGCCTTCAAATTAGTATTTGAACTATAACCAGATGTATATCTTTTAAGCAAAAAATAGAATATTAAAATCTTTGGTTTTGATAAGCACTTAAAATATAATCATTTATAAGCAGATAAATAATTAAATAAGATTCATCACATTGACTGTTTCTATTTTGTATTTGAACAGTAGTGCTCTCAGTGAGCACCCACCATCAAAATATCAGCCTTTCCATATGGTGGTATTGTTTGTCATGCATTGCTCCTTTCCCCTCAGTGGTTTTTCAAATGGGAATTCCAGGTATTTAGTAGATGCTAATATTTGACACCTGCTAATTTCTTAATAATATATGTGACTGTAGCAGAAACGCTAAGCCGTGGTTTGAACCAGTGATTGAGCACCTGGTGGGAAGGCTGGGGATAATGCAATGCACCTGAGTGACTAGAAAGTGTGGAGCCAGGATCCACCCCTTCCCAGATCTCATTTAAGGGTTGGCAGTGGAGACAAGGATATCTTGTTGGGAATCTCTATGTACCTGAAACTTTCTGAGGGTAAGTAGTTTTTTTCTTTTGTTTCTGTGTTTATGGTTGCTGTGTTTAAGCATATCCTTGGACTTTGCTGCTCTGCTGTTATTGCTATGCTTTCCACCGTATTACAGTGACACATGTATTCTACCCTAAGTCTTGTGTATTCTCAACAGCTTTTTTTCTTAGCGGTGTTGTCTTATGAAGAAAAAAAAAAGCAACACATGAATATATTTTCTGGCAGGACAGTGACAGAAATTGGAGCAATTCAACAACAACAGACATTCATCAACACTTGCTGAATGTTCATGGAGACCAAATAGTGAATGTGAGCACATTGAGACAGTGGGTTTCAGCAGTGGTGACAGTAGAGCAGCTCTGCTGATACAGATTTTTACGAGCATGGTATGTGGGCTCTTATTCATAGCTGGCAAAAATGTAGAGCTAACGGCAGTGACTGGGTTGAAAAATAGCATTTTGTAGTGAGGCAGCTTACTCTACTGAGTAGTGTTTACTGAGTAGTGTTAACAATAGTAATAAAAATAGTGTTATCAAATAGCTTTTTTTATTCCTGTTGAAATGGTAATAAGCTAATTGGAGGCATTATTTTTGGAGCAATGTGTGTATTTTTATTTAAATAGCTGAATCTTTGTTATGATGTTTAACAAGCTTCTGTTGCTTTCTCACCGTTAAAACTTTAACTTACTTTATTGTAATGATTCAGGTGCATTGCACTGTATAGTAACATCACTGTCATTATTACCTGAAAAATGAATAAAAAAAAAATTGTAGGTAAGAGAGGCACTTTAAACACATATAAGTTAATTAAGGCATGCTGAGTTTTCATGCAATACACTTAAATTTTAAATATGTACATAATAAAAAAATCAGGATTCATATGTCCACCATATTATATTCTACTGTACAGTTATCGAGGCCTAGAGCTGCTAGCAGATCCCATGACTATGCTGGTTGATGAAGGTGGTCCCAGTGGGAGGAGTGGGCTAAGAGGCCCAGTATCATCCTGCAATATGGGTAATGGTGTGTGTAATGGATAATGACCATGATGTCTGTGTGCCTCTGGCTATTTATACAGCCTGCTGATGGCCTAGAAAGCCTGGCATAGTGAGCACATAAAATTTCTTCTGGACAAAGATGGTGGAAAGTATATCTATCTAAGCACTACAAAGTGCTTGTTGGAAAAATGTTCTTGGGGAATTAGAGCCAGTCTAGGCTGGTGAGTAGGGTGACTAGGGAGTAGGTCCTCCTACTGTTGTATCTTGATCAGTGGAGTAGAGGAAAGGAACTCTGCAACACAGACTGCTTTTGCAATCCCAGTTTGCTTTTTATAATACTAAATAGGCTGTGCTGCTTAATTGACTTGCAGCCCTGCAAAGTCAAAAAGTTTAGTGGAGCAAAGACCCAGGCAAATTTCTCTGCTAAATACTATATACTTATCTACTAAACTGCTAATTTGATTCAATATCATATTGTTGTTCATTTCTCTGAGTTTTGTGGATTTAAACAGTTTGTTTTTTATCTGAATATGAGATGGGAAGAGATTTTGACCTTACATAGTTAATACTTATTATTCAGTGTGGCTGAATATCAGCTGAGAGCAGATTAGTGTAAACCAAATTCTCAGAAAGTGAGTTTACTTTGCAAGCACCAAAACGCAACAAATCTTGTGAGGAGGATTCCCAGTGATGTACATTGAAGCAATATTTTTATAACAGAGCATCTGCAGAGAGCCCTGGTGTTTAGACACGTGTATGGTGCAATCTTGCTTTCAGATCAGATTATTGCTTGGATTTGGGTCTGAAAAGAGTTAACACGGCTGGGGCTGGCGGGAAGTGCGCAGCTGCATCCTCAGCTCAGGGATTTCGGCCAGCTGTCAGGAATTAAGGCATTCTTCAGCACTCTGTAAAGGGAGGTACTCCAAGGGGCTGCTTTGGCTCACACTGGGGTTAGGTGCTTTGCGAGCAGAAGCAGGGGAAAACATGAGCTAAAAAGAAAAAAAAAAAAACCTCTTTTTCTCCTGCTTTTTTTTCTTTTCTGGATTTATGTTTTGAAAGCAGTCTTCTGTATTTTCCTTTCAATGTAGTCAGATTGTATATTTTTTGTTTGAGCAATTCGTTAGTGACGTTAAGCAGAGTGTTTTTTTCTGGATTCTTGCTTATTTAGGCAACAAAAGGTAAAGGATTCACAGCTAATTGTCCTCTTAAAAGCTGGGGAATTTAGTCCTACTTGGTGACCAGGATTTGTCACAAAACTGTGCTAGCGTGGTAAAAAAAATTGGGTGCTCCTTCCAGCAAGTAAAGTTAGTCTTCTGTAGATACAAATGTTGTCCGACATAATTTGCTGAAACTTGATTAGAGGGAAAGCTGTTACTCTGTTCAATGTAATTAGAAGCAGTAAAGTTATCTAGGGAACTACAGGAAATAGTCAGGAGGGGAAGAACTTTTTAGGTATCTGAGATTCAATCTAACAAATTAAAATCAGCTCTTGAGTGACTGCTTTGTGGAGGGTTTGTGTGGTCTAACAAAGTATAGCAATACTGTAGCACAGAAAATTCACTATGAGCGATTTGAAAGCAGTCCTGTTACGCTGTTTTATGCTCTGGTGTTATTTAGCAGTTGTTTGCATGGTGCTACCTGAACAAATAGCTTCAGCTGTGCTGACTCAAGATTTTCCCAAATAAGCATTCACCTAACTTGGTAGTTATGAAAGCATTTATTGGGGGGGAGGAGCTTAATTATTTTCTAGGAAAAAGCAGGCAAACACATGCTAGAAGTAGTAAGGAATCCCTGAAGCAATTCTGTTTCTGAACAAGTCTCTTGTTCCTCAAACTGTTGTTCTGACAGTTAACTGATTGTCTCCCTTTTTCATTTTTCCTTTCTTTTTTTATTATGCTAAGAAGAACTTGTTTTCAGGCAAGATTCTTTGGAGCAAAACAAAACATATATGGCCCCCCTTATCTTAATATACCCTGCATTTTACTGCTTGTTGTGTATATTCACTGTGCTATTATTGTGTTGGGATTAATTTTTTTTTCTTGAGTTCACTGTGTTTTCCACTTTATCTTTTGCAGCACTGATGACATAATCTTGCATGTATAGTCTCACTGTCTTTTGCTGGGTAACAAATACATATGACAAGTCTACTTTGTCTGCACAGTGTGTTCATGAGGAAAACAACATCTGACAGAATACTTTTTACAAGTAGCTTTCATAACCAGCTAAATGGGGCATAGGAATCCTTGTATGTCACGTGAATTACTAAACCACTGATTTATGAGAAATGGCTCATCCTTGCACAGCTGCGTGCAAACTGTTTGTTGGCAAGGGACTGGTCTGATTAGGAACCTCTGAAGTTGCCTGCATCTTGCTAGATGGCTCCCCTTCACGGAGCTTGGTAAAATGGCATTGTTACAGTGATGTTTTCAGAGGACAGACTCTATTAATGACAGGCAGGACTTGATAGCATTTTGCCTGTCTTGTGTACAGTGATTCAATAATATTTTTTTTCTTTTCCTTCCTCTGTAGAGATTTATCCTTCAGTCCTTTAAAAATAAATCAGGTCTTTAATTCTGTGTGTGCGGACAGTTCCTTTACAGGGTATGAAGAGGCCTTTTATTGAAAAGAATCTGAGTACCTCCATAAAGCCACAGGACCTAGTTTAGGAAATGCAGACTAAGATGTGAATTGTAACAGACGGAATGTTGCAGCAACTGTCTGAAGAGGAAAGGTCAGCAGGCTGCTGGTGCTAAATGTTACAGGTCTACTAAAGCTGTTACCTATCAGCTTAAACTGCCACCTTTTCCATTTTTTAATTAGTAAAGCATGACAATTTCTTTCTTGACCAGAGGATGAAGTATATTTTATAAGGCAAAAAACAGCTGCAGGCTGTGGGCATGGCTGTTACAAAATAATCATGCCTGCAGAGATCAGGGAGGCATTTGGTTCTGCCTCATGCCTCATAAGAACCGTAGGGTGCAGTTGCCGTGCAGTGGTAGCCTTCCTGTCATTTTATATTATTTAACAAATTTCACTACATTGTCTTCAAGCTCAGCCTTGCGGTTATTGTGAAGAAACTCAAATATCTGCTGTACTGACTATTTCAGCAGTTCACCTCCTATTTGAGTTTTCTCCTGCCACTAAAAAAGTGTGGGACAGTTCTGTGATGCAGGAGAAAAAAAACAAAGGTGATATAGTTGCTCGATTTAGTGCCCAGATCCTGTTAGAATGGCAGTCATACATATCAGAAGGCATACAAATTGATCGGATCATAGACTAATTAATTAGCACCTTTATCTGTAGTGCTGTTGGTTGTCTGATTCACACAATACCTGTGTTACACATGAAGTGATTACGATGCTCTCTGCTGGTATTGCATTATAGAGTCACTTCCTGTATTTCCCAGAATATTGTGCTTTGCATGTTTATGTGTAGTCAGATGAGTACTTCCATGTGAACAATGTCTATTCAAGAAAAGCTTCTTAAGTGGGTCATGGTAGTTAGTTCTAATAGTGAATTTTTACTAGCAATCAAGCTTTTTTTCTGCCTCCTAGCAACTTAAATATTGGTATCTCAATCCTCTAGCTTTGTAAGGCTATTTTTCCCTTGGCAATCATCTTTTCCAAACCTTAATTGGGTGGAGCCCATTGCTTCTACTTTTCCCTGCTTCCCCACCTTGATTCATTTTGTTGTTCTTTTCATGTCTTTATCCTTAGACCTATTATTTACATCTCAAGTTAATTATTTCATTTTGATTTTATAGCATCTGTCAAACACTGTAGGCATTTTTCCATAAATTAAATCTGCAAGCATCTACTAAAGCTTAACATAAGCAATGTAGAACAATCCCATCAAATAATCGTCATGCTCACAACTGCATATCGCTATCTCTTGCTTCTAAATAAGAGCTAGAATAATGGCACATGTATTAATGGCTGTTTTCGTCTACATGTTGTTGAAAGGGGAAAATGAAGAAATAAGAGTTCTTCCTTCTGTTGTGCTGATTCTTCTGAAGTTTGAGTATTTTTGACTTTATACTTTTCTTTTTGTTAGACAAAATCTTTACAAACCTATTTGAGGGTAGGATTTCAACTATTGGGAGTGAAGTTGGGTTGATGTGGAGGAAAAAAAAAAAGAATGAGTAGTGTAGAAGTTGTACCATACAGGTGATAAAATACAACAATTCAGACTTCATATTATGTCACAAACTCAATCTTATTAAGTAAGGATTTAGAAGAAAAAACCTTGTGCTATCATAAGGAATTCAGTTAATTGTTGCATATTGGTAGATCATTCAGAACTATTAAATCAGTCTGAATTGAATAAGTTATTCTTAAGAAATAGTCCGACCAGTTTTTATATCTGAGTTATTGCATATCTGAATTAAGGTTTATGATGTAGGGTGTGGTACTTCCAGCATGGTAGAGCTACAGAATATGAATACTTCTCATATGCTGGTGACTGTTTTTATTCCAAGAGGAAAGAACAGAACATTGTCCTGATTTTTATAGGATGTTAAGTGATTTATAGAGAAATTACAGCATAGACAGGAACAGAGCTTCTAGGTCATGACCGTGAGCCAGCGGTGTGCCCTTGTGACCAAGAAGATCAATGGTATCTTGGGGTGTGTTAAAAAGAGTGTGGCCATCAGGTAGACGGAGGTGATCTTCCTCTTCTATCTGCCCTCCTGAGGCTGTATGTGAATCACTATGTCCAGTTCTGGGCTTCTCGGTTTAAGGCAGGGAACTTCTGGAGAGTGTCCACTGGAAAGGCACAAAGGTGCCTCGAGGCCTGGGGAGTTTCCTATATTAGGAAAGTCTGAGAGACCTGGATGCCTTCAGCCTGGAGAAGGGAAGACTGAAGGGAGATCTTATCAGTGCTTATAGTATCCATTCAAATGGGTTGGATTTAATAATCTCCAGAGGTCTCTTCCAAACCCTACAGTTCTGTGATTTTTGTTAAGTCCACGCTGCTGCTATTGCAGCAGCATTAAGCCCTGCTTACAGACTTATCAAGCTCCAACTTTAGACCGACTCGTTTGCTGCACTACAAAACTTCATTTCCCAAGTGACAAAAACAACTGCATTTCAGCCAAATCTTTTCTGTTCCATTTGCTGCTGCTTGTTCTCATATCAACTTTGTTCTTAAGTGTTGGATGTTCTTCTGTTGATGATTTTGACTTCTTTGATATGTTTACTTTTCCTAATCAGTAGGGTAAAATTTTGAATTTCCATGTCTTTCTGTAGATTGACTGCATGTGAATTAACCTTTGAGAGTGGATGATTGAACACAGGAGAGTAAGTTACATATACACTTTATACTTTGCAAATGTAATTTGTACTTCCCACTTCTGAGGAAGTATTAATATAACCCAGACAGATATACCTTTTCTATTAACATGTAGTGCACATGGTTCCAACTTACTGATAAACCTCCTTACAGAATAGCATGTTTCTGTTCTGCTCTTCAGGTTCACAGAACTTTACATTATAATGGTAATTAATAATAGTCCTTAAATTTGTGAGATTCTGACTTGTGCAATTTCACATATGAGTAGTATGTAGTATCGTATAGCTTGGAATAACACCCTGAGCTCCACAATTTCCATCTTGTACTTTGACCACAGGACTTAATGCAAACTGAGATATCTTGCCTGAGGTTTAAAAAAAAAAAAAAAAAACACAGCTGAAATGATAATTAGAAGGACTCAACTTCTTAAATAGCAAAAATTATTCGGCATCTTTTGTTGGAATTATAAATTATGTAAACTTATTAGGGGATGGATTTCATCTGAAAAGAAATGTTCATTACACAGGAGAGACAACAAACTAAACAAAACACCAAAGCTAAATAAAAAGTACATATTAATTTTTCAGAAAGTTTGTTTTCATTGTTTACAGTAGCGTGTAGTCCAGTTTGACTTGATTCATTAAATACTTCGTAGTCATTTCCCGTCACAATTTTATCCATGTTTTACACATTAATGATGATTTCAGTGGTACAGAATCTTAGAGCTATGATCTGAGACTCACTCTTGGTATTGAGACTACAATTAAAATGCAGATCAAAGCAGAGAGCTTCTATTCACTTTCCTCAATCTGAAGTAGTCTATTTCATAAAAAAAAGACTGAATTACTGAAGATACTAACTTGGAGGAAAAAAACTGTTACATAATCCTTGTTTTCTTTCCAAATAAATAGATAAAAGAAAAAAAGAAGAGAAAATTGCATTCCAGGTTTCCAGTACAGAAGTGCTGACTACATATTTCAAACTCTGTATCACAGAGGCTAAACGCAGTGGCTAAAATGAGGCTTTTCAAATTCTGTTTCTTCCACTGCTGACTTCTTTCATTGTCTTGAACAAATCTTTTA
>JAOWBP010003659.1:11031015-11084356 GCA_028571105.1 Tragopan temminckii | reverse complement strand
CAGTGGCTAAAATGAGGCTTTTCAAATTCTGTTTCTTCCACTGCTGACTTCTTTCATTGTCTTGAACAAATCTTTTAACTCGCAGGATCTATTTACACATTACTTCTGATTCTTTACAAAAGGCTCTGTGCAGAGATCATGATAATAGAAATCAACGGTCCTGATCTCTATTACATGCTTCAGCATATTCTAAAAAATGTTTTGAAAAAGGAACAAAAACTACTTTCTGATGGAAAAACTACTTAAGTACAAGCTGAAAAGAGAGGTCAGAATAAAACTGCTGCAAAACTGTCTGTAGAAAGCATGCATTTTTTCCTTTCATAGGAAAAAATACATCTAACTAATTTTTCTCTAATATTCTGTTACTGCCACTTTTCTCAGGAAGTCTCCTCTCTGAAATGCAGACGTCTAAGATTGTGTTGAATGTTAAACTGCTAAGTAGGAAAGAAATATAGAAAAATAGCAACTGCGGCAGTAACAATGATAAAATATAAGCAAGCAGAACTAACAAAGGGCTTTGAGTTGTAGCCTGGTTAGAATGAATGATAGTTTAAGTTTTGATTTTAAAAAGACTGGAATGGATGAAAGATGATGAAAATCTCTGCTTTCTTGCTGCATTAGGTGCTTCCCTGAGCATCACATCATGGTTTGTGAGGGAGCACATGAGAGAAACCCTTCTCCACTGCTTTCTTCTTTCCTGTGTTTCTCCCCTACATTGTAATAAACTGTGGTTTCTTAACTCAAAAATAACAATATACCAAGTAAATTTCATTTTATTACAAAGGAAAGATATTGTAATTGAAGCATTGATTGAGACTTCAGACAATTGGTATATGAGCTTGTGAAGTCCTTAAGCCCCTGCATGCCTTGCTCTTGCACTGCTTATGAAATCAGTGGGGAAGTTGAAGCATAGATGCAATGCATGGCTATCACTGAAGAGCAAAAACATCACAGTTCAAGTCATTTGACTGATAAAGATCAATATGTACCACCACAGGTGATAAAGATGAAAACTCCCACTATGAATTTTGCTCTCGTGTTAATTAAGTGATTTGCTTGCATTTGCTTGTGATACAGCAGATCTTTCTCTCCTCTGTATTTTCAAGGCAGAACTTCCTTTTCCTTGGGCTGATCTGCAGTAAATAGAAGTGCTATTAATCTGACAAGTTGTTTCCAACTGCTGCAAGCATGTCATTAAAATGATCTTTCTAACCCACACATCAGTCTTCTTGACATCTGTCATACAGCTTAGATCATATATATCTTTGTCCCCTATGAGGAAGAGTCATGCTGTAAACATTCCTTCATTAGTCTTGGTCTCATGTCAAAAGGAATCATATATTTACTTTCAGCATGTCCAGTTTCCCCTACAGATCTACGAACAGTTCCTGATTATCCTTTCCTTGTATCCCTTTCCTGGTTACTGACAAGCTTCAGAAAGACAAAAGTAGATTTTGCATGAAGTCAGCTGTACGTTTTCAACAGGTTCCTGGACAATCCTGTAATGGAGTCACTTAACTCTTACCACTCTTTCTGTTCTTTGGAATGCTCTTAAACTGTACCCAGCTAGGCTCTTTGCTAATTCTGCTCTTCTACTACCAAATCTTCATTTTGTGTAACTGAATATGCTCCCTCTTTTGGTTGTGCTCACCTTTGATATTTATATATTCTAAATAGCTACTTCTGTTTTCCACTTATGTGTACACTTTCGTGTTAATAAGAAAATCTGGCATCACGCTTGACTATAACTCAGATTTTTGTTTGGGTTGAAGCCATTCCTTGGAGGATGTGCAATTGACGTGGCAGATAGTAAGTGATTGTTAATGAAAAGAAGCATTTATATTGTCAGAACCTCAGCAGATCATTAATTGGAGAGCGTATTATAATGAGTGCTATCCACACCTACTAGATGTGTCATTAGGGATTAGGCCAGATCCCTAACAAGTATATTGTTTGATACCCAGAGCAACTTGAAGGAGGGAAAGAAGGAGAAGATACTAAAACTTTAATCACTAAGGTAGTAGGCTGCAGCTTTGCGAATGGATTGCAGCCTTATGGCAACTATTTTAAAATGTGAAGCTTACCTTGTGCTCTGAGGTATTTAGCTATACTTCACTTTTTTCTGTCTTTGTGTGAAATGTAATTGGCAGAATGTCATGATCTGATTGAGAAATATGGAGTATTTGTCATATCCTTAGACATCTTTGCCTCTACTATTACTTCTCATTTCCATATTCCTCATATGCATATGGTTGGCTGAAGATCCAGGTGTGTAAGCAGCCATGTCATCAGTTCATGTGCATAGCTGGAGTTTACAAGGGTTTTCTATCAAAATTATTTTAGATGTAAACAGGCAGATCTTAAAGAAAAAAAACTTATCTTTTTCTTTCCTTCAGTTTCATCATTGTTTTTTAATAAGTTTGGATGAGTCTTAGAAACTTAAAGAGGAAAAAATCTTTTAGTTCTTATATGTTCTCACTTCCAGAATATGGAATTTCTTCTCTCCAGCAGCCTTTTTCCATGGTCTCTTCTGCTTTGCTTAATATGCTTACCCTGAAGTGATTTTTGCCTTTAAAAACTACTTGCCCCCTCCGGCAGATGCTTCTTTGTCTTTTATCAGTCTGAAAATATCCCATCCAAGGCAAACATCTTTGTTCCTCCTAGTGCTGTCCAGCTATGAAAAGAATGTGATCCGAGGTGCTGTTTTTGTCATGCATGCTACTATCAAATTATAATAATTCTCCATTGTTAGCCTTCACTGTGTTCCTGCCAGAAATAAGGCCTTACTTGGAATTAGGAGACAAATAAGTATATTCTGAATGAATTTGTAATTTAAAAAAAGATACCGGAAGTCTGTTTTTACCGTCTAGAATTCAGAATTGATATATAAAATATTTCTTGTCAAGCATGAAACAGAATAAGAAATGAGACTTTGACTAGATCATAATAAAATGTACATGTAACAGTTGTTCAGGGTTTACTCAAAAGCTTTTATTGATTCTTGTTTTTCTTTTTCTTGTGACTTTTGAATTTTGGGACATTTTAATAAGAACAAGGGTTGTAATTTTTGTTCTATTCCACATTGTATACATGCAACTTAACTCTAAATAAGTGATTCAGTAATCAAACAACCAGTGTTGTAAATGTTCTCAGTTGTATTTCTAATTTTCTTAGTGGTTCATAAATTAGTAATGCTTTCAGCAAGGAGAACAAGCTGGCTTCAAAAAAAAAAAAGGTAGTTCATTAACAGCAAGGCATAAGATGCAAATTAGACTAGATGTGCACAACACCCTCTACACTGGGACAGTCAGACATCTTCTGGAATCCTTAAGAGATTCCAGTTGTGGAACTCCTCAGCTCATCTGTGAGGACAATATTACATCATTCCCTGCTTTTGCTCAAATATATGGCAATGCTATAACAAGGTGGTATGTCGTGATTCTTTCCAGCAATAAGGGAAAGAAAACTAAGACTGAGGATAATACTAAACTTGGTGATTATGAGCAGTTAATGTCTTCAGGAGTCAAAGATCTGCTAACATCTACAAATGAATTCCAAAATTTACATTATTACCAAATGTTATCCCATGAAAAATATCTACCACACTGGACTGATCATCTTGTTATCACATTGGATCCAAGCTCTTAATCAAATTTGCATATTTAGCTTGAAAGTGTTTTGAGACGGAATCCAATCGTTACTTGCCTATGAGATGCTTAATACATTTCAGTCACCTAGTTAAAAAAAAAAAAATAACACTGAGATACACTATCATTTTTCTATTCCAGAAATGTGTGAGAACTAGGAATCTGATCCTATCAAAATTTGTAGAGTAATATTTAGATCAAGATTTTTGAATACTTAGTAAATGATTTCAGTAAGTAACACACCCTATTCTCACTGAAATCTTTGGTTAATATTGTTATTAATAATGCATGGTGGGAAAGTAATCTATTTCTGAGTGCACTGTTTGAATTTATGTATTTTGATGAGGAAAATAAAGATATATAAATATATATGTATAGATTAAAAGATATTAATATATAATATTTTCTGACAGTAACCTACACCTTCTTGCCTATGTATTTACCAAGTGCTATATATATGTAATGTGTTCCATAGTTTACATACAATCTAAAAAAAGGCAGAAAAATTTAAAATATATATATTTTTTCTGAGATAAAACATATGAACAGAGCTTGCTGTTATAGTTTCTCTATTTTTGAAAATAGAGGAAAGTAGGAGAACTAGGGAAGCAGACATGTGAAAGGATGATTGAAACTCTGGGAGAGCTTTCAGTTAAGATTGAATAGACTAGGATTCTTCAGTTTGGAAAATAAATCATTGAGGAGCAGTAAAATAAAGTTCTGTTAAATCCCAACCACTGTCTAGAAGATTATCTTTTACTGTCTCTTCTAATACAAAAACTAACTAGCCTCAAGTACTGCCAGGGTCGGAACAGCAAAGAATTGTTTCTTAATATAAGAGAGATGACAGAGAGGCTTCACTGCAGGGTGCTTTGGACATTAAAAACTCACATCATCTTAAAATCTTGTGTGGGCACATTAGTGGAGGAGAACTTTTTTTATGTAATACCTAAACGGGGAAATATTTTATCTAACTCCAAGTCCCTAAACGGCAAAAATTGCTGTGTGGCCTCTCACAGAGGCCTCTCTCGCAGTGTAACTAGACAAAACTGTGAAAGGAAGCATGTGTGAGCCTCATAACAGATTAACTGAGTAAATCTATAGAGCTTCACAGTGTTGTCCCTATATGTTAATCATCTCCAGTGTTAAAGGCAGTATGAACAAGCAGCAGCGTCATGTATAAGAGTAATGTGCATGTGCCAGTTTACTGTAATCTGACAAAATGAAACTCTGCTTTATTCAATAGCTTTATTTTCAGTGGTGATCTTCACTGGTGCATATATTTAAAAAAAAAAAAATTAGATATCTTTGCTTCACATTTTCCTGAACGTGTTATGGTTATAAGAGTCAAGAGCAATAGCACTAGAGATTGTGCAGTATTTTGAGGAAGTGAGGGGAAATGTAGAAAGTATATTAGGATTTGCATTGGAGCTCCTATAGAGAACGATGATTAAAATCCTATAAATTTTTCCTACTAGTCCAGCAGCTGCAGAAATTAGTAAGATTTTCTCCACCCATTTATTTTAAACCTTCACAGTGCCATCCCTTCCCTGTGAACTGTATTTAAAATGTAAATAAAAAGTAGGCTTTTAGGAGACTTAACCATTTCCCTTGGTATTTAAATTATTCAATTATAACTAAAGCTATTAAAATACAGTTAATTAAAATGGTTAGATTGTTTTCCTTTGCACTGATCACAGCATTGCCCTACTTCTCCCTCTAGCTGTTTAATTCCTATTAAAAATGATAATGCTTTGCTTTATTCATAAATGCAGTAACCTTACGTACATTCTTCAAGTGATCTCTTTAGTACAAACTGTGCTGGTTTTCTTCTTTTCTAGCAGTGAAGTGGAAATTCTGCTGTAGTCTTTGGAGGTTTAATCAACAGTAAGAGGACTGAGAATTTAAATGTTGGTATTACCAACTTGTGAAAAATAATACATGTCCCAGTTCAAAGAATTACTTTAATTTTGATGCAGTATAATGTCAATAGGTACAGCAGGAGAACCCTAGAGTTTAATAAGTAGAACCTAAACAAAGGTTTCAGAACTCATAAAATGGCCAGTTCTACACTTCTAAATATTTTATCAGAATAGTTGTACAATACTCTGTTGGGAATAGCAATCCAGCTAAGTGCAGATAGGTAAGTGCTTTAAAAACTAAGAAAGATGCCAAGGCAGGTTAATCTCATATTTATCTTCATGGACAAGAAAATGACGAATCTACTCCTGATTTTTGGCATTACATTTAAAACATTACAACCCTTTTTTCTCCCTCAAGGCCAGAGAAACAATTCCTGTAAGTGGTTGTTGTCTCCTTTGGGAACCAAAGCTAAGTTACAGTGAAGTGAGATCTTGATAGCCTCTCACTGCACAGCAAGATTTTCTAAGGTAAAGCTCAAAAGAAGTTCCTTTTGTAAATTTTTATGCAATTGCGTAAGTCTGCACAGTCTGCCTTCTGTAGAGGCACAGGGGATATTATGCAGCCATCATAACAGTAGTAGCATCAAATAAAGATGAGCACTTGGAAGTGATGGTCCAAAACAGTCTGGCCTTGATGCGTCTTTGATCTTCAAAGTGCTGAGAAGCTATCCATATAAAGCCCCATCCACAATGTTGATCTCTTCCCTACATCACTAGAAATGGGATCTGTGGACAGTAAATGGACGCACTTGTTAAAGAATGCAGAGCCCTAATTAGTTAAGCATTTTTATTTCTGTACCTGTTCTGTGTTCGCAAAAAGCGAGAGCATGCAGCCTGGGAATGTAACAGTTGATGTGATTTACACCTGTAGGCCGTGGCTGAAATTCCGGCTCTGTTGAAGATAGCAGAACTCCTTTGTATTTCAGATTGTCCACTCAACTTATGTAGTAACAGTTTCACAGGAAGACACTGTCTTCCATTTTTTTTTTTTTTCCTCGAGGACATTGAGAGTTTTAGATGGTGCTAGAGCCTGTAAGCCTAATAACCAATATTTGCCATGTACAGAACTTCCAGATACAACGACGCTGTTGGGCAGGAGGTCAGCCTCAGCCCTGAACGAAGTTAGAACCAGCTCAAATTGACATAACTGAGGAAGGGTGTTGGAAATCAAGGGATTCTTGCTGATTATTTTCGTTCTGTTACCTACAGAAGGTATCCTTTGCTTATTAACCATCACTGATCATAACAGAAGTGTAAGCAGAGATGTCTGTCTACAATCTAGAGAAATGCAACCAGGGTGCTTGGCTAGAATTCGAAAACCTCTGCTGTTTCAGCCTGTGCTAAACTTTTAACCTGGATAAGAAATACTTGTTACAACTTCACCTGTCTTCTGTCAAATGACTTTTCTATATGTATAAAGAAATCTCTTTGGGATTTAGTAAGGATGGGGGCATTTGTTTAGCTTAATTCCCTGTCTTTTTCTATAAGACACGTTTTCACATAGTGAATTTTTTCATTTGCAGCTTGTAGGAGGGCTTCAGATGATTTTCATAGGTAGCCTTGCATGTATCTGTGTCCATGGAGATTCCTTAAATAAATAAATTGTGAGTGGAACTCTTTCCAAGATTCAACTCAAATGTTTGGGTCCAGTGTTTAAGACTCAGAAATATTTGCATTTTCTGCCATCTTAAATGAAAAATATTAATGACAGCTTTAAACAAACTTTTATTAGTTGAAAACTGAATTTCCAGTAAAAGTCATAAGTTTTCATTTTCTGTGATGCTAAATAGTTTACCTGGCCACCTCCTGTTCTCTTCCCTTTTATTTTCCCCTTACAATTTAAGTTCCCAACCAAGGACTAAATTTGTCAAAGGGTTCAGTGAGTACCACCAAACCATTGATTCAGAAATATAAAGGAATGGCCGTTCACTTATTCATTCAGTGGAGCCTCTTACAGAGACATCTACTTACTGATTTCTGATGAAGTGTGTGGATGGAAAAGTAGATATTGCTTATAAAATGTGGTGTTTTCCACTCATGCAGTCCTTTTCTGAGAGACTTCATAAGCAATTGTCTTGGCTGCGCCATTACAGTATTATCAGCACTCAAGGCTGAATGAATGATTCAGCTGTGACTGTGCTGGCAAAAATCCTTAATAAAGAGCTAAACATGTTATAGGATTATATTGTGCATTCCTTAGCACTTTACCAAATGAATAGCTGTGGCAGTTTAATTGAAGTTTTTTTTTCTGGAAAAGATTTAATTGTTGTGCTGAATGTTTAACTTTAAGAACTTTAAGAGCTTTTTATGATTATGACCTTACATTAAGGGACGGTATAGAAAACTTAATAATTTTGCACTGTCTATAAAACAATCTTAATTTGGTAGAACCATAGAATTAATAATGTTGGAAAAGACCTTCAAGATCATCCAGTCCAACCTTCTAGCTATCACCAATATTTCTGACTAAACCATGTCCCCCAGGACAATACTTAAACATCTCTTGAATGTAATTCTAAAAAGGCTTTCAAGCGTTTCTCATCAGGTATGACTTAATCCCTAGAATCTTGTCTATATCACTACTACTTACAGTCCCAGGTTCATCTGTTTTAGTTGTATTTTTCAGTGTTGATGGAAAGCTTTGCTGGTACAATCTAGCTGCTCCCTTCAATTCAAAAAAATGACCTTACAAACTGGAATGGAGAACAGTTTTCCTCCAACAGGTAAACACAAGAATTGTAATGCTCTGTTATGTGAAAAGAGAATAAAGATCAGAGGATGGGTTCAAGCGTTTGCTGTGACAGCCAAGCTCACTCTGCAACTCACTTAATACTGGGGAGCAGAAATGCTATGCATCAGTTATAAATGCAGCTTATCCTTACTCCCATATATTCATTCCATGTGTCCTCTCTGACGTCTACTGTACAGTTACTTTAAAGTTTCCCATGACATCATGAATTCAAGCTAGGGACCTGCAAATAGAAAGGTATGAACCTAAAAATAAGTTGAGCTGAAACAACCAGCACACTTTGCATGGTTTTATAAAAGTTAGGTGAGGCCTATGTGATTCAGTTACTGCATCATTCTTTAATAATGGAAGAGTAGAGTTGATCAAAATATCAGTCTTTCATTTTACAAGAATTAGATTTGAAATTTCAATTTAAAAAAAAGATTTCATTCAGAAAAACATGCTTTTTAAAAATTTTGTGTTATTTTTTACTTTATAAGTTAGACTGATTATTAAGACTGTATCAATTAATCCAGTATCAAACAAAGAAACAATAAAACACCAGAAAACAATAGCAAGAAAACTTTGGGTCTAGAAAAATGACATTTGTTTCACCCAGTACAAAACAGCAGTTTTGCAGTGTTTTCCCTTTTTATTATTATTGTGATGATACATTTTGTGACATTATGAATTAATGTAAAAATAATAACAAACATATAGAAGGTAAAAATACACTTTTGCCCACAGGATGTGAAAAAGAATGGCATCTCACTTGATCTTTGTGAAAGTGGGGTTTTAAAAAAAAATTTAGTGGAGCAGTGAAGAGCAGCTGAAAATGATTTATGGTATACATTTGGGTGCAGCACTGATCAGGCTGTGAATGCTTTCTCCTTGCAAGGAATGCTAATTTGCAGATCTGACTGATTTATTATTACTATTATCACTATTTTTTATTTAAGAATGCTTGTTCATTAAAGAGAATAGATTTTTCTCAAAGAAATTAGGAATTCTATGATACTATTTATAGGGAAAAAAATTAAAGAGCAAATGAAAGTGAGTATTGTTAATCCCTTAGAACCTGACACATATGACTGTACCTGCTTCTGCACAGGTATGTCCAAAGAGGATAGCAAGGCACAGGACTGAAATCCCTTTGCAGGCATTTATCAGTCAGACTTAATATGCTGCTGAGCTGTTCTGGGTCAAAGTGAACAGCTCTGTCAGATTCCCAAAAAAGCCGAGAGAGAGAGGGAGAGAGGCACACTGCGTCCTTATGTCTGACAGCCTGCAGTGGCAGGCAGTGACACATTACAAGCATATTCTCTTAGGACACAGTGAGCTGCTGCTAGACATGCTGTTCCAGTAATCCTGGAGGTGTTCTTCTGGAGCCTGCATGGCTCCTGCTGATCTGTCCTGCTGAACTGTACCCCCTAATTTTCTCTTTTTAGTACTGCCAGATGACTGTAGTCTGTGTGACTCTGAAATTTTATATTATCTCCCCCTCCCCCTAGTGCTCTGCAATAAAAGCTTTCATTTAATGTATAGCTGTGCAGGCCTTGGTTCTGTATTTATAAGCTGTTTTTCAAGTCTGTCACTTTTTCTTTTGGGGCAGTATGCAAATTCATGTTGTGCAACTGCTCTGTGACTAATCCGTCACTTGCAAAATGTCTCTGGGTGGGCCCTGCTGGCCTGCAGTTAACTGTCTCTGCTACACTGGGACATTTTGCGCTCTACTTTGTTTAACTTGTGCTATCTATTCAATGGAAAAAGCCACATTTAATTATATCAGCCCTTTCAGTTTTCAAGACCTACAGCCTTGACACCATGCAGTGCAGTATCTGTGACTGTATACTGTAAGTTTTTCCCAGTCTCCATAGTAAAGAACAGCTCTCTTAATGTTTATACTTCTTTGCTTAATCAACATTTATTTTCAAAACTACAGAATGGCAGACACAAAGTAAACAAAAGACTTATATTGATTTCACTAACAGATCAGTCTAGTATAAGGCTGAGACAATTTGCTCCTTGCTTTTATGTGAATTCCTAACATTTAGTTACCTGTGTTTATTTAAATCATGCTCTTCTGTTTCAAGAGAGCAAATCTGAAGTCTATTTGTTAGAAAATCTGTAATTACACAGCAATCATGCTACTGTTTGTGCTTGCCCTCTGACTCATGATTATCGTTCTAAGCGTTATGGTGCCACCTTATGTATTTGCTGTCCAAGAGGTGGAGTCCTTCAGGAGAGATGTGTAAAACCAGTGTACTTCAAAACCACAGCATTGTTTGAACATTACTGTCTGCAGCTGGTCTGGGTGCTGTAGCAACTATTATCCCTTTTAGAAAATACTACTTGTCACAGAGTTGTGTTGTTTTTTGTGGTTTTTTTTTTTTTGAGTAAGAGCTTTGGGGGAAAAAAAAGTACGAGCATGAATCATTAAAGTGATGTGGGAAAAAAAGCTGATTAGTTTTTTTTTTTTAGGAAAACAGCAGATTAGTTGTCTATTAACTCCTCAGCATGCAACACAAGAACACTTGTTCTTGGTTAATCAGGAAATGGACTTGTTCTAGCTTTCTTTTCTTCTATTCTTTGATAATATTTGTACATTTATCCTCTGTGAATTTAGCTATAGACTTCTTTGAGTCTAGTGTGGACTTCATAAAATACAGGTGTTTCTTAAATAACTATAACAGAACTACCTGTAGTGAAAAGGGAAAAAAAAAGCATTTGTGACTAAAAGGTAAAGTCTGAGTGAAAGAAGAAATAAAGGAGCAAAGAATATGTCTCGAATCCAGAGAATCTATGAGGAGTTTGCAAACAAGTGATATTGAGATGAAATATTCATTGAATTACCTTAACAATTTTTGAAAATTGCTCTCCATTCAGAAATGATAGAAGCGGTGGCATTGTCTTCAATTTGGATAAGTCTGCTTTTCAGATTCCTTGAAAAAGAGCATCAGCTGCACTCAGCACAGCTGGGGAGGAGAGTAGAAAATATGTCTGGAAATCATACGTGTAATTTCTGGTATTCAAGCTGTTCCAGGGCCACTTTGGACCCCAAAGTACTTTAAGTGAGCATCTACAGTGCTCTAGCTCATGTCGTGCCATAAAGCTTCCTTTTAGCCCTCAGGGTCTCTGTTATTGTTCTGAAACATTACTTTTTCAGGCTATCTATGCAAACCACAAGCTTTCTGCATTCTGGAAGATACTCCAGAAAATTCCATCTATTGACACACAAAGCAATTGGAAAATGATCAAGAAATTTATATTGAGAAGGAAAAAGTGTTCTTAAGCATTTTCAAGTAACAGGCCATCAGCCCCAGAAAAGCCAGTAGTGCCATCTTTTGTGAAACACTGAAATTCTTGAACTGAATCAGAAAACTAGTGAAGAACTCCTTTGAGATCAATATATATATATAACTTTCATGATTAATATGACATGAAAATCAATTACAAACAATTAAAATATTTTGAAAGCTACAGATTAAGTTAAGTAGAGCTGAGCAATATGATTACTTGGATCAAACTGTGGAAAATGAAATAGTTCAAACTAACTAGAAAATGCACGAAAGTAAATATATTTTAAATTGCTTTAGAAACTATTTTAATGATATTTGAAAAAGGAGTGTTCAATATTCATGATCGTATTTGAAGAAATTTAAGTAATACTAGAAAAAATTCTTGATAACTGACTATGTAGAACATACTTTACAGTACAAAAAATTCAGGCTATTGTGAATTTCTTTGCAATGAGAGATGTATTTGCTCTGGGGAAGTAAAAAGTAGATTAAAGAATCTAGAATCAGGTTTTAAGAAGCGTAGAGGAGCTTTGGTCATCTAACATTGAAAATTAGCAATTAGAGAATGTGCAGTATGGGACTGCAGCATTGATAAGTGCAGGTGATGTTTTAGTAGGCTTATTTAATCAGGTTTCTAGATTGGTCAACAGAATTAATCTTGAACTATTCTTTTCGCATTGGTCTGAACTCAGCTTACTGTGATTAAAGTTTTTACTCTTTCTTTTTGCTTAGTAATTGTCTCTGAAACCAAATAATATAGGTGAACACGTTCATACAAATTACTACAAATTCCTCTATGTTGATTCAACTACATAAATAAGAATCAGTGTTAATGAAAGGTTTCTTTATTACTGCGTATTTTTCTGCAATAATAGCATACCATTTTTAGTGGTATCTTTGCCTCTCAGTGAGTTTTTACTTAACTGGGAAATTGCATGGAAGTAGTAGCTTCAGTTTCTTCCTTCCTCTGGTTTTAATGAAGGATAAAAAGCTAACCTCAGTGACTAATACATGCCACTTTACTCTCTTGTACTCTCCTTCCACATTACCCTATATTCATCTTTTTTTTTCCATCAATATTAATAAATATAGGGGATTTAGTCAGTGAATGTTATAGTAGATTGTTCTCCAGCACCAGTATTTTTTTCTTTTCAGATCCAAAAGTTATTGTGGGGATGTACATAGTTAGCATTTATGTGATGGGAAGCACTGACTTATAAAAGTAATAAACAATAATGAAATGTGAAGACCTTCCTCACAGATGGATTTTTCTATTGTTTTAACTGCTGATATAGCATTGTTTTTAAAAAAAAAAAAAAAAACAACAACAACAACAACAAAAAACCACCCTGAGTTCACCAATGCCATTATTCGTATGGTGAAGTCTGAAAGCCATTTGAATGTGGGTGAAGACTGGGAATGGCTCTAGAAAACCAACTCAGGTTGGCAGCCACCATCTCAGCAGGAACTCTTCTTTGCATGTCTTTTGAAAGTGGAAGTATTTCACAATTTCTTTATTCTTCTTTTCTGTGTTATGTAGTAAAAGCTTTTTTCCCCAGTCCTTTCATGGATCAAAGAATCATTAAGTCGTGTGGTGAGCTTTTTTGAATGATGGGTAGATTTCTTGAAATAGTTGCCTGAAGTTACACACAGAGGTCTACACTAGTGAAAATTAAGTACTTTCAGAATATAAATATCTAACTCTTAACCAACACTCACTAAAAGCCAGTTCACATACCTTTTTCTGGTAACGTTTTCTGTATGTGAATTTTAGCTGCATAATATGAACATAAATATGTATGATCTGAATTTTAAAAGTTATTAGAGGCTTTAAGAAACAGGTTCTTTGTGTAACTCTCAAACCTACTTGTTGTCTCTTAAAATATGAGCTACTTTTAATGGCTGAATATGCAGTTACAGTTACTAATGTGCCCGTGATTTATACAATTGTCATAGCTGCTCTATCAAGAACCTCTCCAGATTAAAGGTCTCATTTCGTAACACCAAAAAGAAATGAATATGTTTTGAATATTTTACACTTGGAGACTTTGAAATAATTACGCTTAAGGTGTTGTATTCTTATTTTTCATTTCTATTCCAATTCTAAAACAGATAATTATACAGGTCTTTGAAATTTAGTTACTAAGATGCCTGAAATCAGAGTTATTACTACCATATTTTTTGTGATTGTTTGATTGAAATGCCCAGTGCAGACACTGGCAATTGTCTTTCCACATACATATATCATATGAAGAACCACGGTAGCACACTTCAAGATTAAAGGCCAACAACAAATTTCTCCAGTTTTGCCTGTAAAAAAAAAAAAAATCACTCCTACACAACACTTCAAAGATTGTACCATCAGTAAGCTTACTGTAGATTAGATCTGTTTTCTATCTGATAGAATATTATTTCTCAAATGTACTACAAATTAGCCTTCAGGAACCTTTAACTGATTTCATCTAAATATATTGGAACTTGAAAAACAATTTAGATACATACTTAAGCTTTTCCCTCTTCAGCAAAGAGTTTCAGCATATTCTTAGGGCATGGTAAGGACACTGCAGGATGTGAGTTATGGGCTAACAGTTGCATTTGGAAGTGACATTTGTGTTTGAGTTTTCTAGAATAGAAGTGGACTTCTGAAGTAAACAAAATAGAATTAATTTCTTCAATCGTTCCCCTGTGTTGAAATCTGCATTTCCAGCTATGTGTAATTTAACATAAAGAAAAAGGAAACCATAGAATAGAATCTTATTATTACTACTAAAAGCCCTCTAGTTTTATGTTGTATACACTAGATCCTTGACATTACATTTCCAATTTTCTTGCTAATTTCCATTTACGGCTTATGTTCAGTAACAGAAGTCAGAAGATATAAATTATATTTAATGTCTTTTGAAGTTAGTATTTAAAAAAAAAAAAAAAAGGATTTTGAAACTATGTAAGTTGTGCTTGTATTTAACAAAAAAAGTACAACATTGTTTTTTTCCTCTGGATAATTGATCATTGTCATTTAATCATTCGACATACTTTACTTATTTTTCTTGTTTTAAAGTAATGTCTTATTCTTTTTACCTAATGGGCAAGCTGCTTTTCTACAGAAGCATATCTCTGTTGCACTACAGTTATACAGAATACATTTGCATTACAAATATGATTTTTGCTGACAATCTCTTTGTCTGAAGTGAAAAAGTGCAAACCAGTATATGTGCCCTTTTCCCCAAGTTAGTTGTGATGAGTGACCTACTAAAGTCTTTGCAAAGCAGAATTCCATATAAATTGAAATGACAGAAGATGCAAACAAACTTCAAACTTAATCACAAATTCATCCCCCCAAAAATCCATTTTTCTTTGGTCTGTGACTGACTTTTACTGCATTACAGAGACTTTCATGTATGATTTTGGTAGTTCAAAGCAAGGAAAATTTAAATTTTAAAATGAATCTTCTGTGAATGTACATTTGAGGCACAGGACAGACATTTGAGTAGTTCACATTCTGTTTCTGGCTCTTCTATGAGCTTGTTGGTTGTGTGTGAGGGCTGCTCTGAAAATAATGCCTCCCATTTCATTATGCTGGCCCATGACAGCAGAAGCAGATGATAGTGGTATGACAGTTGAGGCTGAACCTTTCCTCCAATATTCCACTGCATTTTTTTTTTGCTATGTGACAGATGTCAGTAGAGGGGCAGTCTGACAGAGTGGTGTCTGACATGGAAGTGTGCGTGAAGTAAAGGTATGGAATAGAATTCCTTCATGTGGAAAAAATGGCACCCATTGACATTCATTGATGCTTACTGACAAATTTGCAATTTGTGGCTCAGCTTTATTTCTGTTCTATGTCACAATTTTTATAAGCTCCGTACCTTAAATTGTACTTACGTTATTTTGCCTGTTGTAAATAGCCTATTTGGAAAATGGGAGGTAATACAAGATAAGATGAAGCCATCTTTGGGCAAAAGAAAAGAACCTGACTTGATTCAGGCAGGTTCAGGAACCTCTAGAATAGTTAAAAAAAAAAAAAAAAAAAAAAAAAAAAAAAAAACACAACACTGAGAAAGTAGATGGCTTTTCAGTGAATTTTGAATGAAATCCAGTTTGAACCAATGACCTAAAAGTTTGCAGGTCTTAACTCAGTTTCTCTTGTGTTAGTGAGCTTGTACTATTGCTGTACCTGAATTACTCACTTGCATGATGGTAGTGCTCAGAGACCCGTCATCTGAACAGGATAAGTCTGTGGTGCTGGCTATGGGACAAATGCAACTATAGAGAGAAAATGTGATCTGTGAGTGACCACTAACATCAACATTTTCAGTACAGAGAAAAAATAGTCTTCCTATTTTTCATCCAAATCTGTTATGAATTATTGAACATCAATTAACTAATAAATCTGAAGCAACCATTTGATGTTAATTATTTAGCTTTACAGAATCACAGAATTGTAGGGGTTGGAAGGGACCTCAGAGATCATCGAGTCCAACCCCCTTGCCAAAGCAGGTTTAAAGTTCCTACTCCTCTCTTACCTTATGCCCTCTAATGTGCTTTTACGGATGGAAAGCTTATCTCTCCAGTAAAAAAAAAAAAAATCTTCTTTAAGAGCTACTGTTAAATACATCTTCTGACTTGATGAACATTTCTGCTTAATACTTCTGATGACTACTTTTATATTATGCTCTTATTCACTTTTCCAAAGTCCTGAAATCATGCTCTAGGTAAGAGAATCCTATCCGTAAGGACAAGTTTTCTCACTTTTGTTATAAACTCTTGTCCATTTCTCTGAAGGGAGGAGTATTCATGCCAATGTGACTTAGAAATAATGATGAATCTTAGATCAGTATATATTTTCTTAGCGTAGGTGCAAGTTTTCTTTGGAAGTAGCAAGTTTTGTTAGTGCCAAAAATATACATGGGAGAAAAAAGTATACACTGTACAGAGAATGCGCAGAGCACAGAGGTCTCTATGACCTTTATGAAAATTAGAGGAAATATGAAATACACGTGTGAGATTCCAAATTTAATCTGGTAATATTTGTCTTGGTTGAAAATATTCATCAAACCCCACAGCAGGTTTTGTAACATATTTGGGAACAAAGCAGAAAGTTTTGTGACATTCTGCTCCTTAGGATAAACGGAAATTCTAGATTTTGCTCTAAGATCTCAAGCATGTAATGATTCAAAATTTGGTCTGTTTTTATTACAAAATAAGACATAACAAAGTTCAGGCTTCTGACAAATACCTTGGAGTGGACAAAAACACATCCCTTATAGACACATATCCTTAATTTCCTTTACTTTCAAGTTACTTCAACATATGAGGTGTTTTAATTCCTATCTCCATGTCCTCTTTTTTTAAAGAATAAATGGCAGAATAATCTGGAAAATTTGTGTTACTACTAGCCTGCAGTAGCCTCTAGTGGCCTGAGGCAACTGGTTATATGTGAAATAAAAATGCTGCTAGAACCCATGATTTTTTTTTTTGAGATATGAGTATATATTTAACCTATGTATATCTGCTGTATTTGAGACAATGTTTGATCTTCAGCCAGTGTAATGAAAGAGAAAAAGCTTCACGTTTGTTGTCAGCAGAGCACGAAAACAAGTCTGAACTCTGTTCACAGAGTTAGAAATCCTGATAAAAAGTATTTTTAATTCACAATGGAATGTAAACAGAGAATTACTTTGTATTTTACTGCTAAAATCAAGTCACTGTCTTGTTTTAGAGCCATGAAATCAGAGCTTACTAGAAAGCTTCTGCTTTTGAACAGGCTAATCCTTCCTTTATTTTCTCCCATTACATTTTGTGTCTTAAAAGAACACTGATTAGTGGAAGTACACCAGTTGACAGATTAATATATTTAGAAGTGTTAAACCAGGAATATAGGACCCAATTTACTGAGTATCTTTATGAGCTTGTTTAAAGAATGCATCTTTGTTGTGTTGATATTATAGGACCATTCCGATATATGTACATGAGAGCTCACATCCCACCAATATTCCATTACACTTCACTGCTGTGTGAAAGGTTACAGCAGAGGGACAGTCTGAGTGGTGTTTGACATGGAATTGTGTATATGAAGCATAGGTATGTCATTAAATTTCTCCATACAGAAAAAATGGCACCCACTGACATTAATTGATGCTTGCCGAACATTTATGGAGATCAGGTTGTGAGCACAGTGAGGGGTGGATGGTGCATTTCAGTAGTGGCAGCAGTGACAGTGAATCACCTCCACTGGTGCAGATTTTTACAAGCACAACATGCAGGCTTCTGTTCACTGCTGGCAAAAAATGAATAGCTTGTGTTTGAAAAATACTATTATGAAGCTCAGAGTGTATTGTGTTATTTTTGTTCTTTGTATATGTTGTAGTTTCTGTGGAAATAATTAAGAGGTGTTTATTTTGGGTCATCTTAGATACAAGATATTTTCATGCTATATAATGAAAAGAGAAAAACCATGTCCATCTCTCAGCCAATACAGAGTGCAGGACAAAAATAGTAAAAAGGAAGAATATACAAAGCATACCTGTTGTATTGGTAGGCTTTCTTAACTATAACCTCAGGATTCATGCTGACTTAGAACTATGTTCGAGAAGCCAGAAAGTGCTAAAACAATGCTGCTAGCAAGAGATCTTCTTTCAATACAGAGACACTGGTCAAAGTCTAGAGAAGAAACTTTCTTGATAAAATTATTACTTTATCCCAAGGTAATTTGTTCTTGGATTTCTGGAAATTGCATTTTCCTTCATATAGCTTGTTGAATTGAAAAGCAAGGCTTCTCCTCCTTAGGCTTAATTCCTGTAATTTATTAGTATCTCTCTGTCTCGTTGCATTTCTATCCAATTCCTTCAAACAAATCAAGTATGAAACCCAAGACTACGCAACTCATTCTGCTAAGGTCTGAGATGCATCATTCATCATTTTTATTAATATGATAAAGTCAAGCTTGCACTTGATGAGTTTTTTTTCCTTTAAATCAGATCTGTGTAGAGTCAGAAGGAACAGAGAGAGATTGCTCTGGTCACTCACGATATCCTCATTAAGCATCTACATTGACTTAGGATCTTAGAAGCTTCTCTCCCTAATTTTGACTCTATAGGGACTTAGGGGAGTTATCTCTCAATTTATCAATGAAGTAAGGAGCCTAAGGTAAAGTGTTATGAATGTTCTCTGCCTGTATCAACTTTAGAGAAATGCAAAATCAAGTTGTATTAGAATAACTGACTATAAAGACCTAACAACAGCCAGCCATTTGGTAGGTCTTCACATTCTTTCTTTTTTTTTTTTAATCCCTTGTCTATGATAAAATGCAAGTGTTTACAGAAGAAAAGTAGTGGGCATATGCAAGTGAAGGTCAAGGAGGGACCGTCCATTTTAACAGAAATATGGACTCGAGTCATTTCAGTTTTATTCAACGGAGAATGAAAATATTCCTTCAGTGAAGAGGGAGGATTTAATCACCTGATGAGAATCTATCAACATCAGTGTTTAGATGAAGAAACATACCAATACAGTTACTAAAGAATAAACTATGCTGGAAGAGGTCAAGTACATGGCCTTTCTGTTCCTAAGTAGAAATCACTGTCATTTTAAAATAGTTATATCAGAATATTATCAATTTTTTAATATAGCCTCTCCATGAAAAAATATTCCTGAACAATTGTTTTAGATGCTCTTTTCAGCAGACAAGGTGTAAAAGTACTGTTTGGTTTGTAAGGAGTACTAGGAATACTCAGTACTGATTTCCTTTTTGAAGCTTTGAGAAAATCAGTCTGTTTACATAGTCTAGAGGAAGTATACAGGCATTTTCTTGCCTAATAGCTGAATATCTGCCTTTGTTCTTTTGTGTTCTGCTGGATTGTAGATGCTAAGTCTTCCCTGTTTGAGAGGGGAATCAGTTGTAATCTGATGGTTCAGAATCCGAGGTACAGATCCAGTGAATTAGTATTACGTATAAAACCATTATTGCAGCTCCACACATCAGCAGATCTGTAGCTCCCAATCTGTAATCTCTCTTAAGTCTGGAATATACTAACCCAAACTTGTATACACCTCAGAGCTCAGATTTTCGAGTTGCTCTGTTATTCATTAGCATTTTGTGAAGAAATGAGTAAAGCAGTCTGAATAGTATAAAACACACACTTCACCACTGGAACTTTGCCCAGTGCTTCAATCAAATTCAGACAAGCCTTTTGGCATTAAAAATAGTTCAGCTTGTTTTCTTTTCTCTCTCTCTTTTTTTTTTTGATATTTCTCATGTCTCCATAGAATCAGAAAATAGAAGTGATGAAAATACTAGGATGGATCTTTGCCTGATGACATACAGTAACCTCTAGAAATTACATTAACTTATTTTGACTCAAGAAGGCCTGAAATATGTGGTCCTTGGATTTCCTTGGAATCAGATTTCATTCATACTCGCCTTTGCTAGAGAGTACAACTGGTTTAATCAGGAGAAAAATTCTATGTTCATAAATGGGGGAAAATGCAGTATTTGTACTTTCAGAAGTCCT
The DNA here is from genome assembly GCA_028571105.1 of Tragopan temminckii. Taxonomy (NCBI): domain Eukaryota; kingdom Metazoa; phylum Chordata; class Aves; order Galliformes; family Phasianidae; genus Tragopan; species Tragopan temminckii. The sequence goes on along the minus strand of JAOWBP010003659.1, from coordinate 11,064,250 downwards.
AAGGCAGCTGCTGTTTTTCCAGAAGTAATTTTTCATTTGAAGGCTTACAAAGTAACACTCTTCTACTTGCAGAGGAAATCTTGGAAAATATTATTACCTATTGATAATAAACAATAGTTTTTTTAAGTAGCTCTAAAACAACTGAGAAAAATATCACCATTTTGAGACCTCAGCTGAGTTTTTAATATTTCAAATGTTTGGGACTGGCAGAAGAAGGGAGAGAAGTCTACATAATGGATGGGATTAAGTATGTCCCAAAATCTTCAGCCCTGAATGGCTGATGACTTCATTTAAAGATCCCAAGTGGTGAAAGGATAATCATGTTGCAAAGACACAACTCTGTCCCACAGTGTTGGGAAACTGGTACACTGGATTTTCTTCTACTTCCCATCTTTTCAAAATCAACCCAGGTATTTTTAGTAGTGGTGCACGCTCTGCAGGTAAAGACAACAATCTTTCAGGAAAACGTTTTGTCTTTGCATGTGTCAGATCTGTCTACACAAAACACAGATAACGATAATCCTTTACATTTCTAGGCCCGTGGTGTCTGCTTTTAATGTATAATAAATAAGTTATGTTGATACTTTGTAACAAAATACAGCAGTGACATTTTAGTAAGGATTGTGACTTTATTTTTTTAAGAAATAGTATATCTTGTATTTCTTCTGAGACAGATAACCGTGTATAAGTGTTACGAGGGCAGAGGGAATCACAACAGAGCTTGAACCATGCGGCTTAACTTGACCTGCGTAACTCGTGCCACAGAATATTTATTTTAGGTACTATTTCTATAAGGTCCATGACTTTCAGTTCTGTCTTGTTTCTTAATTGTGTAAGTGAACATACTGAGAGATGACAGCAAGTCAACAGTGGAACCAAGAGTTTTGTTTATAGCACATACAAAGCTAATAAATGATTAGTGGATGTTTTAATGAATATATGTTGTTTACAGAAGGGTCAAATGTGTCTTAGAAACAACTTTACTGTGTACTATTGATGTACAGACAACCATTTGCAACCACCTATAAAAGCTACGGAGGCTTTGCAATATGCATTAAAGAATTTATCAACCACAAGTTAACCCTCTATAAACCACTTTAAATGGATTCTTAATGTGAATTGTGACTAACTTAAGTTCCAGATTCTGGGTTTAAGCTATGGGCTATGGACTATCTTAATATCAACAGTGAGTCTTTTTAGACTCTCAGGTCACCCTAGATATAGTGCTGTGTTGTTTCTTTTGTTTGTTTGTTTGCCACTTCATGCCTTAAAATTGTTATCACTGTGCTGTCAGTCTCCCTTCTTCTAGCTGCTTGGGAGGAGCTGCTCCTCCAAATAATATACAACATTCACAGCAGGAGGCCTTGTGATTTAATTACAAGCCCTTAATTATGTTTGTAAAATGTCAAGAGCAATGGTTAACCATAAGCTCCACCATTATTTCTTCAAAACAACTGAAATGCACAGCTCATTTCAATAACACACATAAGCTATGCAAGTCAGATATCCTGTGCTAAGTGTCAGCTCTCTCTCCATCTCTGAATTCCAAGTTTCTCCCCTGTTAGCAGGTCTGTGGCCCAACACATGCAGAGGCAGAGCTCTGTGCCGGTCCAAGTCATTCGATGCTTCTATGATGAAATAACCAAACATTTGAGGAATGAGTGGCTGGTTCAGGGCTCAACATTGTTATTGCTGGTGCTTAGCAGTAATGCAGGACAGCTTCCATGTTCCTGTACCAGCCCAGTGACTGCTCCCAGGCAGACTGGCCTCAAACTGCCTCTCTCTGCAAGCAAGACCTTGTGGCACAGCTGCTGCAATTAAACAAAACCCCTCTTCATAAATGCAGACTTATGTTACTAGTTTTCACTTCACTGTTATGTTAGAGAAGCATCCTTTGCCAGGGCTATGTTTCATCAGCACTGATGTGTATGAGCTGCTCTGGGCTCCTTCCTGGTTGGGGCAGGTGCTGTGAATTAGGAAATAATGGTTTTCTTAGTGTGATGCTTCTTAAATCCCACAAGGACTACCCGTTTATTTAATTATCTGTAGACTGAAGGATGTCATTTAAGTTAGTTTAAATTCTCTCATTTGTATACTATTTCAGAAACAACTTGAGGAGGGAAGGAAGAGGTGGTAGATTCTCCAGCGTAGTTAGGGTTATCATGACTGAAACACCTTCTGTGTATTTACTTGTGTGTTGAGTTGATATGCTGATTCAATTCCTACAGTTCAGATATCAACACTATAGAAATTGTGATCGTGACTGACAGCAGCTAATGTGCTTTGGATTGTCAGCTTTTGGAAGAAAGTAGATGGCAATCAGATGGATTGAAAAATTTGGTACTTAATTCTGCATTTTCACCATTCAGATTTGCAGCAGACAAAGTAATCTAATTTACAGGTTTGTTCTATGCACAGCACATTTTCAATGAAAGACTGGGATGAATTGTAGGTAGATTTCAATGTCTGATGGTCTGCAAAATCTGAGATTTATTTTATCTTATTTAATATCACTCTTTATTCCCCCCTGCTCTTTGTAGAACCAATGCAAAATTCAAAAATCTATCAACTGTATTGGTATCATTCATGTGTTTATTATTACACAGCTTTTTTTTGTAGATAACTGTCATGACTTATTTTTCTATTTTTCTTATGATACGGAAACGTTATCTTCAGTAGCTTTAAAGATTATTCAAAATTTAAAGCTTTTAAATTTAAACCTAATTTTAAACATGAAAACAATGAACTCCCACTATGAAAAGATGCCTCCTTTTCCAATATGCTGAACACCGTCTCTTCTCATATCTTTAAGGTAGTAAGTAGAGACAAGATTCACAGAACCTGTGTGGGACTCGAATGGCAAACTGGTCTGTGCAGTCTCTCTGCACAGGTGTGAATTTTGACCAAAGTACCGAGAATTTATTCAAATTTCTTTGCAGTTAGGACAGAGTCATCTGGAATTTACTCAGAGAAGGAAAATTGCATACACAACTAGTACATCAAGATAATTTTACTTTTAAAATGAGAGTCACAGCTTACGAATTTGAGATAACAGATGCAGCACTGCCCTACAGCAAAGTCTTGCTCTGCATATCATATGATTGTTATATTAGGAATATATCCTGCTTAAAAATAGGAATGTCTGTTGCACCAGTTTTGGTAGCAGAGAAGTAGAGATCATTATTAATATGAATATTTTTCGTGCAGTTTTCAGTCAATTTCAATGATCAAACCTACATCACTTGAGCCACCATGTCATACCCCTGTAAGCAGTGAGTATTAGCATATTCAAACAAAAAATCCTGATGAGTATTTGCACTGCATTGGCTCAGTAACACATTTGGAAACTGGCTGAAAGAGTAAGAGAGTCTGCCTGAAAGGATGGCTGTGTTTTGGCAGATGCCAATGTGTAAGCTGCCTTTAAAATTCCCATGGAACATCAGTGAAATGGAAGGTGTTAGTCTCACCAGTCTCGCTGTCCTGGCAAAACTGCAGTTGGGTGAATTGTGTCCTACATCTTTAAATTTCACTTGAAATGGGCCTCAGGAATGAATGTAAGCTTAGTGATATCATTTTTATGAAAACAAGACACTAGGAAATGTCCAAAATTTTCATAATATAGGTAAATTTCATTCTAAAATAATCTTTATTCAGATATTTGTCTGGTCCAGAAGCATACCTAATATAGACTGAACTGGCATTGAAACAAAAATCAGTGTGGCGTGACAAATGCTAGGCACTGCTCATTTCAGAGCTGCTTGCCTGCCACCAGTTCTGCTGCCAGTTGCAGGGCTCAGCACTGTACCCACCCTACCAGTACTGACACATTTTTACTTCTCTGAAGCAAGGTAAAGGGGCATAGTGGAAATGGTCCTTCTTGCCTCTTGCTCTGGTCCTTCTTGACTCTCAAAAATAAGTGAAATCTCTTGTCCCATGTAAATAATTTCATTCTCTCACCCCATTTCAATTTTCTGCTGCTGTCTGGAAGTCAATAGGAAGTTCTTATGTGAATTGCAGACAACTCCTGAGCAGCTGAATACAGAATTATTTCAAAATTGGTTTTAGTCTTAGAACTAATTGTTCTAACAGAGACTTGTGACTTTATGTCAGTACTGAGATACTTATGCAGCTTAATATAGGAGCTTGGTCATTACTGCTTCTATTAAAGAAAAATTTTTAATAGTGGGAACTGGTTCTATGTATAAACAGGGGAAGAAAAGATATTCTATCTATTGTATTTTTAAGACTTAGTTGTTAGTAATAGGTAAATATTTCAGTACTACAGTTGAACAGAGGAGTGTAGGTAAGTGAAATTTAAACTAAGTAAAAGGCCACAGTAAAATCTAGCTTGTGCAATCTGAAAAACTTGGGATCTCTACTAACAATGCAGAAGGAATTAGGCTGGTGAGGAGAGTGTTTTCTGAGCTTCTTGCCTTTAGCACAGGGGTTGAAACTCAATTCTTGAGGTCCCCTCCAACCCAAGCCATTCTATGATTCAATTCCTTAGCAGCACTCTGGCTCCCAAACAGCTCACTGAAAACTAAGAAATGTCACATCAATTAACTCATAATTGTGGGCAATACTTCATCTTCTTTCCAGAACCTTTCCTGACGTAAGTTCAGTTTGCTTAGCTAGCTGGTATTTTACCATGCCACCAAACTATACTGAATGATAGGTTCGGGGAGTTATGATTCTCCTGATAAAATAAAATTAAAAGAATCCAGTAGTCTTGAAAAATAGAATTTCTACCACCAAGAAAATGTGATTTTCTTTCTTCTGCTGACTTTCTAAAATTACTTCTCTTACCCTAGTGAGAGTACAACAGGAGAAAAAAAAAAAAAAAAACTATTTGAAAAGATACACTTGGTAGGATTTTCTTTTTTCCCATTTCTTGCATGTCGTTCCTCCTGGAACAGGCAGACTTCCAGCTGGAATGTTGTTTCTTAAATCCCAGGCCACCACAGCTGGGCAGCAGGTTCTAAAAATGACCAGCTTCACAATCTAGGAGCCACGAAAAAAAGACAGATAGGACAAAACTTCACTAGTTCACTCAACATTGATGTCTTTTTCAGCTTAGCATCTGATCCAAAATCCACCTATGACTCAGAAGTATGAAAATGGAATTTCAGTCGGATTTGGGATAGTAAGTATGACTGAGTGCTAGCAATTGTTGGGAAAAGATGTAGCCAGGTGGTCTGGTAGAACTGCTTATGCACAGTCTAGCAATAATCAACTTAGTTGCAAGATGAGCAGTCCTAACCTCAGGATGAGAGACAAGGTGCCTCAGCCCCAGCTTGACTGAAGAGTGCACGTTCTAAGCTAGGTTGAACAGCTTGTGACTTCCAGGGAAGCAAAGAGACTGAAGACAGTCAGTGTCATTTTTGTGAGAGAGTGTAGAAAGAATTTACTCAGAGAAAGGGTCTGGAGAAGGCTGATTACACTTTCTGAGTGTGGTTCATTGCCTTAGAACAGTACATTTTTTTAGCAGCTGCTCTATAAATTCCATCTTTTTCCCCACTGAATCTAAAGCTACATAACAAACATTGCAAATAGATGAAATAAGGAACAATAATTTTAAAAACATTCTTTATTTCCAACCAATTGTCTGGGATAATGGTACATCACAAATAGATAAATTCACCCTCCTGATGTTCTGGATTGGGCCTGAGAACAGATGAAACCTATATTACCTAAATTTAAAGTAGGCAAATGGATATCACATTACTGAGCTGGACTGTTAGCCTAACCTGAACCTGTCAAGGTTTCAGACATTTTTTTTCTCCCTCAAATTCATGCTTTGGTTTTAGGCTAAAGCAGAAATATGTGAAATAAAAAATGACCAGGGAACGACACTTGTTGAAGATGTTTGAAGATGTAGAAACTGCCCCAAATCTCCTCTCGGGAACTTGCTTCTGAGCTTCCTAAGTTTAATTTTCAGGCCCTAATTTTCCTGCTTGCCTTTTCAAATCAAACACCAACCTTCTCAAGGCTTCAGGAAAGCAAATAGATTTGCAAGTTTGTTTGTGTACAGTGTTCACTTCTCCAGCAAATGGTAGCTTCAACAAATTGTTCAATCAAGAACAAAAGGAAGCCTGGTAATTATTTAAACAAAGTCTTTCCTTTTTCCCAGCAGTTAAAATTCTGGCATGCGGTGCTTACTGTTTCACAGGAAAGTATCCAACTCCTCTTTCCTGCTTCTGTGTGGTCTGTCAGATCGTTATCTAGAGAAAAGTGCATAGCAACTTGCTGCTCAGCCACTCCATGGACAACCCCTTGGGAGGGATTAGATATATCCAAATCAGAGACTCTCCTGCATTGCTTTTCCCCTCCCGTGTGACAACTCTACTTTCTAAATACGTGAAACTGTTCTAAGCAGGCTAGCTGGGGAGGCTGCTTTGATGTCCTGCCATCACACTGAGCTGTGGAAAGCCTTCTTGTTGTCTTATGTAGGGAGCAGTTGAGGATATCAAAGGAAGATGAGATGTTAAATTTTTATTGATGAATGTTTAATAGTCTGGGTTGTAAGCTGTCATGAGTAATGCAGCAAAAGGATTCATTCTGAATCTCGCTGTTTGCCATACAGTGCCTGAAAGTGATTAGTCTTTAAAGAGTACAAATCTTTATTTTTTTTTCCAGCAGTTTATTTTCTGCAGCAGATTAAAAGAAATCTATTATAATACTTAAGAGAGAGTCAAGTGGGTGCATTAGGTTAATACACCAGTCTTACTCAGCTTGAGACCTGAGTTTGAATCAGGTTTACAGCAAAAAAGCAATGAATTTAGCACCATTTTCTCAAAGCCCACTAACGTGACAAGATTGGCCACATCTCACTGGGCACAAGGTCACACATCTCAGGAGGTGCAACTTTATACCTCGTAAAACATGAAGTATGTTAATTGAGTAGTGTGCAGAACCACTGGGCACAGTTCCAAGGACACAGTCAGAAGATTGCTGAGGAGTGATCTGTTGCCCTCCTCTCCCTACATCATCAGGACAAAAACCCACGAGCTCCATATTACTTCCCAAAACACCGAAATTTTGAAATAAAAATAACCATAAGCATTTTAAGACCACGATTCTCTCCTCTCCAAGCTCCTTATTGAAAAACATTGAAAAAATATGCTTAATATGGCACCTAATGCACGCTTGGAAAATAAGCCTAATATGGGATATTCTAAGGAACAGTGTGGGATGAGTATCATGAAACTAAATCTTGTAACTAATCCTTCTAGAGATACAGAATGATCCAGGCACGTTCCTGGGACAACAGAGAGTACATGAGGACCAAGAGAAGGAGGGGAGAGGTGAAATCCTTGCAGGAGATCGTGTGTGTGGTACATGTTTCTTTACCCTGTCAAGTAATTATGTACAGATAGCATATGTCTGATAGGTCTGGGTGATGCATGATAGATCTTCAGGAGACAAAAAGGTTTCCTATACTAAACATGAGTCATAAGCAAACTTTGGTTAAATGTGAGGTCCAGCAGTTCACAGTTATAATTTAAGATACTCAAGTTTTAGTATGCACAAATGCAGTTGTGAGAAAGATGCCAAATAAGATGGCCTTAGGTCCCGGCATTCAATGCATTTTGTTGAACTTTGCTCCACGTAGAAAATAGCTTGTATCATCCTTGAACTGTTCTGCCCTGTACGGAGTTTTTTGGATTACAAAAAAAAAAAAAAGATTATCCTTCATGATTCCTAATCAGCTCTTGATCACAGCTAATTCAGTGATTTTTGACAGTCTGAGAAGCATTTGTATGCTGTGAATCCATATTTATCCACTGAGAAATTGAATAAGATACCGCACTCATCTCCGCCTAGATTTCTAAGCAACCATCAGCTAGATAATGGGCTTTGTTCACTACTTTCTGAGCTGGTGATGAAAAGCTTTCTTACCCTGAGGTCATATTAGCAATAGGTTAACCTTCTAAGGACTGATGCTGTCAATGTGTTTTTCAAAAAGATCTTTTTTTTTCTTTCAACCATTCTAAAAAAGAGCATGAAACATGTGTTGTTGATGAGGTATTCTAGAAAACTTGTGTCTTGTCCTACACACCTACAATGTTTGGTTTGCACATTTGTGCAAAAGCTGGGACAGTTTTTTGGTGTAGGCACCAAGTCTAATTTAAAATCAATCTACATAAACACTTGGACTGTTGTTATTACTAATAGCTGTTGCTAACAAAAAGGTGTTTTTATAATAATGCTTTCCAAGTACTTCCTCACAAAGACAACCATTGCCAAGTATTTCTCTGATTTTTGAGAAGACAACTGGAAGTTAGAAAAAGGAAAAAAGCACATCTTAGCCCAAAATTATCTCCTTAGAATCTTTCTCAAGCACAGTGAGCAGCAGACAGTGTACTTCTTGACAGAATAATGGAGCTTTTCCAAAACGCGTCAGATAAGGATATTCAAAAATGTTTTGTTTCAAGAATTACTTTGGATTGAAAACTATTTCAGAGTGGAAAATATTTAAGCAGGTAGTCCCAAAACAAATGTCTCATTTCACAAAAATCTATTAATCCTTCCAAAAAAACATTGCACGTTGTTATTCCTACCTTGGTTAACTTATTTTGCTGTTCCCTTGAGTTGGATGCCCTGTCTCAGTGTGTCTCCCTGAGTGCTCAGGTCTGCCCAAGACTAACTGTGGCAAATGCACTGCAGTGGCTCAGCAGTAGGGAACATGTAAGCACTGTGGCAGTTTCTGTCACAGTAGTAAAGCTTTTCTTTTGCAATGCCTCATTCCCATGATTCTTAAATCTGTTCTTGTTTACTACCCATCTTTCAGTTTTCCTTAAAAAAAAATGCTTGTGACTTTCCAGCTGCTTTCCAAATAACTGGAAAGTTATGTCCAATGCATTTCTGTGAATGAGAGTTGGGCTGTTGTTCCTTTTACCATCTTGGCTCTTTCTAAAGCTGTGGTGTCATCATATACTAACTGGTGTATTACATCTATTACTTCATACTATCTAGCGTGGATCTGCTGGCGAATATTTTATCTTATTCTAACTTTCCTTAAAACATTTTTAGAACATAGCTGCTAATACACATCAAGAACATTCTTTTTCTCAGCTGCCCAGTACTGCCAGTTATGACCGGGAAGCCCAAGGTGTGCAGGTGCTGAACTCATCTCAGACTCTGATCCCAGAGATTTTTATATGTTGCATATTGGTTACAACATTCTTCACAGTCTTTTTTGACTGTTATATACAAATATCACTTCTTTGTCAAGAACTTCTAAGTGATACACAAGTAAATGCTTAGATCTTAGTATTTTAGTTATTATATTCTGCTTAAGTTATTATTTGCAATATCTATGTATTAAACACCATGCAAGGTCATACAATGTAAGCCAATAGCTAACCTTGATAGATGAAAACAGCGCCCTTGCAAACACTTCCCAAAATGATCAGTCGCCTCTGCCACTACTCTTGTTTTAATGCTAATGGTTTTGGTCCTCTGGAGAACTCTGAGTGTTCATGGTTTCAAATAAGAAAGTGATCATGAAAGAACTGCTGCAGCTTCAAAGAGTAATTACTGGGCCCTGTCTTGCTTTGAGAATTGTTCTTTTACTTTTTCCATTTTAACTCTGACCTTAAGTAGAAATTTCTGGTTAAAGGAGTCCACTGGACAGTGTTGCCCCTTATCATCTGATTGTTAGAAGTGGGTGTTCCAGAGGGCTCTATGGAAGTTATTGAAAATACTCAACCATCTAGGAACTAAACAAGATGAGGTCAGGCCCATGCACTCAGATCAATTCCATCACAACATTTCTCTCTTTCCACCAAATCACCCCCCCAGTTCACAGCACTACAATTGTGACACCACTGGAATATAGTAGAATTCTGCTGTTTTTTGCTTTTTGTATATTCATATATACCAAGACTTCTGTTCAGTGTTTGATTTTTAAGAAAAGGTGTAAACATAGCAGAACTCAAAGACTTTTGCTAAACAGGACTGAGCAGTTTATATCAAGGATGCTTCAGTCTCACCCTCATTTCTAGTAACACTACTCCTATACAGAAATTAGGCAAAAAAGTAATTATTTTTAAGATTAGGTTATACAGTCCTCTCACTGCAGGTATCTCACCCAATAGGCAAAGTAGAAAAAGGTGTCATAGAATAAAATAATTAGAGGAAAAATAGTGTTTATCCATTCATTTTCTTGGTTTGCTAATAAAAGGCTGTATTTCTGTATTTAAAAACAACAGTGTGCTTTAGTTAGGTAGGAGTATTTTTTAAGCCTTTTTGGTTTTGCTATATGTGTGTATGCTGAGCAAATTTTAACTGCATGTATAATAATGCTTTTAAGCACTTTCTCAATTTAGTGAAATAATTGATACGAATCTCTAGAGTGAAGTCTGATAACATTTTAGAAGCATGGGTGAGCCTTGAAATTGGCGAGTAAAAAAATTTAAATGTGTAAAAGGAAAATGTGGCAGCTTTTAGGTTACTGGAAGAATTTTCAACACCTTGTCTAAGTGTATGTCTACAAGTACAGCATGCAAAGAGGACCAACCTCTGGAGCTGCTGTGTCTGACATAGCATGCATCTAAATCATTGTGCCTGAAGTCTGTACCACCTACAGGAAGGGCGAGTTTATAAGCTGGTGTGAGGATTTTCCACTACCATCAATGAAAATATAGCTGGTTTTACGAAGTTCAGATTTCTTAGGGTGACCTAACAGCCTCTTCAATCAGCATTGCCTTGTCTTATAATGTTTGTCCTGCTTCCTTTACATGCATCCACAGCCCAGCTGGCTCTGGCCTTAGATTTGTAACAAGCATGGTCTGGGTTTCGTAACTACTCACATTCATTTAGTAATTGCATATATTATATTATATATACATATATATATACGTAATATATAAATGTATATTATATATATATATAATTAAGGAAGAGAAATGCCTGTGTTTTGAAGTAAGGAATTCTGCTGACACTACGGATTCTGAAAGCACAATGTGCTCGATGAAAGTACTTGAACCTTGAAATAGAAATATAGACCTCTTAATTAATCTCTCTGCTATTCTATAAAGTGCAAAGAAAACTAATACAGAGAATTTCCCTGCTAATTACAAATGGTATATGTGTGTGTTTGAGTGTATGATGGGGAGGAGAATGTTGCACCAGGTCAACACAATATTACACTTCCTACATAATTATGTAGGAGGGGTAGGTTTATTAGGCTGCAGAAAGCCATTATTTGTGTGAGTGGAATCTTTATTGGAAAACTACCTTTTAACATTGTTCTTTTTAAAGTTGTAGTGGAATACCTAGACAAAATCTGTTCTTTAATAAATGTAAGGATGTTGAAATTGCTTCCTTTTAAGGTAGTACTGTTAAGAGTAGAAATCATAATTAAAGGTATTATATCCTTTGGCGTTTAGGTCACCATTTCCAGGCACTGCTTACATTCTTTCCTTTCATGACGCTTAGCTGAAACTCGCAGTGTAAAATGGGCAATTTCTTGTTGCCCTTAAGCCACTCCTCATGCTCTCCAAGGCAAGAGGGGCAGGTCAGTGAAAGAGGTCCCCTGGCTGCTTCTAGTTTGTGGGTCATCATTTAATCCTAATGGTCACAGTGACAGTGTCTAGGGGTCTCTGCCAGTGATTGTTCCCTGAGCTGCAGTACCCTTGCAAATTCACATTTCGTACGTTTAGGACATCTAAATGGAGTAAATCCTATCCGCATAACAAAGGGAAGACTTTCGATGTTTGAATCTTTAAGCACTTTCAGCAAGGCTCTTCTAGCATTCACCTCTGCTTTATTCACCTGCCTAGTACATGCTTTGTGACATATAAAAGTTCCTGCCCGCTCCCATCCTTCATTTTTCTACATGATTTCACCTCCCAAAAAGGGCACTCAACAGATGTTTTTTCAGGAACATATGGGTGACCTGTACCACTGTCACAATCTATTCTCTTCCTGCCTGATGACTTCCATGACCCTGTTGCAGTCAACTCAGACCTTCTTGGCAGTTTCTGAAAGGAAGTGATTTACTGAAAAGATGTGACAATATAGGCATCAATTACCATAACAAAGGCTGCGTCAAGTAAAACCACTTTGCCCTGTGCCATGAGTCTGAATGACAGATGATGATGCAGTTTAGACTGAAACACAGAAGTCCCTTAACTTACCTGCTTTTGTGTAACCAGTATTTGGTTTACGTCCAAATCCCATTTCTAATCTTTCCCTTTTGGAAAACAGAATGACCCAGAAAATTTGCTGGCTTTTACTGCTTATTTACTACTGAGGTTGTTATGAGAAAGTAGAAGGGGTTTTGTCACAGGAAAATATTACTAAGAGAAGATATGGCAGAGGACCTTTACTGAGAACTTCCAACTTAAAGCAGCCAGCCTCAGACACAAGGAAGCACTGGCAGCCCTTCTGCAAGGGGATGACACACTTCCCCATCATTAAATGGACTAGACTGCATGATTAACTGCCCTACTGGCTAAACATATTGCCGAATAATAGCTGCTACTTGGATGTGGTGTGTGGTCTTCCTTGGGAGGAAGGATGGAGTACAGGCACTATAAAATGGAGATGGGCTAGGCTATATTTCTTTGGGCTGGTACACATCATTCTGTTGGAGGAGGCTAACAGCAACTATAGTCTGCTGGTGCTTAGATGTTCTCTTCCTGAGGAGTATCAGGGTTGAAAGACAGGATAACCTGTTCTCTTTTGGTATAATGGTTTCAGTTTATCTTCTATAGCATCTAAAGGCACAGTCAGAACACAGCTTGGCAGGGTTAGTACTTCTTTAGTGCATTGGGGCCTATAGGACTGGATGCAGCTTAGGCCAGGGTACTGGAAGTTGTATGAACTATAGAACTGCTCCAACGGGATATACCCTGGATATTAACAGAGGAGAAACTCAATATCCTTTTCTCTTTTAGCAAATTTGTCTGCCCTTCTTCCCCATTTTATCAGCAGTGCTTTTTTACAAATCACATTTCACGATCTTTGAATGCATCTGATTTTTCCTTCTTTTATCAGAATGTTTCGCAGTCACAAATTCTGTGATCTGTACATTCCTCAGGATAATAGTATTAAACAATCTAGGAGGAAAATGCAAGTTAATGTAATCTGCCTTTTGAATGGAATATTGGCAGAATGGGATGTGTTGAGTCTTGCTTTTCTTCTGCCCCGCAGGGGAGAGACTGAATTAATTCATCATTTTGCTTAAGCGTGGAAGAGGCTATCACTAAAAAAGTTTAGAGGAAAGAGAGCTAGAATGATAGGACAAAATCATTTAAATCATTTGGGCTCATCATCATAAAAAGTGAAATTTGTTTTCATTGATCTTCAGAGCACATGGATTTCATGACTCCTCATCAACTCTTTTGCTGCACATAATCACAGTACACAGAATCACAGAATCACAGAATGGCCAGGGCTGGAAGGGACCACAAGGATCATGAATCTCCAACCCCCCTGCCACATGCAGGACCACCAACCTCCCCATTTAATTTTTTTTTATATGCCCTATGTAACTTGCAATGTTTTGATATTTTCTTTCTATCACGTTTTTCTCTGTTCCTTTCCAAGGAAGCAACAACTATTTAAATAAATACATACACGTCAGAGTAAGCTGGCCTCCAGAATAGCAATGCCAGCTGTTGCAGACCTAGCAAAGGGATCCACCAGAATCGATAAGCACATTCTTATGAAAAAGAAGGGGGATTAAGAAGTGAAGTAACAACACCTGGCATTCCACTTGGAAAAAAACCAAAACAAAGCAATGCCAGGGGTTGTTATAACGAATAAACGAAGGAGTGCAGGCAGGCTGCTGCAAGCAGGCAATCTGTGAATCCAGTCAGAGGACGTAGCCTTTGTCCTGAAGTAGGGCTCAGAGATTTCTACTCCTCTTGCCTTCTTCTGAGACAAAGTGCTAGTTACTGCTTTGTGACATTACTTTTCCAGCCACCAAACTGGGACAGGGAAATAAAAGGAATAGTTATGCAGGTGACATAGCTACACAGGCTGGCAGAAAGAATGCTTCTTATTGGGATATAATGTCAGAATCAATAAGTGAACATAAAATCTTGAACCTGGATTAGGGATGACTTCTGCCTTTCATTTTGTGCCACGACAAAACTTCGTCAGTGACTACATGGTCCTAAACAGGTCTCTGAAAGGGGATTCTCAATACGGGGACTCAATTTTACACAGTAAGCACAACTGTGAATAGAAAGACTGTTCCGATGTTCCTCCAAAACAGGACTGGAGTATAGCCAGCTCTCCAGCTCACTGTCAGCCTCACTTGCCTTCATAAAAGTCAAAGATGAGCCACTAACAACTATATGCCTGTATCAAATTGTTAAGTAGGATTCACACATAAGCTTATGTGAAATATAAGGTTCATTATGTGGGAGAAAAGAAAATAATTCTCGTATCTGAAAGGCTGATGAGAAGAAGGCCTACTTCTTCATCAAGGATCATGAAGATGTTTCAAGCTTAATGCAGCACCCATCAATCATTAGATAACTCTTGCTACCTTGACAAGAGTTGACATCTAAGTGGCATACAGAGTCAAGCCAGGCAGAGACAACCACTAGGATGAGAATTAGAATTCCTCATATAAACTAAAGTATAAGAAACCCTGCTAAGAAGATAGGTGAGTAGGGAAAAGGAATCCTTGGATCTGGATGGTGCCTCATGCAGGCTGTGATTAAGCCTGCAGCTTCTTGCCCAAGGGTCTCTTGTCGGTGTACCCTGGTACCGGAGCCTGTCTTGAAAGCACCATTTAGGTAATATCAGTTGGATATAATGGTTGACAGAAAAGTCTTCAGAATTTCATCTCAGTGTAGGTGGATCTACTGTGAGGTTTTTTTTCTTTTCTTTTCTGTAATGTGTGTTGTCACCCAAGTAAATATTTCCATTATTTTAGGATAAATAAAGACTTGTCTTTACCTTTCCCTTGATCTGACTCGTAGCACCACAAACTCAGGGTAAGAGGGGAAAAAAACAACAAAGCATTAAGGTCTTGCTCTCAAATCTATCATTGTCAGTGGGAGTCTTTCTCTTCATGTAAAATGATTTCAGGATCAGGCCCTAAGCTGTTATGTCTCTGTATACAAACATGTTTCTGTGTCTGTGTGAATATGTGCTGACGTGTGGATGCATATAATGCTTTGTGTATGTGTGCATATATGTGTATATTTACATACACATTCTCACAAACACAAATATATATTTAAGATTTACTGTTCTGGAAAATCTGGTGAATAATGTAAATGATTAAACAGATGCCTCGCAGAAAATATTGTTCAGACCTCCTCATTTAAATTCAGCCTCTTATTCACACTTGGTAATACATTCTAGTGTATGAATTATGGATTCCTGTTTTTATCTCTCATACTACACATGAATGTTTGATAAAGATTGTTTCCAATATTATATTTTGTCAGAATGCTTATCTAAAATTCAGTCAGAAATGCTTTCCAGTAATTATGCATTGACTTAGCACTAAAAAAAAAAAAAAAAAAAAAAAAAAAAAAAAAAAAAAAAAAAAGATATTATCATTGTTTTTTCCTGAATATTTGTGCTAAGTAAGACTAAGAGGCTAACAGGATGTGAAGACAAAATTCCTTATTTATACTCCACCCAAATGGAGCCAAGGCAACTACAGTATGTTTTTCACACTGTTCTACAAATGCTTCAGCCTCACTGCTTTGTCTTGTGAGGAAAAAAGCTGCTTTTATGCTAAATTATTTGTAATGACTTTGTGAAGTGTATTAATGTCCAGAAGGGATCTGGATTCACACTGGATAAATATCAAACAATATCTAATTTACCTCCTTGGGGAATTAGGATAGACTTATTACCTGGTTCCTAGGAAAGAAAGAAAAAGATACGCCAGTGTCCATAATAATGTTTGTATTTATTTTCTTTTGCTGTTTGTGAAATTGCAGGTTCTGAGGAAAAAGTCTGCATGTAAAAAAAAATGTATTTTTCTCTTTTAGCAGAAAACCTATGTCATGACCTATAATGCTACCCAATCTTCCCCTTCTTTTGTGCAGGGTTATCTTCAATTTTAGCAGGCTATGCTGGGGTCAGATGTTCAGAAGGGAATGTTTCTAGCTATATCTTCATTCACAAGGAGAGTACCACAGTGGGCGTGCATTTGCAGCTTGGAGCAGTAGCTGCTAAGAACCTGTTAGTTACAGCATGTGAGTGGGGAAGTAGCATTACCACAGATTAGTCTAGTTTCGTGACCCCCTGTCATGAACTGACATGCGTTAAGTATGCTGCTGGAGTGCATTTCCCACATAGCTGCATTTGGGAGGATTTGGCTCACTTCAAGAGCCAACCACAGTGCAGTGAATGGGGAAACTGGAAGACTCACTTTAAAAGGATAAGCCCCATCTCAACTAAAATGCTGGCCTAGATTCACCCATTGAATCCAGCAAGCTTAGGATCACTCCTCACAAGAAGCTGTGAGTTTTTCTTTCCATCAGAACTGAGTTAGGTGAGACTGAGGCACCACTCAAGCGTGATTACTGGTGTGAACTTTCTGTGCAGGAAACATAATCATGTTGAAGAAGATGAATGTAGTAACTCATCTTCTTGACTGCGTGTTACTCTTAGTTGGGGAAACATAGAAAATTGTCTAGATAGGCAATAAAGTCTCTTTAATTCTCTCAATCTGTGATGCAAAAAATCCAACAAAAACACTGTGTGTGTTTTAAAAACTAGAGAAATTGTGGAGTAATACAGGAATGCTGCCTTTGCCTTCTGAAAGATGAGCAAGAATAATTGAATCTTTTTTGCCTTTCTGTCTGCTACTCCAAAATCTTCCTGCTGCAAATCTAGCTTGTACTCCACAGCATACAGTCAGCTGCAAGGCAGTAAAACCAGTTCTGTTTACAGAAAGACCCCATTTCCTTTTCCAAGTGCAAATCCCATTCCTTCATTTCTGTTCATCTGCACATTCTCCTAGCATTACTTGAAATTCTTTCATAATTATATTGAAAGCTCAAAATGCAGTGTTAAGAAAAGATTTGATCCATAGTGGAGTGGCCAAATGTTGACAAATTTCAGACATTTTATACAACAAATCACATAAAACAAATCATTATTAATCTATCTTGGATACATATGTGCTCTCTATTACCAGAAGAACTAGACATTCTTTACTCTTTACAGTCTTTACTCACAGTCAGTCCTTACAACATGCTATAAATGCTATAAAACTCTATAGAGCTGGTAGAAAAATGCTGTACAAGCATTGGCTTGTCTAAGGTCACACATATACACCACCCCCAAAAAAAAGAGAACGCAGTGGAATGAAGTCATGAATAATCCAGAACATTTGGATGAGTGAATTGAGTGCACCCTCAATAATTTTGCAGATGACACCAAGCTGGGGAGAAGTGTTCGTCTGCCTGAGAGTAGGAAGGCCCTGCAGAGGGATCTGGACAGGCTGGATCACTGGGCTGAGGCCAGTGTGATGAAGTTCAACAAGACCAAGTTCCAGGTCCTGCACTTTGGTCACAACAACCCCATGAAACATTACAGGCTTGGGGCAGAGTGACTGGAAGGTTGTGCAGAGGAAAAGGATCTGGGAGTGTTGGTCGACACTGAGCTGAACATGAGCCAGCAGTGTGTCCAGGTAGCCAAGAAGGCCAGTGGAATTCTGGCTTGTAACAGAAATAGTGTCACCAGCAGGAGCAGGGAAGTAATCAGCCTTCTGTACTCAGCTCTGGTAAGGTCACATCTTGAATATTGTGTTCAGTTTTGGGCCCCTCGCTACAAGAGAGGCATTAAGGCCCTAGAACATGTCCAGAGAATGGCAACAAAGCTGTGAAGGGTCTGGAATACAAGTCTGATGAAGAGCAGCTGAGGGATCTGAGGTTGTTCAGTCTGGAGAAGAAGAGGTTGAGGGAAAACCTCACAGATCTCTACAACTGCCTGAAAGCAGGTTGTAGTGAGGTGAGGGTCAGTCTCTTCTCCTGGCTAACAACAATAGGATGAGAGGAAATGGCCTCAAGTTGAGCCAGGGGAGATTCAGGTTGGATATTAGGAAAACTTTATTTTCAGAAAGAGATTAGGCATTGCAACAGGCTGCCCAGGGAAGTGGTGGAGTCACCATCCCAAGTGGTGTTTAATGAAAGGGTAGATGAAATACTTAGGGATATAGTTTAGTGGGCAATATTGACTGTCGGTAGACTAGATGATCTTAGAGGTCTTCTCCAAACTTAATGATTCTATGATTCTGTGGATAGCAGATTAGTAACCCAGACAACTTCTCTAAAGAAGACAGAGGATAGCATGAGTGCTCTATTTCTTCAGTAGTGCTTGGTAGCATTCTGTATGCATATCCGTATGTATTGGAAATGCTAAGTCACGGCTTGAAACAATGATTGAGCACCTGGTAGGAAGGCAGGGCCAACCCAGGGGAGCTTAGGTGCGTGCAGTGCAGCTGATTGATCGGATGGGAATGGAGCCAGGATCCACCCCTTCTCAGACCTCATGTAAAAGTTGGCAGGGGAGTCAAGGGTATCTTGCTAGAGTTCTCTGTGTACCTGAGGCCTTCTGAAGGTAAGCAGCTTCTTTCCCTTATTTCTGTGCCCATGGCTGTTGCATTTGAGTAAATCCTCACTTGTTGTAGCCTGGGATCTTATTGCTCTGCTGTCCTTGTTGTGCTTTCCATTGTGTTACACTGTTAAATAAAAAAGGTGAATCTTGTGCCCCTGTTTTACATGTATCAGGCTGTGCAATTGCCATTCCACAAAAAAAAAAACAAAAAAAATTTAGTCATTTCCAGTTGGTGTATCACATTTCTTTCTTAACTGTTACCATGTTTTCCAAAAGTTTATTAATTCAGATTACATCATAGTGTGTTGTTTTCTAAATTAAAGCAAGTAGCTAATAGAGCTAATAAGTGTTTGATTTTCACAGACTTAATTTGTCAGTAATGGTTTTTATGAGCATTTCTGTTTATTTTTATTTTGAATTAATTCATACAGTTAGGGAAGCCCTAGAAATCTGCCAGAGTAGAGAAGGAATGGTTTTCTACATTGTGATGAAGTGTAAAGAACTATCCTAAGTGTAAGTGACATACCTTTTATGACTGATGAGGTCTTATTCTTTAAGAAGAAGAGAAAATTTCTAGCTGTAAATTTATTAGCTGGCATATCTCTATCCTGTCCTCTAATACTTTTGCCTTGAATTCTCTCCACACCACTTAAAGACCTCAGTCAAATCCAGCTGCTTGAACACCCGTGTTTGTACATGGGGAATCCTGGCTGCAAGGCTCCTTTAGAACCAGTGGAGTTGCAAAGCTAGTGTGATCACTTTTCATTCAACTGCTGTGGTGGGAAGTTGAGAAATATCTAAGGTGAGGATGAGTGCTTTAAGTGATGCAGTAGCCCTAATGACTTTCTGGATGTGACTATTATACAATATGCTTAACTCTTTCTGTACAGCATTGAGAAGACATTAACACTTTTCGATGTAATAATATGATGACAGAATTTCTGTCTATATTTTCCAGAGGCATGTCCTTCAGGGAGTGCCACAGCTAACATAATGTTAGCAGATCTGTGTGTGAGTTTACATGTGTCTATCCATCTGTTTAATAAATGCTTCTCATCAGTTACTCCAGCTAAGGGAATTATTCTGCCCCATATGGCCATCGGTATGACACATTTCAAGACAAAATACTACATATTTGAAGTGTCAAGTCCTTTAAAAAAGTACACTTTGTACTACTTTTGGATATCCACGGATACAAGAACAGATGCCGCCAGTATCTCTCAGGAAATAATTGAGGCATGAAAATAGTTATTGAAGTCAGTACTTTAACCTTGCAACCTACAGAAGTCATTGTGTCTACAGCTTAGGTATGACCTACCCTAGTGGTCTTAGGGGAAGACTTCATGTTAAATAGCCATTATGTTTGTTGAAGACATTCTTGGCATTAATCAGGTGTTTCCCACAGTGTGACTTGCAATGTCTAGCATTGACAACTCGTTAAAGTCAGTAAATAATTCTAGCTGTGGATCTTATGTGTCTGAATAGATGACTGAGTATACACAGAAATAGAGTTTATAGGCAGTGGAAAAAGGCCTGTTTTTTGGTTGTTTTTTTTTTTTTTGTGTGTGTGTGTGTGTGTGTGTTTGTTTTTAGTTGCATCACTCTGTATTTTCCTCTTTCATTTAGGAAATGAGTAAAATATTTCTAGTATCGGGCCATATCCTCAGATGGAATCTATCCATACCATTCCAGATAGGAGTAAAATGGAATTAGGGGATTTTACACCAGAAAGAATCATGCCCCACGCACCAGTAATTTATCCACTATATTTTTTGCATCAGTAACTGTAAGAAATCATTATTGGTTCCTCTTCTACTGCATATTTGTACTGTGGTTAAAGATGAGTTACTGCACAGTTTGGGTTAATGGAGGCATATTCCCCTGAGACATAAGTACATACTAGCTATAAGATGGGGATGGGTACTTTATTATGGTCTGTGACTGATTTCAATGCTGCTTTATCATCTGCTAGCATGCGCGCAGAAACTAATAAGCTATTCACTGCTTTTTGCCCTTGAGGGCAGCTTTCAATAAGGAAAGTCATTGATTTCTACACAGACCATAAGACATTCCCTGTATCGTTCCATCCCCAGTGGTGCATTCTGCAGGGGAAACCAGTCATTTTGGTTACACATGCGTACATGCACATACACTAGCCAGTAATAATCTTTCTTAGATGCCCAGATATTTATTTTATCTCCATTAGAAGAACTATTTCTATTTTCCTTTTCTGCAACCTTGTCAATTTTATTAAAAATGCTTTTGTATAAGGTCTCAGCACTATATAAAGCAGAGAATGCTGTTTTGTTTTTTCACTCTTGGTTTTTCAGTTTTTCATTTTTGTTTTTACTTTTTTCTCTTCTTATCTCTTTGACTTTTTCTTTTCTTTTTTTACTTCTTTCCCTTTCACTTCATTTCTTTCTAGCAGCATGCTTCTACTGTATGCATCAGCAGCTGGCCATCACTGCCACTCTGTCACACAGCCCCAGCAGGGAGCTTGGAGACCGAATTGCAATAATGTGTATAATCATAGCCAGTGCCTTTTAGGTTACTCGCTTTTCTTCTAGGCCTGAGAGTGTTTCTGTTATAGCATTCTGTGGTTCTGCCTTCAATTTTTTTTTCTATTTTATAGACCAAGAATACTTAAACTTTGCAACTTAGCTCGCCATATTTAAGATATAAATGACACAATGTGGATTATTGTGGTTTTAATCACTGCCACTGTCGTCTTCTCTTTTTCTGGTACTATGCTTTAAATTTACTAATAAGTTTCTAAATCCTATGGGACCAAAAGACACAGATATTAGCCGCTATGAAGAAGACTCATGCAGATTTCAGAGGGAGCATACTGTTGTCCTCCAGCTGAGGATCAGGCTATCTTGAAGATATCTCCTACTTCATTTTCTCCTCTGTTCAGCAAACTGTCTTAGGGAAAATAGCTGACATGCCAGCTACTGCCTTCTCGGCTAGGAAGGAGTAAGGAGCAGAGATAGTGCAGCAGCTTATCTTTCCCTCCTGTTCCCTCTTCAGTCACCTGGCAAAAGTGGCAGAGGGGTTAGCTCGTACCTCATAATGCTTAAGGCAATGAGAGCATCCTGACCTGTCTGGAAAATTGGCCTGTAATGGCCAGAAGCATCTTCACTTCACCTGAAATCCTAGTGAAAACAACTTCTAGGCCACTTGGGCACAGAAAAAATGCTGACCTAGAGAATTTTCTTCCAGTGGAGTAAAGGAGTTTTTAACAACTTTAGAGGTTTATATCTGTTCTATGTATGCCTTTACATTACTCCATGAACTTGACAGTATCTATAACACAGCTAAATTTTAAATAAAACAATTTAAAATGTTTTAGACAAAAAGTCTTCTCAGGTGCAGGTAAGGACTCCCTAAAATATTTTATTTTCCGTAAGAAAAAGCCAATTTAATTTCTGAACAAAATATTGAAATGAAATAAGCAAGATGCTCTGGGAAGTTCTCATTCAGCGATTTCTTTAATTCCCTTAGAGCATTTCTTAAAAAGCCTTGAAATTATACCTTTGTCTTAGAAGGTTCACAACAGAAAAAAATCTGATTAGCATTACTGCAAATATTTTTGTAATTGTGGTGTTGAGAAAGAGGGGGAAAAAGATGAGAACTATCCCAGCTCATAAATTATCAGTAGAAATCTGCTTCTCCAAAGTCAATATCGAAAGATGAGTACTTCTTGATGTTGTCTCTAAGCAAAGCAGCTAAATCTCTGATTGCCAATTAAATCATTGTGAAAAGCCCTTAAAAAAGCACCCCCATGTCTGACTAACAACTCATATCTCAATGGCTTTCATAATTGAAAGTAGAAGAGATTAAATTAAGAAAATATTGGAGTTAATGTGTGACAAAAGATTTATTTTGTCTGTTTATAATGGTATGAAAATCAAGAAGTTGTCTTCCCTGGTCGTGAGAGGGTAGAAATGTAAATACCTGTAAGAACATATGTTTTAAGGTACTAACTGCACATCCTCAGACGGTTATCCATCCAGAAAAGTATCTTGTATCCTCCAAAGGACAAATTTGCCTTATTTGCTTATTTTGTCTGGTTTTATTAAAGATGTTTAATTCTAGCCATGTTATCCATTAATATCTGTCTCAATGGATCTAGGGGTAAAAAGCTGGAAGTTCATACATTTGTCTTCCAGCTAGGACACATGTTCCAATTTCCCTTTCTGCTGCTCACATGTGTAATGGGGCACAAAGGGCTCTGGTGGCTCTGTTTAAGTTTCCTCATTTCCATGGGGATGTGGCACTCTGCTCTTGGGTTACAGCATCTCTTTAGTACTCAGCTGTGGAGAAAATGAAGAATCATGTTTTTTTTCTGAGCAAATTCTTTAATCAGTTGCTACAACACAAGTATTACTCCTTAGGAGTTTTTCTAGTTGAGATGATAAGTAAGTGGCAGATCAAATAAACACATCCTCATGCACATGTCCTACTGTTTGAAAAGCACAATGTAAAGAACACAGATGTCAGTGTCCTATCTTCAGTGGTTGAGTAAAAGTGCAGAGGTAGAAAAATTATCTATGCAAATACAAAAATATATTGTTATTTGACATAGAGTTTGATCACTTGTGTGGCATCACCCAGTCTGACTGTTATCTCATCTTTTTACCTTGTTTTCCCTTACTGTCAATCTTACCTCCTATAAATAAGCATCATCAGTTTGGAACCTGTTAGCTGAAAACTTTTATGTATATTGAGACAACAGTATGCTTCACAATGAACCTTTGTCAGAACGTTGCTATTATTTCCTACACTCTGTGTGTATTTTTGTGTCAGTTTGGAGTTGTGGGAGTGAGCAAGCTTTAAGGAAATGCTGGTGGTGAAATGCCTGGCTGAGTGGTCAGCCACACACAGTGCAGTGAAATGATTGCAGTCACAACTCTTACTACTTGTACTCTAGCTGAAGCAGTGGCTTAAGATGGTGGATCCTGCCCTCACTGATAACAGAATGAAACATATTTCTTCCTCCCATATTGGAGCAAACTGAGTGTCAGGGAGTAGTAACTTCACACTTGGATTTAATCTTCCCAAGGTGCATTTTATACGCAGTCCCTTGCTCAGGATGTTTAGAGAGGAAAAGCTCACCCCTGCTAGATAAGCTCTTTTGACTGAAATTGCAATCAGTTTCCAAGGTCTACAGAAAAGGCATTTGGATTTAACTGGAGAAAGATTGCATTTTATTCTTTTTTTCTCTTTCTTCCCTTCCTCTTCAAAAAGCAACAGAGTACTGAGTGCAGTGGGTTGAACTTCAGTGAGGTTAAAACTGCTGGAGAAAATGGTCTCACCTAAACCATTTGCCATCAGTGAGCTTTTGGATCTCAGAGAAGCCCTTTCCCTGCAGGTTGCAGAAGATGAAGGCTAACTCTTTAAGGATTACTCTCTTATCAGGCTTCTGATGTCTGAGCCTAGAAAATGTGATCTGTGACCAGTGGAAAACTGGCAGAAGATTTTCATGAAAGTTCCAGAACTGTCATAGCTGTAGACTGTAATTGCTCTATAATGAGTGTCCTAATATTGACTGCCTTTGCGCTGAACTGCCTTTTCTCTTAAAAGGAAAAAATTAGCTGACTTGTTAATTTAGTATCAGAATAATTTGAAATGAGGAACAATTTTTTTCTGAAATCTGCTTTTCATTCAATAAAATGAATGTTCCAATGTAATTTTAAGCATTCCTCATCCTCTCAACTGCATTAAGGATTAGATTGTGTTGTGCCCTCTGCTACTGATATGTAGTTTTCACAGGCATCAAATTTCTTGCACAGTAACGTTGATTTCTTAGTAGAAAATAGTAACTTATTCATAATCTGTGCTTGAGGTTTTTTATCATTATTTTGGGAATGTTAATGTAATGCAATTACAGAGTCAAAATTCTTTTTAGAATTCAGTGGCTGTGCTTTATATAGGCTGATATTAAAACTCAGCGAAATTTGATGTTAAGATGTTGTTGTAAGGTAGAATTGCTCTCCTGACTTCAGATAAGAAATGCTGATTTGCAGCTGATAAGGAGCTGGCTTCAGATCAGGAAAATACATGCTTTATCCTATCCCTCTGCCAATGCAGGACTGCTTCAGAGAGCATGCATGTTAATGTTATGTCGAATAATTCCTCCATTTCTTTGTGTGACAAAACTTCATCTGTTTTCCTGGTTGACTTTTACACAGTTGAGCAAGTCTCACAGTCCTGGTGAAAGTGACTGAAATTTCCCCTTTATCAATTCCATCAAGTTATTTCTAGTGATCTTTCACAACTGCTCTAAGAATTCTTCCCTTGTCTTGCTGAAGAACACTCTTCAAGAATCGCAGTCTTCCTCCTGCATCATGGTGCAGTGATGCAAGCTTGTCTTTTTCAGAAGCACTCAACAACTTCTATGTTCTTGTACTGCTTGGACAGCATGCTGCTTATGCTGGGGGCAGACCATGTTCCTATGGTGTAGCATGACTGTGCCTGTTGTAGTTTCTCCATTATGGTGTTTACTGTGTACAAAATGTACCTGCAGGTTATCTCTGGAAGTAGTCCCACATGGAAGTAACACATTAAATGATAAGAAAAATGAAGACAACGAAGGCTGAAACTCCCAGTAAACCTATTTCAAACGCATTGTCTCAGCCAAACGTCATAAGTTTGGGATGTCTGCTCCCAGAAATAGAGGTAAAGATGTGAAAAATGCTTGAAAATAAATGAATCCATGCTTTGTTTGGATAGGTAAGAGAAGTTTTTGTGCCTGACTGAAAACAATATGGGTCAATGTATTACAAAAAGCAGTGCTGCTGTTACTAAGGGAACCACATATAACATAAAAAAAAGAGGGACCCATGTGTCAGCAGTGGGACTTTGTGAGATACAGACTCTGAGGTAGTCAGTTTGATACATAGTTCTGCATGATCAGAACATTCTGCAACGTACTGAAACCCACCTACAGTCCATGAAGAAGAGTTTTTTTCCTGCTCTGGTCAAGAATTTCTTGAATTTCAAGTCCAACAGCAGGTAAACAGCTCAAGAGCAGCAAGGGATCCAGGAGCCTTTCCTGAAGTAGGAAACTGTAAAGAAACTTGCAGCATGTTCAAGGAAAAAAGTCTGTCTCCTGACATCTTATGGTCCAGATTGTTCTGATTTTTCCTGGCTTTCATTGTCTCTGGTGATTTTGATTTGTCTTTTCCATGTGAGGCACGCACTGAGCTCTGTTTTTCTTTTTAAAAGTGGGACTTTTCATGACATAGGTTTTCCCAAGCACTTGCAGTGCTGCTTGGTAATCAGTCACTCTCAGATGAACATTTTTAATTATGAGCTTCTGGCAAAATCACAGGCTTATGGAAAAGACATATTAGGTCATCTTGTGCAACTCACTGGCAATGCAGGATTGTTTGCTACAGTACATCTTATAATGCCTTGTCCTTTCCATCCTAAATTAAAAAAGCATAGTGGATTCTTTCAATCCTCTTAATTGACTGACTTAAATCCTGCTGTTGAAATTTTTTTTTCTAATGTTCATGAATCCAGATAATCCCTTAAGTCATTTGAAAATGTTTTAAATTGTTTTCCTTTGACAGTTATGTGTTGATGAAAAGAAAGGGGGGGAAAAAAAACCTCAGCTATAAGGTTACAGTGGTTCTTACTAGATTAGTCATTTTTATTGCTTTCTCACAATATTAAGTTTTATTTCTGGTCCACCTGTACTACATTTTGGCTTTCTTTCCTTATATAAGTCCAGTATTACAGTTTCCATTTTATAGGGCTCAAAATCTTAGTTCTACTGGTAGGTTTGACTGACATTAGTGAGGAAGGACCCTATCTGCACAATGAGTGCTTTTGGAAATAGCCCCTATCATTTTCCTGCTTTTCTCCATGATAGATGGTACTAAAGTTCTGCAAAGGAATACCTCCTCTGGACAGGTGTTCCTTTCATTCATGGAATTCTCTGTGTGATAATATAACCTTGCTACTGAAGTCTTTTTTATCTTAGCCTCTGAGTATTCTACTTCTAAATCCTCACAAGGGAAAGCTTTTAGTTGTTGCTCTCATTGGCTGATAATTTTGTTTCCTCTGTCAATGGAAAGGGAAGGAAGAGCTTAAGATATTTTGATGGATTGCTACAAATACTGATTATGCCAGTCAAAACCAAATGATCAACAAGTTGTTTGTGAATGATGTAACAAATTTCAGAGCAACTTTCTAAAGTTAGTGACTCTAGCCACAAGGACTTCCAAGTGTTAACTACATGACCATTAAATTTTCAGGATAAATGGCAGGAAAAAAAACACCAGCTAAAATGAGGAACCCATTTATGAGAGACTTGTGCTTGTGAAAGGTAATGCCCAACCTAGAGGGAAAGACTAGATGTGGTATTTTCTTCCTGTTCTAATCCCTTGATCTACTTTTTTTTTTTTTTTTTCCATCATTTTTACATCAGTTTTACCGTCTTTGATGTTTTCTCTGTGGTGATTTGCTTCTTTTATTTTCAATTCTACTTTGTTTTCCCTTTCTTCTTCATTATGCATTCTATAAAAATGATGTATGTGTTTTAACTGAGCTTCTGAACATCATATCCCAAATGAGTTTGGAACAACACAAAAAATTACACAATGTCTAATCATGAGAAGGGAATAAATGATCAACACAAGTAAATCTGTAAAGCCTCATGAACTGAAATGGGGCTGTTGTGCTTCTTATTTTTAAAATTCTTGTTTCTAATTTGAGGTTATGTAGTAGTGCTCACCCTGAATTCATCTTTGATTTAAATCCCAATGGATTTATACTTACAGTAGATTTCAGCATGAATGGTTTTTAGCCTATCTCTTTATTTGTAAGGAATCCTCTGTATTTCCTCTTTTCTGCTATCTTGTACCTGCTTTTTATTCTAATGAGAGATTTCACTTGCCATCACGATGAGTGTTGGATAAGGCAAAGTAAACTTGTGCTGAATTGACTACATAGCCCTGTGCTGGATCATACAGTGTTTCTACCAGTGACTGCATCTGGTACTTTGCCTTGCTGGTTCTACGGATTAGCTAGACAACTCTCATTCATTTTCTGTTATTAACTTTAGGGCAAGGTACGTCCTTTCCTGCTTCCTCTTGGAAGCTTTGTGCCTGAAAATAATTGAAAGAAGATTTTAAATTAGAAGTCCGTAAATAGGAGTTGATTTTCCAAAGGCTTGAAGTTTTACTGATTTTTATCTTTCAACTTATTAAATAGCCAGATCAAGAATTCTTTAGTCCTTGTTTTTGTCTCAATAGCTATATCTCAGAGAGAGTCAGGTCCCAGCTGGAAAATATCTCATGTTGTACAAAAGCTTGATAAATTTCTCCATGATACAAATTTACATGTAGAAGTTTCAGTCTTTCCAGGTAACGATTGCCTATATCCTTTCTACTGAAGGTCTGTAAATGAACTTCTGCAGTTCTCTCACTGTAGAGATTCCCAGAAATATATACATCACTGTCAGAAGATAGCTGTTTGTTTTTTATTTTTATTTTTTATTTTTATAATTATTACTTTTAAATCAGAGGAATTAATCTTGGCAAGTATGGTCAGAGTGTGTCACTGTTAGGAAGACAAACAAGCATTTGACTTTATCTTCAAATTTCTTCTTTTCCTTTTCTATCTCTTTGGACCTCTGTAGTTTGGCTTAGAGAACATCTGTGGCCTTAACTTGCCCATTTCCTGTAAAGATTTATGCATCAGTATTTTACTGAATTCAACCCTGACTCTAAGCATCAGTGAATCTTGAAAATTAAAAAAGCCTTTGCAGAGAAAGACCAAATAGAATTTTAAAAATGCAAATAATTTTTAATATATTAATAAAAGTAAGAGTTGCTATTATTAAAAAGGAGTAATTTTTAACTTAAAACAATATGAATATTGTGTAGGTCTGAGCTTTACATTAATCTTTCATAGATGAATATCTGATGTAAATTGCAGTCCATTTCTTTGTGTCATATCTGTCATAATGGAGTCTGGTATTGTAGGGTTTCTTGTGAATATAACCAAATATGTCTGCCATTTGCAGGCACTGGTATAAATGTTTTGATATAAGTGACTACAGAAGGTGCAAGACAGTGAAGAATGACATGCTGCATCCTGCACATGACAAATTACTACAATCTCCTTATGCTACTAAAGCAATTGCTGACTGGTAGCATCCCATGTGACCTTGTATCACATTCTTCTCCTGGATTAACTATGCTGGCTTAAGTAAATAAATAAATGGATAAACAGACAAATAAATAGAAATAAAAGCTTCAGTAAAAAAAAGAGTGGTAGTAAGTGAATGTAGATTCAATAAAATGTAAAGTATTAATAGGTCAGTAATTTGCATTGACTTAGACATTACTTTGAAGGTCTTCTGTATTATATCCATTGTGGATTAATACAGTAAGTGCCAACAATATTAAATAATCTCCTTGCTGCTCTTATGAGGGAGAAGTATGAAAGTAATCTGAGCCTCATAGCATCCTGGTTCTTTTCTTACAGAATATGACACATACAAGAGTAAAAAGTACTGCAAAAGCTCATTTAGAGGCTGTGACAGCACTGAACAGCCTTATTCTAGAAATCATGAGAGATTTTTAATTTAACATAAATCTAAGCTTTCAAAATAATTTCAGTATAATCAGGAGTTCATAATGTGGAATTCATTGAGGATCATCTATCATTATTTTAAAGGCAGAGACTATGCAGAGATCAGAAGCACTAGTTGTCCTAGTGCCCTCGCTTTCACCCCTAGCATCAAGCTCTATTGCACATTAAGCTTCTTACAAGTCTTCTGGATTTTTCAGCTGTTGGTCCTGTTACAAATATATCTCTGCTTTGTAACGTCACAACCAACTCCTTTCTACAAAGAAAGCCTGTCAGGCCTCCTCAGCATTTCTTCTGTGCATTGTGCTTGCAGACACTGGGAAGAGCAAGGAAAAGATCTAGTAAATAGCTTTTTGTGCAGCATTGACCGTAAGCACATCAGTTGTAACTATTTGTACTCTCTGTAACTTTATGTATAAACAGATTCAGAAAATAGCCCAGAAATGTGAATTGTTGAGATACTCTTCCTGTCAGTTAAAGGATATTTTTACTGTAGAGTTGGTTTATGAAACGCTTGCTAGCGTGGAAGTTTTGTGAATAAAATGAAAAAGGTCGGATCCCCTAAGATGGAATAGAGCCTCTAGATAGGTCTATCATCCTTGCCTGTGAAAAATATCTGCAACATGCCTCAGACAGCTCATAAGATAGCAGTGGAAGAGTGGTCACAAGCAATACAGATTCCTGTTTATCTGTGTCCAGACATAGAAAGCTAAACAGTACAAATCTTTGGGTACCTATCTTTATAAGAATATCAGATATAAATATTTGTGAAGAATCCACTATTAAAGTGCCAGCAGATGGCATTGAAGAATACATGTCATTCCTGTTTCTTGTAGAAGTAATAAGGTTTTACAGTACCACGTACTGAAAATTACTTCTTCTATATGCCTTTCCTGAGCTATGTATGTAGTCCATTAAAGGAGGCATATAGAAGTTAGGCACCTGATTTTAGATCTTCAAAATGTTAGAAGGCTTTAAGCTCTCTTTATATGCTAAAACTTTTATTTATCAGATACTTCTGGATACATCCATCAGGTGCAAAAATCCTGACTGGATTGTCATCTGTAACAGAACCATCACAATCACACAGATTTATTGTTTCTTAGTGTCTGCTACAATGGTATGCTATTTGTTACACTGCTAGTGAATAACTATTAGTTTATAGCTTTCAAGTCCCCTTAATGATGTTTATTTCAAATCATGCTTTTACCTCTTCAGAATTCTGTTAGCAGGGTGAGCATGAAAGGGGAAAAAACAGCAAGGGAAAATATATGTAAGAAACACAAAAGAGAAAATAGACAGTGGGGAAAAAATAGGTAGAAACAAAACACTAGTGGTGTCCTGTAGGACACCATTTTGGAACAGGTTCTCAGTATTTACGTTAGGAAATGCTTTTGCCAAGAGCGTGGTCAGGCTCTAAAATGGGCTGCCCGTGGAGATGGTGGACTCACCATCCCTGGAGGTGTTCAAGGAACATTTAGATGTGAAGGACATAGTTTAGAGAGAAATATTGGTGGTAGGCAGACAGTTGGACAGGATAATTTTAGAAGTCTTTTTCAACCTTGGTGATTTTGTGTTTAGATAAGATCTGGTTGCAGAACTCAAATGCATACTAAGGATGTTTGCAGATGATTCTGAATTAGGAGGATCTGTTGATTCCCTTGAGTGCAGACAGGCCTTGCAGAGATCTTGACAAATTAGTGGGCTGTGCCACTCACTTCAATTATGAAAAGAGGCTGAGTTTTAACTTAGTTTGTTTATAATAAGTCTTAGTGAAGTCTGATCTACATTGTTTCTCTTCTGTAACCAGTTCCAATCCAGAAGGATTGGAGAGTGTATATAAGAAACGGGAAAATAAGTAAAAGGGTAAATTCTTAAGCTGGTTGGATAGTTGGGAAACAAATGCTTCGAGAAAAAGAGCATTAGAGAGACTTCCTACTGTTGCTTGCCTTTTGATTCGCCTTTCTAGACTTACATCTCTCCCATTCCCTATATGGTCCTTTTTTTTGCTCTTGATTCTTTCAGTCTCCCCTCCCTTTTCCATGTTTTTTTTTTTTTTTTCCTAGTTTGTGGGATTTTCTTTTTTGTTGTTGTTGTTGTTTGTTTGTTTGTTTGTTTGTTTTGGAAGGTAAATATATAGGATCTCCCTTTTCTATTAGATATATTTCTCTACATTGAAAGGTTTGGATAGCTGCATTCCAAATTCAGTGGTGAAAGGATTCAAATATTCACCTTTCCATAAGTGGAGAAGGTCTTAACAGAGCACTGCAGATAGATAAATCAATGGCTACTGGCTGTATTTATAGCCTGTAATAAAAGGAAAATTTCTACTGATTACTTATCATTTTTAATGCTAGTGGGTAATTTCTCCCACCTTGTCTCTTCTGAATCTGGATGGTTTTCAAATGCCATATCAAGCACCTATCCAGTGACTATGCAAAGTCAAGGAAGAAGCCACCTGTAAACTGCTTTACTTGAAGTTACATTGAGAGGATGGGTTGTCCAATGGGGAAACATGATACAGACTAAAAGAAACATGACATTTCTTACTTTCTCTATAGATCTTTTTTTTCTTTATTAAGCTCTTTATAAGATCCCGTATCTGTTGAATCCAGAAAACTTGCAGGAGTTTTTTTTTTTTTCAAGACATCTTAATTAGAATAATTACATTCCAACTAATAACAAAAAGACAGGTGTGAAGTGTTGGATTTATTCTGGCTTTTCATACTCACAGAAAACCAAGTTGGCATCTCTAATGCAGACACAGATGTCAGACATCTTGTAAAGGGAACCAACATGCTGCAGTATGATTTACTTGGCAACGTATTGCAGCAAAAAAAAAAATGGGGGAGATGATTTGGCTGTAGAATAGGCGATTGATTTAAATGTACCTCCTAGCCAAACAGGAGCTCTGCATTGATTATGTTATCATGAGTTCATCTTTCTGAGCATGATGTCCCCTTCACCCCATTTCCCACTGATTCCTTGTTTTCAGAATTGTCAGTCAACGACCTTTCCATCTATAGTCTTGTAATGCCAGAGGGAGTGAAATTTAAATGTATTTTCAGTAATTAAGCAAGAGGTGAATTAGAACACGCGTAACGTGTTTTTTGACCATGTATAGGGATTTAAAAATAAAAAAGGATCATTAAATGATTAAATAGCACTTTTATATATGCAAATGCTAAGGAAGATATATTAGTTTTGTCACTTCTAAGTCCTGCGATGATTGTGCCCTGTACCTCTCCTATTATAATTATCATCTTTTATTTATTTTAATTTATTTTAATAAAATGTTTTCTATACAGACACCTGGATGTGCAGCTCCATTGCTCATCTTTCTGACAAAACCCCACCTTCTTCATGTGGACAACAATTCTGTCAATTCTCAGAGCTTCTTTTTTCAGTGTCATATTTGGCTTGTCTTATGTTCCTCTGGTACTACATGTCAGAACATTTGTGCACACAATTTGCAGAATCTTTCCCTTCAAGGGTTCATGCAGTAGATACAGCTCAGCATCCTGTCACTGGGTAACTGGGATAGAGACCACTGGAAGGATGTGCCACAGCACTGAGTTGCAGCAGAAGATGGACTCCACAGTTGTGACAGAGTCTCTCTCTCACGTCATTAAATATGACCCAATACCAACTGCTATCAGTTGTCATGACTTCGCATGTTCAAACTTCAGAACTTGAGATCTGAGAAGAGCTGTAAAGGATTAGACAGGATTTTTGTTTGCTACCAACAGTGCTATTAGCACCTACAGAAGATAATGAGTTAGTAAATATTCTCCATACCTTCTCCTAGCCTTCAGAATTTGCAGTTCAGAAACTTTCTGAGATGAAAAGTTTACTTTCCTCTTGAATAGCTCTTGATAGATTTTTATTCTACGAGTTAATCATTTGTTAAACAAATGTAAATGTTAACACCCATGTTGTCCTCCTTAGGGATTCCACAACTTTATTCTTTATTGCATGAAGTACTACTTTTTTCTTAGAAGCCTCCTGTCTGCTAGTTTCATTTGATGCTCTGTATCCTTATATTGGGGGGGGGGGGGGGGGACGGGGGAGAAGAAAA
>JAOWBP010003659.1:11003733-11030915 GCA_028571105.1 Tragopan temminckii | reverse complement strand
AGGGGGGAGAAGAAAACGACAGTGAATATTGATTCTCTATTTACTGTCTCTATTCCATTTATATTTTAAATATCTCTATCCTACTCCCACTCAACTGTCTCTCATCCAGCTTGAAGAGCTGTAGTGATTACTTGTATGAAAAGCATTGTCTTAAATTGCAACATCTTACTCTACCATTTTCAGGTCTAGTCTGTATCTGGTTTTGAGATGAGGACATGAGAACTTGAAAGGTTGGAAAGATTAACTTCATTCAAATCCACAGTTATCCTATGTACAAATTGTTACAATATAATATAAAATAGGGCATGAAAGTTTCAGTTAGGTCTAAGTTATCCAGAGTTATGACTTCTAGGTAAATCCACAGACTGTTACATCTTGGAACTGTCAATTTTATACTACGTTGTGTTATTTATGTAATTTTGTGTTGTTTACACTAAGAGCTTTCCTACCACTCCAACATCTCACATATCATTTTAATTGCAGTACCTATTTTTGATTTTTTTCTTGTACATTTTGATCTTCTTTTTACCCTACAAACACCAGAGTGCCTCCAGCACAAACAGTTTGTCTCCTTTTAGAAGTAGTAAAAATTCCATCAGGCTATAATACCCCACTGTTTTTTCCACTCTTTATCTTCCCTACAAAGAAACCTGTATAGTTCAATTGTATGAGTTTGGACAATTGTGAGTGATGGTTCTGGTCTAAGGAAATACTGGAAAATAATTCTAGTCTCACAGAAGATGAATATGAACAAACTTTTCTTCCACATATTCTGTGAGGTATTAAAAATATAAAGGACAGGTTTTTCAATGTGTCTAGGGAGTTTGGGAGCAGAAATCCTAATAAGATACCAGATTTGTCTTCTGTAACTCTGAAGCTCTTCTGTGCTCCTGAAGCTCCAGTTCTCAAAGCTTCGTATAGCTGCCTACCCTCTGAAGGAGGTGTGCTTTTATATACACCTCAACTGTGGGTGTGTGCTGTTCTCTTCAGTGTTCTTGCATGAGATAACTCCGTTTGAACATAAACAGACTCTCTTGAATTGCTGCCTGCATCAAAAGATTGGAGCAATCCTCCTTTTTGCCTCTCTGTTCCTTCCCAATTTGACTATGGCACAATGGGAAGCCGATGCTGGATTCTCTGAGGAACAACATTCAAGTAAGACTTTCACCAGCTGCTTTACAAGCATAAAAGCAGCAAAATGTTGTACATCATGTAGTTAAGCATTGTGACTGTACCTTCCCCATAAAAGGATCAAACCTGGTGAGACACAGCATGATTTAAGTGGTTCACCCAAGGATAGAAAAAAGGAACAATGGCTAGTGCATTAGCTAGAGGCTTGCAGATTTTATTCAGTGCTTTCTCAGATGCTTCTGAAACTCACTGTATGCTTTAAATAGAAAATTATATTTTTTTTGCAGTAGTATGAGATAATTGCTTTGAAAGTTTTGAAGTGCTTCAGACTGTTTTACTGGTGTTCTGGGCATGCAGCTAAGAACAAGAGGAGTCAGACTGGAGGTTCCAGAGTCATGGATGATTACCTTGGCTACCTGGTTATCCCTCTAAACAGAATTACTTTTTTGCTGACACAGGAGCTTAATCTCAAGTTCTTTATGTGGATGAACCCGAACTTTTCTGTTATATTTTCTTTTTTTGGTAGGAAATGAGTGTAAAAGAAAACAAAAAAACCACTGAGCTCCCATGCAGTGGGACTTGCATTGTCTTGAAAAGGCTGTTTTTATGTCACTAATAAGATTTCTAAGGAAAACCACATACGTCATCTAATAGTTCTCTGATATTTAGAGAAAAAGAAAAGGGCAGAAGTAAAGGAAAAATTAAAAAAAAACTCACAATCTTCCATTTTCTACATAGACAGTTGGCAACACTGTGTTTTTCCAATTAAGATGATAGCATCTGGGCTACTGTAATCCTTAAGGTTGTAAACTGTGTCATGTTGCCCTCTCTAGAGCGGATTCATTAGTCAGCTGGCGATAATTTATCTGATTAAAAAGAAAGGAACTGCTTGTAATTTTACTGTAGGGTGGCTTTAAAAAAGAATTAATTTCACATGCACTATGGGAAATAATTTGTCTGAAGCACCAAAAAGAAAGAAAAAACAAAATCAAAGAAAGCTTTTCCTTCGTCTTGCCTTTCCTGTTAAAAACTATCCAATATAAAGCAATTAAGCTGATTTAACATGAATTTTTGTCGACATCTAGATTGAAGTATTTATTGTACACTGGAGTTTATTCATACAGTGCTGCTCAAGTTAGGTGCAGAGTAGAGGGAGAAGCACAGAGCCTTAGGAGGGAAGAGCAGCGTAGCAGATGGGGCTACACAACAGCTATCATTGAGGCAGGTGGGACAAAGCACAGGAGGAAAGGGAACCAGCTACAGAGAAAAGAGATAGGGAGGAACAACTTAAAAGGGACTAAGAGTAACAAAAATGAATTTAACTGGCTTTGATCACTGCAGCCATTTTATTTAGCAACCAGCAGAACTTCTGGATTAGAAACCTCGAAATAATGCCATTACACTGCAAATGCATAAAACCCACCACAAAACAAAAGCTGTGTTTTTATGAGGAGATTAAACTTGGCGGTTAACTGTTTACATACTGCCTGTCTGACACAGTTGCAGAATTCATCATTGGAAGAAATTAGAAATTTAGCAATAATCTCAGCACCTTTATCAGGTTATGAAGCTTTTTTTCATGTCTTTCAAGTCCATTGTATCAGAGGCTCAGAGCCAAGGCAGCAACCTATGGAACAAGATTTTATGGGGTATGTCTGAACTACATAAGACTGAAAAAAAGACTATGGAAATAGAACTATGGAAAACAGTCGAAAACTCTAATATAGAGGTAACAACCTCTTCCATGGGCAAGTTCCTTGCTTGAGCCTTACGTAATTATTCACACTTGTGCTAAAATAGGAACATTTGACACTTGCTCTGCAGAAGTGTAAACATTTGACACTTGCTCTGCAGAAGTGTAAGAGGTAATAAAAATTATGGAAGGAAAGTTTTTTGTTTTGGGGAGGTTTTTTTGCAACTTTCCTTGGAACTCAGGTAGACAAGGGCTGCAAAATAACAGGGATTATAATAATGATAGCTAAATGCTTTCCAAACATTTTGTTTATTTTTGTAACGTGACTTTACAATTTCAAACAGTTAATTTATTTCCCTTAGTGAAGTCTGGTACTTTTTGTTGGCTTGTATTGTTACCTTGTTATGTTGTTGCAAAGAAGAGCTAACAGACACAATGCTGCTGTAATTTAATAAATTCCAGTAGGAATGAGCTGTGGATGTAGGTTGAAAAAGTTTCTGGAATATCAACAAATATCAGATCACAAACAAGAACTTTCAGCAGTAGCTTAGCCCTAGTATTTTGGAGAAGAGAAATTTTGATAGGTGGAAGCGTGTTAATTTTCTTGAAATGCAATATGAGTCAGTAGTATGTTGATCAAATTGCTCTATTTGGCCTATTAAATCAAAGAAATAGTGAATTGAATCCAGCACATCTTTCTCTATTAGATGTGATGCTACGGTAAACTGGTTGCATGTTATCCTTGGAAAAAAAATTAGGATAACTCTTTATACACAGTTATAAAGCAAAATTGATGTGAAAGCACAGAAGTGATTTTTACCTTCACAAATGCTCTCCAGGTACTTGAGTTGTGAGGTGTAACTTCTCTACAGCAGCAGCAAAAATAAGAGCTGGGATTTGCAGAGCAGATGAGGACCCAAGAAGTGAGATCTTTGTGTCTTTAACTGAAACTCACAATTGTGTCCAAATTTTGTTGGCTTGGATTGTGGAACTATGGTAAAGTCGTCTAAACTTGCACAAGCCCAAAATACAGAATAACGTATCCTAATACCAAGATAATTTTATTGAAATTTTTCAGAGAGTGACAACACTCAGCCCAATGCCTTTGAAAAATGCAGTGAATTGTTTACTTCATCCTTGAAAACAGCATGAGAAAGTCAGATAAGACCAAGATTTAAGATATCCTTTTTATGCAATCGAAAAAATTCACAAAAAAAATGCGTAGCCAGACTTCTCTTCTGTCAGGCAATACTAGATGTAGTGAATCAGCCCTAGTCCTGCTTACACCAATATATTTCCAGTGACAAAGGCTGATTTTCTTCTCGTTGAGTCATATAGCCATAGTAGACTTACGACCTTTGTAGGAGATGTGGGTGTCTGTGCTGCCTCAGTAGACTGCAGATGAAGCTTGTCTTTTGGTTCATAATTCCCACCTATAAGAGCCACCGTACCTGAGCGTTCTGTGCAAAAAGCAGAAGCTTTTCTGTTGACATACTGGATGACTGAACAGCAAGTGACTCTGAACCCCTGGTTCCAGCATGGCCCTTTTTTTTCTTTTCTTTTTTTTAAACAGTGAAATGACAGCATCAGGCTGACTTGAGTTAGTGTTGGTTATGCATTGGTACTCCAGCCTCATTTCCCATTTGAGGACTCCTTCTATCTGATTTAGTTATTATTAAAAGATGAGCCAGTGTGCTAGATGTGCACAGGACTGTGACATCATGGTCTTGCAAATAAATACCTCAGTTCAGAGTGGAAACTGGTTCCTGATGGGGAAAAACACAGATCCTGGTTGTCCCAGTGCAGTACAGTGGGAGGAAAAAGGAAATGTTGTGTAGAAGTGGGAGATCTCAGAGCATTTTTTTCCTAGCTGGAATAAATGGCCCTAGCTACAATAACAAATGTGTTGGATGGAAAGTCTTTCATTTCTGAGTACACATGAGTGGTGGAGTTGTAGAAAATAACTGGCTGTTCTCTAGTCTAGAAGGCACACCTATAAACTGCAGGGGCAAATTATTCAGGGGGATATTTTATATCAAACCATCATTCTTGTTCTTAATCAACAGTTGAGTAAGTTTAGCTGCATATTTAAATCACAACTACTTTAAGTTCCCAGGATAATAAAGGGGCTATGCTCATTTACCACAAGGAAGATTTTTATATAATAATTTTGGAAAACTTCCTGTTTCTTTCACATACAGAGTCCTGTATTAAGTAGAGAGACTGTGGTATGAATGCTACCCGGCCTGATTTCTGCATGCAGTGAACTGGCATGACCTTCTTTCTCTGTGTGCAAATCCACACACAAAAGGATGTTTCAAATCACAGCCAACTGTTGCGAGTGCCCTCCAAGGAATCTTTTATTTAAGAAAATAAAAATTAAAAAAATCTGAAGTACTTTCATTTTCACTTATTTACATGTTAAGTAATTGTAAAGCATTTAAGCAAGCGCTTTTCTTTCAATTGAGTCTCAAAATTACAAGTTTTCTTTTCATTGCAGAAACATCAAAGATCTTCATCATTTGTTCCATAAAAATCTAACCCTTCATCCTTGGTTAAATTTTTACTTGGGATACTTTTGTCCAACAACTGCACCTCAAACGTACCTACATACAAATTGTTCATAAAAAATGAAAGAACATTTTGGGATGAATGATACTTTTTGTAGAGTACATAAAGCACTATAACTAGGGCTTTGAATGTTGTTTGTCTGATGCTTTGACATAATATTTAGAAATATCATTTTCCTGAAATGACAGTGTCTGTCATGAAGTGGTTTGATTAGTAGTATGTTTTGAGCAAACCTGTGATTTCTTGTACATCCTGGAAGTTTTAATTCTGGCTAATATGTGAAAATAAATGCTTGAAATCACTAGACTGGTAAAATATATAAACTGCTTTTTTTATGACCTTGAGTTGACTGACGTAGTATCAGTGGGAGCATATTTTGAATTACAAAAAAAAAAAAAAACCAAAAAAAAAAACATTCTCTTTAAAGAGAGTGTTTGTACAGAGGACATTTACTGGCATTTTTTTTTTTTTTTCAAATGCTGATAGGTAGGAGGGTCTTTATTAGAAGAAATTTTGAAGAGAGAAACAAAAGGGAAGGAGAAAAAAAAGGCATGAAGGCCAGATGCTGGATTCAGAAAGAAAGAAAAGGATGCAAATTGTGAGGGGGAAAAACGATACAGAAAAAAGCATATGAAAAATCAGCGACTAAGATTAAGGCAAAGAGCAGAACAAGCAAAAGTAAAAGCCTAAGAAGTAGTGCTGGAATTAGGCCAGTGCTGAGCTGTGGCAGTTCACAAAAGAGCCTTGATAGGTCTCATAACAAGGGTCAGACTAATTGAAATTTGTCACTTTCTAATTCTGATGGTTAAATTCCAGTACGGATGAGTGAAATGTTCAAAAAAGCGCAGAACGAGAAAGAGCTCTCCAGTATAACCAGGAAAATAATTATTTAGGTATAATTAAATGTACAAGGAGAAAATCTAAGTTTTTCTCTTTCTTTCCAGTACCCGGTAAACTAACATGAAGCTATCCCTGACACTGAACATAAATGGAATTCAATCAGGTTCCAACTTCAAACAGGAGGACTGAGGAGACTTCTTAAATGTAAGTCATTTGAGTATGAATATATATTTTTAAGAAATTCTTCCTGCATTCTAAGCATAAATGCTATGATTTGGGGAGGAATAAACTGTATCGTTGTATGTAACTAAAT
The DNA here is from genome assembly GCA_028571105.1 of Tragopan temminckii. Taxonomy (NCBI): domain Eukaryota; kingdom Metazoa; phylum Chordata; class Aves; order Galliformes; family Phasianidae; genus Tragopan; species Tragopan temminckii. The sequence continues at coordinate 11,024,367 of JAOWBP010003659.1, read as the reverse complement.
GTTTGAATCTACATTTTAAATGTAAAGCTTAGTGCAGGCTGACCCACAAGATCATGACTGATCCTTAAGAAGTAACTTCTTAGAGGGTCTCCCATAATTGTCATTAACAATAATATAGAAGTAGAAGATATTTATGGTGCAAGGTCTGTGGCTGGCCATTTATACCAGGAGAAGGTCTGATCCTTCTTGTCTACTTTTTCATTAAATCATTGCAGGGAATAGATGTGACAAAGAATTCTTGACTTTATCCAAAGCAGAATCTCCTTTTTTGTAAATTAAGTTAATAAATGTTTAAAAGCAAAATACGATTTTAAGCACTAGACTATATGAAATTGTTTAAATAGCCATTTTTTACAATGAATACCTAGTATCATGCAAAAGTAATTACATAGAGTAAAAGATATGCTCAGTATTTTTCATTTAAGGTGGGAAGTGCCTGTCAGTACACCTAAAATTTATGGGACATAATTCTTGCTTTCTACTCATACCAATTTAAAGGAGAGGCAACTCTGCTGAGGTAGTGCTGATATAAAATCTACTGACGATCTGTCCAACTGTGAGGGACTTGATTCAGCCAGGTGTATGAACACATGCTTACATTTGTTCCTACTCTTAGCATATGCTTTCGTATTCTGTTGTTGCACTCTCATGCATGGTTTGTCAGTTATAACATAGTCCAAAAACTAAAAAATAAGCAATCTCTGAGTGTATGCAGAGCTGTAGATTGTGTAAGTAAATGTGTTCCCATTATCTTCTGGGCCCTAGAAATGGAATAAGACTGTCCCAGCTTGCTCCTCAAAGCTGTCGTCTTTCCTGGGCCCAGAGAAATCTTGCTGCAGCTGTGTAGGAGGATGTATGAATCTCAGATTCCTTTGGAATCATGTTTCATACTTGCAAAAACCTAAATACTTTGTTAATGCATTTAGATATCGTAGTGATTGGAACCTTAGAACTACTTAAGACAGACAGTATAAGGATTCTGGATGCATCTTCTGTAAATTTTAATACAGATTTTGCATTGTCCAGTGATGAAAACAAATAATCTGTGGAAAGACAAAACTGTCTAGTATCAGTTATTGAGGATTTTGGTATATATATCCTGTATGATGAATATTAATCACTTTAACATCTGTAGCAACAAGCTCTGTCACTTGACAAGCACATTTATTTTGTATCTTCTCCTTTTTTTGCAAGTCCCCCAGCCCATCTATTAGAAATCATCATGCTGTATTTTTCGTGCAGAGAAATCCTTTCTGAAGACAGTGTCGGGGATGCAATGTCATTTAAGCTGGTCTAATAGGGAGAGAGATTTGATGCTCAGTTGTTTTCTCTGATGCACAATTGTTTGTTTCCAAAAACACAAGTTTTGCATTTTTTTTAAGTTTTGGAGAAAAGTATAGGAACTGGGAAAACAATTTCCTTGCTTGGTTTGTTTTTCTTCATCTAGAGCTGAACAAAAAATCTGCCACTACTGACAGTCATGCTAACTGGGCTTGACCTTGTTTTTGTTTTCCGTTTGCAGTACTGAATGTCTCCAATACACATCTTTTCCCAAAATTGTGTATAAGCAAATTATTCTATCCAGACAATTGTAATCATTGGGCAACTTCCTGTTTGTCCTTGGTTTGGGACAGTGATTTAACTTGTAAGGTCATTAGTGAAAGAGAGTGGTGAGAGCTATTCTCCTCAGTGAGGCGTGATCTGGCCTGTAACACCACGTCACTGATGTTTCCTCGAGAAACGAACCAACTCTCAGCAACATGTGGTCACTGCATAAAGTAGGAATCTTTTGCCAAATGATAGCAAATTCAATCCTGATCATCTCCCAATACCATAAATTTTCTGATCAGCTCTGATACAGAGTAGTACCTTTAAATGACACTTTGTTGTTCCAACACATTCCTATTACCATTAAAATTCTCTCTGAGTTAGTCTTTACTGTACATCCTTGAACTCTTTTAAAAAATTCCAAACATTAACCAGCTTTAAACTGGAATCTTAAGTTGTGCTGCACAACTGTTGGTAATGAGAAAGGATTCAGGTGTTTTATTACTTCTAAAATGATCCTACTATAGTTGTGAAAGGAAAAGTTGCACTGCCAAATAAACGATCATTTAATCTCTCACACTCAATTTCCCAAATGTATGTATGAACTCTTCAGCCAACATATTTTTTTCTTGCACGTTATCCTAATGCTAATGACAAAGAGGTACTTTATAAATGTTCAGTGTGTGGTGACAAATAGTATATTTTATAAATTAATTTCAAGTTAATGCTAAATTATTATGGAATTACATACTACATACACTTTACTACCAAAAGAGTTCATCATGATTAATGTTATTACAGTGAACACCAAAGGAATTAATAATGATTTGCACTTATTATAGAGTGGTACCAATGTAGAGAAAAGAAGGTTAGTCTAATTAAATTCCAGAAACCACTTTAGGGCTCTGCTGCATTGTGGAGGCTGGTTTTTATGTTAATTAATTCTGTATGAAAGGTTACTGAAGTGTTCTAATATTGTGCAAAGAGGTACCAGGAAATATTTTGGAGCTGTTATATTTTTGTCTAAGATTTCTGGACCAATCAAGATGGAGTTGTATCCATTATGAGCTCCTGCAGACTGAGTGAATGATAATAAATAATAAGCAACTGAAGATTCTAAGAGTTCTTGAGGGATGAAGTTGAAGTGGGCTAAATGTAGAGCTATATTCTGAGCAGATGTGATTGAAGGGGGATCAAAGCTCAGACCTAGAAATCCATATCATTTTATTGCAATAGGTAGAGTTACTGGGCAATGCATATATATGGACTTAACTCCCCTTCAGAATTACTACCCTCACACAAATGCTAAATCAAAGTTAGCTTAGATTTTACAGACGTGATTTCATGATGATTTGGAGGTGTTGCAGTTGAAGGGGTGAAAAGAGTGTGTTTCTGCACATTATTTGCTTTTTAGTTATTCTTATTTTGTGAGGGGAAAAAAAAAAAAAAAAGGTAGAAAGAATTTTTGGTAGTACTTTGACCTGCCTAATTTATTTGCAGAATCCCCCAGCTGCTATTGACTAATACAGATATTTCAGACTTGGATTCAAACCAAGAAAAATATTTCTGAAGAAACAAATGAGAAAATCAACTTTGCTGCTGCTTCCACTAAAATTCCTGGAAATGTTTTTACTTCTACCCTTCTAATAGACCTGTTTGGAAATCCTTTTCAGGCTGGATTTTTCAAACCCCAATTCCCTTAAGCACATGCTTCATATGTTAGGCATGTGTTTAAATTCTCTTGATTTAGAGGCATGTACTCGAGGGCACTGCTGAATAAAGAAGGGTACGAGCATGTACTTAAATGCTTTGCTGATCAAAGGAATAAACCTTTTCATTTGATCTATGCTTAATGTGAGTTAGATCTCATTTACCTGTTATCCAGTAGTCAAGAATATATAAGAATATACCAAATCTCTCTACTAAATATACCATTGTTGACTAAGCTGAATTCTGTTGGTTGTTGAACTAAAAAAGGCAACATAATACACTATGTTTCTACATTTCTTTTTTAATATATTTTATTATGTTAGTTGTAAATTACATTTTCAAGCTCTACAGTATCACTGCAGATAAAAGGCGGGGGGTTTCAAGATAGTAAAAATGAGAGGAGGGAAGAGGGGTTTTGTTGTTTAATTCATATATTCGTTATAACATGAGAATGATTCAGTATGTTTTATGTTCTTAATATTTTTCTTTCTATATGCCAAGCGCTATGCAATACATCTTTTCCAATTTATATTCAGGATACTCTAATGAAGTACATCTTGAGTCTCCTTTTCATGGCTAATGAGGAGACAACAAGAATTTGACTAATACTAGTACAATTACTGGAGCAGTGAAGCGTGCATCTCTGATTAGACGTGATAATTTGCAAGGCTGGGCTCTTCACATTAAGTTTGCAAACAGTTTAAAAATCACTTCCTCTATTTATCCAGCTAATCTCTGTTTAATGACTCCAGGCCTGACAAAAGAAAGTGAAAATATCTCTTAAAATCCTATACTTCATTTATGAAGCTTGTATATAGAGCAGCAGTGTAATTTATAGCAAATCATTTCCAGAAGACTGTTTGATGAAGCCCTGCAGCTGACTTTTCACAATGCGCTGATATTTGTATTCATCCTGTAATACTTCAGGGTTTCCTTTATAGAGGGATATTTTTCTCTTTGTCCAGATTTAGACATATTTCTACAGATTTTTGTCTCTTTTGTTTGATTCCTTTTCTTTCTAATTCACCTTTTGAATTCAATACTTTATTATTTATAGAGGCTTGAAATTTTTGCCTGTTTGTTTTTTTTTTTTTTCCACTTCAGAGGAGTATGTTGGAATTGACTGATGGTAGTGCTCAGGAGATCTTTATCAGCCAGCACCATCATGAGCAGTCAAGTTTTAATGAGAATATGGCATGTATCAAGTCAGATCTGTGGAAAAAATCCTTCTTCTGAGTCTAATTTTCACTATTTGGATTTGAAACAGAGTTGCCTGAAACCACAGCATCTCAGGTTAGAATTGTTGATGATTTTAATTACTCAAATGGAAAAAAACCCTTTCTGTCAGCAGGTGGCACTCGTCCTGAATCAGGAGCAAGAAGATGCAGCTTTAAACGGACAGCTAGCTGCATCAGAGAAGCATAAAATGGGCAGCTGCATGTAAAATTGCGTACCAGAAAGCATCACTGATAAAAATAATGCTTTCTGGGTGTGATCACAAAGAAAGAGCAGGCAGTAACTGTTCTAGAGGGTGCGACTGAGTTGTTTGATCTCATGAATGAACTGCCAGTTGCTTTCCTGCCTCGCAAATCGAGTGCCCACAGTGCTGACTTCATACTACACGGTGACACTATCAGATTGTAATTTCTTTCAAGAGTCTCTATAAATGAGTAAAACCAGATGCAGCATAAGGATACTGTTCTAGAAAGCCATAAAAGATTCAGATTTGTGCCTCACATACATCTTTTCTGGAGTATAAAAGCTGATATACAGAGTGATCAAATGTTCAGCCTGTTATTCAGCATATATTTAGTTGCCTATATGGCTTTCAGAGAGCCTGATCGAATGTGTCTTGTTAAAGATACATTGGCCCTGGGGTTTCACTGTCTGTTTTACTTAGCGGTACCTAATGTTTTTTGTTTCCGCTAAAAAGTGGCCGCTGTTACAGGGATTGATTGGGACAGACAGAAAATGTACATGAGTTTCCTTCTGTCCCAGTGGAAGTCATCTGTGTCAGAGAGGAGTGGGTTCTTAGGGAAGTTTAGAGAGACTGTACAGAGAAGACATCTTTAAATATAAAGGGCATCTGCATTTTCTTCCTTTTCCAAATAAAAAGGAGGAGATAAAAATAAAAAACTGTATTTATCACCTCTTGGGGGTGGCAGGTTTCTGAAACCAAGCCGCAAAATCCCAGTAGTGAACATCCCCCTGAAGGTTGGGATGGAAGGGCAGAGGCAGTGCAAAATGACATCACTTTCTAGCTGTTACTAATGTGGTGGAAGCTGGCCAGTACAGCTACAAAAATGGAAAAAGCGGATAAAGATTTCTCTTCATTCTACTCTTCAGTCTCCACTGGTGGTCTTAGTAGGAAGAACTATCTGATTTCCCTTTTCCCCCATTACAAAGTAACAAAGTTAAGGATCAGAAGGTGACGTTTAAATATCTGTCATCTCTTTATATGATTAGTAACATTATTTTTGAAAATGAGGCTCACGCATCTTAAAGGTGTAGGAACTGAGGAAGCTATTTTCCCTGGAGGGAAACTAAGAAGAAAGCAGCACTACAGTTAAAGCTAGCAGTAAGAGTGGCTTGCTTGCAACTTTCCCAGTACTATGAGAGCTGTAGTTCTTAAATTGCTGCATGTGCTCTATATAACTGACATAATTTTGTGGTAATGATAAATTTCCTGCTCGTAATCACAACAGCAGTGCTGGGAAAGAAATATCTGCTTTTGCTCTTGCTTGATAGCTTGGGAAGCAGCTTATCCCACTCGTGGCTGTAGATGAGGGCATCGCACTGCTGTTCTCGTGCCATTTGCATTCTGCCTGTGATTACTGCAAAGTTTCCTCACTGCTACTTAATGAGTAACCCCTAGCTAATGCCAGGTACAGCTTGTAGCCTCCAAAGCTGTCACAGAATCATAGAATGGCCTGGATTGAAAAGGACCTCAAAGATCAACTAGTTTCAACCCCCCTGCCATGGGTAGGGTTGCCAACCACTAGACCTTATGTGCCTTATGTCAGGATGCTGAACCTGAATTTTGTGGAATTCATACCAAAGATTTAAACTTGAAAAGGATGACAGCATTTCAAAGGCACACTCACATTTTATCACAAAGCTAAGTCATCTTCTAACGTATTACAGCAGTTAGTAGACACGCAAAAAAATAAAAACAAAAGTACATAGGTACCCTTCTAAATATGCTCATAATAAAAATCTAAATTTCTACTGACAGTTCCTTAAATTAAAATGTGTATGTAACAAACCTTTCCTTAAAATAGGTTGTCATTGTCATTATCTATACGGGAGAACACCATTCCCTGCCCCATCCCTGAAGGCATTCAAGGCCAGGCTGGATGAGGCTCTGGGCAGCTCTAGGCAGTGGTTGGCGACCCTGCCTGTGGTGGGGGGTTAAAACTAGATCATCATGGTTCTTTCCAACACAGGCCATTCTATGATTCTATGATTCAAAGCATGCAAAGAGAGACTGTGCCTTTATCTTTCACCCAGTATTCCTGGTTTCTTCGCACTAGAGTTTTTGCTCAGTGTCTCTATTCTGTTGCAATCCAGTGAGAAAAATCTGTATCCTGATCAGCCACCTTAAATTCTTTTATAAACTACCTTCAGGGTTGTCCATGCTGGCATCTAGCCAGGTACCACGCTCCAGTGCACATCTGTATCACCTTTCCCTTCTGAGAGTGCTCACATGGTAGGATTCACATATCCCTGAGTATGTTCTGTGCTTAAGGCATTAGCATGGATCTTTAGAAATCTGAGATCAGAGACTGAGCCACCTGTCCCAGAACATGTGGAAAAACCTATTTGGTAAATGGGAATAGTGTCAGAACTGCCTGTATAGAAATATTTCCTTCTTTCTTTTCACATGAATTGTGGACTCCCTCCATAGTTGATGGTGGTGCAGTAATCACAGAAATAATGTTTTGATTTTCCCATGACAATTGTTCTTCCATGAGAGGAATGTTGAAATAAGATTCACTACTCCACTGGGAAACTATGAGATTCCAAGATTACTCAGTCCCTCAGGTTATTTCCATTTCTGAATTGTTTAAATTCTGATTTCCAAAAGAGAAAAGGTTTTTAAAAGCATCTTTGCTTCTTTTCTCTTTTTGAATAAGACATGTTAGTGAATAAAGTTCTTAATCACATTAAATAAAAATAAAAATTAAATAAAAGTATGCCTGGAAAGCAGAGTTCATATTAATATGTTCACTGGTGCAAGTGGAAAAACAAGTATCATTTAAATTCTTACTCAAGTAAAAGATCTACATGGGATAGCATTTTATGAAAGCTCAACTGCTTGAGAAAAAATCATCTTTCAGAGTTCTTGGCATTTCAGATGCTAGAGAATCCCCTCCTCAGCTAGTTTCCTTCCTGTGTGAGATATCTATTTTCAGGCAAGCAATATTAGAAGGATGTTTTTTTCCAACTAACACTTACTGTGTGTTTAATTAGGGTGAGCTCACACTGCAATAATATTCAGTTAAAAGTCAGTCAACTAGAAACCAGTGGAAACCAGATGTGGTTAGCTCCAGTGCTCACAGAACAAGTTGTTCTCTGCAGAATCCTTGCCACTTCTTCCCCAGATACGAGCTGTGTGCTCAGATTTTTCTATTTCAAACAACTCACAGAATCCATGCAGATTTAAGACCAACTGATGTGCAATCACAGTCATCCTCAAGCAGGAAATAAATAGGGATTGAATTATTTCTCAGATTACTGTTTAGAAAAGAGCCTTCAAGAATAGCATCCCTTTCCACTTAGTTCTTACCTGAACAGTTAGTCTGAAGCTTGTACTGTCTGATTGGAGATCATTCACAGGATATCTTAGTACCTTCATTTTTGCTACTTTTGCTACCTTTGTGGGAAGTCTGTGCTATTTTGCCACGAATTAGAATGCATTGCAGTGCATTTTATGGTGCTTTTTTTCTTTTCTTTTTTCTTTTTTTTTTTCTACATCAGTCTCTTTTACCTGTGTGAATACTTACAAACTTAAAATCAGTTACCGTTTCAGTTTCCTGAACTCCTTGCCTAAACCTAGAATTTAAAGTGCCCTGGAATATTCACCCAGGATATTCCTTATGGAGCTGAATCTTCTTAGTTCATCTTTGTAGAGATTTGCAGCACTTTCCATAAAATAGAGTGGTATTACAAGTCAATATAACTACTGCCTACATAGCCAATTATCAACCTTGTTCTTCTCTTTACATTTGGATGTGGTATAGGCAGGTAGAAAAAGAATTTCATTTCATTTCCAGTGAAATCTTAGCCTATACGATTTACTGCACCACAGATAGATTTGGGGCCTAATGGCTGCTTTTGAGCTGCAAAGCCCTGGCTCATAACTATTGGCATTTGGAAATGCACTGCTGTTGAAAATGTGCAAAATGTTCAGTGTTGACAGAATGCAAAGTCTAGCTACAAAAAATATATATTGTAAGGGAGCACGTCTTCTTCAAGCACATCTACACAATGCAGCAACAAAGCAACCCTAGAAGGGCTGTTCTGGCATCTGCTGTCCTCTTAATGCATGAAGAAGATTTATTTTTGTGCGTAATTTCCATTAACCCCAAAATAAGAGTTCCTCACTGTAGAAATTTAGATTAGGATTTTTGGTCACAGAACTTAAAGTAATTAACTCATTCATGAATCAAGAATTTTAATTGAGATCACCAAGGTTGAAAAACAAGTGTGTTATTCATGTGTAGAATTAGACCTTTTTCTAGCCCTTTCCACTAAATATTCGTTCATAGGAGGGTTTGTTTTAGACCAACTGCAGCAGAAGAAAACATTACACTCAGATTTGATATTCTGTGAGTCAGTGGAAGTCGGTAACATACAGCTATATTTATCTTGTCCTGTCATTTCAAATGTACCTTATCCACACTATGGAATCATTTCTTATAGATGCTAGCAGAAGTGTTTCCCATCTCAAGCCTAATTTTTTTAAGGCAGAATTGTTTATTTTAGACAGGTTGTTTCATACCCTGTTCAGAAATGAAATGTTTACTTTGTGTATGGACTTTGACAGAAATGAAGAAAAATCTTGTCCATTTTCCTCAGTTGTCCTTACCTCATATGAAAGAAAACATTCACAGCTGTCTCTAGTGTCCTCCAATGCAATAATTTTTCTCAGAGGTAGACTGAGCCCCAAAACCTGCTGACACAGCCATTTGCTTTCTGTGTTACTGTTATCTCTGACACAGGGAGAACAAGTCTGGTCTCTAAGTTTCCATTAAGCCCAGTACGTCATTATAAACAAACTCATATCTTGCTACTTATGCTATTCAGAAATGCAGCAAAGATTTTTATTGGCACAGAAATGAATAATTTTCAAAACACTACAGGGAGCTATACACATAGATTTTACTGATAATCAACAAGATTTGTACTCATTAGAAAATTCTCTCCTTAAACAATTACTGTATTATATTACTCTAAAAGAAATATCCAGTATTGGATGAGTTATTTTCCTTTATCCCTCTTTATGTCATTGGGCTTATCTTTCCTTTGAGATAAACATACAGGACAGTGCTATTCTATTGACATATGCAATCATTGTAAACTTGATTTCAATAGGTTTGAAACTCAATTGCAGCTCTAATAACCTTTTTTAAGGAGTAGCATGGAATGAATGCGTTACAGTCTACACAAAACAAATATAAAACAAATGTGAAAAGATAATTAATACCTCTTTCTAAAGTACTTGTAAAAGAAAACAAGAAACTGTTCCTCAAGTCTTTAAAGCAAGGAGATTAAACTCTGTAAACCTTACGAGGTTCTTTCTGTCTTGGAAAAAAATCTTATCTGGAAATAGTGTTGCAGTGAAGTATGTTTGTTTATTTAGGGTCAAGAAAATGCAAATGATAATGGATTTGAGATATGTCAAACTGAACAAATGCACTCTAACTTCACAAACCTAAAAAAAAAAAAAAAAAAAAAGTAAAGATTCCTCCCTGTGATATGAAAACACAAAGGTTTAAACACTTCTTTGGGACACTAAACAGTACAACAATGAAGTATAGCAATTGTTAACAGGAAACAAGATCTTCATTATCAGAAAAAAGCACAGTATATTTTCTGTAGGACATCCAGACTTTGGAGGGGGAAGACTTCACAAGTTTTTCCACTGAGTCAGATAACGGCTTTGAATATCAATCATTGCAGGAACAGGGGAAAAGGTCTGACATACGAAATAGAAAAAAATTCTATTCTAAATAACCTGCAGCAGAGAAAACCAGTATCCATGCCTAAGACTTCTATTAGCAGCTGCAGTATGTGACTGCAAATCCAGGCGTGTATCCATGCACAGCTAAACCAGGTGTTTCTAAGGGAAAAAAGGATTCCACTAGTCAAATACTGTGAGTTGATGTCAATAGTGCCTATACCCTCAGAAGACCAGAATTAGACTTTAAGCATTCATTATATTTTATTAAATTGAAGAATGTAACTGTAATCTCAATGGTAAAAAATTTATTATTTCCTGTGTATCTAGGGTTTTATCCCATTACGTGTTGACCTCACTCACATAATTGGCAAGAGGGTATTCCATTAAAAGTAAAAGCTTTTTTATTTCATTTTCTCTACATAGTTCAATTTTTAAAGTCCATCGTCTGAGTGACCAAGCATTTTCTAGGTTCACTAACTTTCCATATATCATGACTTCATTGCTCTGAATTCAAACTATGATTTTTTCTATTTATTTACTTAAATAAATGACCAGACCTTTCTTACTTGGACTGTTTGTCCTTCAAGCTTCTATGTATGTCAGAATAAGCTACAGTTTTCAGGTGTCAGTACAAGCATTGTGTACTGGATATAAATATGTATCTGGTACTACCAGATGGGAGCACAAAGTATTTTTATATTCAGGTTCTTCTCTATTTCTTCTTAATTAGCATCTAAGTATGTGATCTCCCTACAAGATAAAGCTAGCTGAATTTTAATCCAATTTTCTGTGGACAAATGCATACACTACTGAAAATTTTGTCAGAATAACAGCTTGCACTACTTGTTGATACCTTGGCTAGGTTGTTGATGGAAGAATGGTAGAGCTGTAGTTATTACGTCACTCTTAGATGTTTCAGTTCAGTGGTAACAGGAAAATGCTAACATAATCTCTAATCAAAATGATACATTCTGATGTAAAACTGAGTGTTCAACTTCCACAGAATAGCTAGCAATTGAATTTATCCTTGCAGTGGAAAGACTATGGACTGTGGGTTCTGTAGGTCCTCTGCACTGAAAAACAGATCGACTCAGAGAGGTCTGCTGCAGTAAATGTCTTCTTAGATGTATACTCTTCGTAGGCAGATAATAGTCTTTTCAGTGTCTTTCAATCAGCGGTGTGAGAGCAGCTTGTAAATTGCCATCTGAATCATGCCATGGCTTGAGGATGTTGAAACCTCTGTGTTGGGGAGTTTCAGACATTGTCTACATGCTCTCCTTCCAGCTGCAGAGTCTAAGTGCAGCTGTGACTGTACGGTGGACTTTGTTTAAAGCAGTTATTAAATGAAAAGTAGTAATGATTGCAAAAGTATCATTTGAAAATAAATTGAGAGGATGTGCTTTATTTTTGTGGTGGTTTTTTAGTTCTTTTATGTTGTTGTTGTTTTGTCTTTTTCAAAGTTTAACTGGAAATATTAATTAGAAAAATAAATTATAATCATGAGAAAAAACTGAGCACTTTAAGGATGAACAGAACCTGTAGCTACCTAGTATCTATTAATATAATTGAAAGCTGTAGAAATTTTTTATTCTATTTAGGAAATTCTCAGTTCTGGAATCTTTCCTGTCTAAAATGGTTCTGTGCCCTAGTTGGTTCAGTAGACTAGTGCTGTTTCAAAGGATTTTTTAAAATTTTCTATCTGTGTTTTCAGCTTTGTTTAATTAGAGAATGTATTTCAGTGTGTCTGTGAAATAACCATACTTATCAATACAATAGCCTTATTAAAACTTTTATGACCTATGGAAATGTTATGCTTGCATTAATTCTAGGAATGGACAATCATAATGAGACAGGACTTAAGTGTTCATGTATCATAAAATTCGTAACTTGTTTTGGCATGATGAATTGAAAATAAGGAACATTCACTACAGATAAAATTTTGAGAATCTGAACAACTTTCTATGCTTCTGAGTAGTTATTTACGATATACATAACATTTTGCACAGGTGAACACAGATCAAATCTGTTGACAGAAGATACAATTAAACATTCCACATTAAAAACAATCTCTTTTGAAGAACTTTCTGATTACTGAAAACTTTCCTCCTGACTCCATTTTCTCATCTATTTCTTTTAAGCATTTCATTCATATATAAACTTTCCTATGCCCTGTTTTTATGACTAATACATGAGAGTACTGTCACATACTTTCACATACTTGTATGGGTAAAGTGAAGATAGAATTTAGTGACATATTTATTAAGTGAGTTTCACAGAGCACTGCAGTACCTCTTAGAAAGAACACGCTTTTGAGAAAAGAGGCACTTATATTCATAAATGAGTTTACTGGTCAGTAGTTATTTGTGTGAAAGGTGCAAACCACTATCTGTTCCTGGTCTTAATTAAATCTAGGGAGCAGAACACTGTCATTCACTAGATGTCTCATAAATTCATTTCATGAACTGAAATATATTTAATACAAATACTGTACTATGCATACATAAAAGACAAAACGATTGTGCTAGAACTGCTGAAATATTAAATCACGTGTATGTGGCTTTTGCTTCTGATCCATCCTGACAGGTTATATCTGTCATATTACTTACTTATATCTGGTTCATGGAGGAAAGTAAGATGAAAGTTAAAGGTGTTTTAAACAAAAGGAGTTTCCTTATACATACAAATGCCAGAAGACAGTTTGTCAGTAGAGAAGTATCTTCTTAGTACTTGTTTAGTTTATGCAAGTCTGATAAAACTCTTCTGAACCTAGGACCAGAGAAGCCAAAGGCATGCCCTCCACACCAACTCAGAAAAGGCTATCTTGACAGGACTTACCTTTGGAAAACTGGATTTTGCTGGAAAAATAAAACACATAACATTCTCATTAAGTAGATTACTCCAAAGTTGGACTTATGTCCTTGATCTGCCTCTGGGTTTGCACTGCCAGAAACTCCAAGCTCTGTCCTGAGCAGAAAGCCCCCACAGAATGATCAGCAAGTTCGGTCTTCTGGCACGATGCCTAGCAGCCAGGAAAACAAACTGGAGCCCTAGCTCTACCACTGCCCTGCTTCCTGCCACAAAGCAGGACTTGAAAAGGTGGGAATAGCCTCTGACTTGAAGATTGACCTCTCAGCAGATCTGCCTAGAATCCATCTGTCTTAGGAATCACAAAGCTTGTAGAAAATGACAGACAAGTGCAGCTACAAGAACCTGAGAACTTATTTTCTGTGGAAACAACATGTTTTTTGGTAACATCTTGTCAACTCAAATTTATTCAAACCCATTGTCTAGAACAGGCATGTTTCCTGGGATTTGGAAACTACTTTTTGAGTAGTTCCCGTTATAGCCATGGTCATAATTTTTACTGTGGTTTTTATTGTCCTGCTTCACTTTTCCAGATCAGCACAGTGAGTGGGTTTTTTTGTTTGGTGATTGTTTTTTTTTTTCCCCAGAACTGAAGTCTCTTTAGAGCAGAGACCAAGTATAGAGAGGAATAGTCGCAGGACAGGCAAAATCATTAAGAGAGGAAAATACCTTTCATAACTTCTTAACATGCACAGAATAAAATCCACATCTCTCTATGGGAAACATTTTTTTGTTCTGAAATAAGGGGTGGAAAGATAGGGAAAAAAAACATTCTTCTACCCCATTATAGGCTTGTCTTCTGTGTGAATTCCCTCTGACTTTTAGCCAACATTTTGCACATGTTTCTGTGGTAGATCTATAACTTTAACATGCATAGTTGGGGTATGCTTACATTCTGTAATATATAGGAGAAGTCATCACTTGAGTGGAAAGGCACTGATCCAAAGCCTGTTGATGATGATGGAATCACTCCCACTGATTCTACAGAGTATCAGATTGGTCCTTAGATAAGCACAACCATCAGCTTTAATATTTTTAAGAACATACTAGTTCAGTTACGGTGAAAAAAGTGCTACATGGCTTGATAAATAGAATGCTTTCCAATTTGTCAAGCTACTGGCCAGCTGCTGAACTCTCTCACTCTTAATCTAACAGGAAGTGTGACTGAACAAAGGAAGCGGTGAGCACTAAGAAAGGAAAATCATCAAAACTTAAACACAAGCATGCTGCCTTGGAACTACTAATGCATTTTCCCTATTAAAATTAGGTAGCTGCCAGCATTTCATGTTTCCCTTGCATAAGCTCTACAAATGGAGAGATGCTGAGATGCCCCATGCACATTCAGATAAACTGTACACATTTGGAAGTAATTGAAATGGAGAGAAGGCGGGGTTCTTTACTGGCATTTACTGATATGTTCTGGTTTATATTAGGATGGAATTTCTGAGATTGAGAATGTATTGCTCTAACAAACAGTGGTTGCTATAGGAAATCTATAATCTCTGTATTATTCTACTTGTACAAAAAAGACATGCATGCTGATGATTTGCTGGGATTTGAGTGCACTGGGAAAGTTAACAGATTCTAAGAGTGTTATACTTGTTATTTCATATCTTGCATTTGCCTTCTTTACCCTTGCCATTGTGATAATTATGTGTAATCCTTGGAATTCGTGTGAGCTGCAATCTGCCACCAGTGCTCCATTTTGTATTTTCTATCTTGTCCTACCTAGGACAAGATGATGATTGGAACGGCCAACATAGATTTACTAAGGACAAACAGCCTGACAAGCCTGGCAGCCTGGTAGGATGGAATAACTGATTCTGTGGACCAGGATTGGCGTGGATGGCTTTCATCCTGTCTCCATCACAAATATAAGAACAAAATTCTATGAAGAGATCAAAGTAATATTGCTGAATATTTTAAGTTTCCAGTTTCTTCAGAAAATAATCTGGAAAACATTTGTAAAGCAAACCTGTAGTGCTTCTTCATGTCTGTAGTTCCTACTAATAGTTTAGTTTTCCTCTGCCTTTACCTGGATGTAAGGCTAGATGAGGCTGCTGTGTTGGACCTTTCTGATGCATCAGGCAACAATTACTATCTTGTTTCCAAAAGACTAGCAGATTTGAAGGCTTTGGCTCCAGAATTGTCGCCATCTCAACAGCTTGTATTCTTCTCTGTTTGGCATGTTGCATGTGTTCACTGAGTGCTATGATTTATTTAATAACTTTGTCTTTTGAAGACTTGATCACTGAGCCAGTTGGTATATAGTAACTGTGTACGCTGAAATCCCCTGCATTTCCATAGTTCTGTGGTATTGATGACAGGCAAAATAATAGTAATACCAAAGCCAACATAGAATAAATAGAAAAGCTTAGACTCAGAATACATGCTAAAATTACTATTCAGAAAAACTGAAAATATGCTACTATCAGTAGCTCCTAAGAGTACATAGCATTTGGATTCTGACTACCTTTTCAAACATGCAGTTGTCAAAATTGCAAGCACATTCACGATGTTCAAATTGGTTTTACTGTTGCGGACATTGCTTCCTGGATTCAATCCTTCTCTTCCCCACCACAGTGCAAAATCAGCTGATTCTAAGAAAACTTGAAATCGGGCTCAAAGAGCATCTGAGGCCATTTTCCTTGCACTGAAACTATGACAAAAAGGTGGAGGGCATGTAAAATGGAGGTGGCAATGCTGATCTTCCACTAACATCTGGTCATTAATTCCATCTTTAGAGACTTTCCAAAATGCTGGCAAACACAGCTCCAGCTGGCATGGGGACTGTTCCTTCTCCAAGAGCAGGTAAATAGGCCAGATGGTCCCTAATTTTACTACTGTTTCTAGTATGGATGATGAGCCTTGGTCCCTACTGAGCAATATGCCTTCCAGACGCTGAACATTTTTATTCACCTTTTGGCCACATGAAAATAATGTAATTATTAGAAGAGTAGTAAAATGATTAGATAATTTGAGAGTGGGAAGCAAAGAAAAGGCAGCAATGGTAACCTTGCTTTTCCTCTTTCAGAATGGTAAAGTCTAGAAATCCTTTCCAAAAAACTGCATTTCCATTTGTTTGCTGTAAACCAAAATTGTTTAGCTTTTAGGAAAGAACTGGAAGAAACTGTTTTGTCTTTTCCATGTGTGTACTTTTCAGCAGAAAAGGAACACAAAATATGCAAGAAACCCTCCCCAAATCCCTTCAAGTAATCTCTAGAACTCTAATGCTGAGATGTGCATTAGGAAACTGGGAGGATCCAAATTTAAATCCTTTATCATTTTCAGTAGTTATTGGAGGAGATTTTTGCCATGGCTACATGCAGCATGAAAACTTCTAACGAGGTGGGAGGATGAGATTTGGAGACTCTTGAGTTGGAACCTGAGGCACTATTCAGGCAGTGATTATGCAATTGTTGCGTAATATGGAGAGTGCTTGCATGAATAATCTTATTAACATGAGAGTTTCACAATCAGGCCCTTGTGGAACATTGCGCTGTTCAAAATCATCTGTATTTATGGTGGAAAAATCAGCTAAATCACCATTTAAAAAAAAAGAAAAAGTGGTCTCATAAAGATAGTCTTTCACAGCAGAGATTAGAACATTAGAAGAAAGAACAGAGGAACGCATTTTTTCAATTTAGGTCTAGTAGGAAGGGTTGGTTTTAATAATTTAGCTTGAGAAAAGGAAAAGATGAGGAAAAGATATAGATGACTACTATTAATTATCATTAATTTGCCATATCTGAGACTGTAAACACTGGAATATACAAATGGATAAAAAAGGGAAAAAATTCAAGTCTCCTGAAGAATTTGCAAATCTTTATTTGCAAATAATATAAAGTGCCAGAGGCAGCACATGTAAAAGGATTCCCAAACATCTGCCAATTTCTTTGTGCCAATACAAGAGCAATAACCGGAGCAGCAGGTGCAGCCCCTGTGTTCTCTCTATAAACCCTGTGGCTGGGAGTAAGCCCCTTCTGCTGGTGCTCTCGCAGGAGCCCAGGCTGCCATGGAGCTGGTTTCTGTCACAGCATGGCAGGCAGAGCAGCAAAACTGCAATGGCCATGCAAGTGGCTGGAAAAACAAAATTATTTCGCCCTGCGGTTTGTTTGTGCTGAGTGGGAGAACACACACTGAGCACGTGCTCGTGCCAAGGGCAGACCCAGGTTGATCCCCAGCTGCTTGCAGGGTGAAAGCTGCACTCTTGGCTGCAGAATTTGTGTGCCACCTCCTTCACCTTTGCCAAATACACAGCAGCTGAGCGTTTCTAAGGTACCTCTGCACAAACACAAAAGCAGCAGCAGCAGCAGCAAGACTGGTGCCAGCAGTGCTATGGAAAATAAGTCACCGAATATCTGATATATTAAATTTAAACTATATGCCAAAGCAGAAACACACTTCTGTTAGGCTGGGTTTTTTCTTTGCACCTCCTGAAGGTTTAAGGCTATGGAAAATGATTGGGTCTATAAAGATGCCTCTCCAGGCATCAGGGACAAGGAGAGTGACAACTGAAATTTAACTTGAGCTAATGTTGCCAGAAAGAATTTGAATGCTTAGGTGCTGATAGCTAAAGAATTTGTACAGTCATCTGTGCAAAACGTCTGGGAAAAACTATAGCTAGCTGAGGAAAGTCGTCTGCTTTTATCTCATACCACAGCATTTAAAAAAGCAAATCTGATGCCCTAAACACCAATAGCTGCAGAATACTGGAGCCTTTCAAAGCCAGTTTGCTTCTTGCTGGATTTATTCATTAGGTTTGTAAATCTTTTGGCATGCCAGAACTTCTTACTTTTTCCAGACTAAATAGAACTGATACAAGACAAAGAAAAAGAATATTTTTATGATTGTTCCTATGTGACAATCCAAGATTAATTCTAGTCTGGAGGATAACCATCAGGCAGTCTTCCCTGTTCGGGATTTCTCTGATCCTGTGCATAACAACAGTCATCCAGTAGTCTTCTGCATTTGTTGGTTTCTTGGATATACGTAATATAGCTGAATGTAGCAGTGATCTTGAGGTTTTATTTCTGTGGGAAGATAGGTCTCGAGAACGTGTTGAAAGTACAGTTCATTTTTTGCTACCCAGCACACTTTCTTAGTGCTTTCTAGGGTGCAAATGGAGTTCCCAATGTGCTCTAGGAAATAAATCTGAAAGAGCTATTAATGGCATATCCCTCTACTTTAAAATATATTTATATATATTAGTGTGTGACAGTTTGTATTTCCATTTGGGAGGAGAATGAATAACTGAAGAATGGGCAATTCTCTACCAATATCAGTGCAATTGCATTCAGTTTACTATATGAAAAAATGTCTCAATATAATTATCTAAAGCTACAATCAAAGCCCAGCAGGGATGTAGGTTGTTGCATCAATGTAAAGTAGAACAAAAAGCAAAAATGAAAGTTTCCAATATATACCAATGTGTTCACCTACATCTATTGTTCTTTCAGTTATGTTTTTGTTTTGGCTTTGTTGATGTGATAAGCATGGTGCTGTCCCAGCGTGAGGTGAAGCATTGCACTGAGTGGGAGAGTTTCCTCATAGTCATAGGGATTACTTCTTTTGCTTTCATTCAAGTACAAGATGTCCTAATGCAGGGCTGTAGCTGCTGGATGAACAGCAGTGAAACCTAATATCCAAGATTACATTATCCATTTTTTGTTCCTTGTCTGCAAGGCTCTGCATTTGGCTCACCAGAGGCAAGCGGCTGTTATTCTAGGTGCTTTAGCATGCTAGTTCCTAGACCTGTCTGCCTACATCTCTGAGGCAGAGCTTGCTTTTACATTGTGCCTGTCATTGTGCCTCCTGCAATGAAAGCAGCCCTCTTGTAGCTGCTACTTTCTGCCCCTTCCCTGCAGCACCAATTAGAATAACTGCAGTCACTGCCAGGAAGAAATACTTACTGGATAAACCAAATCCCATGGGTATTTAAAAAATATGAACTTGACAAGGCCAAAAATTTCCAACTTCGCCCTTGACCCAGTGAATGAAAGCTGACCTCTGCCTTCTACGGTCAATTGTTTTCCAGATTGTCACAATATCCAGGAGCCTCAGCTTTTCTCTCGGCTGCTGGTCCGAGCAAGAAGGAAGGAGACAAGCATGAAATACTCTTTCAGTGCCCTTGTAAAATGTAGGTGTGATGTAGACATGCATCTCTATGAGGGGACAGACTATAACCTCTTGTCCCTTTTCAGCAGAATAAAGTTTCATTGCATCCTTTTCCTGCCAACAGAGCATTTTAACATCTGGTTTTAGGTAAGAGAGAGTAGCATTTTGTTCTTTTAGTTCTCAGTAGTACAGTGGGTACAAAGAAAAATCTTCCTGTGGTAGTATGTGTATGTAAAATACAAACCAACATTCAGAACAGTGCATTGCATCTTTGTCTTAGAGAATCATCACCCAAACCTTTCACATGGATCTTATAAAGTTGCAAGAATGGGCAGCTGAATACTGAATGAATACTTCTGACCACTGTTAGTCGTTGCTGCTCTAGTAACAGAGAGGTGGGGTGCAATCGGAGTATGGGGACACAACAACAGGGCCCCTGGCACAGTGAGGCAGGACACTGCAAGTTCTGCAGAACAGCTCTTCCTCTGTCTTCTGGTTGGTTTCCCTAGAGTTCAGATTGATTGACAATGGGTATAAATCTTTGGCTCATGAAAATAATGGCACACAGGAAAAGCTACCTTCTGTATTGGATCTTCAGTAACAAGGCGACTGAAGTTATGCATTGCAAAAATGTACCTTGAAACACTACTATAAAAACATACTATTCAGGACAAATTTCTGTCATAGCATTTCTGGTTATGGTGACTAACAGAAACATCTTAACTTTCCTTAAAGTCCATAAGAATGTTACAATATCTGTCTCAAAATTTCCACCCCTAGCCTGTCCCACAGGTTCTCCATGTTCAAACCACCTTAATTCTTTGGTGCCTGAGGACTTTATGAAGTACAGTTTGAGAATTTTATCTCACTTTCATATTTGTTGATTGTTTTTTGAGGATAATGATTTTTCAGATATCACATAGTTTGTGTAAGAACATTAATGGCTAATCAATCTTTAAAAAGGAAAAAGACACAACGAGGATAATAAATGCTGGGCTATATTGCTCAGGCATGATGTTAACATGTTTACAAGACAATTAAGCAAGAATGAGAGAATCTGAGATGTTGCTCAGAAGTTATGGAAACATCAATTGTCCCGTTTTTGAGCTGAAAGGCTTTAGAACTGCACTACTATTTCATATCCATTAGCAGTATTTCACCTGCGTGTGATTTGAGCAGGGCTGGGTCTTTCACTTCTTGCTGGCTAT
>JAOWBP010003659.1:10963251-10996988 GCA_028571105.1 Tragopan temminckii | reverse complement strand
AATGAGAAGTTGAGTTTACAATTGAAATTCTATGAAGAGTCACATTAATAAGATACAGTATTTACTGTCTGGAGATATTTTCATAGAAATTTTCTCATGTTATCTGGACAGGAAAAGTGTGAATTCCTAGCCATAAAAAATGATTTGAAGAGCAAATGCATATTATTCCTGATTTAAGCGAGGATCTTGTATGAAATCCTTGGACCTCTTAGAAATAAATAGAGACAGAGCTTGATTAATCTGGTATGAAAAGCAGACAACAAATTTCAGACTTTATCTTAATACAGGTGAAGGAGTTCTGAGAATGATGGCACTTAGATCTGAGAAAGTGCTACACCAGCTTTTGGATTCCCTCAAGATCTCTTTATTAGCAGGTAGGCTAAAATTGCTTATGTAGCAGGGTTATAAATATTGTACATAGCTTTGCTCAACCAAACTAAGTTGTCTCATTTACTGGTGACAGTTGATGTGCAATCTAATATACAAGCTGCTGGGAATAACTTACTTTTTCCCCTCATTTATTATTATATCTAATATCTGGTAGTGCTGTAACACATCTCTAGAAAGTATGTGTTGATAGAGCAATAAAATAATGACAATAAAATTTTAAAAAATATTATTAGGCCTGAAGTTTTATCAGACACTTTTACAGGAATAAGTATTCCAAATTGTATTTAATAATGAACTACAAATAGTGACAAACCTACTTTTCTGTACTACCAATCCTGATCATTAATTTTTATTATAAACTAATTGTACAGATTAGATTCTGCAACTTAAACATATTCATCAGTAACTTATGGAAACTTATTAGCACTTGGAGATTTTTTTCTCAGTCCACAGTAAAACTTGCATCTGTTCCTAGCCAGAAGCAGGAAGACTTTCCTGTCTTGAGTCTTGAGTATTGGCTGGGAGCGTAATATAATTGTTTTAAACCCTCTGAACTGAAACTTACTGTATTTAGGATATAAACAGTTCAGAAAAATGTTATAAGATATTGGCCTGAATTTAGCACCATGGGAATGTCTGGAAAGTTTTGTAAAGAAATCTGGGGAAACAGCAGAAATCAAAACTGCCTTTAACCCAAGACAGAAGTAATGGAAAACTCGTGTTTTTTTTGTTGTTGTTGTTATTTGTTTTTTCATAAGGATTCTGATCAGCTATTTCCAAAAGAAATATTTCTTCACATGGAGCTTGCTCTTAGATATCATTAGAAAAGCAGGGGGAAATCTCTCTTTTCCTCTACTCAGGCTTTCTAACACATGGTCTTCGTTAAGCACTATCAGTCATTGCTTGGCATGCATGCTTCTGTCCTATCACCTATTTGACATGGAAACCCTATTACGTGAATCCAGTGACAGAAACAACATGATGGGTAGCTGTAATCCTTAAGCACGTCCATTGCCTTCACTGGTATTGCACTTCTGAGTAAAAATTCCTCTGAGTTCATCCTTCCTGTGTGTTAGCTTACCTTAAACCTTCATGCCTATATTTTTATTTCACAGCATCAGACAACAGTCCCAGTTTTAAGCACACAGAACAGAACAGTGAGCTACGTTAATACCTGTCTATGGCACATTTTTTCCATCTTTCCTCCTTCTCATACTGAGCACAATGTTCCTGCCCATTCCCCCAAAACTCATAAATTTAATAAGAAATAAAGAGCTTTTCAAAGTTGGAAGCAACTTTAGAGTTCAAATTCATTCCAAAACCTTTGCCTTTGTTACATTCCTCAGTTGCTCAGTAAGAGGCTCATTTTTGGAGGAGATGAAGAATGAAATAAAGAACAACTCTGGCTCAAGCTCTAGGCACTGAGACTACTGCTGATCCCTGTGGGTATGGACTACTTGCAACAGCTATGAATGATTTCCCAACTCTTTCACTTTCTACTGCTGTGTGAAAAACATACAGAAAGCTATGTTCTCCTGCTGAATCTTCCAGGAACTCACCTTGATTTTTAATTGAAAATCGATCAAATTTTGAAGAATAGTCCCAGTGTTTATGTACAGAACTTTCTGATAAGAACATGGTGAATAGATTGTTTTGTTGTTCTCCCTTTCATACTTTTCTCTCTGTTACTCCCGTTTTCAGTTAGCTTAACCTCATCATAACTTTGGCCATCATTTACATTTTAAGTCCTGTACAGCCAGACAAGAGATTCCATAGAAATTAAATTGGGAGGAGTTTCCTTTTCTACCAGTTTTAATATGGAAACTCCATGAGGGAAAGGATTTTTTTCCACTCAAGCTATGAACTGAGAACAGTATTCTTGTGTTTTGCATCACAGCCAGTATAAAATGATTAGCATACAAATCTTCACTGGAAGGGTAGTGGATGGTGCAACATGAAGAATAAAATCAGGACAACCTTTCATCAGCACTCCGTCATTCAGTTGATGGAGCTTGGTAGCATTTTCTGTTCCACTCTACTGACAAATCAATGGTATTAGAGGCTAGACAATCTAAAATAAAAATCTTCCTTGTTTTCCAGATAAGTTAAACACAGTTACTGAAAGAATGAGAATCACACAACAGCCACTTGACTTCAGCCAATTGTTATACACAATAATGGCCTCAGGCAATGCCCAAGAGAAAGCCTTTATGCTCATGTACATGTTGTTTGAGGTAGAGAAGTTTGAACCCTGGCTAGCAGGGTTCCTCTGGAAATAATATTCTCTGCTGAACTCAACAGGAACTTCATTGCATTTATACTGAAAACTACTCATTTTACTCATTAAACTTTCCCTTGTTAGCCTTAACATGTTAATCTGAGAACAGAAGCTTTTCTGATGTGTAAATAAAAGAATAGAATATAAAAATAGAAATTTTAAATGGAATACAGAAAGTGACTGGCCTAAAACCTATTTGAAAATGATGCTGAGTATAGATCAGTAAAGATCACTCCTTTTAAAATAACCTGTTTTCAAGTATATAATATTCTAATTTATCTATGCTAAATTAACAAAGTAGTATTTTTCTTATCTTTTAATGTTCATAATTTTAGATATTTAATTGATTTTACATCTCTGTCAGTGTGAAACCACATTATCCAAATGTCTCTCAAACACTGGCAGTCTCCTCTTTTAATATGGTTGTTTGTCTATATCAATTAAACTTTATCTCTGCGTTATTCAAAAAGTATTTTTGGTTGGTCATGGGAGTCAAATGTTTTTTATTTTTGTCTTCTGGTTTGATCACTCAAACATTTTTAATACTGTATTAGTGACTAAGGAAAGTTTAAATATCTCTTAAATAATTTTAGGACTATTTTTTGCAAAATTACTTAAAATAAATTAAGTTATATTCTGTAGGTTAAGATAATCTCAAATAAACCAGCAGCTAATTGATGTCTCACAAATGACAAATAATGAGATATATAGAAAAGCAGAAGGTTATCTGTTTGGATTCTCTGACTGGCCCTGTTAAACCAGTGTGAAGCACCTCCTGTAATGCAGAATAGTTCATACCCTAAAAAGAATCTGGTTTATTTTGTTTCAGGCTTTTTGGCACTACTGTAATAATAAAGCAGCATTGCTCAGATGTTTCTCGTTAGTCTCGATGCTAGCTACTTTCAAGATAAATGTGAGCTCTCTCCTGAAAATGAGAAAAACAGTATCATGATACTAAGGCTGAAGAAACAAATCTCCTGCTAAAAAAAAAAAAAACAAAGCAACACACAATAATAATTAATCCAAAAAGCAAAAAGCAAAATGTATTACTTTCCAAAAATGGCAAGGATTCAGCAAAATATTTCATTATCTACCTATTTCAGTATCTACTAAACTTTAAGTATAGCGCAATGTGAGATACTGCCCTTTTTCAAAGAATGGCAAAGCACAGTAGCTTCGAGAGAAGAGAGAAGAGTGACATTTAATCCTTGAATTTATACTTCTGTGCATAATTATGCATTTGATGAAAACAATGCTGAAGTATTGGAGGTGGGAGATAATCCTTTCGTTTAGGTTTGTCAGCTTGAATACTTTAGGCT
Organism: Tragopan temminckii; assembly: GCA_028571105.1. Classification (NCBI taxonomy): domain Eukaryota; kingdom Metazoa; phylum Chordata; class Aves; order Galliformes; family Phasianidae; genus Tragopan; species Tragopan temminckii. The sequence goes on along the minus strand of JAOWBP010003659.1, from coordinate 10,993,001 downwards.
CTCTGGACCTCCAAACACTCCCTAGCCAGAACTGCATTTACAGAGCACATGCAATGCCCTGCTGCATGTGGCTTGTTACACTTTTTACTGACTAGTGACATTGCTTTTTCAGTGGTCATACGTTTGTATGAAAGGCTCCTTGTCCAGGAAGTATCAGAAAGTAGGGAATACATCTGAAGAAATAAGAATAGCCTTATTTTTAAATTACGTGGACATGTAAACAAAATGTTCCTGTATAAAGCATAGCTTCTCATAGTGTAGGATAATTGTTTCAAGGCAATCCGTGTATGGACAAAATAATACATATCTAAAATGTATATAGAAATGTTACTTGAATTTTTTTTACTTTCTGCTTTGCACAGAAATTTTTGGTAGTCACATCAAATTTGGTAGTCACACCAAAGTGCCATCTTTTCTCCTTATAACAGACATGGGCTCACAACCACCTGTTGTTATAAAATTTACTATTCACAAAGGATACTATAAATATAACCAGTAGAGCTGACTGAAAAATAATTTTCAAAAAATAGGCCCCATTTAGTATTTTGCATTAGGAAGAGGGGAGACCCTTTTAATCATATTTCTTTTCAAGTATTTTTGGAGGACATCAACTCTTCCAGTAAGTTGGTTTTGATTTTTGTAGTATTAGTTTGAATGTACAGGAAGGAAAGCAGCACTGAAATAAATCTAACTAAATGAGGCTACAAAGTGGTATCATATCTAAACTGAAAAGCATTATGTGTACCTCTTGCTCAAGCTGTGATATCTTCACTGCACATAAAATATTTTTCTATTCATATCAACACACATCCAGAAACACCTATATATCAATGCAATTCAGCTGAGAATGCTGAGCACATTTTTGGTCTCGTGTGGAGCAAATTAGTGTATCTCTATCAACTTCACTAAAGCAATTGCTGTTTACACCAATTCGAGAATGAACCTCCTCTCTCTTACCTAATCGACATCTTAGCATATACTTTTTTCCTTTCTATTACTTCCTCTACCCTTTTTGGATAGTCTCTTGCTTGAAATCATTATGAATTGCAAGATGGATAAACAGCATAAGAGTACTTCTTAAATAAAGGTATTTGCATATTAAAGTCATGGATTGTGGGACAAAGTTCAGTGAAATACTACACACAAATCATTGAAAGGTTTCTAACCTCTTCCAAATTAGTCACTTTCAGCATATCAAAATTTGTTCTTAGGCATGCTGCGGGGAATAAATCCTTACCACTAGCAAGGCTGCAGCTAAGATCTAAAGCTTTAACACTGGACCTCTAAGTGTCCATGAAAAGGTTCAGCCAGCAAGATGCGGATAACAAACAAAATAAACAAAATAAACAAACAAACAAACAAAAGAAAAATAACATTCATTTAATTTATTTGTAGTATGGTTCTGAGTCAGAAATACAGGAGTATAAGAGATTGAATATGCTGGGAAATGCATGCCTGAAGATAACTGGATGTTAAAAGATTATTTGAAAATGAATAAGGACGCAGCTAAACCTTTTTTGCAGTTTTTCCTGTTTGTTCCTCCTAGAAGATAGCATGAAAGGAGTCCACTTTTGTAAAACTGAATGTGCTCTTTATTGAAGATACCAATTGAGTCCATATTCTTTGCCTTTTTCACATGTTCTGATTTCTTGGTAAACTCTCCAAGCTCATTTTCCTTGCAAGCAGTATTACTCCTTCATGTTCAACGTAGGATGGTACTGTCTTTCCCTTGCTTTTTACCTTTTATCCCACCAAGACTGTATGGAACAGAGATCTCTTATTCCTTCATAGAATATATGAATAAATAAATGAATAAGTAAAACAGCTTCTGCACAGCTGGATACAGCAAAGCTCAACTTTGCAGAAGTAGAGAATCCTTGAGCCAAGGACATGGAAAGAAAACTAACATTTCAAATACCAAAAGAAAAAAAAAAAAAAAGCAAGCCATCAGGACTTTTGTAAGCTTGTTTTAAAGGAAAGTGGAAGATGAATAGTGTCAGTCAGTCACAGGTTAAAGCAAACAGGAAAGCTTTACATGAGAACTAGTATAGTGGTCTGGGGTAGGAGACAGTGTGGATATGTGGAAAAAAGCACGATGAAAACAAGCAATAACCACTAACCATGAGAGTCCTACAGTGGCAAAGAAAGAATAGGTCAACAGTGATATATGGTCTTGAAGTGACACAAAGCTGGAGAGAAGGTGCAGATACAGTACAAGATGGGTTTTGAAAACTAGGGAGACAATTCTGAATGTGTTTTAAGATATCAGCAAACTGCATAAACTGGCAATACCTTGAAGCACTTAACCTATTCCAGAGTATGCAGAGTATCTGTGTGCATGCTCTCCCAGAATATTTATCACCCCTGCCCTCAGAGGGAGTGGGAAGCTCAGATGAGCTTAAGAAACCCTTGGGTCAGAAGAGCAGAGTGGTGCAAGTTGCCTGTGGGGATGCGTGGAGGAACTTGCACATTCCCTGTCTGCCCTCTGCCTTGCTTAGCTCCTTGCTACTGCTCTGTTTCAGGAGCAATGCTTTCCTTAATACAGAGCACAGATTGTGTAAGAAAAAAAATGTCAGGTCTCATCTGGGATCAAACCACACACATTTTTACTGAGGCTCCTCTCTACGTGTCCCTCAGATGCCACAACAATATCAGCAGTCTAAGTCTGTATCCACGGCAGATTGCAAATTGATGAGATTCAACAGTACCTATTCTTTTTCTTCTAGCTTTTCCTCACCCCTGCGCAGGAATATGTTCAAACAAAAAAAGCACAAGAGCAAAACTAAACTGAACTGAAATCAGACACCCCCTGAACTCAGATAGCTGTGTCCTTTGTTCACAATTCACTGATAGCCTTCCCCCTACACTAAGCTGTATTTTTCATTCTCAGCAAATCACAGGAGCAGATGCTTCTTTTGACGTGTAGAGACAAATCTCACATTTGGAGGCTTTCTCAATTTGTGTTGGCTAATGTAACAGTTATTATAGCTATATTCTCAATATTGGAGAAACGTACTTCTCTGACTTTGATTTCTTTTCAAGGCATCTTACAGAAAACACAAGTGGCTATTAGTTGTTTTACTTTCTCTTCTATTAAGTTTATTTTAAAATTGGCATGAAATTAACTTTTCCACTTTTAGTTGTTTTTATTCGTTTTCAGTGTGAAATAGTTGAATCTTCTCTTTTTCTCTAAAACTGAGAATCTGAAAACAGTGAATGTACCAATGACAGCAAGTTGATGCACTGACACTTGCAGAAGCCAGTGGTTGTTATTAGTGCCACAGTGAATGTATAGTTGCTGCAGAATGTTCCAGCCTCAGCCATGGAAAAGGGACTCATTGTAACCTATGTAGTGTACAGACAAGAAACAGGAATAGATAGTGGCAAGGTAACCTTCAGCAATAAAAGATTTGTTTTGACTCCTTGTTTGCCCTTGTGCAGTTCACTCTGACACACCGAGCCAGCACAGAGCTGACAAGCAGGTGCTGTCTGGGTGGTTTCAGCCAGGGTATTCTCTCTGAACATGGTAATTCATGGAAACATAAATGTGTGGCTTTAGATTAGCTCATATTACTATTTGAGCTCAGCTGAACCTCAGTGATGAACATTGTAGCACAGAGCTTGACATAGGTTAATTTATTTTGATATTTGGCTTGAACACCCTCCTCTTACTTTGATTACTAGTAAAGAAGCAAGGGAAGGAGAGATTCTGGTACGTGTATAGGGCAGGAGTGGAATGAACTGTCAGTGGTTTGAAAATCTATTTGTACAGAGAGCAGAGAACTAATGTGTAGTACTGGTATTAACAGTGCCTCTCATTTTTCAGTGTAAAGCATGTGTGTTCATTTGTAACGTAATACATATATATTACAGAGCTATTTCTAATATACTTATTGGCTGGAGTCAGGTACATGCTCATACCTCTGGCATGCAGTTTGCTGTGTAACTCTGAGGGTGTGAAAACATAAGGCTTTCACCATTCTGGCAGGTACCTCAGATTATTTCAAATCCACGTAGAAGGTATAGGCCTTCATTTTTAAAGGCCTCAGTCAGAGGAGCAGATGTGGTAACTGCATGGCACTCAATTTTTCTTCCCTGGAACGATGAAGGGCTGAGATGACCTTGTAGTTTCAAGGAGTCTACAGCAGTGATTTCAGACCTGACACTTAGATCAATCACTAAATCATTCCCCTTAGCTGAACTGACTCATTGCCTATTTGCCCACCATGAAGAAAAGAAAAAAGCAAGGTCCTTTGATGCCCCTCTTGTATTTCAAAGCCACTCCTGTGTAAAGCCTGCCCTACACAATATGCTATCCAGACATATACCAGCCAACTTTTCTAGTACAGAAGCTGCATGTAATTTAATAAATGATTCCAGAAGCAGCAGGATTAATTAACCTACATCTTCCCCACTCGATAAGCCAGCCCGTGACAGCTTTGACAACGATATTGATAGTTCTCCCCATATACCTAGTGCCCCATTTCTCCCCCACGATATTTACTATTTCTCCTTACCTCTCCCCCCCCCCCATTTCATGAACCTCCAGCTATATTCCTAGAGTCTCATGTTCCTGAAATCACTTCCTATCACAATGCCATGCATTTAACCTTCGCTCCTTGCTGTTCTTATGACCCCTCCCACCTTTCCTGTGTCCTCACTCTGTATGTTTCAGGTTTCTGCTGTGATGAGTCCAGAGAACATATATTTGTGTTGGTTTGCAAGCTGTGCTGATCAGTCAGTGCACACACACTTGGAACTACTCAGCTAGCCACTGCCAGCAGGATGAATAAAGCCTCCTTTTTCCATTGTTTCCTCAGAGAAAGGATTAATACAGTCATTTTCCCTCCTCTACCAACTCCTGATTTTCATTAAACTTCTCAGAGAGGAAAATTTTTGAGACCTCTGTCCCGAAGGCATTGTCAGATGTGGTTTCAATTGGTTGGCAGGTTCAAGATCATTAGGGTCGGGATTGACAGACAGGCTGGTAGCATGGCTGTGGGGTTTTTTTGTGTTTTTTGTTGTTTTGTTTTTTTTAACTTAGAAACAAGGCTAAAAAAGTGGGTTTGACGGTGCAGTTGATACAGGGGTTTGTGAGCAAAATAGGCTATGCTGACAAAAGTACCTTTAATTCAATAGCAATGTGTCTGCAGTAAGACTTTTGCCAGTACTGAATTTTCTTAAAGGATTGTGCCCTCAGTATCAACAAAAATGCATTCCTGGTCTAATTCTATGAGCAGAAAGAAAAGCTTGCCTAGCAGCAACAACCTGCATTGCAGAAAACAAATAAGGGCAGTGACTGTTCACATACTTCTTGCTAGAAGACATTTATGCCATTTGTGATCATTAATATAAAATGGTAAGTTTATATCTAAAGGAAAAAAAAAGACAATTTATCTATTTGTTATTGTTAATATGCAATAATTAGTTTATACCGCTGGCTCTGTGCTGTACAAGTACTAGATTTATGAATTTGTTGTGGTTGCCATAGAACGTCTTTGGCTTTTCCTCAGAAGGCATCTGTGTGCCCAAAGAGCAGCCATTAAAATAATAATATACAAGGATACAAATTGCCCACAATCCAAAGAGAAGTCTTTTGCTCTCACTTTGTGGCCAGTATCTCCTCGTTACTTTTCCACAGCAGTGGGAAAACATCAAAAACATCTGTTGTTCACAGAAACATTGAGGTTGGCAACAGATCTGGATATCTCCTAGTCCAACTCCTGCTCCAAGCTGTCACCAAGAGCTGCATGGGTCCACATCCAGTTGGGTTTGAGTGTCTCTGGGGGTGGATGGTCCCTCTGTGAAACCTGTTGCAATTCTTCTTGCTCTGGGGAGTGCTGATCATAGCACTCCTGGTGAGGCCTCACCAGTGCTGAGCACAGGGGAGTTCACCTCCCTGCCTGACTAGCAATACTTCTGAAACAGCCCAGAGTGCTACTGGCTCATGGTTAGCTTGTTCACCAGGTCCTTGAGACCCTTCTTGCATGGCTGTGTTCCAGCTGGTCATCCACCCGGCCCCTCCCCCATATGGGTGCATAGTTCCTGCCAAGGGGCAAGGTTTCCTTAACACTCATCAGGATATGCTGGATAAACGCTAAACCTGTGCAGACTTACAGGTTGAGCATGCTCAGTGGCTCTCCTCTGGTCATAGAGTGTGGTGCACTGTGAGTCTGCCCTAAGGAGGATGTGGGCAGGAACAGGGAAGAGCAGAGGTTTGTCAGGTAGAAGAAAAGGGGAATTCTGTACAGCTAAAACCTTTTGCTGCAGAAATGCAGTGTCTGAAAAGAAACTACAGATCAAATGATTTCTTGAGTAACTTTAATCCCTGTCTGGCAACAATTTTCAGTTTTCCCTAGGAAGTGCTTTTCAACTCTGTATACCTCAGTTATTCTTTCGTGAAATGTTCATAGTCTTTACCTACTTCACACAGGTGTTGTGAAGCTTCAGTAATTAGTACTTGAAGATTCTAAAATAAGAAAGTGCCATATAACTGAAACGTATTCTTTTAATTCCACAAAAGCTATTTTGATCAGACTCTTCAACTGCAGAGCCATCAGGAGATCTCACAGCAGGCAACTGTGGAGGCAATTTTTCCTTCACTGAATGGAGTTAATGATTGACTGCTAATAGGTTTATCCCATTAAGAAGGGGGAGAAACAGGGTTTTGCCGTGTGGAACAGTCAAAAATATATATATATCCAGTGCAAAATAAAACTTGTTGAATCTAAGTGACCATTTTATGGCATGCACTAGATCCCAGGAATGGGAAGTTTATATTTCACAGATTTGCTATGAATTTTGAGCTATGTTTTGCCTACTTTCAATTCTCTGTTAAGAAAGAAACCTTTGTGAAAACCAAGCAACAAAATCTATCCTATTGCTAACAGAGTTTTGCAAAGTAAATGTTTATAAACCTTTCAGATGAAGTTAATGATGCTTATTAAAATGTTAAAAGTGGTCATTCACAATGACTTCCATTTTTAAGAGGAATTTTATTATCACGCTCTGCTCTGTGAATTAATGTGCAGCTTAGTTACTTATTTGGTTTACAGTAAATGTTGACCAGATTATATAATTTGTTTCATGAAATATTTAGAGGTTTTTGAAGTAGTAATCATTTTTAAAGACTGCAGTATCTACAGTATCTGTGATAGAGTGAATTTAGCCCTTGAAATAATTCCTAACGTTGATATCCCTTTCCGTATTCCTTACAACCCAAATTTCCTTACACAATTACATTTATATTAGATTTTTTTTTTTTCACTGAATTATTGCCTCTTCTAGGTTTGTGAAATGTGCATTTTTATGGCCAATCACAAAGGATTTCAGGGCTGCAAGTAGGGGCACGCCATTAATAACTTCAAGGAATATGCAGCCAGATAGACTTTATGATTACTCAAACTTGAACTGGGCTAGGACAACAAGCTATTATATGACTGAAATTACATCTGAGTAGATGAGGAATTAGACTTTTGAACCATATATTTATGGCTGTGGAAAATGCTAACAGATAATGTTAAATGCTAGCATTTTCTGGATGCTTTGAAAAAGCATGCCTAATTAAAAACCTTTAGAAAGAAATATTGTGTGTGCAGTATGACTACTATTTCACAAAAAGCATAAGCTTATTGATAACACTAGGCCTTACATATGGGTCTAAATTTAAACATACGTTGTTCAGCGTATAAGAAAAGATTGCTGAATCAGAGATGTAAAAAGCGAATGGATAATTTTGGTACTAAAGACTTTTTCATTTACATGTTTTTGAGGGAAAAAATGAGAGGTAGATTTGTCTTTTCATTCTTCATAACAGAGAGCAACAGTCCATCCTCTTATCACCTCTAGCTTTCCTCTTCTTTCCCCTTCTCTTTCAAAAAATCTCTTTGTACGTATATAGACATACATAGATGACAAAAACACAGTTGCAGGCCAAAAACTTACCAAGGAACTCTAGGACAGATATATAAGCTGTAACTATTTGTATTACTAGAAAATAATAAACAGAACTTAAAACTAGTAATGTCTAAAATTTTCAGTTGCACAATTGCTGTAGTGCAAAAGTAGGAAACAGCTACATTTTTTGGTCCTACACTTTGTCATCCTCACTTCAAGTTTACTTTTAACCATCTCTGACTCTCAGACAATGACACCATTGTCTCTCAATACAGTAGCAATTGAAGAGTAAGTAATCTGTTCCCTGAGTTCTTACTTAGGTTCACATGAACCATGAATGTAAATATGTATATAAGTACCGAACAATTTTCCATTTCTTAGTTACTTAGATTGTGATTCTTTACAGAACTACAAATGAGAACACACTAGTGTAAAAATGAAAACAAAAAGATACTCTTATAATCACTAGTGTATGGATTACATAGCTTCAAGACAAAGCTGTGTGTTATGTAACTTGTGTAAAATCACCAACCTTCATAGCATTGCAAGTGCTTAGAGCAAGGAGTGAGCATTAACCAGTCTGTTTCAATGTAGGAAAGTGCCTTGATACAAATGGTAGGAAGAAGGAATTGTTTAAAACCAGACAAGGAGAAAATAAACTCAGCTTTAAGAGAAGTTCTCTAATGTACCCAGAAGATAGCAAATGCTATTTATTAAGGATTGCTTTTGTTATTCATTAACTTGATAGAATGAATGTAAATTTTAACATATATAAAAAGTTAAAAGAGAGCTTAAAAAGTATCAGGTGAAAAAAGGAAACTTCAAGAGAAAAGAAAGATACATCTTTTACAGAACAGGAAAGCAAATAGGTAATGTCAGAGGCAGATAAAACCTTCAGTGCCACCTTTTATGTCTTCTCAGAGGTCTAGTATGACCGGTTTTTTAACAAAAACATTTTAACTTGAGAAGCAGAAGAGGGCATAGCATTTTAAAGAATAATTCGTCAAGATTCTAACTGACAGAGGAAGTTCACTCCCAAGTACTTAACAAAACTAATCAAAACAGTCCCTGAGCAATTAGTGACTGCTTTTGAGAACTTGTAGAAAACTGGTAAAGAACGAACAGAAAACCTGCCTTTCAAAAATAAAATTTGTAAAAATGAAGAGCTGAGTAATTTGTGCCCTCCCCCAATCCCCAAAATACCGTAAAATTGTGTATATATATGGAGCCCTGATCTTCATGGGAGACAATAAGATTAAAACATAGGTGAACATTTATGGGGAAAAAAAAATCTATCAAACCAATCCATTTTCCTCCTTTGTTAGACTATGGTAATTGATTCAGAGAAAAACAGTAGATGGGATGTCTCTTTTACAAACTGATTTTCTGGTATTGCTGTTCCAAAGTGTATTAGAAAAGACTGGTCCTGAAGCAATGACTCTAATGGGAATGTACAACACACAAAAGCTAGGGAATTTCAAATAGAACAGTTCAGTGTGAACTCTTAGAACTTTTTTTTTTTTCCAACTACTACATTGGACAGTGAAGTACAGAATATATTTACATCTTTTGTGGGTGACACCAAAATACAAGGGTTTCACTGCACACACTTTCAAAGACAAAGCTGTGATTCAAAGTCATCTTGATAAATTGGAGAATTGGCTTGGTGTCAAGAAGACTAAAATCAATACGTGCAGCCAAAAAGAGAAGGTGTGAAGTTCAGAAAACATTGTAAGAGTTATAACGGATCACAGTTTAAGTTATGAGCAAGGAGTGCGATGTTGCAGCAAGAAAAGACAGCTCTTATTTTGGGCTTTTTGATTATACTCAATGGCCAGTAAATAATAGCAGAAATAAATTGGCTTGACTTCTCAGTTCTGGTTGTTCAGAAATTGTAGTAGATTATATACTAATGTCCTGGTAAACTCTTTAACCAGCAGTTTTAAGAACAGTTTAAGTATGTTAGGGATGTTTTAAGTATTCTTGATTCTTCCTTCGTGCAGGGAGTTTGACTAAGTGCTCTCTCAAGATCCCTTCTAGTCTTATGTTACTGTGATTTTCATTTACAGGGAACTCTCTGAAAAGATCTGTGTCATTCCATTCATTTTTATACATCCGATGAAAATCTTGCATATACATGAATAATTCCATAAGCTAGGATACAAAATATTTTTTAAAATAGTCTTTAGTGCTGGATAAGTTTTCATCCTATTTGCTTAACAGAACTTGTTGTCAGATCTCTCTTTTTTGCAAGAAAATGCTTTGTCTAAAGCTGATTTATGAATCTGAGGTTTTTATTCTACGTTCTCTAGATCATATTTGCTTCAAATAACAAAGTAAAATAATGATGATTCTATCTTCACAACTATAAGGAAAAGAAAATTCTATTTCCTCATTATGCCTTGTGCACTTCAGAGTGGAATTATCCTGAATTCTTACAGGATGCTAACTTGAGCTGGTTTTTGAGGTTTTCTGTAGATGGAAAGCTTGAAGAAGTTATGAAAGTTGCTTAAAATTCACCACTTTCTTGTCTTGTCATCTACATGAGTAGGACTCTTAGACCAACTGTCTTCTAAAAAAGACACTACTACTACTACTGACACTAGAGTTTCTACTGTTTGTACAAAACAACAGTTTCACAAAGACATCAAATTTAGTCTTTACACGCAGATGAGAAATCACATATGTAGCTTACAATGGTCCATTTTGAGATAGCTTCCTTGGAAACTGCACACACAAATGAACCTGAGCATTGGCCCATGCATTTTTTCTGAACTACAGGAAGGAGTGTACTGTTTGACAGCTGCATCCAGACTTTCTGCCAATAATGAAAGTAAGAAATGGCATGGATTTCACAAGAGGAAAGACATAATAGAGTCCGGGATACCAAGGAAAATATTGCTTGCTTTTAGAGGTATGTAAGTCAGAGGAAGAAAATCTGAAATTAAAAGCCACACAGTGAAACAGTTAAATCTGTGTGTATCTCTAGAGTTCATTTTAGAAATTACTAGTTGAGCTGATTAAAACATGCTAAAAAGCAGCCGCTACTGGGCTTTTTCAAGTCTGTGGGCTTATTAAAACCAGGGAGCATGTGAAACAATGATATAGTCCCTTAACTAACAGTTTATCTTGCATGAAGGAAAATACTGTTATATCAGTCTTGATGAAACCTAATTGCTATTTGACTGTGATCACATTAACTGCTTTGTGCTTCAAAAGTTACACTTTAAAGGTGAATTCCTGGGTGCATTAATAAGCTTGGTTGGTATCAGAGTCTTGTTGAGGAGGAGTATTTTGTGAGTTGTGTTGATCAAACATCATTTTGATCACTTACACGTGGTATTAGACTTGATTAAATTCTACAGAAGTCATCTTCCTGACAACAGCGTTTTTTTTTTTCTGTTCACTCACTCACAAAAGGAAATCCCTGGATCCCAACTGTGCCTGTAATGAAGGTGAATTGTGTTTAATGACTTAAAGAGTGCCATTTTGTGCTTAACAGTTTACGTATTGCAAATTACCCTGTAAATACTCTGTTTCTAGATCAAATTAATTGTATAGCAGGTTGTGCTGGGAGGCAGTGAATTTTCTTTGCTATTCTAGCTCCTAGAGTCTGGCAGCTTTACATGGTTTTCTTACACTACTACCACATGAGAATTTAAACACAGATATAGCATTCATAGTGGATGTTGCCACTTGAAGTTTAAAACAATACACTGTTACGACATTTAGTGGACTTTTACTTTCTTGCCTTTGTTAACAAATCAGTGCACCGAAAATTGCATGACTTCCCTTTTTATTCTGTAACTCATTAAATTAAAGATGAGTAGCCAAGTTAAGCTCATTTGTAATTACAGTGGGCTCATATGGAGTTATCCCTGATTATACTTTGCCTAAATTCAAGGGCTAAATCAAAAATAATGCCAACTGGATCAGTGTCCAGTATCAGTTGACTTTGAAAAGAATATTTAGACTCAGAAACAAAGACAACCAATAAATGTGAAAGGAAACAGCAGGGAAGGGGAAATGAGTATCAAGACAGAAGTTTTGCTTCCTGAAACCTTGTCCCACGTTCCATCTATTCTCTTGCTCCTTTATTAATTTTCTTGTGCATTATACTTGATCTAATGATTCAGGTAATTCATTTAAAAACAAATATATCATAATCAAGATGATTATCAGGTAAGTATACAAGATGAAAAGACAAAGCATCTTTTGATTCTGAAGTATAGCACAAGCTAGTTTATTTACTTTGAAAATGTACAACCCCTAACAATAGAAAGTATTTCCTCTTTTTTTTTTCTTTTTTTTTTTTTTCCCCCATTACCCAAAGAATATTTTCCTGAAAGCTGTTACTGTCTGTCTGAAAAGAACAAGGACTGAAGGCAGGGATGAAAACATTGCTGTGGTACTTAACTGATCTTCAAGGAAAAGCTCCAGGCTGCTGATTTTGGATCAATATAAAACCACCTAGCTCAGTGGTGACTAAAGCCAGTCATAATGTTCAGCAACAGGGAGGTGAGCCAGATTGATAAAGGACATGAAAATATTTCATTTGGAAAATATCCCCAGAAACCTCTGCAATTTCCTACCTTACTATCAATTCTGTGTTCAGCTGGTGTTCTGATTTCCACTGGGCTCTTTCTGGCAGCCTCCCATTTATCAAGGACTGTGTCAAACACAAGTCTTAAAGAGGCTGGCTGAACTGCAGCATCCTAGTCTGCAGGTATATAATGCAGTGTTGACCTGAGCTCCTGATCCAATGAGGCTGGAGTTTCCAATAACATCTACACTGAAAGAACTTGGAATAGAAGCACTGTGATTGATATATTGGTAACAGTGTCATATCAGAAACTGGCTTCAAGAGGAGAATAAATGAACTACAAGCTCAGGTACATTTAAGTGAGGTAGCAATGATCAAACTAAGACAGCTAGAAAAGAAAGATCTTTATTTGAGCACCTTAGGTGTGAACCTGGTAAATGACCTAAGAAATTTCTGAAAATAAATGATCTTGCAGAACATACACAAAGTCACATCAATTTAGCTTGATTATGCAATATTTTATTATATTTCAGTTGTGGAAATTTTGAGTACCAATTTAAACATTTCTTGCAGTGGTCTGAAAAAAAAAAAAAAAGCTGAGGTGTAAATTAAAAAGAACACTGTATTATCTGCTACAGAAGTAATTAAAAATACTTGAAACTTCACATTCAGTGTGCAGATGGTCACATGGACTTAATGTGCTTACCACCTCCTGTTTAATCTGTGTAAACAATACCATGAAAGAGAAAGGAAGAAAAAATATCAGTATATGTTCATCACAAACCAGACACCTAAATGTACGGGGCATTTTATGATTTTAGAATACTTGTCGCAATATTGTATCTGTAAAATCTGACTCCTTCCCTCTCATACCAGGTGCATGTTTTAAAATTAAAATCCTCTTTTTCAGTAGGACACATGGATGCCAGTGTAATAAGCAAGATAGTACAGCCCAGCATGAAATTAACAACTCTGTCATAGAGTTGTTAATAATAGAGCAGGGCTATACTGTAATGCTGAATGTAAGACATGGGCCATATACTGAGTAATATAGAGAAGAAAAGAAAAGATTGTACAGCTTATTGCTGCAAACATACAGTGAAAGGGACAGGAGTCCAGGAGTAAAAAAATGAATGTGATCTTGTAATTAAAGACTGTATCATGTCATACATCCACAAGAGGGCCAAATAAAAAGTTGCATACTTTAATTTTAGCATTTTCATAACTTTAAAGCATTTGACTTTGCAAATTTGTTCACTTCTCTCTAATCCATGCTTTCATATGTAATTTCATTTTTTCAGCCTCTGTGTTCATTTCACATATTTCTATTTCTACCTAATATTGATCCCATTCCTTCTCAAAAAACAGATATCCTCACTGACTATAAAATGTATATTTACATTGTGTAATTAAGAGTCACAAAAGGAATACAAACAAGAAAGGGTTATAACAGTGGGGCTGAGCTACAGCTGTATCAAGGTAAAATAGACTGGCTTAATTGCAAGAGCTTTGCATGATGAGGTTCTGATGGGAGAATCTTATTGCTTAGCCAGATGTCATGAGTTTACCCTGAATGTGAGAGGGGTGACACAGCTCATTTACTCTTCAGAGCCTTGTAGTATTAAGGAAGGAGTTGGAAGCTTTTAGTCGCTGCAACCTTGAAGGTAGGGTTTAAACCTCAATAGTTTGCTTGTTTTTGTTTGTTTGTTTATTTAAATGTGTGTGGATTTGTTTGCTTAATGCAAATTACAAAATTTATTTTGTTCCAATACATAACTTTAACTGGAAATGACCCTTGCAGAAGTTGTTGGAAAGATAGTAGGGTTGTAAATGATATGATTTCTATTTTTTCATCAAATTGTTTATGTCACTTTTGTCTTATTTTGTCTTATTTCTAGTGGGATTGTTAATATATTTGCCTGTGAAATATTCTGTGGAATATTTTGCATTGTCATATGTGTTTTGGGGGTTGTGTTCTGTGTTCTTGGATTATTTTTTTTTCCTGAGTATGAAAGAAATCAAGCTGAGATAATAGGAAAGTAGTAAAAGTCAGTTTCTTCATTCCATTTTCAACTTGCTTTGCCTTGCTATGCGCTGCTGAACAGTTGTTGTTCCCTATCTTTGAGGGGTATGCACTCAAGTCAGAATAGATATGAACTGTTTCTGTGAGGGATAGAAGTCTTCTGTGCGGATTTTTATTGCATATACTCTTGTTTTCCATTGACATCCCTTACTGATAACAAGAGAAGCAACGTGAACTGTATCGGCATAGGCTGTTTAAAAAAAAAAAAAAAAAAAAAAAAAAAAAAGCATTGTCTATAGATTTATCTAGAACTGGATAAACTCTTTTTTTTTTTTCTCTTGTACATGATTTGATACTTCTGATGATAATGGTAGAAGCAGGAATATAAATAGGAGAAACTGTCGGTATATTGCTGAATCATGCCAATGCTCCTCTGGAGCATCTTGGGATGTGTCTTAACGGTACATTTCTAGGAGCAAGCACTAGGAGTAGTACACTGTCCAGACCTTGAGCCATGAGTACTGACAGTGAAAAAAGTCCTGATCCTTATAGTATTGGGAGTGTGTTAGCACTTTACATCTTCATCTGATCTCTAGACTTAGAGTTGCTATTGCTTATAGATACAGCTCTTTTCCAGAGCTAGCAAAATAGTTCTAGCCCTAGTTGTGCAGACTTGAGCTTGTAGTTTTCATGGAGATGATCTGCTGCAACTCAGGGTATGTATTAACCTGCACACACTACTTCAAACTGCTCTACGTGTGGTGCAAGATGTGTCTTTGTGCAAACTGGTTTACAGAGACTTTTTACATACAAGAATAAAATAAATGTTGTCTGCCTATAAGGTTTCAGTTATGCTAGTGCCCCTTCTCTCTAAACTCATAAAGCTAGTATGTTCAGCAATTGATGTTCTTATGGTTTGAGAAGCCGGTGGAACGTTAAATTTTTGTCTTATAGAACTCTACTCCCTCAATAGAGGGAGCTAAAGAGGTGCTTTCTGCACCATTTGGACATACATCAGTTGTCTTAGTACCCTTTGCTTTGTGAATAAACTTCGTCATATGGCTTACTAAACCCATCTCTGAATCAATAAAAAAATCTCATGATGACTGATAGTATCTATCTGCACAGTTGGGTCAGTGAATGGTTAGCTGTAGGCTCTATGCCTTGAGTGAGGAGGCTAAAGGACAATACAAGCATCACTACCAACTGTGCTTAATGTGATGATAGACTACTGTTCTGCAAATGCACAGGTCTAAGATCATGTACAAATTCAAGATAAAGCTGCAACTTAAGGTACTTCTCCTACAATGCTTTACTGAATATAGCATTTCTAATTGACTAAAGGTCTCAAAAAGGAATTTAGTTGAACACTGCAGAGTGTATGTAAGAAATAAAGTTTTCTACCGTGTACTGGTGAGGGAATAGTTCACGCAGGGACTGATTACCTACATGGATTTAGAAGTGGTGATTGGTTTGGTCAGCTGCCTCTTGCTCTGGGGCAAAGTACAGCTTGGTGAGGCTCACCTTGAGGAGATAACAGAGGTAGTTTTCTTAGTTTTTTTTTTTTTTTTTTTTTTCTCAGTCTTTCCCTGCACCAGAAATCTAGTGGCAGACAATTATTTTAGTCTCTGACTTTTTAAATTCTGAAGAGATTTATTTTTTACTGATGCTACATATCTAGAGGAAGAGAGTCTTCAGGCTGAGTGGGAGCTGAGGTTTGAGAAGCCAGACATCTGCAATTTGCTTCAGGTTTGAAAGTCTGATCGCTCTCTAAGTACCTGGTACTAGCTCATATGACTATCAAAATCTGGTCTGCTTCCAACTGAGGGTCTGCAGCATGCCCTGTTGTTCCAGGGGAAGAGTGCAATATCCATCAAGGTCCTCTCTGAGTTTAGTATAGTTAGCAGATGTGTATATTCTTTAAAAAAAGAATTCATTCCTTCTAAAGAGGAAAATGGGGTCAGTTGTGCTGTATCCTGTATGCAGTGTGTACAGTTTCACAATTCCGTAATCCAGGTATCTCCCTCTATGCTGTAGTTATGTGTTGCCCTCTGCTCTTCACCCTCTATTATAACAAAACACTGTTTAATTCTTGCCCTCCTCTCTTGACCAAGGAAATAGGGATGCAGGGATAGATGAGGCTGTTATTCTTTTTTAGGAGCTTGCAATTCTGTATGTTTGAGTTGAAGTTAACTTAATCAAAATCTGGGAGAGGTCAAATCTTTAATTTCCTCATACCTCTATTGTCCAGTAATAGTGGATAATAGAAAATCAGCTGCATCCTCTGTGTGCCAGAACTGAGCTGCTGCTCCCGAATAGTCCAGACTAACCTCAGGTGCAAATAAAATACTTGCCTCCAGCCTGTTCTGTATCTGAACTGCCAGATCTTCTGATGGTGTCCTGGACTCTCTGATCAGGAAAACATTTGATTCCTTCTCTCCACCCCTGTCATGGTTTAACCTGACAGACAGCTGAACATCACACAGATGTTTGTTCACTTGCCGCATGTGGATGAGAGAGATAATTGGAGACAAACTAGAACTCATGGGTTGAGACAGAAACTATTTACTAAGACAGAAAAGGAAAATGGAAATAAAATTGTGATAACTATGTACACTGGCTGCTCCTACAGTAATGCTTTCTATCTTCTTATTTTGGCCCACATCATCAGAGGTGGATATTGGTGGTATGGCAGCACAGACTGAACCTTCCCACCAATATTCCATTACTTTTTTGTTGCTGTGTGACACGTGGCAGCAGAGGGGCAGTCTGACATAGAAGCATGTATGAAGCAAAGGTGTGTCACTGAAATCCTCCTTGCAGGAAAAATAGCACCCACTGACATTCAACGCTTGTTGAATTAAATTCACCATTTTTAAAAACGTATCCCTTTTCAGCGCTGTCTGTGAGGACTGTCCTGAATAAGAATACAAAATAAGAGAAAGCAAACAAAAATTACTCCCATTATTTCTGTTTTCCTTTCTTCCTTCTGTGCACTTATGACAGTTAGCCTTCCTCCCGAAGCCCATTTTCCTTCCCACTCTGTTGCCTCTAAATTTCATCTTCATGCTAGCTTTGTTTTTAAAAAAAAAAAAAAAAAAAATCCTTCTACATGGAATCTGATTTTAATTTAAGAAATTCCCATTCATTTATTTCAACAAAAAAAATGTCCCACTCTTGTGAATATTAGTTTTTAAGTGCTTTCAGTTCGTTCTAGCTTTTACAGATTAATCAGTTTTTAGATGTATTGTGCTTCTGCCTCCAAATTGATTCATTTTAGTGTAAAAAGTCTGGTGTTTCTCAGGCTTGAGATTTCAATAGTACAGAGAGGGGAAATCATTCCTAAGCTTGTAAAGAAAAAGATCTTGTGAACAAAATATTTAACAGCTAGAGGAATTTTCTCTGACCATTGGAAATGGATGTGGTTTTTTTTTTTTTCTGGCAAATGTGCTACAAAATGAGTTAAATACAAACTTGAGTTAGGCTTTGTAATGAGCAGTACTAATTATCCACTTGGATGGCCTTTTCATTTCTCTCCTGGTTCTAAATGCACACTTGGGTCCCTTAATTCTTCTGCCCTGCTCTTTTTTTTCCACAGTTTCTCTGAGCAGATAAGGGCTCATTGCACGAAAAGTCTGTAAAGAACAGGTGAAGCTTTGCTTGTTTATTGTGTATGGGCAGAGCCAAGTGATTAAGTGTCCTCTGAAAACCAAAAAGCCGTAGAATTCTCATTGTCAGTTTCTGTGTTGGTACAAGTCTGTAGGAGACAGGCTTCATAAAAATGTTCTTTGTTTGCAAGAGAAGCAGGGGTAGAAGCAAAGTGATATGTAGGCTGGAAAAATCAGAGGGATGGAGTGTTGTGGTTTAACTGTGCAGCATCACACAGCTGTTTGCTCACTCCGCCCATGTGGGACGAGGAAGAGAACTGGAAGCAAAATAGAACTCATGGGTTAACATAAAAACTAAGACAGAAATAAAGAAAGTGAAAACAAAATTGTGATTATAGCAGTACATGTAAGTCCACAATGCAATTACTCACCACACACTGACTGACACCCTAATGACAGGACTGCTCACTGACTGAGGCTCTGCTAGCAACACAGGGTCTCACCACCAACCAACCAACCCCCAAAGCAGACCCCACCCACCTCCCCACAGCCTTATGGCCTTCTCATAATGTCATGTGGTATGGAATAACCCCTGGTCTAATTCAAACCACCTGTCCTGGCTCTACCCTGTACCCTGCTGCCATTTCATCATGGTGGTGGCTCTTCTGCTGAGCCTGGCCCAGCCCTCGCTGTGCTCCCATCACTCAGCAGCAACCAAAATATCACCAAAATATCTACAGTAAAGATCTTGTTTCTCAGGTGTTAGCTTTGCAGCTGGTTAATCCCTGATCAAACACCTGTGACTTAGAGTTCTCCAGGCACATTTGAAAGCCTCTGTGGGAGAACAACAGAGACCTCCCACAGCAGAAGAGTGTAGATCTAATATAAAACTAAATTGAGCTGCTTTATGCATTGGGGTGGTATAGATGCCATGCCCAAAGCATGGAGGAAGAGCGAGTGCTCATATTGCTTTTTAGCTGCCCTGCTCTGGGCTTTCTACCTAAGGAGATCAAAAATGAAATAATTGCTAATATTTTCAGAGGAAGCAATACTGTCTTCTGCTGGGGCATAAAAAAGGACCTTCCTGTTTACCCATCAAACTCTTACAGCCCATATCCACATATTTCCCTGTGCCCAGCAGGTGACCTGCTCACTGGCAAGAAGCAGACATATATGCCCACCAGAATGGCTGCTAGTAGCTTTGTTGGTGATAGGATTCAGCTTGGGAACACCAGTCATGCTTGCGGAATAAACCTGAATGGTTTTCTTTCACAGCTTAATTTAATTGAAGAATTACAAAAGAGGAGGAAATAAGTGTTCTCTCTCTCTCTCTCTCTCGTGTGTGTGTGTATATATATATATCACGTATGTTGAAGATGCATTACATCCCTAACCTCTTTCTGCTAATGGATTTGAACTCTTAATGAGAACAATATCACTCAAGTGAAGACAGATCAGGAGTGGAACATTTGCAGGCCAGTATTAAAGGGCTGGGTACCCACACAGCACCTTCTTATTGGCCCAGGGGAAAGAGCAACAACAACTGTGAGAGCAAAGCAAAGGCAAAAACTGAGAGTCACTGCTAAATGCTACCAGAGACCTGTTGTCATGGTGAGAAGCAGCATGCTAGAGATGTTTTTTGAGTAAAATGGACAAGAACCATGTATGCAAATGTACATGAGGGAAGTTGAGATCCAGATCTTAAATGATCTATTGGCTCTTAAAGTGGTCTGCATCCAAACCCAGCAAGCCAGCAATACCCTGAGTACAGAAATTTGAAATACAGGCCAGAATCTTTTGATGTTATTTCATATTTCAGTTCCTGTTATAGTAAGGATTGGCAGAATTAAAGCAGCGAGTCATTTTTTAGCTGCTCATAGAACTATAGAGGATCAGTTCCTGGTTAAATAGTGGGTGCCAAGCTGAGGCTGAAACTGAAAGGGATAGGCTTAAAATAGGAATGACAACTTTAAAGGGACCTTTCTGTACATAAAAGTGAAGAAAGTGCAGAGGGTGTGCTAGAATAAGTCTGACCTTGTGGAATGTTCAAGTTCTTTAAGGATTTTTCAACTCTCAAGCTGATGTGAATAAGTGCTGTAACCAAAAACACTTCTTGGGATTTTGTGTCCTTCCTCTGGCTGCATATAACTTTACTGCACTGTTTTGCTCCATACAGATGATGGTGGCTCGGCTCCCAGGAGGGTGGGCTGATGATTCTAGTCCTACGTAGTTATCATTTTATCAGTGAACACAGCTGCTCTGAATTTTAATAGGTAACTCTTCTGCGTCTGCAAGTAACATATGGCTAGCACAGAGCTGCTGCTTCAAGAGTCTCTTCCTGCTCACATCTCTATCAGGCAGCAGTGGAATGGAAACCTGCCACTTCAGCAAAGGCATTTACAGCAAAGAAGGTTCTGTGTAAACATGCTGTAGTTAATGTCAGGTCTACTAATGTGTGCTAAGCATAATCTTCCTGACTTTGAATTTGTGTACAGTAATAGCCTCTAGTGTTCTGCTAATAGGTGAAGTGCTTTCAGGGTGGTGTAGTTGCTAACACATACGTTGATCTCTAGTTAGTAGTAAAGGTCTTCAGTAAAGCAGGGAAGCTCATCTAAGCCTGCAGCTTCCCCAGAATGGAAGCATCATAACTACAGGATGTAGTTTAGCTGCAGCAACTTCAAAATCCTTAAGGCAGCAGGAAACAATACACCAAAAAATGTTGATCTCACTGCTCCAACCCTTGCCCCTAGGATGGCTGCCCCTATACATGTACACCCTACCCTCCTTAGGGCCTTTTTAGTGTATTTACCTTTGCAATTACATCTCCCTTCTATTGCATAATTAACAGTGGTGTTTTATTGAGGTTGGTTTTGTTTTGTCTTGTTGTTTATTCTTTTTTTCCTCCAAAGAAGAGATCACAAAGTCCTATGTTGCTGAAAACAGAACCTCAGATATTTGAAAACAGCTACTCATTGCCTTGAACGACTCTGGCTCCAAGGATTGCTCATGTGAGGTGGAAAGATGATGATTGCTGTTTGGGGGAAGGACTGGGGATTATTTCTCTAAACTTCAACCAGTTCCAGTAAATTTTCCTTACACCATTTATTACAAATTGCAAATGGGAGACTTGTTTAGGTAAGCAAAATCAGCATGGATGTACTCAGTGTAGGTAGAATAAGATAACACTCAGTTGACACACTGTGTTGCACTGGCATAATGACATATGGTTATAGCTTGTGTATATCTCTCTCAGCTGTATGTGCTCTGAGGCATAAAGAGGATAAGTGACTTGTACAAGGCCATTCAGCAGATCAGTCATGGAGCAAAAATGCAGAGGCCCTAAAAGCTAATAATCAGTAAGGAAGCAATCATTACACTGGGAATGCTCTATTTTCTGTTTTTGTTCTAATTTAGAATGAGGAGCCATGTCTTTCAAAGACATGGTAATGTCTTCTTTTTCCACCTACCCTCCCAGGTTAGTTTACACTGTGGAATAACTCATTTTTATAATGTCAGACTTACTTTATTTGATAATCATGTTTAAATTACATGACTAGAGACAAAACATGTCTAGATTGTTGGAAAAATGAGTTGTTTTTTAATTACCATCCATCCAACCTTGACTAAATGCTTACTGTCCATGGAGGGAAAAGGTTTCCATTTTACTTAAAGGACAGTTCCACTTAGTAGCTCAAAACACATTTTTGAAGTCCAATTAAATAGGATGGTACTTGATGGCAAGCTTTATGCTGGAAACTAACTTTCCTCAAAATGCTTGTCAGTGTGCTGCTGCACTTTCCTGCAGTATGGTGGCAGGGTATGATGCAAGGTGGGGTAGATGCAAAAAGTCTTTTCATAATGTAGCGATATTAAACACTCTATTACCCAGGTATTAATATGAACTGTTTTGAACTAGATGTAAGTAACATAGGTTTTTATTGACGTTCTTTGGGTATGTATATATTACTAACCTGGATTATTTGATTGTGTCTATTTCTGCATACTTTATGGTTTTGATGAATAATAACTGAGCAGAAGTGAGCAGTAGGATTTGCATGCAGTAGGAATTCTGAAAGGCAAATAAATTTCTAGAGCACTGGAAAAGAAACCCATGCTGCTGTCAACTGCTGAACCAGTAACTGCATCTATAAGAGAGGAGAAAGAAAAAGTAAACAACAAAAAATTGTTGTTATTCCAGAACTGTTAGAAATGAGAATATAACTGTATTGAGCAAAACGATGAAAACTAACTGTGGCCTTCTGGACTTGTGCAGAAACTGTAACAGCCATAATGAGTACAAAATGAAATTTGAAGACAGGAAAGAATGATAAAATACATTGCAGTTACAGTACTACTGACATCTGCAATAATGGGAGAGTTGATCACAGAAAGGGTTCTTTAGAGAGCAGCGGGTGCACACAGCTGATATCTGTTGAACAACAGAAAGGAGTATTTTTTTTTCCCCAAGATGTTATATCATGTGCCACACGGCATCTGTAGAGACTGCAGCATGTGCATTTTCTGAAGAGGGAACTGAGCTGGTAATGAGGAGTGCCTTCCAAAGGGAAGGGGCAGCAGACAGCTGATGAGAGTAGGGTCAACTTCCATGTATTCCTTTCCTCCCATAGGAAAATATGTACTGCACCTCTTCAGTAGATGTAGAAATCTGCAGTCATTCCACCCTGTATTGCTTACTCTACCAGTACTAATGAGCTCCAGAAGGCATTTTGCTGTCTGAGGAGATATGCCTTTACTGCTGTTCCTGGGCGTGCATTTTTATACTCCCTTCATGAAACAATCAAATGCTTCCCTGGCCTGTATGTCTTCTCTTAAAAAATGTCTAGGACCAGTGAATTCACGTAAACTGATTTATTTACTACGAATCTGTCTAGTCTTGGCTTTTTTCCTCTGTGCATTTGGAAATGTCTGTTTTTTGTGTTTCCCCCCGCCAGTTAAATGCTGCTTCATCTCCTGCCTGTAAGCTGAGTGAGGTTCTTTACTGGAATAAGCCACGTCCTTAAACAGGATGAAACTAGATTCATAGCTGGCATAAATCAGCATTGTGCTCTCTGCTTCGGTGCAGCTACACTGATTTGCTGTTGCTGAGTTTCTGCCCTAATGTCTCTTCAGGACACAAACAGCACTGAGCTCATCAGTTAGGCGTGGCCAGTTTTCACAAATACAAAAAGCTACTGTAGTTTATACACAAAATTGTCAGCATGGAAAAGAGAGACCTTACAATCACTTCCTCTCTCCCGCCTCCTTATTTCTTCCCTCTTTTCTTTCATGGAGAGACAGAAATGCTCTGTTTTAGTACTTAGAATTCAGGTTAATACAATACTTTGCCAAAAGCCATATTTATGTCCATGTTATTTGCAGGCGCTATTGCTAGATAGTGTGATAACAGAGGTCAACAGCAGTAACCAGTCCTGACGATCACTCTTTCCATTTGAAATAATGACAGCTGGTTAGTACGAGCTGCCTGCAACCAGAAAAGGGTGGAGAGCCTCAGCTTTCCTTGGATGGCAAGTGCAGGAAGCAGAGCTTCATTTACCCTCTGCTACATTCTTGAAATATCAGATTCTGCCTATGGAGTCTGTGCTGTTTACAACCTGTGGAACATGTAGGGTAATAAGACATGGAACAGTCTCCCTGATACCTGCGCTGATGTTTTAGACTTGAGCAATGAGCCCAGACAGAGCTGACCTTCTAATGGGGAGAGGAGGTCCCTGTACACAAAGTGGCTACGTCTCCAGTGTGGTTCTGTTTGTTGTCTACTACAGACAACAATGTCCAGCTTCCCAAAACAATCTTGTGCTCTTTAGTCCATGCTTTCCTTCTCAGTCAGCCTCATGCTACAGAACTCCTCTTTTCTGCCCTCTCTGGGGTCATGCTCATGCTGATGCTTTCTCCCCATTCTTGCTGTCTTGTCTCCCTCAAACATTCATATGGATACCAGTAGGACAGTAAAAATGCCATGTCTGAAGATGGTGACTTACCCAAGCTTTTCAAACAGGCTTGATATAGCATCTACTGTCTTGCATGAGGCTCTTCTCTATTTCTAACTCTTTCTGGTTTACTCTTTTTTTTTTCTTTTTTTTCTTTTTTTTCTTTTTTTTTTCCCCATTTTTCCCTACCGTCTTGCTTAGAAAGCGAGAGTACAGAGCTCACTTGCTGGCTTTAGCCAGCTCTGCAGGTGAAGGTCTTGTGAGGTCAGCTGTTTCTGTTGGAAGCCTTGCTGTAGAGCACCACTCCATATTGGTCAAGGCCACCTCTGGCCATACCCCCACTAGGACAGTGGCATGCTGTCAAGGAATTGGGCTCTCATCAGGATGTGATGTGGCATTTTAACCATCCTGATTCACCGATGAGTGCTAACAAAGTGTGGCTGGCCTAATGATGACTGCCTTGCACTGCTTGCCCCTGGGCTGACCACCACAGAGGCGACACTTAGCTTAAATGGTGGTGAGAGGAAATCTGGCCAAAAGCTGACCAAGCCTTTGTTTATTCATTTGGCAGCTCAAGTCTTCTGCTCATTGCATGCTCTGAGCAGGTTCACCATGTGGTTAGAGAAATGCAAGGCCTGGCAGTGACAGGATTACATGCCAAGGGTGGGGAGCAGAGTGAGGCACATTATTAGCCTGGTTTAATTGCATGCTGGCACCCTGCACTCCAGGCTGTGGCAGTGTTGTGATGAGCCCTGCAGACCCAGACCAGATCAGTGGGAGCGCCACAGGCCTGGTCTCTGTGGGCAACCACCCAGCTCTCCTGTCAGGCTCCAGATCTCATGACTGCATTTTAACAATACTTAGTACTAATGAGGGATCTTTTACATCAATAGGAAAGTGTTTTTCTGTAACGTGTGGGGTTTCATGGAGCCCCACCCAGCAGGGAATTCCTGTTTCCTCAGGTGTGGGGAGGCTGCAGACTGGCCAGTCCCAGTGCACTGCAGCACCCGTCGCAGCCTATGTGCTCAACACCCAGAGATGCTGGCCTCTGACACACCATGTGTGGTGCCTTTGAAGTCCATTGCTTTGTAATTTCTGGCAAATGGAGGAAAGATGACTGCACAAAGCAAGCTAAGGGAGGAATAGATCTTTGCTTTCCACTAAGCTGTTTCTCCCTCATCATCTGCCAAGAGCAAACTTTAATTTATAATAGAAAAATAAATCTAGCTAGAGTTTACATACAGAGAATTGCTTTTAAAATGAATTTTGGCTGAAGGAAAACACTGCCTCGTTGTAGTCCCGTTTTTTCAAGCAAGAGAAATTGGATCCTTAGACTAGAGGTAAAAGACAAAAGACAGGCCAACTATAAAAAGAGCCTCTTTCACTGCTGAAGGCCCCCTGTGTCCCCTCTCCCAACAATAAGGATGAATACATAGCTAACCGTAGCAGACTGTTTTAGCTAATGCTCTCAGTGTGGATTAGGAATGCAAGTGTTTGAATTAAGCATTTTATCATTTTCACTGCTTTGTAGGCTCCTCTTTGACTTGGGAAAGCTCAGGCAGGTGAATGAAGCTAAAACAAATCAAAGATTAATCTTTCCCTCTCCTTACACTGAGTCAGACCTAGAACTGGAACCGTGCAGCAGCACTGTCACCGGGCAGCTCACAGTGAGAGCAGTGAGCACCCCTTCCCTTCAGGTGGACCCACTGGCAGAAGCCTTTGGCATGTCCTGGTGGGAGCAGGGCTCCAGGAGTCAGTGCCTGCAGGCTGCCTCTGCTGGGAATTTGGAATATTCTGTGTGAGAGAGCACCGGAAAGATCTTTCCATTTGCAGTCTGGCAGAATTTCGGCACCTGATATCACCGCTCATTTTTGTATTTTCCCTCTTCCTCCCCACATATGCAGAGTAAATTTGTTCAGGAAAGTGATTTATCCAAAACAGCCCCATTTCTCCTGTTCACTTTCTGCCAGATTACACTGTAAAGCAAACTAAGAAAATCAGCTGCACATTTGTGCTAGTGTAAGGGAGAGAGCACACACAGGAAGAAATGGACATCTAGGGGCAGTAAACGTATACACTAGCCAGCTATCAGAACACTACTGATTGAATAAAGCTTCATGTGAAGATGTAGCAAGGTGGAAAGATAGTCTATATTGAAGCTTTGTCAGTTCACCTTTAGGCTGTTGACATGGCTAATGTGGACTGAGGTGTTTAGAAAATGATCCCTGTCATCTTCTCTCATGATTACAGCATCAAGCCCCCAGCTCTTCTGGTGCCCTGAGAACAAAAGGTGCTCAGTTTGCTGACTGGTAATCAGCGAGTTGGCATGACTGCCCCAAAAGGGGAACTTGCTGATAGCAGTTGCTTGCTGTTACTTGCTTAGCAGGTTCCAGCAAAGCAACTGTCCTTATCGGAGCATGAGATGTGACTTGGTCTCCTGTGAACAGATGTGTTCCTCTGGAAATCATCTCAAATTTTGGCTAGCAGGAAGGATGATCAAAATAACATGGGGTTACAATCCCATCTGTAGTATAGTTATAGAATAAATTTTCAGTCTGTAAAGGGAAGGGTCTACGCTGAGGGCTATCTAGTAAGCAGTATGAAGCTAAAGATAATAAGCAATTTTTAAACCATTTTTGATCTTGTAGATGATGTGTTACTTATTGGTTTATTGTTCTGTTTAAGGTTTAACTGTATGTTGTGATGATATGTTTCTCTTGCAAGGTTTTTTTAAAGCTGACTTTCTTGGCTTGTATTTTTTATTGGTATTAAAGAAGCTGATCATCCCTTACTGTTCAGTATAATATTTTCCTTACTTCAGCCAGATGAGCAGCCTTTATTGTTTTACATCTAATTACCTGCTAAGGAGCTGCATAGCTCTGAATAAAATGCTGAAGTGAATGATGGGCAGATATTTTTTCTGTAAGGCAGAAGATGTAGAGAAAACAAATATAGTCATTCAAGTCTCTTAATCAGCAGGAATTTCAGAGTAAAAACAAAACTAGGGATCATGATTATATCAATTTCACTGTGATAGTTAAAATAAATATATGCACCAAAATTAGACCCCAAATTGATTGAAGACAATGACTGTGCTGCTTTCAAAGTAAAATGTCTTATCTTTTCTGCCTACATTATGGGAGATCATTTTACACTGACAGTTAATATGACTAAGTCTTGCAGACAGTGATGTATCTGTTTTCTGTGAAAGGCTCTGTTCGTATTTTTGTTGCTGCACTGATGAATCACAGAATTACAGAATTGTAGGGGTTGGAAGGGACCTCTAGAGATCATCTAGTCCCCTGCAAAGCAGGCCCTCTACAGCAGCCTGCACAGATCGACATCCAGACAGGCCTTGAATATCTCCAGAGGAGAATCCACGATCCCCCTGGGCGGCCTGTTCTACTGCTCTGTCACCCTCACTGTGAACAAGTTCCTTCACATATTGGTGCAGAACTTCCTGTGCTCCAGTTTATGGCTATTTCCCCTTGTCCTGTCCTCACAGACCTCTGAAAAGAGGTTGGGCATGTCTCCTTGACTCCCACACTTAAGATATTTGTAAACATTAATCAGATCCCCTCTGAGTCTTCTTGAGAAAAGTCTGAAAAGACCCAGGTCACCCAGCCTTTCCTCATAGAGAAGATGCTCCAGGTCCTTTATCATTTTTGTGGCCCTCCACTGGACAATCTCTGAGAGATCCCTGTTGTAAGGAGGATCGGGGGAACTACAGACTTGTCAGCTTGACTTCAGTGCCAGGGAAGGCTATGATGCAGATCATCTTGAGTGAGATCACATGGCATGTGAAGGACAGCTAGGGGATCAGGCCCAACCAGCATGGGTTCATGAAAGGCAGGTCCTGCTTGGCTAGCCTCATCTCCTTCTATGTTTGGTTGACCAGCCTGGCGGATAAGGGAAAGGCTGTAGATGTAGTCTATCTAGACTTCAACAAGAGTGGTCAGACACTGGAACAGGCTCACCAGGGACATGGTGGACCTCCTGTCCCTGGAGGTGTTCAAGAAACATGTAGTGATATTAAGGAACGAGGTTTAGTGGGCAACATTGGTGGTAGGTGTAAGGATAGACTAGATGACGGAAGTCTTGTCCAACCTTAATGATTCTATGATTCTATAACTACTAGATTCTACAGTTACCTAGAACATACATCTAAATTTGGATAAAAGTACTCTAGCTACGATCTTCCCAAAGGAGAAAATGATATATTGGATCGTCTGATGTAAGCAACCAAGCAAAATGACTGATTATTGGCTCATTTTCTATTTAGAACTTCCTCTTCTGTCACATACCTTTCAGAGAAGCTCTCTCCAACAAACTGTTCCTCAACCTATTCGAGAGAAAACAGATCAAAGAACTAAGACGTCTTTTGGCAGACTGGATAGAAGTTGCAAATTGAAGGGTTTTAGTGGCATAGAGGGAATATTTTTTTCTTTAACAGATCTTTTTTGTGGATAAGAAAAACTTTGGTCCCTTCTCAGTGTATTTCTTTCAGATCTTAACATTCTTCAATCCAGTATACTAGATCTAGATCACTTCGTGCTTTCATTAGGCACTACTGATTCTAGCAAAGGCAAATTATCCCTAGACCTGACCTGCAGTGATCTGTCTGTTAACAGTGCTTTGCCTCTGCTATGCAAAGAATTTGTTAACTGAATTAAAGCATGTCATACTTACGTAGTTTTAGTATGCTCATCAAGCAGTGTACTGATTTTAAGAATGCTAAACCCATTTCAGAACTTTTCTCTCTTAGGAAGTGTTAGCTGATAATTTTTAATTTTATGTAATTAAATGAAAATAGCTATTAGGGCAGTGTTAATTGAACAGCTTGACTTAGCTATGAAGGGAAAAGTTAAGCAGTTTGATTTCTAGCATTGATAAACAAGTACAGCAGTGTGTCTAGGATACTGAGAAACAACCAAGACTAACCCAGCTCATGATAATAGTCCTTCCCAAAACCTATGAATACTGAATATCTAGAAGAGGTCCTCTTAGAGATCCATAGCTCTGATTAGTTTAATAGCAGAAGGCCAGTGATAATGGGTTAAAAGTAGTTGGTATCTTAGCAAAACTACATTTAATTATTTGACCTTATTTTAAACTTATTTGTGCTTTAGTATGTCCACTTTCCTACTTGTAGTATGAAGAAATTATTTCCTTTTCCCTTTGTTTTGCCCAGATGCCCTACTTACACTAGAAAGTCTTTGGAACAACTGCTGTCTGGTCTAATGTGCTTGTACAGAGCAGAACACAATGAAGTCCTGATCTCAGCAGGAGCCCCATCTGCTACTGCTGAGATAAATGATCTTTTCAGTACTGGTTGTTTTTTAATCTCTTTAAATTACCATAAATACATTTTTAAAGCCATATGCTTTCATTCTATATTCCACACCACTGAAGAAATCTGGGATTCTGTGGAAATATAATTATGTAACCATATAATTAAAGACTGCCTTATATCTTCTGCATGCAAGGGGGCTGATCTGAGGTCAAGAGCCAGATTCATCTGCCACTTTGTAGGTTTCAAGTATGTAAACTTAGTTTAGAAGTGTTATTTTAAATATGGCTCTGGGTATATAACTACATAGTCATTCAATGGAAGAATATTTTCTTCAACTAAATTCTGTTCAATTAAACAGAAGTTAGTTTGCAGCAGAAGAAACTGATTCCAAACTGACTTATTAAATTATAGGACTGGATGTCTGGCATTGGATGCTGAT
>JAOWBP010003659.1:10933275-10959998 GCA_028571105.1 Tragopan temminckii | reverse complement strand
CTTGTGGCCATACTACATCAGGCTGTGATCTTGCTTGGCCCCGTGTACTCCATCCAGAAAGCAGATCAATAGTTGGACTAGAGAGTTTACTTGGCTGCCCAGGAGCTGCAGGGCATGGTGCTGCTGGAGGAAGAAACATTGGTCTCTCTGCATGTGTTGAATCAATGTCAACATGTTTCACAGTGTTGTGATGCAGCTTTTTTTATTATGTGAATGCCTGTGACCCCTGTGTGCGCTTGGATAGTGTGTTGTCCTCTGAATACCATGAAGGGTATGCGTGTAAGACACTAGGAAAAGCGGAGGAAAAATTGTGCGTTATTTTTAAGAATATCTGTGAGCATCAATGAGTACAATGTGAAATCCCAGTTACTGAGTCTCTCCTACAGCTTCTATTGTGATTAATAATGACTGTTTTATGTTGCAAAACGCTAGAGGCAGTAGATCCACACTATAACTGATTTAATACAAGACTTCATTGAAATAAAGCAGCTAGTTTGAAATAAAGTGTTGTTTCAGAGAATAAGGCATCTGAAAATGGGCAGAATACTAATTTTGATTCGTTCTATAGAAAAAAATTAAATACCAACTGACTTAATTCAGTCTGATGCAAGTTCACTTTTAGGTTGTGAACTGAGTGAAAAAGCTCAAGTCTAAAGCAGTGATTTCATTTACCATTCATACACAAATAAAGAAAACCCACCATCTCTACATGATGCGCCAATATCAGTGACATGATGCACAAATGCATTAAGCTACCAGGTTTACTTCTTCCACACACTTCAGTTTATCCAAGATATTGTCTGTGCAGATGTCCATCCTAAGCTTCCCTTGTAAGGTGGCCAGAGTTTCCTGCTGGAAAAGAGGAGAGGGATGTGGAGGAGAAAACAGAATTCCCTTCAGAGAGGTTGCAGCAGAGATATTCAAAACCAGACAGCAATGGGCAACTGGCTCTACTTCACCCTGCTTCAAGTTGGGCTGGACTACCTGGTCTCCTGAGATTCCAGCCCCTGGTGTTTGTTTTCTAGAAAATCTTCCGAAACGCTATATTTCTTTCATTTTATAAGTCTATAACTCCGCACAACATCAAGAATGTAACTCCAGCTCCCACCATTTGTGCCATTTCTTTTGAGCTTCATATTCTGGCAGTGGCAACCTTCTTTCCAATTGCTAGTGGCATCACTTTCCATGCCGACACAGATGCAGATGGCCCATTCATGCCACGCTCTATCATGAACACCGTGCAGAATTTGCTGCTGGTGGCTCAGCCCCATTCTTGTGGGGCAGCAGGGATGAGGAGGCTTGTTGCGTCATTGATGGGATCATTCTGTGCTGCTCTGGCTTTTGCATACTGCTGCTCTGCATAAGCATGCGTGGCAAATTGTATTGCACAGCAGGAATGGTGGCTCAGAGGGGGGCTGGACCAACAGCACAAAACTGCTGCATCTGTCTTGTCCAAGCCACCATTTCTCCAGGTGCAGGCAGAAGCCT
Source organism: Tragopan temminckii (assembly GCA_028571105.1). Taxonomy (NCBI): domain Eukaryota; kingdom Metazoa; phylum Chordata; class Aves; order Galliformes; family Phasianidae; genus Tragopan; species Tragopan temminckii. The sequence continues at coordinate 10,958,510 of JAOWBP010003659.1, read as the reverse complement.
CGCTCTGCTCCAGTTTGCAAGAGCTCCTCCCAGTCTGGCACTCCCTGCTTTCCCCACAGCACTCAGCTTCTCTGCTGCCTCATTGCGGCTGTGTGAGGGCTCTCTCTGGGAGGAGCTGCATGTGTGTATACACACACTTGCACAGAAGGATAAGTGTTCTCTTAAAGAGGGAAAAACTTTGTCAGCAAATTATCTCATCTTATTTCAGCTATCATAATCCCCTTCAGGCCTCAACAGAATGCTCATACATGTTTGATCAAGTCACTATTAAAGAGAAATATTGTGCTATTCTTGCCAACTGGACCACCTACACCTTGGTATCGCTATAATTATTGTCAAATATTATTATTACAAGGGAGCACAGAGTGTGTAGGTCTTTCTTTAATATGACAGTGGCCAATTTAATGGAACATTACTGATTAACACAGCCAGCACAGAATATGCTAGCATACCTTTAACAAAACTTTATGTTCCAGTTGAATGGAGTACAGAACACCTCTTGAATGCCTAGAGACTGGCATTGTGCCAGAGCCTTTAAAAATTGAAAATGCAGTTTGCTTTCTCCATTTTTTTTTTTTATTTTATTTTATTTTTTCCTATAAAGAAATCTGAAAGCAGAAGCACTGACCGTGGCAAGCTTCTTGCATTAAGTTTTTCAGTAGGCAAAAGCACAATAAATCAAACCAGAATAATCCTGTGTATGTTTTTGTTTTCACGTAGGCTGCAGGGATTGAACTTAAGGACTTGATTTTTATTACTAAAGAAATGTTTTTGAAACATCAAGACCTAGAGCATGTTGTGAGCTTAGTCCAGATTTCATCATCATCTTTTGCAATTTGCCCAACGCCCTGGCTCCATGCTCCCATGGAAATACAATTTATTTCTCTTGCAAGAGTCATTAAAATCCATAAGCACAAACAGAGAAACCTGCAAAACTGAAAATGAGCACTAAAATCATGACAAGATCTGCTACCTAGATTATTTCCCCTAAAGCAGAAAAAATAAGACAAACAGTGCTTCTCTTGCTCTCTGAGTTATTATTAGTTCAGTATTATTTATCACGCAGCTTGGAAATCTTGAAAGGTTACAGCTTATTCTTCCTGTGTGGCTTTGGGGAGCCTTTTGACTCTAGTGAGGATTGTAACATGACATTGTTTTGGAAATGAAAATTCTAAACAGATTATTTTCTGTATTATCTAGATAATGGAGGTGATAAATGTACAGATTCTAGCTGGTGTAAGCAGCTGCAACTCATTTGAATGATGAAAATTTGCACCAGCAAAATCCTACCCCTAAGGAGGGAAATCTGGAGGAAATTTCTCATGTTGCTTTTTTGTAATATGAACGTAGTTTGTATTTAAGTTTTATAAAAAAGAATATTAAGACTGAATAGAAATTTAATTCCATCTCCTTTTGTTCTTAAATGCCAAACCATTAACAGATATATTCCCTAAGCCCATCTGCAAGCTCCATCTTTCTGTGCATCCAGGTCAGCTAAACACATGCTCAGATCATGAGTGATTGACAAAGTCTGTATTAATGTCAGTTAAACTTCCTATGTGTTACAGTAAGCTTTACTAAATACTGATCACTATAAACATAAACTTACAAGCAACAATACTTTCCTGATTATGGACTTCCACACCCTCCTATATCTGTGACTTGGACTAAGTATATTTCTCTCCATGTACCCATATGTGTATCTATATATGCATATATTTTTTTAAAATTAACAGCATTCAATAGAATGACTAATCCATACATGTAAACAAGTATAGATTATTTCTGGTATTTTCGTTTCTTCCTCCTTTTTTTCCCAGTTTTTTAATCCAGATTTTAGACATTATTTCTTAATTCAAGCACCAGTTGTCAAGGGCAAGTCCTCAAACCCATTCACAACTCAGTTTCTATTGAACTATCAGCTGGATCTGTGGGGCTCAGAATCCTATAACTGAACCTTTAGATACAAGTCTGAAGGGAATGGTCTTTTGCCTTGCTATTTTCTGAATGTGCTGCTGGAGAACTTGCAAAGGTAATTAACAATTACAAGTGTATTGAGTGGGTCTAGTTTACTGTGGGCATGGCTCATGATAACTGTCTTCCTATCTTTTCATGCTGTAAATGAAATTCTCTTGTTCTTGCAAGTTCACAAGTGGCAGATAAACGTATGTTTAAATGTAGTGGGAGCATCCATACCATGTAATCTCTAGCCTACGTTTTTTCCTGAATTGTTTTCTTTCCTTCTGAAGTTTCCTCTTTACCTCCTTTTTGTTTCACACCACCAGAATAAAAGCTTCTACATCAATATGAACTCTGGGATAAGAGGTACACTGTGAGAAACCACCTGAACCAACACTGGAAGTCATGAAAATAGCTGTGTTAAGGGCTTTTGTCAACTGTTTCATCAACTGAGTTTTAGGTTTTTCTGTGGAATTGATTCAGCAGATGTAAATCCCCTGGGTCGTATTGAAAAGGTAGCTTCTCTTACCCTTGCCAAAACCCATTCCAAAGGTATTTTGCACAAAATAAAAGTGTCCATATGGGGTTTTGCTGATACACCTTCCCTAGTTTCTAAATGTACCTTATCTCTTCTCTAGAGAAACAAATTTTACAAATTTAGGACCTACCATCTAGTTTGACTGTTTCTAATGGGAAACAGAGAGGAAATAGTTCCACCCTATGATTTTCAATTATGAATCTAAAATAACATTAAAAGGTAAAAACATCGTCTCAGACAGCTATACTTGCTAGTTTATATTTGTGAACATAACAGCAAAACAAAGCAAAAAATCAGATATAAGTGATGTTAGCAGTGTCTCGTTAAACACAGCTAACTTTGACCATCTCAAAGCTGATAGGTACTCTGTAATTTCCTAAGATAGCTTGGGTGAGTGAGGGCTTCTCATCCCTGGTTGTACACCTTGACTTGTCTCCTGGCTGCTTGGATATAAATGTGCCTCTTCCTGTAAGTGTTTTTGCATAGTCAGGAAAACTCTTATACAGAATATCTATGAACTGTCTTGCCCAAATGCGTGCATTCAGCAAAAATGCCTCTGTAAATAACACTGGTTCACAAATATCTATGAACCGCTCGTGTATCAGGGTAATGGATGTCTTGCAAACACTTAAACTGGATAGAAATGCCATTGCCTAGATCACTGCCATTCATATGCAGATTTGTTAAGCTTTTTAGCACCACTTTCTGTGTGCTCAATAATAAGTAGATAGATGCTGTCTACATTTACATATTTTTTGGTTGGTAAGATCATTAACACTTGGTCTTTATTGGTAAAAGCTGCTTAGAGACTTTATTTAGTAGTGCTCACTTCTAGAAATTGGAACAGCAGCATCAAATCTCTGTCCATGAATACAAGTGTGGCTATCATCTAGCAGAAAATGGATGACCTGGTTCAGTGTACAGGAGCTCGCTCAGCTGACAGTACTTTATATCTCAGTGAAAGGAGCAAAGCTCAATTTCTTTCACTTGCACATCTGCTGTAACGTAATACCATCTAATAATGGTATTTCAGTGGTGGATGTGAAACACTGAGGAGGTCTCCTATACTCTATTTTTTTTCTATTTTGCTTATACATATGCAGGGTAATTTAAGAAGCAATAGGTAACCATGTGGGTGATTTGATTGTATGGGCATTTTTTGTTGTTCGCTTGTTTTGGTTTTCATAAATGCAACCAGCTCTGTTCATGATTTCCTAGTAGAGAGCAACTAGACTAGATACGTGATATGAGAGGGTGTTGTGCTTCACCAATATACAGTAATATCTTCTGCCTTACAGTGCAGATATTTGGGGCTGTAGGGTATGAAAAGTCTAAAGCTAATCATTGGAACAGAGAATGCGTAATCACTGTTACTCAGACGTATGTGTTTAGAACCTTAGTTCAGTTATATCCCTGTAGTGTAATTTCTTAATTCACCCCACTGCACTGGTAATCATTAAAGACAATATAAGTAATGTCAGTAATTTGACAGGGCTATCAAAGTTGTGTCATTTGTAATTTTAACAATAGGCAGGAAGGATTAAAGGACCAAAAAAACCAAAAACCTGCCGAGATGTTAAAATTTTAACCTGTACCGTTAGACATAAAAACATTACATGAAAAATATTCAATATGCACTTAAATTTGTGCTTACAATTATCCCCGTTTGTATTAATGGAAATTAGTTAGCTTTTTTTTCAGGCCTACTGTGGATAGATTCTAGTACAAATAGGTAGTGACCTTACTTCCAAACATACATATGAGAAAGAAATTATTTACACTGAGAACCATCCATTGCTGGAACAACTGCCCTAAAGGCATGGCAGAATCCCCATCACTGGGGGTTTTCAAGATGCCATTGGACAGGGCACTAAATCATCTCATCCATCCTCCTTTTTTCAACAAGAGGATGAACTTGATGATCTTCCAAGGTTCACTCTTCTATGACTGTGTATCAAAATTATCTGCTTTCTTTAATCTTCCCAGGTTGCAATCTTGTGATATTCTCAAAGCTTTCTGCTTCTGTATGTCCTCACCTGCAATTAACTTCTTAGAGTTTTGAATTAGTTGTCTTAGAAAAACACATTTAACACATTTAACATACTTAACCACACTGGAATTGGTATTCTGGAAATGGTTCTATTGAAAGCAGGGGAAAAAAAAAAAAAATGCTTAGATGAGTAAAGGCTATGAAAATGAATGGAAAAAAAAAAAGACAAACGTAGACTACTAACATCTGTATTTTGGTCTGGGGCAAAGGCTAGGGCTGTATCTAAATGGCATTGGCATGCTTACTGTAATAGAACAGTGATAGTAAACAGTCTTGCAAAATTGTTAGAAGATGACCTATTTGTCTTTACCAGATCTTTTCTGTATGGATCTTCTCAGCACCTTTTTAAATCTACAGAAATATCTTCTTTAAAGCTACATAGATTTCTAAAAACTACCTCAAATGGATTGATTAAATGAGAAATCTTTGTAAAAACAAAATATGAAAAATGCCATTCTCCTCGATTACGTGCAGCTAAATATGAAGATAAATGAGCTGGGATCCATGCAGAGAATCTACATGATTCAGTTAATCCACTAAAATGTACGTGAATTTCTTAAAATTGTGCTAATGGTTTAAAATTGAGATTCTCTATAAAAATTCAGCAGAATTGACTTTATGGAGAATCTGTTTTCAACCCACAAAAACAAGCAAACCAAAAGTTGGCTACAGATTGCTTCTAAAATTGGTTAAGGATTCACTGTAATACTGATTTTTTTCTATACTGTAGTCTAAAACAGTAGTCACTTTGTAAGCCAATGATGAATGCCAGGACGCACAATAGAAATTAATAACATCTGCTACATATTGTGTACTCTGATGGCAAAGTGGAAGAGAAAGCTTTCAAAGTGATTTAAGAACTAATGATTTAGCTTGGTGTTGGCTGAAATCTGAACAATTCTTTGCTGCCTATCTCACCTTTGTAAGTCATTCTTGACAAATTGCATGAAAGAAGTTTCTTGCCCATCTGTGTAAAGACCTGTGAAAGTAAAATTCACTTTATGGAGAATCTGTTTTCAACCCACAAAAACAAGCAAACCAAAAGTTCCATGTGAGGACTGCATCTAATTCTCCATCCATACTGTGTCATGCTGCGTCTGTAGATTAGAGCACATATGGTCTGTAAGATCATGCACCTTGTTCACCTACGTCGTTCAGATTGAGCAGCTGACAATGAACCCTTTGTTTTTTTGGGAAGAACTGGAAGGGTTCCCCAAGCTGTGGGTACCCTATGCACCAGGTGTGCTACAGCACCAAGGCAGCTGAGGACAATCTGTGTTGAAGGAGAACCTCATCAGGGAGACTCTGAAATAAGAGTCATACCAACGGCACTAGCTCTCTTAAGTACTATTTCTTGCTGTTCTTCAAAACCTTTGTAATGTTTGAACTTGAGGATTATTTTAGGTGTGAGTAGTTTTGCAGTACTCTCATGAAGTATGATATGCTATTCTAAGAGTTTCTCATCAATATTTCAAGTAGAGAAATGTAAGGAGTTTCTCAAAATAGGTGCTATTTACTATATCTAGTCAAGCAAATGCCCTTTAGTGGGAAGAACAGCAATATAAAAGCACTATCCTAATAATAACGCAGTTGACACACTGTAAATCTGAGGTAACTTGCTAGGCAGAGCTTGAGCTTGCTAGTCAGGACAAGTTTCCTTCAGCACCATTACAATTACAAGACTAATTAGTAGTTCTCAGGCATTTCCACAGTCTTGTTTCTTGCACAGCCTATTTGACAATGTAGGAGATGCTTAATTCCTGATCAGAGGGAGCTAAGCGAGCCAGGCTTTGTCTCTCAGCAGTTCAGCACTGTTGTTGAAATTGTCTTTATCCAGCTTGCCTTTTACAGCTCCTCAATCACTTCTTAATACAAGTGGAAAGGAATCCTGTTATTGATTGAGCTCCTTACTTTTATCCAGCCTACCTTAAGCTTTAAATAGATCTCTCCTGTCATAGAAATAATAATACAGCTTGCTCATAGCGGAGAGCGGGGTCCTAGATGCTGTGAGTTCTTGCTGCTCACACAGTAAGTGAAAACTGTTTGGATAAGCAATGGTACAGATGCCAGCTTCCACATGGGGACAACCAGGGCTGCACAAATTGATGTGCCACCTTAATGCTGCTGGATTGATTGAACATTTCCCCGCTGTTATTCTTCTGCTGTTGTCTTTCCTCAAGAGAATGGTGTTCCTAGCATGACCCCTTTTTCTTTGCACGTCAAATGAAGGAAAATCACCCCTTGCAGTACTTGTGGGGACAGATATTGATCACAGTGATGCAGACTAAAAGTAACGCCTGGGAACTGGAGGGATGACTGAACTCTGGCCTGTGAAATGGGGTCAGATGGCAGCCACTGGTTCCTGGCTTTATTTCTTGTGGAATGGGAAAAGGCAGATCTAAGGCACCACTGCTGCAGAGTGCCGAGCCCCTTGGCAGAGGTGAAAATTTATTGTTATTTATTGTTGGTGTTTATAGAGCAAAACATTGATGTATGTCACAGTCTAAATACATTTTCTTAATGGTCATATCTATGCCAAATGTACTGATATTTCTGCTAGACATTATGATCATTAATACCAACATTTAATTTTCATAAAAGCTTGTATTTTTTTCTCTAGGAAATCACATAAAGCCTCATTTCACAAATTAGCCACTACTTACTGTGCAACAAATGCTTTATGCTCAGTTTGTGACTTTTTAGAAAGTGCTGGATCTGGACATAGCTGAACTCAGGACAAATCCCTTCAACTCCCCCCAAAAAATCTTGTTTGGGCTTTTTAACATACTCGGCTGAAAATATGGATTAAACTTGAGCTGAGATAAGCATCAAAAACTTTATGCATTTAAAAAAGAGGGGGGATGGGGGGGGGAGGGGAATAGGGGAGATGGGAGAAACTAAAGAAAATCTCACCCATTAATGTGATGATTTACAGAATGGCGATGTACAAAATATTATAATCTATTTTTATATAATTAAAAAAAAAAAAAAAAAAAAGGTAGATTCTCTCATCAGTGGTTATCTTTATTCATGAAAAATCAGAAAGTAGATCTCTCTCTTAGCACAATGGCAAGCCACAGCAGCTAAGTTGCGCCTGCACTGAATTAGACTGTAGTGCACTGTCTGGAAAATTAATGAAAATAATTTGTAAGCAGACTTATGGAAAAGCTTTAAGGAGCTGAAGCATTTTGCTGAAGTCTGTCTGGTTAGGCCTTTTTCTCCCATGAATGGTTCATATGTAAGGGAAGATTTTTTTGTGGGGAAAAAAAAATATATATATACAGTAACAGTGCTACCGCCAGCTGTCACTAGTCCTTTACATGCAGGCAGGACACTTAGGATAAAACCACGTAATGTCAAGTAAAATAAATATTTATTATGACTTACATTTATCTTCTGCAGATTCTTGCTTTCATTGGAGATTTAATACCCATAGGGAGCTTTGAAAAAATGCTTTTGTGGTGGAGTAGTGGGTTCTGTTACTTCAATGAAGATAAAATGCTTCTTACTGTTAATGTGTGGGATTTGCTTTTTTCATTTTTTGTTTCATATCTACCTCCTGATTTTAAATTATCTTTCTGATATGCAGTTTCTATTGTTTATCAATTGTGATGTGCCACTGATCAACAAAGTTAGACTGTATTTTTCCTTTCTTCTCACTATGAGATAGTTGTTATATAATTGTATGTATACCATATATAACATATAAATATTATATACGTGTATATATATATATAATATACAATATTATATATATATAATTTTAACAAAAAAAATGATTGGGGATGTGTGAAAATGAGAAATATAAATGATGATCAGCCAATGTTCATGTTCATAAAAAATGAATACATGGTTTTGTGGCCAAGTGAGAGCATGCACAGAGCTAGCAGCAATTCCAGACAGTCATACAAATACAATGCTGTTTGTGAATATAAATTCAGAAAGGGATAGAAATAGAAGCCTGCACAAAGTGAACAGCCATTCACAGTTCAAACAATTTTTCTCAAACATTGTTAGCACAACATTTAACCAGCTTTGCACTTAAAAAGTAATTCAGTGCTGATGCTTCGCCTCTCAGAGGATGGAAAATATTTTTGCTGTCGTTTGCCTGAGATAGTACTATTTCCTGGTGCTTTGAAGTAAATAATTTATTGTAGCTTGGGGCTTTCACTGTGAGACTTTTCATGTATGATACACTACTTACCTTAGCATTCCTGTTTATATATTTACATTGCTCTCATCTCAGTGCTACTCAGGCTTCTATGTACCAACACATCTTCCACTCCCTGCAGAGGAAGAATAGAAGTCATTAATGCTTCCGTATCCCTGATGATTTTATTAAATGAAGTTTAATTACTTCCATTGCTTTTGTATAACATAATCTAGTGCTCATTTACTCTATTATTAACATTCAGAGGAATTAAAATAGGGTGCATTTGCATCAGCACACATTGAGTATGATGTAAGGCCAGGCGTAATTAATTTCTCTCTTATAGCTACGGAGATTGTTAATTAAAAAAAAAAAAAAAGATAAGCTAATATGTGAGACTTGATTTTTACTTGCATTAAGGCTACTTTCTATCACTCTGTAGGTGTAAATAAACACTTTATTAGAAGTGATTATATTTTTTTGCTTTTAAGCTCACTTTACCAGAGTGATGTCAAAAGGTAAAATGTCATAGTGTAAATTATTTGTGGAGCAAAAAAATGAAGTTGCATATTCGAATTTAAATGTGTGAGCTACGTATCGAGTTCTTGTGAACTGCAAAATTTTCATCACCTTCAAGGAGAGAAGGGGCCAGTTCCTAGGTCCATGATTTGTAATAGCTAGGAGATGAGTCGTTTTCCACACATCTCCAGCCAAGCTCAGCTCTCCTAGTCCTGCCCCAAAGCTTCTGCCCCACGGCAGCTCCATCCCCTGCAGTGGGCAGCAGGTCTGGCAGCCCTTCTTGCAGTGCACTCCCACCATGATGGCTGGAGCTGCTGCCTCAATGGCATACACTACAGAACTGCCTGATTTAAGAAGTTTTAAGCTCTCTTTCTGTGTTCCCAGTCTGACATAAATCCAAGTGGCCTATTTCTTTTTTTTACAGAAGGTGCTGGAAAAAATATCATTCTTGTGAAAAATGATTTTCTTTAAAAGCTTACTAAAATGGGAACCTCAAGACCAAGGAATGCCCAAATCCTCAAGCTCTTTTTAAATTGCTTATGTAAGAGGATTTGCTAACAGAAATTAGACTGAATCTCTTAAATGAACCACCCACTCCTGAAATCTATCACTCCAGCAGCCTGCTCTGAACCTTTGCAGAGGATTGTCTGCATTTGTTGGCTAAAGAAATTTTTCATAGAGAAATGTTGCCTTTCTTATATACTCTTCATGACTTCTTCACCACATGGCAGGGTGTTAAGAGTTTACATTTTCTGTCCCCTGTCAATAAGTGACCTGCTTTAACCAGCACTCAGAAATGAATCACACCACTTGTCAGCATGAACACCGCCAATGGCTAAGGAGCTCACTGCTCGGAGCCAAATGCAGCACCACTTGGTGTTCATTGCACAGTACAAGGGGAGCACAGTTATGGCTGTGGAAATTAATTTTATTGAGGAAAAGTCAGAAAAGGGAGACAAGAAGGAGAGAGACTCCATCAGCTGTGTCAATTTGGATGTTGTTTACTGATCATGAAATGGGAATGGGAAAAACTGTGCAGAATGAGGATGAAGTTGCCAAGATAGAGGTGGTCCTGTGGTGGTAGAAATGAGGGGTAGGGATCTGGGTAACAGCTTGAAAAGAGGCACATGTCTGGGGAATGTTCTGCAGCAAAGGCAGTTGTAAGAATTCAGGACATTCTGTTGCTGTGGGATTTATTCCTAAGGGGTTCAAATCACAACATTCTAGATCTCGTATATCTGTCACAAAGAGAAATTCTTCCTTAGCAAGGCTAGTTTTCAAACCCAAAGAGAGAGGCAAGAGGGGAGCAAGAGGTTTCTTCCTTTCCACACTGAGGAATTCTGAATAGGATGCATAGGAGGAGAGAAAGGTTGCAGGAAAAAATGTACCCAACAACATTAAAACACTTCTTGCAATTCTGGTGAAGGTCTAGTAAACAAGATACAAGGCAACTATGCTGGAGGTACAGATTTGCTGCTCTTGAGCTTGTGTACTGTGTTTAAATTCTTAGTCTTATTTTTCTGTGTCAGTTAACTCTAGAATTACATTGGAATTCCTGATTTTGTATGTTCAGATTTTGAAAGAAGAAAGAGTCATCATGCTTTATATATTTTTGCTTGCTGTGCTGGGAATGCAGAGTTCATTCTACTCTCTGTTTTCTGAAAATTGTGATACAATCTTGGAGTATTTTATCTTGAAAGAAAGGCACAACAGGGGACCTCCAACAGTGTGATTAAATCAGACCTATTTTGTTAATGAAATTTAGTCCACAGGTCTCTTAAACATCCTTCACAACTGGATTACAGCAGTGCCATAAGTAGTGCTGTACTGTAAGACTTGGTATGTGACGGCTTCAGTTATGAGCCATTTTCAAACATACATGTAACTGAACAAAAGGGAAAGTTCCGTTTGAGAGAAGCAACAGCCTTGTTGTTTCAGTCAAAGAAATACAGTTCAAATTCCACAGGATTAGTTACCCTCAGAAATAAATTGGGAGCTAAGAATAACAATCTAAGAAATCATCCTTGAGAAAAGCTAGTTATAAATTACATCAGTGTTATTCCTTTTTTTCATGCTCCCAAATCTTGCTAAAAGCCTCTTTCAGGGAAATAAGGAGCCTTTATAGTGCTAAAATTGGATTAATGTTGAATTAATAAAGCATTAATAGAGCAATACCTTGAAGTTATTGGTGATAAGTTTTAATTTGAGGGAATTCAAAGACTGAAACAGAAATTAATTGTACCTCGCCTTTTCTTCAATAGTGTTGCTAGTCCCTATGTACCACACAGCATACAGAGGTAGAGTACTTGGCAAGGAGATCTATAGAAAGCTAGTGGAGTACAGATGGTGTACAGCCTAAACCAAGTCAAAAAACTGAAGTTTAAGGAAAGATAATGGAAGTTAGTAATCTTTAGATACCTTTTCTGTCTCTGACATGTTTATGTATCTTCATGCGTATACGTTTGTAAAGATGTACATTGATAACGTACTCCACTCAAAATTGATATCAGAAATTGCAGGAAAAAATACCTTTATCATAAGGGAAAATTGTAGGTGTCTATCTTTTCATCAGCTGTATTTTTTATCTTTTTTTTTTTTTTTTTTTTCCAGAATTTACACTTACTGAAAGCTAATCAGTGCCTATTGGAAAAATATATTAGCAAGAATTTTAGTCTGTGGGAACATAACAAAAACATTTAAAGCAAGTATTAAACAGCTCAAAAAAAGTTATCAAAAAAAGTTATCAATATAAATGTTGCTGTTTAGATGTCTGCTGATTTAAAATGCCATATTTTTATCAGTGACAGTATTTTCCTTATAATAAGTTTCATGCTCAAATTCCATGATACTGTGTGAATGGGGGACAATGAAATATATTTCTGCAACTTGTGCTATCTATAAAGTTTTTCCTGAGAGATAGTCATGTTGTATGAACTATCTTATCTGCTTTTTTTTTCCTCTCACTGAAATTCATCAGTGGCTTTCAATTTTGTCAGAATACTTTTTGCCAGCAATACAGTAGTCTTTTTGTATAAATTTGGTAGGCCACAGAGTTTTCAATTTCTCCACTGAAATAAGTGTTACAAACTTATTTTTGTGTGTATGTAATAAATCTAATATTTCTAAAAAGTGGGGTGTCACAGCTCTGATTTCAGTTGTGAAATTATACCATCACACATGTGGAGTAATAGAATAATCTAGCTAATAGCCATTTATGGGGGAGGAAAAATTTTACTCAAGAAATTAATTTTTTTTCCACATGGAACATTTTCCAACAAGTCAAATAAACTCTTAGAGGTACCAAAATGTAATGGATATGACTCTACAATCCTTAAACTCCCCAGGATTTCCAACTACTGACTGACTAGAATGGAGTTTCCAAGTACCTAATGCAAAACAGGTACATAGTCCCCTGAATATCCGTTGCCTGAAGTCTAGAACAGATCATATTTCTCATCTGGAATGGTGATTCTTGTGTATTAGCACAGCAAAACAGGCTCCATCTCCAGGATCTGACTGCAGAAATACCAGGGAAGCTGCACTAGTTTGCACAGACCACAGATTTGATTCCGTACTCTTCTAGCTTAAATATTATTCTCCTTTGTTTCCTCAAATGCAGTTAGAAAAATCAAGCTTGTAAAAAAAGACAAGTTTTCTGGAAATACAAGAGCCTGAGCAATACTACGTTGCATACTTGTTGTACAAGATTATTGCTGTTCATGCTGATACAAAAACTATTGGGTGATGCAGGAGTAGAGTAGATGCATTGTTTACAGTGTGAGATTAATACCAGGTATTTCCACTATGAAAACACACATCAAAAAATCTTACTGTTTTAGGAATAACAATGAGATCATGATCTTTTTGTTGTTTTTGTTTCCAAAGAAGGTTCATTATCATTATTGGTGGCAGGGTTGGTAAATCTTGGTAACAGATGTGAAGTTTAAAGCCATATAATGTTACAAGAAGAAATTGCTGCTGTGGTTTTCTTTTAATCATTTCTAACACAAATTATCAGTACCTTTTTTCTATCTCGCGTGTCAGGAAGGGGAGTCATTAACTTAATATTTCAGTGTGCTATGTTAGGATCTATCCCAGTAGTGGAACTATCCCTATTAGTGACAAGCAGTGGACCCAGAAATGTCAGAGGGGAAGAGGTATGAGTGTATCTATCTGGACAGGAATAATGGATTTGAGCTGATAACATAGGAAGAGCTTACTCAGACTTTATCTAAAGGGAAAGGGTCCCCATGGTATGAACTTCAAGTCCTTTAGCTGAACATCTTTGCCTTCTTTCTTCCTGTTTTGTAATGCCTTCAAAAGTCAGGGACTGATTCACTCAGAAATACAATCAGAACAAAAGATCAACATACTGCCCTTGCAGGACTAGACACACCCCTTGTAGGAGATATAATGCAGACTCTGAAGCTTCTCTGTCATGTCTTGGTAGTGTACTAGTCTTTTCTTAAAGGTCTAATAGTGTTTGTTCTTTTTCTGTAACCCAGAAGGATGGAGCAGGATCTGTTGCTTATCTCTGGTCATTGGCCTCCTGACTACTGTCTAGATGAGATTTCCAGAGCAGCAAGTTAGCATTGTGTTATTTTTCTAAAGGGTATCATAACTGTTCTTCAGGCAGTTGGTTAAGTTGCTGGATTAATTATATCAGACCCTCGTAAAAGTAACCTCTGCTACTTTTTCTTCTTTGTGTGTGTGTGTGCGTGTGTGTGAAAAATGAATGTTAGCAAGTATTTTTTCTTTGATTCCACATTGCTGAATGTATACAATGCAGATGTCAGCCTTAATGGCATCTCTTCCTAGCACGATCAATATCTCTCACTTTGAATTGGCCAAGATTAGTATGTTCATAGACTTTCACACTTTAATTCTAGAAAGTATCTTGACCAGCTATTCTTCATTTCATTTAATTATGAACGGTCATAACCTTAATCATATTACCATTGTATTCTTCTTCTTGATAGTATTACATACTCTTGCATCATGTGCCAGTTTTCTTAGTTTGAAATAAAATAAACATATTTTGATAAATGCACCTGCTTCACACTGTCAGAAATAAATCAATCTCAATAGGATTGGAGAGGTGTGTTTTGTTTGGCTGGTGTGGCTTTTTTTTCCATTTGTTCATTTTAGTCATTCACAAGTTGGTTAGAAGGTATCTAAAACTGCTTTCTGGGTTGGTGGTTGTAAGCCAAGTTTGTTTGCTGCCTGGTATTAGATCTCTCCAGTTTCCTTCCTGTAGTGCCTTTTGTTTATATACACATGAATTTTAAAGTGAATTGGTAAGTCAAAATCTAATGAAGCTGCATATGGCTGTCCAATCAGGATATAAATGTTTAAGCATGAGTTTGTGGAAGGTAAATCTCTTGATTTGAGTGTATGCATGTGTGCTTTTGACCTTGTAGTTTGAAATTTCCCTCCTTCCAGAAGCTGTATTTCGGGTCTGTTATGCTAGATATTTCATAGTTACTGTGTTTCTGCACAGATCCGGGTGGCTACTTAAGCCCTCTAGTTTCCTCTTTATAATCTTGGCACTCTCCCCTAGTTGCTTGACCCAGAGTAGGTCCTGAACTCTGACTTTACTCCGGTAGTGACCCACTGCCATACTGCTGAAGTAACTAAAACTAGCACTGGATCAACATTTTTCCTGATTTCTGTTCTTCAACCAAGTACTTGCTAGAGTTCAGGAGCTGCTCCAGAACACCCTTGACAGAATGATTCTTCCTAGAGGGTATCACATCAGTTTCTCCCATTCTTTCTGCATTTTGCTTTTGAGCACCACATTTCACAAGTCCAGCTTAGTGACTTTATCTAAGCAACTTGCTCTCCCTGAGCACTTGAAAGCATTCAGACAGCTGGCTCAGCCACAGCTTTGTCCGGACTTGTCTTTCTCTGGCAATTCCAAGGAACGCACTGACTGTCAGGACATTCACGTCTATCCAGAAATACCTCTCTGATGCCCTTCCCTGATCCTCCAGTCTGTATTACAGCTGTGCTAAAGTTGCTCAGCGTTGTTAGGATCTACCGTACACTACCTGGACTTCCATCTGGCTTCCACTGGAAGATGGTCTGTGATCATGGGGCACAGAAAGGAAGGCACAGCAGATATGTAAGCTTGTGTGATTTCATACACATATTGAAGTGTCTCCTTGGACATCTGTAGGACAATCGTCCTTTAAAAACTGTAGCCCCACGACACAGCTTCGACATCTGGTCAGCATTCAGGCTATTTCCACAGATACTGGGGGCCTCAAGTAGCCGCTAGCTCTGTTTTCAGCAAAATCTTTTTCAGGCATTATGCTCAATTACAAGTGATTTTTTGCAAGTGTTTCTCAGGCGTGAACTTATTAGGACACATACATATCTGACAGTGGTGAACAATCCAAAGACTCAAAGAAGCAGAATCTATGCTAGGTGTGAAAAGAGAAGCAGATCAGCTACTGATTTTGAGAGTAATCTAACATTTGGGTTTTGTTTGTTTTTTGTTGTTGTTGTTGTTGTTGTTGTTAGTTTCTGGTTGTTTCTGTTTTTATGGTACTATATTGTTCCATGAAGTTGTTTTAGTCTCCACATTTCTTTACTGTTGTGCAAGCTGAGTATATGTTGTACTCACACCCTAGGGCAAGATCATCTGAAATTTCTACTTTCTCTGCTGATTGACTAGGTGTGCAATAGATCATTAGGAAAGTACTGAAAGCAGGGATTACTACCTACCTATCACCTTTATCATAGAACCAAGCCCAGCAGAGAAATACCATCAGTCAGCAGAGACTCTGCCAGTTCTCCTGGCTCCAGGTCATAGAGAAACTGAGTAAATTTTCATTTATCTTTGCCTGTAGCTTGCCTGGAATCTGTGTGCATGAGATATGGGTTTGAGAGCAGAGCTGATTTTACATTTGGATGCAAAAATGGGAGAGTTCTAGAGATACTAAAAAATCGCTTTAGTTAACATCTGCTAGTATGTTCATCTCTATCAAAATCCTCTGTGTTCAGTATAAGAACTTGTCCTTTCCCTTTTTTTTCTGGGTTTTGAAGAGCAAAAGTATTAAAAAAAAAAAAAAAAAAAAAAAAAAAAACACAAACCCACAACAGCAACAGAAAAACAGAAGAACTGATAAACGTCAAGGAGATTTAAAAAATAGGGGGGGGGAACTTTTAAGTCAAAGACAGTAATTGTTAAGAACCCCCTCAAAGAAAGAGAGTGGCCTGTAACTCTTGATGAGGCAAAAAGCAGGTAGCATCTTAGTAAAAGAATAACCTACTTATGCACAAGAAAAAGGTACTCTGAGAGCAAATATCCTGGGAGAATTCCTACAAGTTCAACTAAATAGCTTGAGATATATTTTATAACAGTGATTTATAAATAGACTGTGCCTTTAAGGCAAGCATTATCTTAGCTATACCTTTCATTTTTTATATTAAATAATTTATTTTACTAGTAACAAATATTCAAGATACAACTCCTGTGTTTTATAAAATAAATTAAAAAAAAAAAAAGATTAGAACATAATCAGAACAGTCAAGATAAAAGCCTTTGACTTTCTATAATCCCCTCTTCTATGATCTCAGAGAAGCAAAATGATTTTCTTTCTCTAGTTTCTCCAGTAGAAAGATTGCATTACTTGCATCTAGCATTCCCACTACTTAAAGATTTCTACAAAGATAGTGATATAGAAAGTTTGGAGGTCTTGGATTCAGTTTCAAAATACTGTAAAGTCTATGTGGCTAATATGACAAATGGCTCTCGTCTGTATTTGCAGTAACAGGGAAATGGTAATGGTTTGTTGATTCCTTGAGGAATAAACGGGATTACTCAGAAAAGCCTCTACTGTATTTCAGTTTCAGCTTTGTTATTTACTTGAACTTTGTTTCAGTATCTACAGAGAAGAATAAGGTTTTAGCTTGTCCATCTTTTTAAATGCATGCGTATTTTTATATGAAAGGAATACTTAAAATATTTGAAGTCCTGTATTTCATTTCCTTACTTGGTACAACTAGCACTGTGGGGAGAGTATTCGGGGACATGGTTTCTTTTGTTTGTAACATTATTGTTGCCATTAGCTCACAGTTCATTGTGTCATCCCTTGACTCAGTCATTTGTATTTATCCCAAAGAGGAGGGATGCTTTCTTAAATTCCATGTTATCTTTTCTTGAGGTTTCTGTTGGGGGAATTGTTGCTAAATGCAACTTCCTAACCAACAGTTTTGTGCTTAATCTCTTGTCTCAGTACCAAAACCAGTGATCTCTGAACTGGGACTGAGTGTCAGAGGTTTCTGGAAAATAAAAAAAGTACAGTGACCAGCATATGTTCCTTGTTTTCTCTAGCAAGAAAACTTTCCTCTGTGTTAGCTAAGCATGGCCCCACATACCACAGTCCTGTCTTGATTGATGATGAAGTGATGGCTTTCAAGGAATTCTTCTATTCAGGTTTGCAAAATCATCCCCAGTAATTTTCTTGCTCTTCTTATCTCGCTTGCCTGTAGCAGAATTGATGTGCTCTTTGTTTGCCTTTCCTTTTGAGTAGGTGTTTTGTGCTTGCCACTTAACAGTTGTCCAGGGTCTGTTCTGAAATTATCAAAGTTTATAGCACACATTTTCAAATTAACATTCTTAAATATGCCCACAAAATCTGTTACTGCTCCCCAAATGCATCTTTTTTTCATTAATCTGCACGTTACCACATGTAAGTAGTCATTTGCATTCAGAGAGAATGAACAAATAGATACTAAAAAATAAAAAATAAAAAAAAAAATTGCAAAGATGTTCCATGAAAAGTTTGAGAATTTTTAAGGCAAATGTTTTTTTAATGTCATGGCATGTGTGCAACCAAGATCTTGGTGTACTTTTTGGACTGTTATGATGCAGAGGACACTCAATGTTACTTGGGCAGAAAGGACCTTCTAAAATAAAATTTCTCTCTAAGTTTGAAACCAGGTGTGGGTTTTTCTAGTTGTACTCTAGAGAATGTATCCGTTTTCAAATTCCAAAGTATGTTCATTTGCAGGGAGTAAAACCACAGTAATTAGCACGTAGGAAGATTTCTCAGGCAATGCTTAAATGAACAGCTATAAAGGATCTTTTCCATGTATGTTTCTATTCAAATGGCTTGTCAGACTCCACACCCTCTCCTAAAATTCAGTGATTACAGTTTTTCCAAAGATTTTGACTCTGCATACTTCATGAAGTGTCAGATAACCAACCTACTGCCTTATTGCATTGGATGTTTTCAGCAAAAAGTATTGGCTCGATTCCCATTGAAAACTCCTTTGGTGTGGAAAGCAGAGTGGATTCCGTTTTGCAAATCTGTACTCACTGTGATTTTTACAAGGGACTTGGATATCATTATAAGATTTAATTCTTAGTCAGTTTGATTAAGTAGCACCTAGAAATAGACATTGCATATAACAAATGTATAACCTTCTCATTGTCTCTTTTTCAACTGTTTTTCACTTTCGTGTTCTTTAACTTTTGGTGTATTTTTCATAACTGAAAATAATTTGTGAGATGATAGTTTATAACATCTCATAGTACTTCTACAAAACTTTTTTTTTTTTTTTTTTAATATTAAATATCATTGGCAGTGTTGGGAAAGAAGTTGTTGGTCAATATTTTCTTCAGATATGCTCAGCATTTCCACCTGTTGACTACTCCAGAGTCACTGCTGGCAGCATTTGTTTCCTCTTGACGTAATAAGCACTGCATTTCCAAACTGAGACTATCAGTCACTTTGATTGTAATATTTTCAAACATTCCAAAAAATCCTGCCCAATAGAAACTTCCATCGTGCATCACTTTTGGACATATAGAAAAAAAACAAGTATATTCGCTGATTAAGATGATCACCGAATAGTTCTGCATTTCCTTCCGAAATCCCTTCCTTTTCTTTTGCCATATTTTGTCTGTATTCTAACATCAAGTTTATTTGCAAAATCCCAAAGGTTGCAAGGAATCGCTCTAAAAGAAACATTTATGATTACATTGAATTTTGTGACTTTTATAAATATTTATTTTTTCTTTGCACTTGTCTCCTTTTTCAATAGTTCTGTCAGCTTTCTTATCTTTTAGACTCTGGCTCCCTTAGGACAGAAGAGTCAGATGAGCGCAGTCTATCTTTGTCAGACAGATGAAGTCTATCCTTTTTTTGAATGTCTGGGAGGAGCCTCATATTTCAAAGTGTGCCTAAAAAGGAGAGATGAAAAGTACGTAACTGAATTTCTGACTTAAATTTTGAACCAGAAATAGGCCTAACTTCCACAGTCTGAAAGTGCTTCTGGAGTGCTGAGGTTTACCTTTCATTTCAGCCTATGACAGGGAGATCAAGCTGTGGAGTTCAAGTCCCAATCTGTGATCTGGTCTTGAGTGCCTGGAGAGCTCAGAGCAGGGTTTTGATCAGGCTCTTCTGCTCTGGTCACATGAGCCCAAACGTTGAAGCAGGACTCAATCAAGGCTACCAGATCAACAGAATGTACCATGGGATAGCACAGAAATAATTTAAGCTGCCTTTTTCTCTTTCTTTTTGTCCCTTCCCTTGTTCTCTCTGTCTGGATTTCAAAACTGGCATGAACCTTCACAAAGGCAGTCTGAGTTCGTTGCAAAGCTTTGGAACCAGGCAAATTTCTGAGGGCTTGTGGTCTCAATCCAAATATTTCATAAAGCTCTCTTCCATGTTTTACAGAGAACAAAATCACAAATCTTGCTACTTATTGAAATAGTAACTACTTCATTCACCTATTGAATACAGTATATTCACCATTTGCAGGCAGCAAATGAATACCTTAACAGATGGGAATTTATATTGTTTCCATGGTAACAATAATAAATACAATTTTGATCTGCGCGGAGTAGCTCTTGTTTTTCAAAAGGGTCTTTAAATTACTTGCATTTTTCAGTGGATTTTAAAGTCTTTTTTTTTTTTTTTTTTTTTTTTTAATGATGATAATCTAGAAGCTCTATTTTATAACAACAGTTTATGGTAGACACTACAGTTGTTGCGAGACAATTTGATTTCATATTTCTCTAAAGCACATAATTAGTGAGATGAATTAATGTTTTGTTCTGTGTTTGCCCTAACCATAGCTATCCAAAATACACCCAAATGTTAAAACTAGCAGTAGAAACCTGTGGTGGCAGACTTGAATTTTACTTTTTTGTTTCTTATTTATGGGAATTGCAAAAATGAAGTAATACCAGAAACTTATTGAATACAGAGAACAGAGTTGTTGAAAAATCAGCAGGTTCATTTTGGAAAGAAAAAAAAAGTTCATTTGCAGGCTCTTTGAGGCAATGGCTTTGTTTTCACCTGAAGAAATATTGTCTGAAGCAGTAAAGTCATGTTTATTCACAAAACCACTGTTTCAGAATTGATAGAAAAAAGTAGCTGAATAAATTGTACATCAACATTATCCATTATTCAAACTGTTCTAGACAACATGCCTGAGATCTTTACAGCACATTTTGGTACCTATGTGACCTAAGCGTAAACTTCTTTTGAATGTATCTGTTCTATGATCAAACTCTTTGCGGTGGCCGTTATCATGGAAAAGATTTATTTCAAAATTTCTCTTAGTAAAGAGTTTAAAGAATCTCTCTTTGCAAAGCAAGCAAAAACTTATGCTTCATAAATATGTCTTCCCCTTTGAATCAAATGGAGATGCTGTTGTGTATGCTGCAGCTGCCAATTTGGGCGGGAATTTTGTTTCCTGAGGTAAATAAATACTGTATCCATCTGAAATCAGAACAGACAACTTTAGAAGGGAGAATTTCATGAGCAGCACTGAAATATAGCAGATCAGGAAAGTACTGACACTTTTGGGAATAGCTGTGTTTAATGGCTGGACGCGGGCAGGCAGCGCTCTGAGCAAGGCTTCCAAGTCCTGATAGATTTCCATTTCATTAAACTGAATCTCCGCTTTGTTTTTTGCATTCTGTTGTTGTTGTTGTTGTTTTTTAATTTTCTCTTTGGTCCTCTGGGAAGAGCCCAGTTGGCCATCTTTTTATCAAAAACTTGGCAAGGTTTGAGGGCCAGGATCTGGAGGGACAGAGATGGAGGGCTGCTCTAGATCACTATCCTACTGAGACAGCCTGGTCTGATGCATCAGTCATGGATGACTCAGTAATTACTCCATCGGGTTGCTTCCTCATGCTCAGGATTCAAATCATGCAGGCTGCATGTATGGCAAAACAGGATTTAAAAGTGCATTTAAGAAGTGCTGTCTCAGCTGCATGCAGACCCACTGCAACTCACCAGAAAAACAGCCAGTCAGAGCAAAGAATCCCAGAGGGAGTCTGTCTGGATTGAAGCACTGACCGGGCTCTGGGCTCATATATCAGCTGAAGGGCTGCAGAGAGAAGCAGCATGTCTCGAGGCTCCTCTTTGTTTTGTAAAGATTAGTAATTCTCCAGTGTTCTCTTCAGTGTAAAGATAACCATGCTTTAGAAATTACTCAGCTTCACTTGTTTTTCCCAGAATGTCTTCCACATTGATTTTGAATGATCTTTTCAAACAAGACATAAAATTCAGAGGGTGTGTACTTTAAGCAGCCAGCTGCTGGAAGAAAAGAAGCTCTCACTGCTGACCAAGGCAGGGGTGTGCTCCTGGAGCTGTGTCCTAGCTCTAGCTGTGGAGCACTGGCATCCAGAACCAGCATGGTTCTCTCAGGATAGAAATGCTTATTCCCCAGAAGAGGCCTGTGCCAAATCCTGTCACCTGCTGTGTGTGAATGATGCCTGGAAATAGGATGGAAAACTCTGCTAGTGGACTGTGGGGCTGTGAATCAGCCATGAGTCACAGCCTCAAGCTGCAAAAACAAATCTTGCAGTAAAGGACTCAGCAGTGCAGTGTGAAAGCAGGTTAAAATCTTGATTCTTTACATGCGTGAATTCTGTCTATCAACAGCATCAATACAAGAGCCAGTAACTAGTGCTGATTTCCAGCACAGAGGGAGAATCAGAATTCCTGGATACAATAGGCTCGAACATTGTAACAAAAGTTAACTGCAATTACCATCTTAGCAACACTTTACTGAGCCCCTGTGACTTAGGGAGTCTGAGGCAAAGGTTCTTATTCATTCTTCTTACAGTCTGTTGTTTCCCATGGTGTTATGATTCCTGAGAACTGGTGCTTTTCTGAATAATTAGCATCTTCCTTGAGAGGCCATAACCTTTGAAGTGACTTCGGCATTCAGCTGCCTCAGAGCCTTTTCTTGTAGCATAGAAGTGGCCAAACGTGAGTGATTCTGCTTGTAGTAAACAGTTGTGAACTTCTTTTGTTTGATGTAAGTAATTTTATTAGAAAATCACCTGTGTTGTGCTGATTGGCATGCAAATTTGTAGAAAGCATGTTAACATCTTGAACACATGAAGCAAATTCCAAAGGTACTGAGTGCCACTTAACATCAAAAGTTGTTGCTAGTCCTTGACTACTAGGTAATGATTTCAAACATAATCTCAATTACACTTATATACATAATCTCAATTACACCTATATACATTTTATTATTATTATTTTTAATATTGTTATTTCTATGCATTCTATTTAAACTTTGCGTCTTTTCCAAGCCATGGCTTGGAAAAAAATAAAAACAGAGTTTTCTGTAAGGCTCAGGGTTTGTAGTAAGCTCTAAGCCCAGCTGTCACAAGGGCTCAACAGCCAATATTTTGTACTGCTAGTGTGGGCTTTGAGGGGTAAAAAACAAGTCTTTTGTGACTGATCTCTGTGCTGTCTAAATGTAGATGGAAAACCACTGGAAGTGCACAGACTTAGGTTGACCGTGTGATGGGCTTGTGTCATTCTTTCCACTGAGCATGGTCCAAGCATAATTTATTTACCTCCTTATTTTCATTTTCTAATGTCTCCTTAGCTGACCAAAATACTTTAAAATACTAAATCTTGTTCGCCTCGACTATATAAATTGGCGAAGGGAGATGAAGAGGACAGTGGACTTCTGTGCTGTAGAACATGAAGGATTTGGTCTACTTGCTCAAAGATTTTTCCTGAACTGTTGCAGGCCTCTGGATTATAGTGTCAACATCTGTAAAATATTGCAACTGCAGTTCATGGGGGAGCAGGTGCTGATGAATCAGTCCCAAGCTGCAAATTAGAAGCCGGTTTTCTATAGCAAGAATCAAATAGGGTTGAAACAGTACTTCATTCAGCACTGACATTAATGTTTTTGTTTCCAATACCATCCATATAACATCCTTATTTGTAAATTCTGTGTAAACTCTAACAACATAAAGAAATTCTAATTTTTACCATTAAAAATTATTAATTGCTTTGACTTGAAAGAAAAACTAAACATTGTTTTCTGGAGTTACTTATGTCTAAAATATGAATCCCTCTTATGTGGTTATTTTCACTTTCTATTAGACTTCCTGGGACACATCTTTTTCCTTTGTTATGTAGAATCCAGATCAGGGATAGATAGGGATAGTTTCACAAGATATATCTGGTTTCCAATGTTTCAGTATGTATCAAAAAAAGAAAAATGGGGAAAAGAAGCAAAACCTGGAAACTCAGAAAGTTGTGCTTTAGTGACACATTTCTCCTTTCCCTTCCTTTTGGGGTATGTTTGCTGTCGAGCTTAGTAGGCTACAAAGACTACACCACTTTGTTATTTATTTGTATTGAATAAGGAGGAGTTTCAAGTTACAGTTTCAAACTAGATAGTTTGTAGCGCATCAAGACAGTAACCAACAAACAGTAACAGCTGTCCACACTGCTTTTTCATAAGGCTTCCTAGACTGTCTTGTATATTCTACATTTGCAAATGAGAGAAACTTACTCCCTTGAAAGGGAGGATGCTTTTTGTTCTGAAGAAAAGCAGCCTTTGAGTGTAGTCCTGCACACCTTTCTGAAGGAACAGAGGCATGACCTATGGAGAGAGCCATGACTGCTATTGCTTAATATAAATATTCCTTATTACCTAAATGTATTAATTAAATCCATTACCATTTATTCTGTCTCAGTGGGGGAAGGAAATAATACAGGGTTCATATTCTAAATGAATATGGTTCCTAAAACGGATTTATGAACCATATGGTTCCTAAAATGGATTTATTTTTCAGTGTCAAAGGCAGCTTGAAGGTACATAACAGGAAATGTTGTAGGGTTGTATCAGTTGGTCTTTACTATCACCACTTTGCAGTTGATCCTTTGGCTAATTCATCAAGACAGCAAACTTAGATAAGTTGTCACACAATTGCTTCTTCAAGGTACCAAAATCTACCTAATATTATTATTAAAGTATATGATGTTTCAGTGTATCAGTCTTAGGTTTGATAACCAAAGATGATGGCTGCTAAAGCAGAGCACACAAGTAATTCTAGGTTAGTTAGATGGGGTGGGGATGGAGGGTACTCTAAACAATGTGAGGTCCCTATGTGGGAAGTACGTCGTTTTGTTCAGACCTGTGATGTTTAGCTGTACACCTATCAACATTCCTGTAAAATATTCCAGTTGTGCCATTTTGGTTGCAGACCTGGAAATGGGTGGTTGTGACTGTCCCTATTCTGAACAGAACCCAGAGCAGTCGTATCAGCATTAGGTAATGACACCCTCAAACTGACAGGCTTCCAAAATCCTTTTTGTCTCACAACCGGTACAAATCCTTATAATTGATTTGGATTGTGGGGCTGGTAATATAGCACTGAGTAGCAATTAATGCTAACATTTTAGTTTCATTTCATTCTGTCAAATACACTTGACATTCTTTTTATGTGCAAGATTGTCAAGTATAAAGCTGTGTGTCTCATTATATGTCTATTTGTCACCTCCCTTCAGATCACTGCCACAAGCGATTCAGATAAAGCCTCCCCTACCCTTAATTCTTTTAGCTCACTGGTTTTGCGAGAGGAATTTGTAGAAGATGTGCCTATAGATTACTGTAAATCAAATTAGTTGTCGCTACTGCCTCATTAGAAACCAACACATGGAAAAAATGTTTTTTGTGCCTCCATTTAAAAACAAAAACCACAACCTCCTCCCCCTGCCCCTTCCCCCCCC
>JAOWBP010003659.1:10912848-10933156 GCA_028571105.1 Tragopan temminckii | reverse complement strand
AATAAAGGCTGTTCATTTATTTAGTGAATGTACGTTTTGTTTGAAGAAGATCAGACAGGTGACCTAGGATGCTCTACATGGCTGCAGTTTTAGGGCTACTGGATAGATCCTGTGATCATTTGGACACTTTGAAAATACTGATTGTTTTCTTAATGTAACATTACTGAATCTCTAGCAAGTCTTTGCAACTTGTGGAAAAAAAATGTTCATGGTCTATTCATGTGTTATCTTTGTTATTTTTGACAGTGCTGGGAATTTTTATGCATGTGGTAAAATACTGTGCTTGCTATCTTCTTATCTTATGTGCATCAAGTTAAGGATATATCAGTGTCAGACAGGACATGACAGTTTCAAAGAATACTTGAAAGAAAAACCCATGACATGACAAGTAATGTAAGAGTGCCTGATCGAAAAGTTGTCATGGAAAGCCTTAACAAGGGTATGAATCCCAGCCGTCTAGTTCTCTGTCTCTGCATAGCAAGGGCTTGCACAGAAGCTGAAAGGCAACTAATTGGGTAAATCCCATTTCTGTTGATTCATGGATGCAGGTCCAACAGAAAGCAGTACAATTGCTTTAGCGAGGAATTTCGACAGCCTCAGAGGAGGCTGGGGATCTGCCAGAAGAAAGTTCTCCTCCTTTTTCAGCACTCTATGCCCCCTTTGCACAAGGCTTCAAAAAGAAGGCCAGCAGAAGAGCATTCTTGGGCTGGGAAGCCTCTTCTCATAGTGCTTTTTCCTCTGAGCTAACACTCTATCCTGCTGGTGAGTCTGGAACTGAGAGGCTTGTTGAGCAAACTATTCAAAGAGAGATGCTTGAACACTGGAGAAAGAAGCCATGAATATTTTCTAAGAGATTTCCATCTCAATTTTTAAAGTTGAACATGTTTCTATAGATTTCACCATTTATTCAACTGTGAGGTTCAGTCAGAATTAATATTGAGCTTTAGGATGCCTTTCTCCCTTTCTTCTGTTTGTTCACCAGTTAAGAATTGGTAAAAACCCAACATAAAAACCCAACATAAAAAAGAGAAAAATTAAAAATATGCTATGGCTAATGAAATTAAAAAGCTAACACATTTTGCTGCATTAGCAAGGCAATTTCAATCTTGCACTACTTAAAAATTCTGTTTCCTCAAGACACGTAATTTCTTTGAGCTTTTCATCCTAGGCTGGTTTGTTCTATCTTGCTTTGCACTGTCTTAAAAATAAATAAATAAAATTCCTCTTACTGCCACCAAATAACTGAATCTTACATGTGGTATCACTAAAGAGAGACCACAATTGCAAAGGTCATTGTGTTTGAGATTTGTATTGTATTTTTGCCAGGGTTGTTTGTGTCTTGGAGAAGGCAGTGGGTGTCACAGCTTTATTACAGCTTCTTAAACTATGCCATGCACCATGACTGAGTTTTTTGCAAATGTATACAGATTGAGAGGGGGAAATGAATTAATATATTATTACATAATTTTAAAGTCTCTCTAATCTCTTTCCTTTGTAGACAAGTTTAGCAATTTTGCAAAATCCCAGCTGAGCTTAATCATGTTAGAAGGAGACTAATGAAAGCTTTATTTCCTGATGTTAAATCATTTTACTTAAAAAGTAAAATCCCCACAAAAATATTATTAAATAACACTGTGATTCAACTGTTTCAAATTTAGCATATTCTTTCTCTGTACCATGCAGTAGTACCTGCTTGCAGAACTACTTCAATACAAAACAGATAACAAATGTTCCCAACATCAGTGAGTATATGTAGTTACAGATATTTCTGCATGTAAATATAACAATAGATGGATAAATGTTGATGTCATAAGCTTATATGCATATCATAGAGCATTACTATTATAGCACATTCCTCTTAAAAGCAATGTTCTTTTTCTAGACAATCTTCTGCTAACATTTATCAGTTTTATTATTTTAATGATTCATACTTTTTTCTATGATGTGCAATTTGGTACATAGGACGTTATGGATTCAACAGTTTTATTAATTTGAGAGGTTTCCACTGAGCAATAAAATGGTTCAGTATGACAAAGAAAGTATCATAAATAAATTGATTTGTCACCTATCAGATTTTGATCCAGCAGTGATTTCATTATTGTGGTTATTTCCCTTCAATTATCTGCAATCTTGAAATGCTGCATAACATCCCCATATCAATTGACAGAGAAAAAAACATAAACATAAATGTAACTAGGTTTCACAAATAGTCTTCAGATTATTGGTTCTTCATAATTTTTATTCCTTAAGGCACAATCTTCCTTGAGATAAACAAAATATCTGTCCAAATGTTTTAAGTGAGCTCAGCCTCTCAGTCAAACAGCAGAAAAGGTGTCAAATATTTTCAGTATTTGAATACATAACAGTGTTATTTTGGAGGGCTGCATGTATCCAACAGGATACAGTGTCTCTGTAAGACAGACTTCCTCATACCTTCCCATGCAAATAAGATCATGAAAGAATTGTACAAAATGCAAAGTGTTCTTATTGCTGCAAGTATTTGGAAGAACATGAGTTTTTTAGCATCCACAACTGGGTTTTTCCAAGTTGTAAGTCTGCAGAAGTTATATAAAATTGAGATACTCAATTCTCACAGATGTCTTCAAAAGCCCCCACATTGTCTGGCTTTACTCATGCTTACCCCTGAAGTAGTTGTACAAAATCTTAATCTCTTCTCACCCATTGTGAAACGATAATTTAGGCAATCTTACATAGTGCTCATATGGACCTGGAACACTCATGAAACACATTACCACAACATGGCTATAGGACTTTAATTCCTTAAACAATGAATTTTTGAATTTTGAAATTGTATATTGTGAGATGCAATGAATCCTCTGCAGAAGACGTTTTTAAAATAAAAGCAGCTGATAATACCGTGTTAAATGAATTTTTCTCTCTACACTGAATGTTGTGCTTTAAGTAATATTAATTAGTGGAACTCCTCTAGGACTTCTTGAGTTTCTTGTGAAAACAAATCCCAGAAATGCTCATCAGCATCTGTTACTTGTTTTGTATTGTAGTTGTGCCTGGAGGCTGGGCGCCAGCTCTGCTAGGCACCTGCCTGGCCATACAGAATGTGATTGTGGTTTCTTGTATGAATATTGGAATAGACATTATATGAACATGGCTTTCAGACAATTTAAAGAATGTTATAAATTCATACATTCATCCCCAGAAGGGCTTCACAGCACTACATTTTGAGTTCCTTTTATTGAAAGTCGCTAATTAGTGTATTAAGTTCTATTTAATCTGTTAGAGATCTCATAGCGAGATACCAAATGTTGATTTGTTGGCTTTGGGTACCTGAATACGTATCACATTCCCAAGTAAATCAATACAATTATTATTATCTTGTAAGATTAAAAGCTCTACTTTTTGTTAGTCTGAATTAGCAAAATCTTAGTTTCTAAATTCTACCTCTCTGTAGTACCTCTAATGTATACTTCAGATCATCCTATTATCTTCCTTCTGAATGGTTTCCAATAGTTTTCAGCATTCTTTCTGAAATGCAGATGCTGGGCCAGTGTGTCCAACAGATTGCCATATGGAGCATGCTGGTTTTGCAATATAAAATAAATATGAGTAAATGGAATATATCCACTTCAGCCAGAATAGTAGAGGAGAACTCAACCTTCTGAGCATGGTAGACTTCTTCCTACCTAGGAATTTCTTTCATCTGGAAGTTGGAGGAGACCGGTGGAAATGGAGAACCACATTTCTCCTCCACGGATGTAATTTTGCAGCTTTTTGACAGCCCTCTCATACCTGCAAGCAAAGGAGTATCACAGGAGATAGTAAAGAAAAAATAATTATCACAAATTATGGTATCAGTTTAATAAAATGCAAGTTGTCAATCTTTAAAGCATTGAAAATGACTAAAAGTAAATGAAATGTCTCTCACACTAAATTGAGAAAGAAAGTATGAATAGTTCCTTGATTTTCTGCATTCTTTGTGGTTAAGAAGCTGGGTGAAATTATATAGGAACACATCACCGTACAGCATCACAGTACATTTTATCAGACCAGTGGAATATATGACATTTGAAGTCAGACAGGTGTATTCATGCCATTTTATTCTCTCTTCCTGGCCTTTGCTACCACATATTGTATGTGGTTACATCAAATTATTCATGTGCACTAATTTTAGGTTTCATTCATGTGTTTGAAAGATGAAGAGACAGATTCAGACATGAGAAAAATGATAAAATTTGAAATAAATTCAAGGTGAACAAGTGTTCCTGTCTTCTACCTTGACTATTTCATTACCACTCTGACCTCTAATCACTAATAAAGGTTTACACTATGTCTGGCATTAAAATGGGCTAATATGTGCAAAGCATATCTTTCAAATTAATTTTGTGGAAAGTAATAGTGTCTCTCTTACTCTGGAGGGAAGAGGCAGGGGGTAAAAATATGCTAACAATAGGATAATATGTCTGACAACTTTAAAACTAGTGAATAAAATCAGGAAAACATAAAAGTGACCACAGTTTTTCTAGCAATATCAAAACAAGTTCATAAACAAACAACGAACATTCTTTAAAAGACTGATGATTGTTATCTAATTAAATGTCTCATTTTTTTTCTATAAGAAAGACTTTTCTCTGGTTACAATGTATGGATGACATAAAAGATGAAAACATTTCTAGTATCTGTGATTATAGATGATCAGGTCAGATTCAGCTAAAAACGTACTCAATTCTTTTTATCTTTTTTTCCTTTGTGTGTGTTTTGCATTAATTGTGTTTGTTATATGGCAAAACAAAGCATTTTATTGTGAGAAAGAATAAGGAACTTTGATTTCTGTGATCTGGTATCACTGAGTTTACTACTACTTCAAAATAAGGTCAAGCATAAAAGCCAATTCTATTATAAAGGAACCTACTTATCTTTGGTAAGAAAATAAGCATCAGGGAGATTTTCCTTGTCATTGAACAAGCTGTTAGTTGCACAAGCTATAGTGAACAAGATTTATGAGACCATGGAAGCCTTATGGATGCCATGATTTTATCCTTGGTGTAGTGCTTCTAGTAGCACAGACCCTTCTATTGCCATCTTCCTCCTGTAATTTGTTAAAACCACCTACTAAGTCCTCCTGCATGTAGGAGTTGCCTGGAGCAGGCCAACTGGTTCACTCTTAGTTCCTTAATCAGTTTATTTTTTCCTCAGTCTGTTTTAAAGCCTGAGTTTTAAGAAGTATAGATGCCATACCTTACAAATATCCACAAACAAGTTCACATGTGATTTTGATCATCCAGCCCTCTTAAACCCACAAGGAAGGACAATAATTAAAAAAAAAAAAAAAAAAAAAAAAACAAAGGAAAGCTCTTTCAGAAAACAGGATATCCTTTTCTAAATATGAATTGCATGCAGACAGAAGTAAAAAATAAAAATAAAAATGCATGAGGTAGCATCTCAGGAGGAACAGTATCTTATTGCTCCCCCTTACTGTAACCTCACTATCAGGAAATATTGAGCAAGAGATCTGAAAATAGTTAAGTCCATTTCAAATCTCAAGATAAGATTTTATTGTGAAGGATAGTAGTAGCACAGTTGTGTCTCATCATTACAGGCCATAAAAAAAAGAAAAAAGAAAAAAGAAAAAAAAACACAAACATAGAAAGAAAAAACGTAATGTCGAATCATACTTTATTCACTCGCAACAGAGTCAGTGAGTTTTGAGCTCAATTGTGTCTCTATGTAGCCAAATTAGCTTGGATATATTACACCAATTTTAAACCACAGCAGGATCAAAATCTCACCTTCAGTATTTATAACAGTAAGTTCTAAGCAAAATCATTTCAAATTACTTCACCCTCATAAATGAATTATTTTCATTTGTTTTAGCAGTCATCAAAAATAATGTTTTCAGTTTTAAAAAGCATGATGAATTGGCTTTTTTTTTTTTATTTAAGGCACATATCATAGATCATAGAAACAGGTAAAAACAATGAAGAGAGTAACTAAGAAAAAAGTAATCTCCCCTTGTGTTTACATAATCAGCTGTGACATTCTTAGATTTTCAAGATGTCCAATTTATGCTTATTGAATGAAAATCTACTCCAAAGAAACTGAAGGAAACGCTAACCAGCCCTTTGATATGAGCTGCAAGTATCAGGAGAGCTGTTTGCCTATAAACATGTCAGACTTCATTAGTACTTATCCAGATCTTAAGGAAATCCTGGCTCATGTAATGGGAAGTGTCCAAGGTAAATTATCAGCTATCTACAGTAAACTATGACCTGCATGGAAAAAAAAGTTTTTCTGGAAGAAAAGAAAATCACACCATCTAGCCTATTAGGCTTGCATTGTTTTGATGTGCAGGATTTCTTTTTTCCTCTTTTTTACTTTTTTCTATTTTCATTTCTTCCTTTCCTCTTTCTTCTTCCTTCTTCCTACTTTTCCTTCTCGCTATTTATTTATTAAGTAGTGAGTGGTACAACAGAACATTAAAACTTTCCAAGATAGATGCAAAATCATGCTCAGCAGAGTAAAAAAAACTTTTGTGACAAGAGTTAGCTCAATATTAGAAGAACTGTGCACGAGCATTTGAATCTACTTCTTTTAAAATTCTGGGAATATTTTGCTTAAAGCACTTTGTTTTAAATATCGTAAGAAACAACATATTCTGCCTTCTTCCTCCTTTCGAACAAGACAGAGAAGTACGTGATCTTTTTTTCCTTAACAATGTTTTATTTGCTGAACCTATGGTTTTGGGATGACTCATCCCGTTTGGTGAACTCACATTGCCCTTGCCAAAATAATTTGGCTTTTTAAAAATTCTGTGGCTGAAAGCCACAAAACAGAGATGGAAGGAAGGACAGTGATGTTATTCTCTCTCATATGGTATGTTACATGATGCATTCCTTTTCTAGATTTAGAGAAATACACAGGAAATTTTATAATGTGTTTGTTTGTATCTTTTCTTGGTAGCTTTGTAGTGTGATTCCTTCATGTAGATAGCTGGTTTTTTATGCAGTTCTCCTCCTAAATATCAAAATTGCCAGACTATCAGATTATAAAGAGAAAGTATGTCTTTTGTTTCTTTTCACATTAGACAAACATTTTGTAAACCTCTCCATGCCCTCAGTAAGTTTGCAGATGACACCAAGTTGGGGTAAGCATTCACTTGCCTGAGA
Source organism: Tragopan temminckii (assembly GCA_028571105.1). Taxonomy (NCBI): domain Eukaryota; kingdom Metazoa; phylum Chordata; class Aves; order Galliformes; family Phasianidae; genus Tragopan; species Tragopan temminckii. Next base: position 10,926,014 of record JAOWBP010003659.1, on the reverse strand, counting down.
GTAGGAAGGCCCTACAGAGGGATCTGGACAAGCTAGATCACTGGGCTGAGGCCAGTGGGATGAAATTCAATAAGATCAAGTGCCGGGTCCTGCACTTTGGTCACAACAACCTCCTGCATCGCTATAGGCTTGGGGCAGAATGGCTGGAAAGTTGTGCAGAGGAAAAGGATCTGGGGGATGTTAGTCAACGCTTGGCTGAACATGAGCCAGCAGTGTTCCCAGGTGGACAAGAAGGCCAATGACATCCTGAATTGTGTCAAAAATAGTGTAGCCAAAAGGACCAAGGAGATGCACTTTGAGTACTGTGTTCAATTTTGGGCCCTTCACTACAAGAAAGGCATTGAGGTCCTGGAGTGCAATGAAAGTGATGAAGGATCTGGACCACAGGTCTTATGAGGAGCAGCTGAAGGAACTGGGATTGTTTAGTCTGGAGAAGAGGCTCAGGAGAGACCTTACTGCTCTCTACAACTACCTGAAAGGAGGTCGTAGCAAGGTGGGTGGTGGCCTTCTCTCCCAGGTAACTAGTTATAGGATGAGAGGGAATGGCTTTAAGTTGCTCCAGAGGAGGTTCAGGTTGGATATTAGGAAAAATCTCTTCTCAGAAAGAGTGTTGAGGCACTGGAACAGTCTGCTCAGGGAGTTGATGAAGTCACCATCCCTGGAGGTTTTCAAGAAAAGGGTAGATGTGGCACATAAGGACACGGTGAAGATGGGTTGCTGGGTGGATTAGATGATCTGAGTGCTTTTTTGCAACCTTAATGATTCTATGATTCTATTCTATTCTGTGAATCTTCAGGTGTGCTTGGGGACGTGCAGGCTGGAGGTCAGCCAAAGTCATCATCACTGTGTGACAGATGTACTCCTCAGCTGTAAGGCAAGCAGTATTTGTCTATAATCCTTGTCATGATATCACGGTATATTTACCCTGGTAGATGATAGCTTTTGGTGTCCTCCACTGTAGAGTGAGTAAGTGTCACTGCTGATTCTTCAGCGAGGCAAAGGAGATAGTGTCAACATCATTAATCATGGGGACTTATCTTGCAGCAGGAGCCCGTCAACCTGTGACAAGTTTCTATTCCATGGACATTAAACTCCTAAATGCTGATTGTAAGAGGGTGAAGCAGAGAAGCTTCATAAACACTTTTTCCTTAAGTAGTTGAAATTTTCAGGTAGTTATTTTTGCCTCTACTATTTCTTTAGACCCCCAAAACAAGTTTGAATAAAGTTCAATTTCAACTGCAGCCCAATCCCTTTGGCAAATATTGATTCCCTTCTGCCTGTTTCTGCTGGAGTTTACTCATTAACATGCTCTCTGCTATTTATTTGTTCACTAACATGAACCTGGGATCAGAATGTTTCTTAGCATAATTACTTCAAGAGCATACAGCTTTGTTCCTGGGTTGGTTTGATATAAACAGTGGCTAATTCTCTTTCAAAGTTTCAGAAGTGGACAATATTTTACATAGATATAGATATTTTCTATAGATAATCTTTTTAAACAAAGCTGACAAAGCAGAAAAGGTGGAAACCACTTATAAAATATTTTAAACTGTTTATGCACTTTGAACAAAATAATCAGAGTTGGATCAGCTGAGATCAGACATGCTTAAGTTCTTTACTATGAGAGTAAGGTGCTGAAACAGGCTGCCCAGAGAGGTTGTGGATGCCCCATCCCTGGAGATGTTCAAGGCCAGATTGGATGGGGCCTTGGGCAGCCTGGTCTAGTATTAACTGGGGAGGTTGGTAGCCCTGCATGTGGCAGGGGGGTTGGAGATCAATGATCCTCGAGGTCCCTTCCAACCCTGGCCATTCTGTGATTCTGTGATTCTGTGATGCTTCCTGCCCAAGAATTAGTCTTATTGACTTATTACTGATTGTAAAGAAGAAGCATAATGAATAAAATAATTTGGGAATAGCCTATGGGATTTTCTATTTTTCTACCACAAGAGATGGAAGAGGTCACATTCCTATAACTTGTCAAGATTTTTCATGTCTTCAGTAAAGAACTCCAAGACCCATCGAGCAAGCCCAGCTCTCCCAAACATCTCTGTGGGCAAGAACATAGTAGAAGAGCCTGGGACTTGGTGAACAAGACAAGCATGATATCTGACACTCTCCCATTTGGAGATAAATAGCACAGGGCCCCTCCAGGAGTTGCACTTGCCAAAAGCTGCCCCAGACTCTAATCATGTCCTTGAAGTGTGAAAGGAAGTATAAAAAATAAAACTTTGGGTTTTGTGGCATCTCTGACTAGAACCAACTGTTAGAGGTGTATCCTCCGAGACACTGAATCATTGGTTTTTACCCTGAGGCACTAAAACCCCAAACACCCTGACACTGTTCAAATATAATACAAATAAAAAAGCATCTGTTCTGTCACCAGAGCAGTTCAGTGTAGATATTAAAACTAAAACAGAGCCCTTAGATGCAAATAATTCAAGGAGCTTTGTTTGTATGTTCCCTTTGATAAAAATACCTTCTCTTGGAGGTCTGAACAGAAGGTTAGACCATTTCCAGAGCTTTCAAGGAAAATCCACTGTGACAGGAGTAATTTTGCCACTACATCTGGAAGCGGATATCAGTGTTGGCTTTTATTGATGTTTGGACATATTAGCACAATAATAATATCATACAAGATGTAGACGAGAATTTAGTGTGTGGCACAGGGGATCTCTAACCCTATCTGAAGCTTGTGGGGTTAGAGAGGTAATAACATCACCATATTTTAGTGAGGAGGCATGCAGTCTGTTATTGGTGGCAGGCATCTAGGAGGCTGGGGACTGTGATCTGCCCATGGAGAGCTTTATTAGAATGCAAAGGTCTTTTAGGAACTTACCCTGCAATTGTGGGCCCCTGGTGAGAGGAGGGCAGGAGTTGGGACAGGGACTGCTTCTGGCAGCCTGTCTGAGAGAAGGGCAGGGAATTTGGAAGGAGAGATTGTGTCAGGGCGTTGAGCCAGTAATTCCTTTGATTCTGTCTATCAATCAGTTCCTGAAACAATGTATTTACATTTCTAAAAATGCTGAAGTGACTGGGGTGATTTTGGGCCAGGGAGGAAGAAAAGGCAAGCTGTATTCCTCTGCCTCTCTGTAATTCCAGCCTTCTTTCACAGCCATAAATCTTCCTCAGAAGGCTTTGAAAGTCTTTTTGAGCATTAAAAGCTTGGGTGGTCAGGGTCAGGTGAGTTCCTTCCTCCCTCCTTCCCCAGACAATGAATGCTTTTAAGAGGCCTACCCTTCTAGTTAGGTTTCCTTATCTGTCCTTTTTATATCCCTCTTCCCCACAGGAAACAAAGCAGTACATACAACAGACTAGGGACTGTATAATTCCTAATGCAGATTTAAAAGAGAAAAATCTTTCTTTTCTTGCATATTCCCAGAAGATAGGATCAGTATCTAGTGAACCCGAGTAGACATAGATGCAATCATGACTGCATGTTACAGTATTGCCTTCTGAGCCACACCTGAGAATGTGTTGCATAGAACACCAGCACCAATCAATAGGTTCCGAAAGAGTAAAACGCTCTGATCTTAAAATACAGAAAATCTTTCCCGAGCCGTATTCAGGTCCTGTTTCACTCACGTGAAGTTTGTGCTACTTATAATAGGCATGTGACAATTCTACTCTACTCACGCGTGTCCAGTTTTGAATACCTGCTTAGATCTGTGAATGAATAGTACATGCTGTTGCAGATAATAGGACACGTTATGCACTTTGGCAGACAGTGGCTTGAAAACAACGTTTTGTTCCAACAGTGATTTTAAAGCAACAGGACGATGCTCTGAGCAGAAGCAGTACCTTCCTTTCCCGTTGGTTACATTAAAAATCTCTTATGTGCCTCTGTAAGAATGCTGCAGACAACTATGTTTCTCAAAGATTAAACTGCAGTCTGTAGCACATACATCACATTAATTCCTTTGACTTTTAAAGTTTTTATCTCCCTATTATTGTCTTATATCGACAAAATGTCTGTACCTTTGAAAATGAAGGTCTGATTATTAGGACCCTTCCAAGTCAGGTCTTGTCCATATTACAAAATGGGAACAAGATTTAATCACAATTACCTGCCAAGCTGAATATGATTTGCTCTGATCTACAGTGACAGGTCAGTTATGGTCATCATTATGTCGCATCTCAATGCAACAAAATTTCATAATGAAAGCAAGTCCACGAATAGTGAGTTTTTTGCAAAAAGGATGCACCGTTTGTTTTATATGTGGAACTGTGTGTACTGGAAGACACAGAAAGAGATAGTAAAAGCTGTGAATGTTCAAGCCGTACTTTACCGCTAAATGTCCTGTTAGAGGCTCCATTATTATTTTAGGAGATGCTGTTCCTTCACTGGGGCATTTGTAACTGAAGTAGGTATTCTCAGAAGGAAACGTCATGAAACCATGTGGATTTCTGGTCCTCTCAGAAAAGACATCACATTTTTAATGAGAGCTGAGACAGTGCCAGAGTTACCTGTCTGCAAGATTAATTCATAGTTCTACAGAGAGCCTTACCTTGTAAATTTAAACCGAGTTGAGGATTGGATCCTAAGTTCCTTTGGTTTCAGCAAGACTTTGGATCTAAATAATCATATGTATTCCAGGATTTTAGTATTTGATAATTTGACTTATTGAAGAATTTTGTAATTTGTGACATCATGCCAGCAACTCACCAAGACAGAGACTTCAGCTTCCTACATACGTATATGTACTGAAGAGCCCTTTTTCAGTCTTTTTTCTCTTACAGGAAGAAATCCAGAATATATATAATATAAATACCAAGTTTCTTTCTTTCCCTTCTCAAAAGTGAAGATAGTTTAACTAGACCTTGAACTTTGCTTTCCTTAACCCTGTGAAGCCTCCTCTGTCCTATTAAGAGCTCAGATTCTGCATATGTTGTTATAGTCCAGACAAACATCTGTTTCTTATAGAACATTATGTGTCAGCCTTATCATTTTGAAAGACTAAATCTGGATTTCTGAATCTATGTTGCTGGCATGTTTTTACACCTCCTGACCCCAGAGCTTTTCAGCTACAGTTTGTATTTGAATTCATTTGTATAATGAAATTATAAGAACAGGGTGAATATTTCCAAAGTTGGAGTCCCCCATGGTACTATGATTCTATGATTCTATGATGATTCTATGGTACAGACACCTGGAAGAAGGTAAATATGTTCATGTTCAGCACCTCCTGAAATTTTAGTGCTTTGAGTGGAGCACAAAAGAACAGTAACACCTGAACTCTCGTTTTGAAATGGAAATAGGATGCTGAGTAAGACAAAAGCATGATATTTGTAAACAAATATCTAGAAAAACTTGCCACATATTGTCTGTTTCTATTTGCTCTACAGTTAGGTCTTTCCTATAACCTCGCTGCATACAAAGCATCCTGCCAGGCTCAATTCCTGCCGTTCCACTAGGTCTAATTACCTATATTTATTAAAAGCTGTTAAAAACCACTAAAAAAAAACCTAATAAAAAGCTATTAAAACTGCCCAACATCTAGTCTGCCTTTAAATGAGACTGCTCCTGGTAACTATTTCAAGTCCCGAACAGTATTGTAGTATTATTTACTCCCAAGATTGAAGTCAAGCACTTGCTTTGCTGTTTCAGTGACTCAAGCGGGAATAACAAATCAAGGTCAATACTGTGATACCATCTACTAGTATAAACATTGTGACTTGAACAAAGCTTAGCCTTGACCTGCTTGGTAGCCAGTGGTACATGAAAGCATGTGGCCAAGATCCACCTCATTTCCATCATGGCCAAGAGCTGCTTCTGTCCCACATGTGGAGCTAAGGTTTCCACCTCGGACCTTCTGAGCCACCTTTATGTCTGCCTTGCTCCACCTTGCCCTGCAACTGCTGCAGTGCAGCTGCTCTCAGCTCAGGATGCTCACAGCAACCAATGCCTGCATCCCCACTGCAAACTCAGCCAGCAATTCCCAACCTAGGATTCTCTGGGAAAATACCTATGTCCTACTGTGTTATCAGTTCCTTTCTAATGACTCTAATATTTGCAAGGGAATGGAAAATGATACTTCTGCTCTGAGTGTATGGAAACTACAAAACATTTAAAATGTACATTGGAAAAAGAAATCCTGGTGCTACGCTGATGGTGGGAAGAAATTGATAATGAGCTCGTTCTTGGATGGGAGAGTTTTCTCCAATCAAAATACCAGAAAGGCTATTTGGGATAAAAAATAAAAAAAAACAAAAAAAAAAAAAAAAAAGAATAATTAGATTTGCTTGTGGTTTTCCTTTTTTCTTTTCTTTTGATTATTTTTTATTGACCCCTTTGAACTTATGGAAGTTGAAGGCAAAGCCTGACTAATGTCTTTCTCTGTTATTCACAGCAAAACAGTAGGAAACAATGTCACATGTATAGGATTAAGAATAACTGCAGCAGCTCTTAAATGCTCATGTCAAGCTAGTAAGTGAACCATGATAAAAAACATGCTGCACTGATGAAGATAAAACTCACCCACTTTCTAGTGTCTCTTTCACATGGGTCAGAGTTCAAGTTCACCACTCATAGGAAACGTATTGACTCAGTTGTAAAATGGGTTAGGATTTGCATTGCGTATAGACAAGTATGGACTTAAACCCAGTAAGAAACTCCCAAAATGAGTTTTCAGAACATGTTGAAACCAAATGCCTGGTTGCAGTGAGAATTTGGATGGCTTAGGTGCCCCTGGCCCTGATGTTGTTGAAACCATGTTTAAACATGTCAGGAAATACTTTTCAAAGAATAACAGAATCATAGAGGGTGGAAGGGACCTCTGGAGATCACGGAGTCCAACCCCCTCTTAAAGCAGGTTCCCTGCATTAGGTCACACAGGAAAGCATCCAGGTTGGTTTTGAATATCTCCAGAGGAGACTCTCCACAGCCTCTCTGGACAGCCTGTTCCTGTGCTCTGGCACCATCAGTGTAAAGAAGTTTTTCCTCATGTTTGCATGAAACTCCCTGTGTTCCAGTTTGCCTGTTGCTCCTTGTCCTGCTCCTTTTCCATCCACCTGTTTCTCTCTCCAGTTTCAAGTGTGAATTGTCACCAGCATCTCTGAGTGTAAAAAATCCCTTCTATTTTCTACTGCTTTCAACTTCTTTAGTCTGCACAGGCAAGTTAATTCTCTCTGAAAAACCCTGCCACAAACTATACAGGCAGACAGACGAGGTGATTCTAGGAAGTGTTATCTGTCCTTGCTGTCCACCTCTCCCCTGCTGGAGAATATTCCCCTTTTCTGCAGTAGTGTGAAGAAATACCTCTATTTCTACTAGAAATAAGAAACTGATTTCTTTAAGTCTCTTTTATGGCTATTTAATAGTAATCTACAGGCAAATTTACTAAGCAGCGATGCTGTCTTTCCTAACAGCAATCTCTTCTAAACCATTCTGCTACAGAGGAAGGCATGCATTCAGCAGCTCCCGGAAGAACTGCAATCCCAAAAGATGTGTGCTTCATCCAAGGAGGTAGTTTTCTATTGTGTTTCCTCATGAACAGTACAAGTGCCCACAGACCCATGTTCCAAGGCTCTTCAAGGTCTTCCAGGAAGAAAGTGTTCTCTTCCATTATTGTTAAAACTGCTATCCAAACATCATAATCTATAAAAGCCTCTTAGTCCTAAAAATTCCTATACTGAATTCTGAAGAATAACATTTTTACAAGTATTTATTTCAAGTTTCATATTGGCTCTGAAGCCAAAAGTCATATGTGCTTAATAGTACGGATTTTATAGTGTCTTGCACAACTATATTCTGAAATTTGAAGGGTTTGAGGCGTATGTTTTTCAACTTGAAATGGGTTTTCTGTAACCTGGTTTTAAGGTGAAGCATTCACACAATAGCGTTAATATAATGATTTACTGGGGTCCATTAAATCCACATCATGATCTTATATATTTCCATTGCAGAGTAGGTGTCTAGTTTCCCATGTAACTCAGTTTCCAAGCATCTTGAAGTATTGACAAAGTTAATGTATTTGCATACTTTAAATGCAAAAACTTTACAAACTTTAAATATTACTTCATTTTTATTTTTACGGTCTTTGCCTAGACTGAGGAATTAATTTTAAAAAGGAATCTAGAAGAAAATTGTCCTTAAGACAATAATAAAGTCTTTCATCAGTTTTTTTTGTTTGGTATTAAGAAACTTACACTGAGTATTTGGTAGTCTGTAATTTTGGGTCTATTCCTTGAAGTTTTTCCATGATAAAATGCTACTACCAAAATAGATTAAATAATCTGTGTGAAACAACAAAGCTAGTAAGAAGAGTGTTGTCCAGTTTCATTTGCCATGATTAAATTGAAGCTTAAATAGGATACAAGATGTGAGATGGATATATGATTCTAGGGATTTTTGAAATATACCTTTGGTATATTTATTTCCAATAAAACCTTTGACGTGCTTTGCAAGTCCTTAATACAGAGTTTATAAGAGTGTCTATTTATTCAGATCGACTTCTGCCCTCCTCCACTTCTCTAGACATACACATCTGGGAAAGCTTCAGTATCCCCAGAAATACTTGTTGCACTAAGTGATAGAACAGTACAGCTGATGGACTGCTATTGAAATTGGCATTTATGTTTTAGAACAAGTCAAAGATTCATCACTGGAATGATTATTTTTTTTAACTTTTCCACATGTTAATAAGAATAATAGGAAGATATACATTGCCATGCATAAAAACTAAAAGAAAAGGCAAATGGCAAAACACTGAATTTATGCTTTTTTCTCTCAAAAAAAAAAAAATTACTTTTTTGTATGGTTCTAAGATAAAAATGCTTTTGATTGAATGATTGTTTTCTCTTGTGACTCACAAGGAGAAATTATAGGGGCTGTTATGAGAAAGCTGTCTTTCCGCTACATTTACATTCATATCAACTTTAGCATTAAAGTCTTTGGGACTCACTTCTCTTTTGCTACAATCCATATGTAAACTGTATTTTACATATTCTTCAGGTCTATTTTGTACTGCCAGAACTCTGAAAAGTGCCTGCAAGACAAATGAGAATCAACCATTAGCTGATGGTCAAAGCCTCCAGTCTGAGTTAGGACTGCTGAGAAAATGCCTGAGACAAGTCACAGCCTTTGCAGTGCATTATTCAAAACTTGCATTACTATTAAATTGACAGGGAAAGAAGGCCTGTTTGAGAGTGTAAGTCGCTCTGAAAGTAATGCCTCCCAATTATTTCCATGGAAAGTATAACAGATACAAAGAGCACAATAACACTATTTATAGATGAAATTCTTAGCCACAAAACACTATTTTTCAACACAGTCACCACCAGTAGCTATACATTTTCACCAATGATGAATGAGAGCCTGTAAATCTGCAGCACTGCAGGTGACCCACTGTCACCATCACACTGGTGAAACACACTACCCACCAACTCACTGTGCTTACATCCACTGTTTGGTCTCCAGAAATGTTCAGCAAGTGTCGATGAATGTCAGTAGGTGCCACCAATATTCCTCGTGGAGGAATTCAGTTCCACGCCGTTGCTTCACACACACTTCCATGACAAATGCTATTCTGTCAGACTGCCCCTCTGCTGCCATCCATCACACAGTAACAACATGTAGTGGACTGCTGGTGGGAAGGTTCAATCAACCTCTACTGCCATACCACCAATATCTACCTCTGGTATTGTGAGCCAACATAATAAGATGGGAGGCATTAATTTCAGAGCATCTCTTGTACATGAAAATGTCAGCATTCATACTTCATTTTTTTGTATTTGTATGTTACTTTCTAAATTTTTTGAAAGTCCCAACAGACTTTCTCATATTCTTTTTATTATCCCACTACACTTTCACTGATGGTTTGTGCAAATGACTGCTAAGCTGTTCAAGCCAGAAACAGTGCTTTATTCCAGAAGGTTTTTACATTACCTGCAAATACTTCAATTGAAGACAGCATGCTTTGGGATTAAGAACCTATGGAATTCTAAGTTAAATAATGAGATGTGTTTAGGTCTACAATATATCTATTCTCCATATGAAATATAACCTTCGTTATTGTTGGACAGTGTTTTTATCTTTAAAGTCTGCTAGGGAAGCAGAGTTCTAGAGTCCTGTTCTCCCATATGTCGCTTGCCTGTGTCCTTCTGTGACATTTACAAGTCGTAATAAACAGAAATAGCTATTAGCATGTACTGTGCTTCCTTAGATGGGAGAATTACAAAGAGCAAAGGCAAGTACTGGCATGCCAGACAATTTGCTCTTGATTCTGTGCTAAACCCAAACAGCCTTTCTCTAGGGTTATCCAGTGTTTTGGAAAACACCAGAATTAAAAATCTCTTCTCCAAGAAGGGTTGAGTTGGAGAAGAGGTCTCTAGGATCTGAACAGTGGCATTTAAACACTTGTGGTTTGTATTATTTTTTTTATTGTGAGGATTAAAGGTTTAGAAAAATTGCTCAGTGAGAGGAGAAACAGAAGGGTTGGATTCTTTTTAGATTTTTATTTTCTCTTTTAGTATTTTTTACCAAGACCTCAAAGGAATTGAAGAAAACATACGAACAAAAAATATTGTTAAAATATAAAAACAAGCAGAGCTTACTAAAACAGAAGAAAACAAAAGAACATCCCTGCACAAAAGAAAACACACCTTCATTTCACACCCAAACTTCCTGAACAGTAGAAGTCATGGAACCTCAACCAAAAACTTGCCATGAAATACAATGGAAATTCTGTAATTCCTGCAAAGACCTGACTATTGCAGAAAACATTGAACAATTCTGATCTCTTTACACCTGGGAACAAGTTCAGTCCCTACCCTATTCTCCCACTGATTTCACCTCTCCCATGGGAGAGACAGAAGCCCCATCAGATTGTAGGATCACAGTTTAGTGAGCAAGATAGCAAATAAGGGAAGGGACTGCATTTCTGTCATTTTCTGTTTCCATGAGCCTTCTCTTCAGGACTGCATCAGATGTGATGTAGCATATAGCAGATAGGGCCCTTGTGTGAATAAAGGAATTGAATATTGCAAAGTGGTGCAATGGGAGCCATATAGAAATACTAAGATAAATACAGATTTGATAAATTACTGGCAAAGGCACTGGAGGGAACAGTACATGATGATACAGTCAGGCTTTTTCATCTCTAACTTTCGTGACCCTGAGAGTAGACGTGGCTTTCCAGAACTCAGTACCTGAGGCAAAATGGTTTAATCATTTTATAAATAATTACCCCTTGAGACCTCTTAGATTCTAGGATAATAAAGTGTAGCTGCAAGTCTTCAGTTGGGCTGATGATATATGGATGCCCATTTCAGAATACAGAGAAATACAGTAGGTCCACATTGCTTACCTCTGGTTGTCAGTGCTAAAGTGTGTATGTGTATTCAGCAAGGTGTCTGTACAATCTGACTTCCTGGGCTGTACCTAGTGCCTGGCATGGCAAGGGCTGCCTCCTAAGGCTTCCAGCATGATGGAAGGAGAGACGCACAAGTCCTTCGTGTTTGCAGTGAAGACAGCTCCTACAGAGCTGAGAATTTGTCCCATGTGGCTCTGCTGAGCAGCATGTTATTTTAGAATCATAGAATATCCTGAGTTGGAAGGGGCAAGGATTGTTGACTGCAATTCCAACTCAGCTCCACACAGTACAACCCAAAAATCAAACCATATTTCTGAGAGTGTTGTCCAAATCTTCTTGAACTCCAGCAGCTCAGTGCCATGCCCACTGCCCTCTGGTGCAGAACCGTTCCCTAACCCCTAGCTGCCCCTCCCCTGATGCAGCTCCATGCCATTCCCTTGGGCCTTGTCGCTGTCACTAGAGAGCAGAGTTCAGTGCCCCACTTCCTGAGAGGAGCATCAGGCTGCCATGAGGCCTCCCTTCAGCCTCCTTTAGCTCTACATATGCCAACAACTAAAAGCTAATTTGAAATAAAAGATTTTAAATAACTAATGAAAGGACAGTTGTTGCTTTTGCTCCTGACATCCTAGTTTCTGAGGACTTCTACACAAAGAGATAATTTGCTGCAGAAAATGATAGTAAATAGCATTTTGACAAGTATGTGATTATTAGGGAATACTTCTATAAAGATGCATAAATGCATACACTCTGTAGTAAAGTGCCATCCTCTACACACTCTCACAATGGTTCACATTCATGTCTTGTTACTTAGAAGCTTCTTGAAGGTCTTCTTTGTATATTCTACATGATGTTTTGTCTTGCCTCACTTTGCCTGACAGAAATATTACTTACACTAAAATCCTTAATGTAAAATGCCCTATAAAAAAGTTGTTTCATTTAATAACGTTGGTTGTATTAGTTCCCCCTAAAGTAATCACTTTGATGAGAACACACTCTGTATTGCTTTATTTGATCTGGGAATAAAATTATCTTGTCTTTACTTCAGTATCCTCTTTTTATTTTATTCCAGGATAAATAAACATGAAGCTGTCACTGCAGAGCAAGGGCTGCCTCTCCCTGTTATGAACCTTTTGATTTTTGTGTTCAGAGAATTTTTCTGCACAGTGATCTTTTTAGTATGCGCTTGAAGCTCTATATTTTCTTGCTTTCTTGTTTCCCACATACACGAGTAATGACAAAGTTCCTGCTGTCCCAGCGGATTATACGTCCCATCAAATTTTCCTTCCTTCTCATAGAACTGATCAGATTATCTATCACTAAAAAATGGTTTAATCTATCAGGCACCAATTTTAGCGTAATTATTTTTATAGCAACCAAAGCTACCCATTGTGAGATTTGGGCCCCCATATAACACTAAAACATGCCGCATTCCTCTGTTCTATGAAGTCTTACACATATGCTTGATTTATGCATTATCCACTTACACAGGCACCACAAGTTGCTAAACCCATGTTGTGGAGAATCTTAGAGACTCAGCACTGTCATCTATCCTCTACTGGGGCCACAACTTCAGCTCTTTCATAAGTCTTTACAAGATGGAGGCTTCACTGCAAATCTTTATGGTATGAGCTTATAAATTGTGCAGTCAATTAATTTTCAAAAACAAATCGCCATATATGTGGACAGTGTTATACAAATGTTGGCATGTTGACATTGTTTTGAATCCCAGCTCATGCTGTTAACATGTATTATTTTGTATATTATATACACTCAATGTACTAAAAATCAAGAAATTATCTGTTAGGAAAGCAGAAAGTCCTGCTTTGATTTACTACAAAAAAGGTTATCAAATCACAG
>JAOWBP010003659.1:10899553-10912748 GCA_028571105.1 Tragopan temminckii | reverse complement strand
CACAACTTCAGCTCTTTCATAAGTCTTTACAAGTTGGAGCCTTCACTGCAAATCTTTATGGTATGAGCTTATAAATTGTGCAGTCAATTAATTTTCAAAAACAAATCGCCATATATATGGACAGTGTTATACAAATGTTGGCATGTTGACATTGCTTTGAATCCCAGCTCATGCTGTTAACATGTATTACTTTGTATATATATACACTCAATGTACTAAAAATCAAGAAATTATCTGTCAGGAAAGCAGAAAGTCCTGCTTTGATTTACTACAAAAAAGGTTATCAAATCACAGTATGTTAATGTTGGATGGTTTTAATACTTCGGGAACATCAGTAAGAAACACTGGACTGCATGGTTTCTGAAAGTCCAAAGCAATAATCTATTTGAGGCACTGCCAGCAATTGAGGGATGCATTTAAATGGCATGTTATTATTTGAAGGTTTTCTTCTAGGAGACAGACAGAGTCTTTTTACAACATGTTGTGTTGGTGACTGGATAGTTCTGGGGACTAATGAGGAGATACAAAATCACAGCGAACTCAGCGACCATTTCAAATCCAAGTAAGTATTGTTCATTTGGTCTTTAATCTGATATCTAATCAAAGTAGTTGCTGTTCATTTAGTCTTTAATCTGGTCGCTCTCTGATAAAGGCATATGAGAAATGAGTTGACTGTGTCACTGCAATTTGCCAGACAGACGTAAGAAATTATCTTCCAAACTGATGTATTTATTTGGTAGTACTTTTGAAGAAGCCAGCAACTCAACAAGAACAGAAATCTTGTCATTATTAGTCAAAGGACTGACATACTAGAAAGAAGAGAATAAATACACTGGGCTGTTTCATGGTTTTCTTGTCTAAAGAGCAATAGCACTTTCTTGCTCAGATAGCATCTGAGAGATTAGTTAAGCAGCAGAAAGCAGGTGACTTTAACCGAGCAGAGAAAAACTCAGATGCTAGGCATCTTCTGGGAAGATGGAAGAAGAGTTTCGCCACTGGACCTCCAGCACAGCCTCCTTCTTCCCAGCAGCCATCCTCTGTGAAAGACTAAGGGCCACGGAGCCACATTACCCCCTCAGCTCTGGAGCTGTCACTCTGAAATCACCCATCAATGTTCCAGTCACTTGCTATTGTGAAAAATCTAAGAAAAGCTGTCACCATACTAAGCTGCCCATGGCTGCAGGACAGGGAATCTCTTACAGTGCTACCGCAAGGTTAAAAATAAGTGGGTCCTGTGGCCAGGGTTCTCATTTATAGTCTAGATTTTAAAGAGGATATTTAATTTCATTTACCTCTATCTGGCTTCATCATTGCTGAGAGAATCACCCTGAGGAAACAGTTAAGCACTCTTCTCGTTCTGTGTGAGACTTTGGCAACCTTGGAGACTTTCAGCTTGAATCTTTCACTGCCATAATTCAGTGCTGTGCCTCATCCTTTTCTTGCAAGCTGGAAAAGGGAAGGTCAGTTGTCAGTAGGTTTCATCAGTGCCTTAAGACACCTTTGGGACCTTGAGCTGTGCACCTTCAGGAGGAGCATTCCCTCTGGCCCCAGATTGGGTACAAGCCCCAGGCACTGTCCCCAGAGCCCTCTAAAGCCACCACCAGCCCCACAGGGCAGCTTTGCCCTGGCAGCATGCTTCCCAAGGACTGAAAACACAACAGGGCTTTGGCAGGTGCTGACAGCTCTCATGAACATGTTACCAAAATATCATCCAAGTTAGTTTTTTCCTATTTCCCCTTTCAGTTAGACAAACTTTGAGTGGATGAGTATAAACAAAGAGGGAGCAGTCTGTGTAATTTATGAGCAAACATTATAGATTATGAGCTGAGGGACAGGGCTCAAAAGGCGGTAGTTCAGCAGCCAGTCAGAATCACCAACTGAATTTTTCTTTACTTCAGGGTTTTTAGTGCCCTCTGGAAGGACATCAACAAGATTTAGACACAAGCATATCACTGCTGTAATGAACACTGGCAAAAATGGAGAAACTGGAACTGGAAATGCATTTGCAATACTACTTTGGGAATTGCTACCATAATTACACTCGTTTAGATAACAGTACCTTTGTAAGTGTTTTTTCCTTGTCATGGAACACAATAGGGATTGTATCATTTTAATGACCCTGGTGACCAAATTGTACAACTTTTATCATAGTAAAAAATCTAGGAGAAAATTTTGCTCCATTGAGGCCATAGAAAAACTCCTACTGACTTTGTTGGAGTGAACATTTGGACAAAATCCATCCTAATTTTCCAGGTGTGACTGGTTCTATTCACAGGGAGCTTATACTTTTGCCTCATACTCTTAGCATATGACTATGAGCAAAGTGATATTTTTCATGCACAGATACTACAAACTCTGAATTTTATTTCATAAAAGATCTT
Organism: Tragopan temminckii; assembly: GCA_028571105.1. Lineage (NCBI taxonomy): Eukaryota > Metazoa > Chordata > Aves > Galliformes > Phasianidae > Tragopan > Tragopan temminckii. The sequence goes on along the minus strand of JAOWBP010003659.1, from coordinate 10,910,367 downwards.
ATGGCATGAATATACTGGGTTGCTTTTTTTTCACGAAACATGCACCCTTTAATAGCAGTTACTGAAAGAGTGATATATAAATGCCTATTGCTTCTGTCACCAAATAAAATGAAATTCACAGACCTGCTCTTATTTAACAAGATACACTGTTTATGGCTGAATAAGGCCTTGAAAATGAAAATCTTCTGCCCTTCTCATGAGGTGTATAGATCCAAATTAAATGAACAGGTTACACTGAGGCACTTGCAAACCTTGAAAGCATGTATTGGCTGACTCATTCTTCCTACAGATAATAAACTCACTCATCAAATGTCTTCTAGAGCAAGTAAAGAAAGTGAATGATGCCCTGCCTTAGCTTCCTTTATGTTTTTCCAGTTTTCTGAAATCAGGCATGTCTTCTGCAGATAGGACTGTAACAGCTTGATGGATACCTTAGGATCAGTTTATACATGAGAAGGTAATACTTGATTCCTGGCCACTCCATGAACATACACTTATTTTACTTTGTTATTTTAAAATTAAATCAGGATAACTGTTTGAAAAAAAAAACAAGGTAAAAAAAAAAAAAAAAAAAAAAAAAGCTCACCTTCCTTCAGCCTTAGAAAATATATGTTGTGTTAGAAAAGGTGTTAACTGACAACATGTTTTACCTGACACGGTGATAAATATGACCAAGCACCAACCATTTCTCTAGTGTGCAAAGCAGCCTTTGCAAGAGCCTGGAGAGATTCCCACTGGTCTCTGCAGGATTTGGCTTGAGCTCCTTTGCAGGAATTAGTTCATGCCTGTGGAAGTAAATACCCTCTTGGGGCTGGTGCTGCCACTGAGGTTTTTATATGTATAATAACGTGCGGACTGGTTCAGAGATGGGAAGTGGGAACCACATGCGTGTAAAACCACACTGCTTGATCAGTCTGAGATTTCTGTAAGGACAGAAATGGTAACAGCCATAAATGCAGGGAGATGGCCACTGAACACCTCCTGTACTCTGATGGCAACTTGTGCTTCTGGGGGCAGCTGCTGTCCCAAGGCCAGGGACAGGTAGGCTGATGGCCTCGTGAGAGCACAGGGTTCTTCTGACACATTACAGGGTAATGAAATGCACTTCTTATGAATGAGCCTCCCTTGCTGCTCTCACTTCTCAGTGGTCCCAGCGGTTGTGGCACAGTTTTGCCACTCAGCAAGTCCATTCCCTTGCCGGGCTCCTAGGTACCTCCTGACTAATAGAGCTCAGCAATGACCGAAGAGCTCTTCCTCCAGCTTACAAATGATTTAAATCAAGCCATATTTCCCTCTAAATTTTCACCAAGTTTATTTGTTCTTACTTTCAAATCTGGTAAAAAATGTAAGGGAAGCACTGTTCTCTACCCATAGCCTTGAAGAAGAAGGGGACAAGCTGGTCAGTGATCACATTTCATTGGTGAAAGAATTGTCCTCCTTCCCTTGTCTGACTCCAGCACTTGCAGTAAACTGAAATGAAAATAACACTGAAAGGGCCTTTGATAATGACTCAGAGCTTTCTCTTCACGTGCGCTTTTTATCAGTACATGCAGACATCTGAACACAGAGTGCAGCCTTGTAGAATTGGCTGTTTTTCACATTTTTAAGGACTGTTTTCTCACTTATTTCCTGTTTTCTTACTAGCAGTCCCAACCACATCCAGAACCTAGATAATAAATGCATTGGTATCAGTGCCAGCTTTGTCTCAACTCCATTTTCTGTGCTTTAAACAAGCTTGGAGCCCCACTTATTCCCCTTCTGATACATAACTTCAGCAAAACTTGACATGAGGCCAAAAGTATCTAAGAAAGGAAAAAGAAAGTCTGGGCAGAATAGGAAACAGGTAATTCTGCTGCTGTTGCAAGTGCTGGAACTCAGACTTAGGATTTTCTAATAACTTTCTCCAGCTGACAGTTACTTGTTCAAAATGAAACACATATACTGCAGGGGGAAGAAGGCTGGTGTGTTTCTCAGTTAAAAGAAATGTTGTTAGACATCTGTGTGCCACCTGGTAACCTTGAACAAAGCTTTCCCCCTCCCAGCTGTCGCCTGCCTTGCTGTGCCTCTGCTGATTGCCACTCCCTCCTCTAGCAGTGGTTGTGTTTTAGTGGGTTTGCACATACAATGTGATGCCAGAACCTGTAGACTTCACTTTGTTTCCATCGAGCCCAGGCTCCCATTGGAGTTCTTCTGAGCAAGCAGGATGGAAAAGCATATGAGGATCTCAAAGCACAGCTTGGAGCATCAGAGCACTCTGGGAGCCAGCAAGACCTGAAGCCTTTCCACAGTACATGGTTTCCATGCAAAACCACTGAACTTGCACCCAGAGGAGCAGGAAAGCCGATGCTGGTGTTGGACAGGCGTGACATCCCCATGTTCTGCGAGCAGAGAACATCAAAGGCCGCTGAATCTCAGACTGCCGGCTCCCTCTCCTGGCAGAGCACGGCAGCGGGGTTGGGGTGGAAGAAGCCCGGGCAGGGGAGCTCCGCCGGCAGCTCAGGGCAGGATTAGCAAGGCAGAGCTGTTCTAGTGAAGAACATCTGTGACATCGCTTTAGCTGCATAAAAAATATGTGCTTGAGCGCAGATAAAACTTCATAGCTGCGCATTATCTGCAGTTCTTAAGGTTGGGGGTAGTGTGGGTTAGCCTCTAATACTTTGATAACAGACTGACTGCACTGCGATTCCTCTCCAGCACTGCAGCATGTTTACTGATGGTTTTCTGAGAACAGCTAGCCCACAGCTCACCCAGCCTGTGACTTGGTCCTGCGAAACACTCATTGCTGTGGCAGGCAGTGCACAGCACAGGGCTCTCAGCAGTCCCAGCCCCTCCACAAGCATATACTACATCGTCATGTGTGAAGATGCAGCCTGTGTGCATCCATGACATCCTTGCCTGCTGAACAATCTGCCAACACCAGGCCCTTGGATGTGACATCAACGGCGGCAGCAGATACAGTGTGACACCTGTCCCCTTGTCCAGGGCATGAAACACCTCATTATAAGTTTGCCATTCTGGTCATAGGAGACTTTTTGTATATTAGTCAGAATTAAATTATTGTTTCTTCATTGGGAGTAGAAAAGGAGATACTGAGAAGGAGAAAGGCAAAAAGTATGCCTCTGCATTTTGCAAAGGTCTCTAAACTTCCCTGAAAGGTTTTACCTGTGCACTCACCAGTTTCATGTCAGGCAACGTAAGTGACTTATCTTTGCATAATAGTAATGCAAAATTGTCTCAAGGAAACAGAGGCCACTCATTTCTTTACTGCTCAGTCCTGCACTCATTGGTGCATCTGAGCACACAGCTCTCATTGTATACTGGCCTGAAAGAATTAGGTGGTTATTTGCACAAATGATCTTCAGTTAAAGGTACTATAAGAAAGTATAGGTCTATTTGTGACCTGAAAAACAGTGGTTTCCTTTTCCTCTTTTACCTGTGATCAGTATTCTGTCCCTTGCAGTAATTATGCTGTTGTGATAAAATCAAAGCTCAATATTAATGTACTATGTTCTGCAATATGTCTCAGAATCAATTGCTAAGGATCGATTAGCACACACTCCCAGCTAACACAGCATTACTAATATTACCTGATTATATGTAGCCTTGTTTATCAGACAGTGGATGTATTTTCAGACATCTGAGTATATCCATGGCTTTTCTCACAATGTTATCTTTTAAATCTTTTCCTACTTTTCTCAGTTTTCTTCAGCAGCTTTCCAGCCCTGAGCAGCACTGGACCAAGCCTCGTGTTGGTTCTCCTGAGCAGCAGCAGCAGCAGCAGCCTTCACTTCACTGAGCCTGGAAGTCTGTGTTTTCTGAATCAACACATCCAACACTTGGCTTTTTCTTCCTGCTGTTTCCCAGATCACAGCCCTGATCAGGCTGTGGACTACATGCATGGCTTATGCTGCTGGTACATGTTTTGTAGTCGTGAGAACAGCGAGCAGACAATTCACTAAACTTTGTAATTCATCACTAACGGATGTGCTAAAGTTCTCCACAAGTCTGAGTCTCTACATCAGACCTGGCTGTCTTTCAGAAAGGGATGGTCATACTCAGCTAGAATAGATTGGGGTGATACAGAAATAATAGGGCAAAATAATTGTATGGCTGCTTCTATGCAGGAGATCAGTTTAAATGCTGGTCTCTTTTAATCACTTTTTTTTAATTTTTATTTTTATTTTTTCACAAGGAAGGTGGTACGTATGTCCATCAGCATACATGGTAGACTGCAGCTGGGTATTAACTCTTTCATTTATGTAGGGCTGTGCAGCTCTGGGTAGAGCTGTTGTTCTGCCTCCCAAGCACCTGTTCAGGAAAAGACCTTAAAACATATTGTTTCATGTTAAAAAAAATATCAGTCTTTTGCTTCCAGCATCTGGTGTAGAAGGACAGCCCTGCTCTTCCTTTGCTTACAGAGCAGTTGTGTTGCACAGCTTGCTAGGTAAGGACAGGCCAGCACACTTGTGTTGGTGCCAAGAATATTGGTGCTGATTGAGATCACTGAACCATGTCAGAGCTCAGCTGCATCCATGTCAGAGAAGCATGTCTGAGACTCGTTACAGCTAACAAGCCTCTATTTGACAGGGAAAGAAAAAAAAAAAAAAAAGAAAGAAAGAAAAAAAAAAAATACCAGAGTGAGATTTATGACAATTTCAAGTACAGAATAAGCAATATGAGCAGATAAGCCCTTGTAATGGTAAGGTCCTCTTTACATACAAGTATTTTCTGTGGTTAGAAAAAGAGAAATTCAGAAAATAATAGAAAGAGCTACAACAAACTCTTCTTCAAGTGAAGTTCTTCTTCAAGTAAAGTTTTGAATGGTTGATGACAAAAAAAAGGAAGAGCAGAAAGTGAATGCAACACAGAGCAAACCTTGAGTGCCAAGAACATGCTCTGGATTTTTGTGTAAGATGTCTGCTTCCTATCTCAGCCCTGATTCATTGCAGTTTACTCTCAGAATTATTCAGAATTCAAGGACCTTGCTCCTATGGGGTTAATGGGTTATGTTCAGAACAAAAACCCATGACACAAAGCACTGTTTAATTATTCAGTCCGGACTGGTTTTGGTGGTTAATGGAAATAAAAATAGCAAGAGTAACAATTACATTGTTTTACATCACTTACATTTTGTAGGTGATACCATTTTTTTCTCTTAACCATGTAATCCAGGACTGTACATAGCAAAGAGGAACCACATAAAGGAGGGGTCAGGATGCTTGTGACATGGAGGATCAGCCTGCACATGACTGAAGAGGAGGAAAAGGAAAGCACTGCCATAAAAGTGACAGCAGAAGTGAAGAATTGTGGCGGATGGGTAATGTGCCTCTGAAAGGAGAAAACACACAAAGCTGGAAATCTTATCATATCTGGAGTCTTGCTATTCCAAAGCAGGATTTGAAGGGAAGAAGCTACAGTCCTTGTTGACTCACATCACTTTTTTTATATGTGGGAAAGAAAAATGCTGAAATGATATGATTACCATAATTACTGTCTCCGTTCAAAAAGACGTGATGGTTTTCCACCCTGAATTCAGTTCAATCAACCGCTGTAGTACCAGCCAGGAACTAATGCCACAAGCTGCAGCCACAAATGCATTGTCTCACACTGCAAATGCACCATACAGGTTGTCAAGGCACATTACAGACGCAGGAGCACTGAAATATCACACAGCATTCCTGTTACAAGGAATTTCTGTGTAGCTAACCAAGGATACAGTGTCAAACAAACACTGTCAAAGGTATGCTGCTGCAATAGCTAGCAAAGCCAATTTGGAGTGATGGTTCTAAACATGGGTTTTCTATGATGGCTCAGGCTTAACATATAATTATCTGAGCTCTGTTTGGAGGGCATGCTGTGGCACTAGGTTGGAAATAGGCAGGTCAAAGAAATAAACAAGATCATTTCAAGCCAAAATCATCACCAAATGCAGTCCTGCTGTGCAAAGAAGAAATCAAATCAGGGTAACCTCCTCAGCTCTTGTCTAGCTGCAGCTGTCCAGGGGATGGGCTCAGGACAGAGCTCTTCTAGCTGCAAGAGGCACTTAAGCTCTAGTTAAGCAGGTATCTGTGGTTTGATATAAAGTTTAAAGCCAAGCTGACTAAATGACTTGCTGTGTAGGTGAAGCCTGGCAGTTTTTATTGCTGTTCTCTTGCCTTCTCACTCTGCTTTGTTGCAGTAACTGGTCTGCCTTGGTGGATTTGATTGTAAGTGGTCCTTCACAGCTGGCTCTAATTTAAAAATTCAAGGTGGTGGAGGGGCAGCTTTTAACCCAAAACATTTTCTGAACTTCTTTATTTTGTAAAAAGTCTTTCACTTGTAAGGTATGTAAATTGAAACTGTTTGAATGATAAAGTTTGGGAACTTTGGAAAGTTTGTATTCAAGTTCTGTTTCACCTCTGCTTTCCTGTTCTTTCCTCCTTTTCCTGTCTCCCTTTATTCTCAATTGTATCACTGAAAAGAGAAGCAATGAAAGGAAAGCAAAATAATGGAGAAAATAGTAGAATATCAACATACTACTTTTCTTCTAAATGCATGAGAAAGTTGTGATTATTTCTCAATTTTTTTTTTTTTTTTTTCTAAAACAAAGAAAGAAATATTAGCTGCATACCTTTCTTTTTCACCATGGTATTTTGTACTGCTTTACTGATGAGATGAAAGTTAATATTTGGATAACCCAAGAATGAGAAGACAGTGGTGTTCTTAGTAGGATTAGCATAAAGGGTGTACTAGAAGGAAAGATAGAGTGCAGTCTCTAGGCACAGAAGGGTTACTGTCTGTGCCCCAAGAAGTAAGGAGTTGTTCCGCAAGTGGTGGTGGAGGAAAGGAAGTTTTGTGCTTGTGACACAGAAGGAAAAGTATTGCTGTGCAAATGATGGTGAAAGAGGAAAAGTAAGCTGTGTATGACAGGGAAGAGCAGGGTAGCATGACACAAGTTGGAAAGTATCCTTTGAAAGTCCAAAAAAAAAAAAAAAAATAGAGAAGAGGGACTGCAATTGTGCAAGTAGGAGTGGAATGCAAGGTTTACTATGAGGGAAAGTAAAAAATGGAAAAAGGTTGTATTGCTAAGCAAAGTAGCACAATTTATTTCTCAACCAAGCACCTGAAGTTTACAGGCAAAACAGTCCCCATGTATATGTAGTGCTGTGTCTCTGTAGTTGAAAGGAACACACTATTTTCAGAGATACTTTGAGCAATAATTGAGTAATGATATCTGAAAAGATATTTTGTCTTCTTGACCTCAGTTCCATGTACAAGCACAGTAGGTGTACTGAGCTACTACCCCTTATTTTTCTTGGTTAGGATTTCCAGTCTCCCAGCAATAAGACAGATGGATCATAACTACTTATTTATAGAGAAGCAGTGAAAGCGTAGATGGAAGAGTTTTGTTGCTCTTACAATAACAAGAAGAACTGTTTTGGGCATTTTCTGTGCCCATGTATACATTCACATTTTCACACCATATCTCACTTCAACAGTCCTTCTGTAAGATGTTAGGTAATGGCACGGGCTGTGGTGCACTTCATTGGTTTTGTATCATGAGAAAGTAGAAATAAGATCTTAAAATGTTAATTATTTATATATTTATTGTGGCAGTACATGGTTAAAGACTTCCAGTTATTTGGGAATTGGGTTGTTTTCATGCAATGATCCTGACACCCAGTTAATCAAACATATCGCGCTCAAACACAGTGCAACACTTGGTACCAGGAACCACATTTCAGAGAAGGTGAAGCTGGGGTCAGATGCATTCCTGCTAATTGTACTGACTGCAGGAGGGTTATTCCCTGGTTGAATTTGTTCTCTGATGTTAAAAGGGATAGCTGCTAATTGCCTTTAAGGAGGACTCTGAAACAGGAATGGGAGCTGGACAATAACTGCCCATGCACACGCACACAATAAGTGTGCTAATCTTTTGGGGAAGTGTGGTATGTGAGGAGCAAGTGCAGGTCAAGCTATGCAGGGACTTGGAGGGTGATATACAACCACTGATGGAAAATGTTTCTGCATGCCCATTTGTTTTGTGACATTGATATTGACTGTGTAGAAGAAATCTAATATATTGACCTGATTTATTCAGATCAGTTCTTCAAATCAGTGAAGTGGCATGGACACCAGATCATTCCTGCAGTTTCTACAATATTTTGACCAGGCTCCTATTTGAAGCTCTTGCCTTTTGATGGTGTGCATCTCCTGCCCTTCAGGTGCACTGCCCTGAATGCACTGCCTTTGTGTGCCATGATGATGGAGGCAGGAAATTACCCTGAAGTTTAGCAGGTCTGGTTCACTGCTCAGCAGAGTTGCTGGATGATTTTCCATTAGCTTCAAAAGTAAAGGAGCAGGGCCAAAGCAACCAACCCAAGTCACTGTAATCCTATTTGTAGGCAAGGGAAAGAGTAGAGCAATACCAGCTAAGTATCTGAATCCGAATGAGAAAGGCAAATTTGGAACACCTTTGTAACAGCTAAAGGTTACCTGGAAGGTTAAAGGTTACATAAATAAGACTGACTTTTAAAATGATTTCTTATAAAAGCTCTGCAAAATATCCACAATGCAATTTGCAATTGTACCTCCATATTAGTGTGTTGTATGAGTTCACGGCACATTTCCCAGGCAGCAAGCAGTGACTATGGAGCAAATTTTGCACTGATACCAGGTCTTGATCTGAAACTTGTGAAGTTTAGGATGAGTCAATACGGACTTGAGCATGATCTCTATAATCAAAATCAACGTAATTCTTGCAAATGAAAAATGTGATCAGCAACTGCATGCTAACAGCATCTTGGACAAGTCTTCTGAACCTGCTGGAAAACAGCCATGGCCAGAGGAAAAGTGTTTCATGCTGGCCCCATAGAACCTGTGGTCAGGCAGCTTATCATTAAGTCTCCCCTTTACCAAAACATTGTCCCCAGGCAGAAACAGCTTTTCTGTTAGGTAAGTGCCTGACAAGGTGTGTTTGCTTGCTGAGGAGTTGAGTGTGACCTAATTAAAGGTGATTTAGCGGTGCAGAGTTCCCCCTTGATTTTGTTCTTCCCACAGGCTGGTATTTTGCAACCCAAGACTTCAGCTCAGATCCATTGTGCAGAAATAGATTTGAACATAAGGCAAAGCAGAGGGAAACAATTTTCTTGCTAACACACCTGAGCTGTCAGAGATTCTGTTCTCTCTGTTGAGGACAATGAAATTGCCAATCCCAAATGCTCCCTGCCCTTCTTTTAGAGATTAGTGACTTCATCAACATGAGCAGAACAAACACAGAGCTCTGAACCAAGATCTTGGCAAGTTCAAACCTTCCCAGTCCGAGATGAGGAAACAAGGAAACACTTACAGCAGTGACAGCATCTGAGCCTCTTAACAAATGAAAGGACCTACAAGCTAATGATAAAGGCTTTGGAGCCAATTGGCCAAGCTCATCCCTGCTGTAAACCTGTTATTCCTCCAATTCAAACAACAGAAAAGGGGCAAACAAGAGAAATCCTTGGTAGCAAATGTGATTAGATGAAGCAAACAGTAAGAGCTCTGCAGTAAGTGCAGTTCATCATGCAATTAGTTCCTTCCCAGCTTCACCATCCAGACATCCCTTCTCTGGCGCACTGCCAGCCAGGCAGTCAGGACTGAGCTGGGGGCATTAGAAAATCATAGTAGATATTTTTCTTAAATCTGGGGGGCAGGAGGAAAGAGGAAAAGGGAATTTCAATGCTGGCATTTCAATATTTATTTTCTCTTAAATAATTTTAGAAAGTGTAGAAAGAACAGGGCTATAAGCAATATCATTTAAAAAGTGGGACCTACATTACTGCAGGTGCTCACAAAACAGAAGTGACATTTTACGTAATATATGTCTGTTCAGTTGGAGCATTGGTTTGTGCTTTTTTTTTTTTTCTTTTTTTAGGCAATAGGAGTAGAGGAATGAAAATTAACCAGTGTTTCTCAAAAACGATGGTTTGATCAAAAACATGGTAAAAATTTAAAAATTCTTTGGAAAAACTTGAGTATGCACATAACACACCTCATAGCTCTCCTTGAACAGCACAGAAGGAATCTTCTTTCAGCAACATTTTAGGATTAAGAGAGCTACTTTGCCTGAGGCATCATTTGAAGTACTTTTTTATTTAATGCAACTCTTGTTATTGTTTGCATAAGAAATCCTACTCTGCAACTATTTCTAGTGTAAAATACCTCTGAAGTTAGGGGGACTTACAGTGAGGATGATTTTGCACTCTGCCCATTTTCTTAACTTTATTTGCCCTGGAAAGCAGAATCATTCGCAATTGCTTATTTATCAATGATAACAATATGGTGCCACTTTGGAAAAAAAAAAAAAAAAAAAAAAACAAAAAAACATTAAAAGCTGAATGGCCAGTGTTCCTGCTCAAGTCTATACTTGCCCGCGCAAAGCAGTGCAACAGCCATGATTATTTAAATCGGTTGAGATAAAATGATCCGGCCTGCAACTCAGCTGGATTAAAAATAAAAAGTGGCATTTGCATATTGATACCTAATTTCTCCACTTGAGTCAATGCAGTGGAAGTGCTGTCAACTCGCGTTTCAGATACTGAAGTACTTCTGAAAATAACAAGACTTGGTACCCTGCCTTTGGCTTCGGTGGAATGGCTCCTGACTCTTTGGAGATCAGACACTCGCTCTGCCTCATGACAATTTTTTGTTCCTTTGTTTAAAACAAAGGTGGTTTGGTGTGTGTGTGTGTGTGTGCACGTTTGTTTAATAAAAGAAAGTGTTTTGTTCTACAAATATGTCTGAAGATTTTCAGAGTCCCTTTTCAGCATTGTTACGAAGTTGTTCAAGTCATCTGT
>JAOWBP010003659.1:10888118-10899453 GCA_028571105.1 Tragopan temminckii | reverse complement strand
AAAAATAAAAAGTGGCATTTGCATATTGATACCTAATTTCTCCACTTGAGTCAATGCAGTGGAAGTGCTGTCAACTCACGTTTCAGATACTGAAGTACTTCTGAAAATAACAAGACTTGGTACCCTGCCTTTGGCTTCGGTGGGATGGCTCCTGACTCTTTGGAGATCAGACACTCACTCTGCCTCATGACAATTTTTTGTTCCTTTGTTTAAAACAAAGGTGGTTTGGTGTGTGTGTGTGTGTGTGTGTGTGTGTGCACGTTTGTTTAATAAAAGAAAGTGTTTTGTTCTATAAATATGTCTGAAGATTTTCAGAGTCCCTTTTCAGCATTGTTACGAAGTTGTTCAAGTCATCTGTCCTCAAATCTAAAAAATATTTAAGGATATGTTTAACTTACTGGAAGAAATGGACCTACCCTTTAAAACTAAACCAGTGTTCTGTGTGACACTGATGATTTTCAAACTACAGCTGATAAAAATATGGTTGTAACTTATTTTTAAAGACTTATGTGTACTCATGTTCTTTCTTTTAATAATAAATTCTCACACTTTGATGCCTTCTGACCAGCTAAATTGTAACCAAATCCACAGGGAGCTCTAGGGCTCTTCACAACACTTCTGACCCAGAATCCATCGAGTCTCATGATTTACTCTGGTCTTATAACCATTAGTGTAACAAATATACTAAAAAATGAATTAGTGCCAGTTAGAATGTTGATTATTTTATCACTTAAAATATGATGGAGATTTTTCTTCCATTTGCAATTATAAAAATCTGCTGTTTTTCCATATGTCCTCAACAAAGCGGATATGCAACTAATAACACAATTCCCATTTTCTATGAAAAATACAGTTTTATATTTTTACAAAGAATTCTGTATACTTGAAAAGTATTTTCTGCTCTCAGCCTAACTCATAATTCATATAAATCAGACACTGCTCAGCAGATGTTCAGGAAGGAGCAAGGCAGTGAAAAACCTAAATTCCACGTGGTTACACTTGGGAGTCTTCGTGCAAAACCAGGCAGGATGGGACAGCAGCTAAGGTGGTACAAGAGCTGGAGAAGTCATTGCTGGTTTTTTTTCTTCATTCAGTAGTGCGGTAGTTTTTGTTTCAAATAGGGGAAAAAAAAGGGGGGGAATGGGAGGGAACCATCTCAGACCAAATAAAAACAGCACAAATATCACTGTAAAGGAAACATTCCTGAGTGCTCCTTCCCCTGGCTGTGGTGAAGTCTAACTCTTTTTTAAATGGAAAGTGAAAGATTTGAAACTTTAGAATGTGTTGGGCTGTACAGCTATGACTACTCAAGAAGTTTGATTTGGATTTGGTGAAATCTCTGTGGCTCTGAAATTGCCGTTTTCAATGAATAAATGATTGAATGGGAAAAAATGTGAATCTGAGGAAAACTTTAACACTTGGGCTCCATGACAGGTTTGTTCTGCCCCAGGACAAGTCACCCTAACCAGGTTCTGACATGTATTTTCTTCTTCTGGAAAAGTAGTTATTTGGAGATACCGGCCACAGTGTCTCTGTATTAATTCTACAATTATATCACTGGATAAAGATATGAAGGAGCAGGTGAATTAATGTAGAAGCCCAACTCTACAGAGCAAGGCCCAGTACTTTCTCCACTGGAGCATCTGAAGGCAAAACCTGATGCTGTTTGCATGTAAACAAACACCCCTCTTTTCTTCCCAAAAATGTAGAATTTCCTGTGCAATGATGAAAATCAATATTTTCCTGTGCAGTATCCTATCTGTTTTCAATTTTCTGGAAGCAAGGAGGGATGCAGAGTGTTCGATCTGCTCTCTTCTGTAACCTTGCTTTGCACTGCTGCAGGCTGGTGCCAGAGAAGCCTCTCCCCCACAGGGATGTGGATGGATGGATGTGTGCCTCTCCTGCGGCAGCCAGCTCTGAGTGCTCTGCAGCTCATCACAGCACTGGTGCTGTGGACAGTTGCCTGAGCTGCTTTTCTGCCATCAATCCCCCTCCTCTCTCTTTTCCTCTCCCTTCCCTGTGCTATAAAGTGCTCACTTGCCTCACTGGACTCATTCCTTCCATGACATGCTGTCACTGGCTGCTGGCACAGAGGGAGTGGTAGGTTGGTTTTATATCATGGTTTTTCAGTGAATGCAAGTCATTAAAATAAGGGAATAAAACTAAACAAAAGGCTGTGTCTGCTGCTGAAGCTGTTCCACAGAGCAAGTGCATCTGCTTTTTCTCACCTCTGAAGCAAATCAATATGGCTTTAAATGATTATCCCCGATGCCTAGATCTCTTGCATCATGCAGCTGTTATCCCAGACACACTACTGCGTGGTCATTCCTGCCTTTTCCATTCAGTCCTTCTCCCTTGGCTGCTTCTCTTTGCCTTCTCCCAAACACACACACACAGAATGCTCGCTGGAGCAGCTCAGCTTTGCTCAGGCGTTGTTTCCTTCTGCAGACAAACATGCATTTCCCCTCTCTCACAGCCGCATACGCACAGTGCCTCTGCTCACTGCCTGCCCATACCTCCATCTCTCGTGCATACACACGCATTGCCTGGCTGAGCACTGCCTAAGCAGCATCTGCTTATCAGGAGCTTTTCTCCCGATGCTGCAGTTAGTGGAGAAGGCCTCATGTTTCTCTGCACCACTGTCTGCCAAAGATACCCAAACTAAAAAAAAGAAACACATTTTGAAAATGAAATAATCTCCTCAGTTCCAATCTTCTCCTTCTCCCATACACCCCGTCCCCACTGGGGCAGGGATGCTTGAGTGGAAGTCTGTCACCAGTGCTAAAAATAAAAGATCTCCATGCAGATAAACCCGTGCTTTGGGGACTGCCCCATTTTTCTAGATCCTGCCTAATCTTAGATTTGGATTTTTCAGAACACGAGGTGTTCCTGGTGGTATAAAAAGCCCTCAGAAGTGCTTATGCATCATCTTGGTACATTGACGTATGAGCAATACGCACAGAGAATCCAGCCCTCCATCAGCGCAGGAGTGCCCTTAACGCCCTTATCCCTTCAGTGGTGCACAGAAACAAATTAGCTGCTTGTTCCATGCAGAACTTTCAGCTTACAAATCTAAACCCTTCTGCCAGCATAATCATTCTGTTTCTTATTTATTTATTTTACCATGTATTTTTCCCTCACTAATTTTTGCATGTTGTTATGCCTTTTTATGCCTAGTCACCCACTTACAGCACCTAGGAGATCATTATTTGCTTCTGATTAGCACAGTGCTTTGGAGTGGCGTGCTGGAGGCAAAAAATTAGAATGTATCAAAATGCAAATATGCCCCCATTGACCTCTGGAAAATGTGTTCAATTACAAAGTACTTTCAAAGAAAGCTAGAAAGGAAGAGGAGAGAGGCCATGAGCTTGTATAGGCCTACAATATTAAAAAATAATAGCAAATTGCTGCTTAGAAGCTTACATTGTGAGCAGTGCAAGAAGGTTTTTTTTCCTTTAAAGGGGAATTGAAGGGCCAAGGCTATAATACTCCACCCCATTTTCTGTATCACTTTGCTTACTTTGCTAGAAGAACTGCTGAAGTGAATGGGGTTGCTTGTGGTGCATATTTTTCAATCATCTGCCAAGATTCAAATATGTAGTCCGGAACATGGCAGTCACCCAGAATGAGAGACACAGAAATTATTCATGATCCTTCTTCCAATGTGAAAGACTCCTTCTGTAACCTCAGCTTAATGAATCTGCATTCGAGAAGTAAATGTTTTTCACTAAGAAAAGTGAGAGGAGGCCAAATTTTCTTGGAGAAAATAATGGTAGCATTAAGACAAGGGATATCCCAGTGGTGAGGTATGCCTGAGAAGTGTGCTGAGGAAAAATGCAAGTTATTTGAGCTGCTACTTTTTTACCTTTACCAGTAAGAGTAAATACACTCTTACACTAGAGAAGACTGCAGTTAAATGTTGGGAAATGCTGGAAAAATAACATGTCCTCCACCCAAAAGATGGAACAGGCTGCCCACGGAGTCACCATCTCCAGAGGTTTTCAAGAAGAGGGTGGATACTGCACTGAGTAACATAGTCGAGGGTGGTCACAGGCATGGGTTTATGAGTAGACTACATGAACTTAGACATCTTTCCAACTATAATGATTGTATGATTCTATGAATCTCATGGTGTGGCCTCATCTTTATTTTCCACAATACTCTTCTGCAAATATTTGTTTCTTTGGAGGCATAAATTCTCTCTAATACTTTCAGAGATCCAAAAATGTTGGTGTCCTCTCCTAGCAAGACAAACACCTCAAAATATCTTTTCCAAGCAAGAGTTTGCATGAATGTTTGATACTAGTTTAGTGTCCACATTGGCACTACTGCTACAATGAGGGAAGTCTCAGAGGCATCTTTAGAGCAGCACTCTCACTGTGTTATGCATCTGTGGTGTTCAGTGTCTGCCAATGGAAAGAAGCACAAGAAGAAGCGCTGCAGCCTCTGGCTGCACCCAGTTGCACATGGCTTCACTGTTTGGGCCTGATGAGTATCTGATGTGTTAGACACAACAGAGTAATGAAAGGAAAAGGAATGCTAGTTAAGAAAATAGTGCATAGCTGCAGCCATGATGATTACTAACGTAAGAAAATCATGGAGAAGAAGAAGCATCCCCCATCTCACACTAGTTGTTGTGCCATTGCTTAGCTAGTTTCACTGTCTCTGGTTGTTGCTTCATTGCACTCGGTCATAAATGAAAGCTATCTAATGCTAATGACCATGGTGCCCACCCTAATCGTGCATTTGAAATATTAATAAAAATAATTTATGTCATGTGACTGCTTTTTAACTAGCTGCTTTCAGGACTTTAGATCAGGATTATAAAAGACGTGCATTTATAAATTATTAGCCTTGAGCACATAAGCACTGCATACTATGGGGAGCACTTTTGTAGCACTTTAAATTAATTTATTGTTATTCATTCCAGCTGTCTGTGATGTAAACCTTTGACTATAAATTTGTACCATCATCCAACACACCATTAAACTAAAGTGGTGCCCGTGCTGGAGCATATAATAAAACATATGAATAAGATTTCTGTGGGGACACTTTTTTTTAAAATTCTCTTCTCAGTTAATGGCACAAGAAAAGTGAGATAACACAGTCACCCTGTAACTATGCATTCATTAAAATACGTCTGCTGGGGGGAGACTTTCAAATTTGCACTTCTATTGAATTCTGGCTCAATGTTTTTCTTTACCATCTTGTTTCAATTCGTATCCTATCTCAAACAAAAGGTTTTGCCTGAATCCGTCATGAAGTCACCAAGTAGGACTGCAAGAAGATTTTGTTAAACCTGAACTTCTCCGTAGTGGAAAAAGCTCCTGCCCACTGGATCACAGAAACACAAAAGCAGAGTGGTTTTATTGTCTTATCTCCTCAGCAGGCAGACATTCTTTCTCCTACAGATCACCATCGTGGTAACAAAACCTTATCTGCATGACTAACACCATAATGTCTTAATCCACTTAATGGCATAGATACATTTCATATCAGACCATTGGAATACAATTTCCTAACTTTTAAAGTAAGTAGTGGTCTCACGGTGCTCTCTTCCAAACTTTTCTCTTTCCATATTGGTCTCATCTTGTCCACTTGCTTGTTAAGAGTTATTGTGGTTTTTATGACAGATGACCCCTGCCAAATCTGCTAGGAGGAAGTCCTGCCCATCTCATACTTCCACTGATTTTAGTAAGAGTTTGACAGAATTTCTTCCTGTTCCTGATATCAAATCTATCTGTATGAGAACAGACAATGGAATGTCACGTTCTCAGTGGATAGAACACAGCACAGCTCTGTACCAGCTGATCAGATACTGCATACATTTCAGATCCAGTTTTCACCCAGTGGCAAGGTTTTTGGAAAAATGACTAAGAACAAAAAACAATATTCATAAAGAATACATTTTTAAATTTAATCTCATTAATATAGAAAATATTTTTTTAATTCCTTGAAATGAAGGAATTTAGTTCTCCTTTCTGTTTATTTCTAAATCTTCACTGAATTTTAAGGTTTGAGAGTCAAGGTTTTGGAATCACCACTAAGTTATCAACAAGGAGGATACCTGAACTACTTGGGAACATGTGTACCTCTGTAATTGCCTCTGACATATCAAATAAATAAATTTATTATTAATAATAATAATAGTAATAATAATTTGTCTATAGGAAGGCTATGTAGTATGGCGTCAATCATAGTTTAAGCTTCTCTGGCATAGGTGGTTAGGACAAGAGATAGAAATTAGGTGCCTGGTGTGCTGAAGGATCTTGGTTACTAGATGAGAGCATTAGCTGTTCCTCTAGCTGTGAGTGTGAAGGATTGGATGGCTGCAGCAGCCATCCTTGTTTTGGGTTCCTCTGTCCTGCAGAGATTATCTGTTTGTGAGGAATGAAGATGTACCCTCCCACTTCCAGCTGTGCAGTAATTCTTTATTGGTGATTTTTTACATTTTTTCAGCAGGTATTTTGCCAAGGTAAACTGTTTTTGTTTGTTTGTTTGTTTGAAGAGAGATATGTTTTAACTTAGTACAAAAGAAGATCATCTGGGGAATAAGGTATGTAGAGTTTTCTTTTTTGTTAATTGAATTATCACTGTCATTTGATAAAACTTTTGAAGGAGAAATTCCTTTTGTGTAACACATAGCTTATTACTACAAAATAACTTAAATGTCCCCAAAAGAAGGGATTGCATTGTGTTTGAGTTGCAACCGCTAAAATGGCAGGATTCGCCTCTCAATCTTTTCTGTGTTTCCTGTGCCTTAGTTTCCCCGCTGGCTATATAGAAAGAAGGTGCTTTCTTTCCTTTGTACTTTAACTGTAATATTTAAAGAGGTGGATGTATTCACTATGTGTTATCCAAGTTTGATTAAATTTGCTTAAATCTTCTAAAGGTGCCTGATGGGGAAGAAGAGGTGCTTGTCTCCAGTTTCTGTGATCCTGATGATACTGGAGATACCTGCTGTGCAGGCTTTCTACCTCACCTTGTTTGGTATGACCAAGCTCTCTGTTCCATGGCAGAGCCAAGAAGCTCCAGCCAGGCATGAGGACCTTCATGCATGAAAAGCAGTGAAGAGCCATTTCCCTAAAGCATGCAACTCTTGTATAAAATATAAGATAATGGGTGGATACCAAGAACTGAAGGTAACAGAAAGAAAGAGAGGACATACTTCCACAGCTTGGCAAAAGCAGTCTCCAAAGTAGCTGTATGGGTGGCACACCCATCTCTCCTCCACACAGCTGTCCTCAAACAGCTGTGGAAAAATAATGCAAGGAAGCCTAGTAGCCTGTTTGTCCTCTAGCTCATGGACACAGTGCCTTGTGAGCCCTGGAGGGCAGCTGCTCATATCCAAGCTGTGAAAGCGGCTGCTGTGCCTGCCACATCACAGCTTCATAGACACACCAGTGCTTGCAGTACTGTCAAAATGTGCTTTAAAGCCCATTTCAGCAGCAAGCTCACTAGATTCTGTGCCAGGAAATGTTAATTACTGTGGTGCAGTGTTCTGTTTTCTGTGGTGCAATAACAATTAATTTACACCATTTGGAAAAACACTTTTTTATTAAGAATCAATAGAAGCAAATCAACACAGTGTAAAGCATACAATACCAAAATGAAAAGCTCTTGTTTTTATACCTGGGCATCCTTAATAAGATTGCACTGTAGATTCAGGCAGTTTGTCTATTGTAATCTAATGAGAAGCTGTCAAGCTTCTTTTAAGCATTCTGGAAATTACCATGCATTGGGGCAGCCATTTTTAGTCAAAGAATTCAATAATTAACCCCCAAGTTGTAAGTCAATGTGATGATGGTGCAGGTGCCGCTGCATTTCTCTCTCTGCACTGCATCACCTATGCACCTGACAATCTGCGGGACCCATTTTGAATCGAGATGGAGGTTAATTTTTATTTATAGTTATAATTAGAAAAACACTAGCTCTAATGAAAACTGCTCCACCGCTGGAACATATCACCACAGAGTAAATTCCACAGCAATTTTTGCATTTTAATAGGTCAGAGAGTAACACAAATGAATTGCTTCTTCCTGGGGAAACTTGTTTATTCTTCAGAATTTAATGATTTAGTGGAACGCGGATCTCAAAGAAAAAAGCACCCCACAGTTGCTTTTATACCATTGCCTCAACTGCACAAGGTGCTGCAGACCCTGGGAAGGCAGCTCACACCTATAATCATACAGCTCCTGAAGCTCCCTTGCGCAAGGTTCTGGGGCTTACCTGTTAGCTCTTCAGCAACCTGCCATGAACAGGACAGGAACTCAGGGACTTCTCCAGGATGATACAGCTTTACCAGGGAAGTGCTTCCTCGGCCCACAGCAGGATACATCCAGCTGCTACAGTAAGGAATGCTTTGCCCTTTAGGCACAAGCTGCTGTTCCCCTCCCCATGGCCCACCGCCATGGTCTGCACGTTTATGAGTGCAGCCACCACAACTACAGCTGCTCTTCTCTGGCTCAACCAGAGCAGGAACAAGTAGGACAATTTTAATCCAAAGGAAGCATTCATGGAAGCAGCCAGGGTCATATCACTCTGGAAGGGCGTCATTTCTTTTCTCCAGACAGGACTACCATGGGCTTGAGTCTGACTATTGATTTTTTTGTGTGAAATGATCGAGGTATGACAGTAGATTTTTCAAAGCCATTTGGTAACTCATGACAGTGGACTGGGAGGACAAGTGTCACCAAATAAAAAGGTATGAAGTGAACTAAATTTAAAAGGAGTGCAGAGGTTGTACAAAACAGCTAGAAACTCCATTTGCTTTGGTACAGTGATGCTGGGAAAATAGAAACAGTTACAAAAGAAGATTCCACTGATTTTAGTAGGAGTTTGATAGAATTTCCTCCTGCTCCTTTGAAATACAAAGTTTCTCAAAACAGGATATTTGATTTGTATTGTATCTAGAAATCATGAAAGCTTGGCAAAGTGTCACCGAGGTACTGCAAAGTATTTGTAATCTGCATAATCTTTATATGCAACAGTATTCTCCTCTACAGTGGAAGCTGTGATGTAACCACCACTTTGTTATTGGGATGGCTGACACTAATGTTGCTCTTACATATTAAAAAAAAGGCACCAGATCAGCTTAACTTGCTCTTTGTGCATGTGTAGTGGAAATGCTAAGTCACAGCCTGAAACAGTGACTGAGCACCTGGTAGAAAAGCAGGGCCAACCCAGGGGAGCTCAGGTGCATGCAATGCAGCTGAATGACCAGAAGGAATAGAGCCAGGATCCACCCCTCCCCAGATCTCATTTAAGGGTTGGCAGTGGAGGTGAGAGCATCTCTTGTTGGAGATCCTTGTGTACCTGAGGTCTTCTAAAGATAAGCAGCTCTTTTCTTTCATTTCTGTGTCTGCTGCATTTAGGTTTGTTCTCATTTGCTGTAGCCATGGGCTTTGCCACCCTGCTATCATCATCCCATTACAGCATGGTATTGTATGTTTTCTCTTGTATATTCTGCCTACATGGCCTTTATTTCACTTCAGGTTTTGTTCTCTGTGTAGTAAAATACAAAAGCTCCTCACTTTCTGATGCCTGATCCAACTATGACAAACCCTGTAAACGTGGGATGATTACTAATTTTAATAAGCCTTTCAGACTCTTGAAATGAGGATCCTAAGCATATTTATGTTGTATATTCATGATGTTCACATATACATTCATATAACTTCAGGCATGTTGGTAAGTCCCACTGAGGTTAAAAAAAAAAAAAAAAAAGACATGCTTTAGGGCACGGATGACCACTAGCTACAAGAAATAGTGAGGAACTTTTTTCCTTCACAAGGGTGATTGATTACTTCTGAAATAACTTCTTTCAGAAACTATCACTTGATCTGTATTTGAAGTGTGTAGAAGTGAACTGTATGCTTGTAGTATTCTCCTACTGCAGAATTTATGATTTTCAATAAGACTGTCATAGTTTCAAATAGAAACAGATGTTCTGCTGGGCATCCTGTAACAGAAGATCAATAGCAGGTGAACCATAAGTAGACCTTCCCTCCTGAGAAGACTCCACTGTGACAGCTGTACAGAAACAAGTTCACCAATAGACTAGGCTAGTAGAGATGACAATAAGTCCTGACAGTTTTTGTGATGGGCTTAACAAATTCCCACTGTTTGGCACACCTCAGGGTCTTTGCCTGATGGCTTCTAGTTATTCTCCAGAGGAATTATGTGCTGCTTTCTAGCTGCAGCCCAAGTAAGATGCTTTTTAGTTATTAGCATGTACTTGTCCTAAATATTTGCATGGGTACGTTGGGTAGAAATGTAGGGGCAGAGGCTCTGAAAACACAAGGTAAGGTGTTACCTGTCCCAAAAAGATCAATATTTATTTTTTCCTCAAAAAGGATGGCTAGGGAAAGAAATAGAAATGAAGCAATGTTTTTGCTTTTATTCAGAAGTCTACATGGAAAGAGGAGTAAAAATGTTCTCCTTCAAATATTATAGGAACAACACAATTAAGGGTTCTTTGGAATAGGAGATGCTTTACAGTCTTTAAATGTTTCGCTAGCCCTCACATTCAGGTAATATACAGAACATGCAAGAGGAATTTTCAGATGATATTCTTTTTTTAATAGATTTCAGAATACAGAGAGAAAGATCAGATGCAAGCAAGCCCTATGGTTTTGATTGTGGTTAGCCCGATGGTTCTGGTTTGCTTTAAGTGGAAGCTGCAGAACAATAGCTTAAAAGGAGAAAAGGAAAACTGCCCCAGTGCTGAGGTCAGTCAGCCACTTCCTACATCCAGCTGTTTCGGTTTATTTTTTTAATTAAGTTTGGCTTAAATTAACGATGACAGTTTAAAGGGAACTTTTTCACCTATTTAGATTATTTTATGTCTGAAATGGTCTTTTCTGTCCAACTGCATTCTGTAACAAGATTTGCAGTTAGGCTTCTAAAAGTTCCTGGTTTCTTCCCACTTTATTTTGTCATCTTTCTGCTCTGCTATTGCCCTCTACCCTTTCATGCCCTTTTAAGGGAGGGCTACAGCTATTGCTGCTGCAGTATGGAAACAAAGTGCCTCCTAATTGATCGTTAATACCACTGGAGTGCGGGGATGTTGGGAAGTGCTAGATCAAACCATTTACTCCAGCTTCTGGCTCAGCTCTTCAGCTAGTATAAATCAGTTGTCTTTCCTGGCTTCCTAACAACTCAGCAAGGGTTGTGCTGCTGAAGTGTTGTTGGTGCAGTGGTTCTGGTCTGCTGCTCTCTAACAGCAGCAGGTCTTACAGGGCTGATAAAATGAGAGTTTATCACAGAGTGACTTAGGTTGGAAGGGACTTTAAGGATCATTGAGCTCCAGCCCCCCTGTTCTGGACAGGGCTGC
>JAOWBP010003659.1:10866944-10878235 GCA_028571105.1 Tragopan temminckii | reverse complement strand
GTGGCAGGGGGGTTGGAGATTTATGATCCTTGTGGTCCCTTCCAACCCTGGCCATTTTGTGATTCTGTGATTCTGTGTAAGGTGCTAGAAGAGTGCAGCCCTCTTTCTCTCTTCTGTGTTGCTTGCGCTTTCCTACTTTGCAAATAACAATGGCTTCGAAGGTTTTGTAGCAAAGGTTTTTGAAGTGTATTCAGAGAGAAGCTGAAGTTGTAACTGAGTTTAGAAGAGAAAAAAATGCTGTCCTTCTCAAGACGGACTGTGAGCGTGCAGGCCTAGTGAGGACCCAGAAGACCTGCAGGACATACTGGGACAGCCTCTGTGAACAAGAAGGGAGGGCCTCTGGAGAAAGGTAAAATACATGACCGTCGTGCTGTAGGAGCTGGGGCTGGCTCCTACCAGCTCTGCCACCGTCCCCTCTGTCTCCAAGCAAGCAGGAGCTATTCTCTGCGTAGCCATTGTTCCATCCCCAGTGACGGGAGGCTGATCCTCGTCCCCGCAGATCAGAGCCACGAACACAGAGTTGGCTGTTGCTGCTGCTTAACAGGCTCTCGGCTAACACAATGGAAGGGAAACAATCTATCTCCAAGCTATTTGATGCTATTGTTCTGTTTATGCGTATTGTTAATGTTTTAAAAAGGAAAAGTAGAACATGCTGATTTTTATCTATGTGTCTGTTGTGAAAGGCAGAAGCAGTCATAAGAGCTTTAGGAACTGTGATAGGATGGATGAAAGGGTGTATCAGAAATTGAAACTCTAAAGCTTCTTTTTTTGTAAGCGAGATATACAACTTTCCATAAAAAGGCATTTTGGGAGTGTGGGAGGATTGGTAAACAAAGACTGAAAACTGATACCTTCCTCAAAGTACTCTACACATACTTTTTTTTCCCCTCCAGCTTTAGAAAGAAAGGTTTAGAATTGATCAGAAAAGGATAATTCTGAAAATATACAGATACTTAGATTTAGATTTATTTTCTATGCTTTTCTTTATCCTCCTTCTCCTGAAATCATTAAGAGTTTCAAAGGGCTTTGAAATACATCTGTATTTCTAACAACTATATTCAAAATGTCAAACCAAAGTATTACAAATTAATGTTTTAAGGTAAAAATTAGATAGACAGGGTTGATTGCATCCCCCATTCTCTCCCTCAGCTGTCCTGACCTGCTCTGTTCTGCCTTGCTAAGGGGCTGTTCTCGTTCTCTTCACAGTATGCCCATGCCTTAGCAAATTCCACTTGGCCAGTGCCAACAAGGGTGAATGCCCATACACTGCACCAGTTGTTGCTGAGGCACAGGGAAAGTTTGTTACAAAACCATTTTTGTTACCATGCAAGATTTGTCATGCCAGCATAAACCTTTGTGTGGAGAACTTTATCTATGCTTAGCATGATAATGGTAAAGTAGACATAAGTAAATTAACCGGTACAAGACAAATGTCAGTGAAGTTAGTTTAAGAAATTTAAGCCAATACAAAATGAAACATGTTCCCTTAGGAATTGCTTGCTGTAGGCTGTTTGTGTAGCAGATTTGCATCTTAATTTTAAAACCAAACCTACGTAAATGTTACTTCCTATTTGGTTTTCCCTTTGTTTTGCCACAGGCTTCAGCAAGCAGCAGAGCAGTCCCAGGGGCCAGATGTGGAGCTGCAGTTGCTGATCTCTCTTCCAGCTGTGAGCAGCAGCTGTGAGGTGGCCAGTAGCCAGGTGGTACCCATGCACATCTCTCTTGTAGGGAGTAGCACTGTGAGGAGTCTGGTGCTACGCTGACCTACAGAGCAACAGGGAGCTGGTGGCCCTCAGGCCTGTGTGGAGGTCTGGCAGACTTAGAACCTCACCAGAGACCCCAGTGCAGTGCTGAAGCAATCTTATTCAGATGCCTGCTGGTCTCCCGGGCAGTAACAGAGAGAGCAGCTGAGATGTCCCTGTGCTTACAGCTGTCCCTGCAGAGACCGTGCTTTTGAGCAAAGAGTTGTCAGTGCCAGGGGAAGTTTGGACTGTGCATCGTTACCTCAACTGATTCACCTCTTGATATCTTCTGCACATATGTTGATTTATCTGCCAGGAAACAGAGAAACCTGGTAACTCTCAGTGGGATCCATTATGATAATAACAAAAGATATAAATCAGATGAATTTTGTTTGACTTGTAAGGAAAGGGTTGTGGTTTTATCATAAAGGTTTATTCAAGCTGAAGCATTCTTAAAGATTACTATGCCATCCAAGGTTTTACTTTATTTATGGATACATACTAAGAGGGTGGAAATAAAACTGCACTGCAGATTTGCTCCAAGGCCTCCATGTGAGTGCTCGGCTGTAACAGTGGAAGTAAAACAGAGCAACTTTGGAAGCCCAAAGGAGAAGGATATGGAAGGAATAACTTTCTATAAGCTCATACCTGTAAACACTGTCAGGTGCCTCTTTCTTTCCCCTTAAACCTGTCTTATACGCCAAACAGAAAATTTGGGAAGTACAGTGATTCAAATTCTTCCCTCTAGCCCTCCCACCTGCTTCAGGTCTTGTTTCATCCTCTACTTTTCATAACTCCACATCCTAACACCTTGTCCTCAGCCCCCAGGCTGTTGCTCCCTGTTGCACTGCCTGACCATGCACTCATATACATGGCAGGAGCTGCTCCCACCCAGCTCCAGAAGCCAGCCTCAGCCTGGACACAGTGTGCATGTGTCCACTGCCCAGCACCCCACACCACAGACTATCAGAGACAATCCACAGAACAGCTAACTGACAGCACTTGATTCATGGTTTGTTGTGTTTTTTTTTCTTTCTGTACAAAGCAGAATGTTCCAGCTCCCCATGTTTGCTCTCCATGTCTCTGCAAGAATAAAGTTCCTCTTCATTTCAGTCAGTGGTGTGAAACGCTGAATGATCCATAAAATCCCTCACCCCCTGTGAGACGGCCACCACTGTTATATGGTTCCTGAGAGGCTGACCTCTTGTAGTTTCAATTAAAAAGAGAAAAATCATCCCCTGTGTATAATGGTGTCATAAAGGATCCTCCTTTGATGCACTTGGTTTTTTGAGTTAAGAATTTTCTGCTCAGAGCTGTGCTATTTAATATTTTCCTGTTTATCAGTAGCAGCAGTGTCAGGCTAGGTGAAGTCCTGTTAGCTGCCTTTGTCCAGAAATAAGAGAGTGACAAAATTTGGTGCACTACAGTACAAAATTCACCTCTCCAGCCATGCAAAGGTCTTGAACTACTTGAGACCTAGACCTGATGGGATTTACTGCTCCTGTTCATTCAGAAAACATGATGTGCTGAAATAGGTCTGATCTTACGGTCTCTTTGCCAGCGCCTTATCTCATTTCTTCTGGTTGTCTTCTGCCAGATAGATCAGTGAAGCCGACAGTGCTACCTTGGATGGCAGATCAGGTCCCTTCCTTCAGAACTATCAGTCCTATCCTTCCTTTCAGGTTGGATATTAGGAAAAATTTCTTCTCAGAAAGGTTAGGTATCAGAAGAGACTGCCTAGGGAAGTGGTAGAATCACTGTCCCTGGAGGTGTTAAAAAACCGTGTAGATGAGGGCACTGAGGGACATGGTTTAGGGGGAATTGTGGCAATGGGTTAGACTGGATGATCTTAGTCGCCTTTTTCAACCTCAATAATTCTATGATCCTCTGATCAGACATGCTTATAACAGCTGCTTCTTGCTCTGCCAAAAAAACAGTGGGTGAGAGAGGGTCGGGAAGCCTCCAGAAGCCCCAGCCATGGGCAGGCTGCGCAGGCAATGAGAACAGGAGCACTCTGTGCTAGCTGGAATTTCCTTCCTCAGAGCTGCAGCTGGCACTCTGGGCCTCCCAAGGACGAGTGCAATGAAGTCCTTTTTCCAGACTAAATAACCATGCTAATATAAGCAACTCTCTCAGAGGCTTGAAGATTTTTAACAAGATTCTTTTGATTCAAGTCAAGCAGGTCTCTTCCCCCGACCTCTTCCAGAAGCACAGAAAGGCTTGTGGGACTTCCTGAGAGCAGTAACAGAAGAGGCTGCTATTCCTATCCCTTCCCTGGCCTCTTCACAAACATCTTCCCATCTAAACCCATGGGTTTAGATGAAACTTCCTGAAAGCTCTTCAGTTTGAATTAAAGCCTAACCTGTCTCCATATGTTGAAGGTACTGTCTTATGGACTTGAGCAAGTTCTGGATTAAGCTTCATGCATTTTAAATGTCCAGTTCTTTACCAAGGAGCTAGATTTAAAGTTCTTCCCAGACTATCAAGATATCCTTGCAAGACATTGGCCAGAGCAAGAACATTTTGAGGAACTGCAGTTCTATTAAAGGAAAGAAACTTTCAATAAACAACATTTGTAGATGATACATTTCAGTTTTGACCTGAGTGACATCGCTCCAGGATCTTCCTCTGCAACCATTACATTAACTATTGCCTCTGTAGCTGGTAAAAACTTTGAGATGCCTCTCCTCATCTTTTCCAGAAACATCTACTGGCGCAGCACTCAGATTGCAGCAGAGGGACATTTCTGACTGAGCCGATGCAAGATACGCTCTTCCTCAGGCAAGCTGCAAAGCAAAGGCAACGACTGCTGTAGTCACTAATTCAGCAAGCTATCAGTTTCTAGCAAAGTATTTACAAAGTCCTCAAGCGCTGAGTTTTTTTTCACACCTCTATTGATATTGCTGTTATGTATCTGCTGCACTGCACTGCAGTAAAAGGTAAAGCAATTATCATATATTGTTCATCTTTCTGTTTGGGAGAACTGTGAAGCTCTATCGAATGGTAATCTAATTTGTTAGACAATGTGCCTTCCACAAAACCTCAAAAAGTTCTTTTAATACCTAGAATTTCTGCTAATTCTTTAACTCAATAATGTTTAGCAGGTTTTCTTGCCTCCTTATACGCTTACTTCTGAACTAACTACTATCTGATGCCATATCATCGTAACCAAAAATATGGAAGTATACCATACAGAACCCGTTTCATTCCCTACTCTCATTTGATGCTAAGCAGCATTTCTGTGTGTTTTGAGTGGTGTTAGTGCTGATACTTGGTTTTGGAAGATGAATGCTCAGCCATACAGAGGATTCAATTAACATTCTTTTATGACTGCATCCATATTTTTCTTAACGAGCACATTCCTTGGTGAGAGGGAATATTTACCTCATGGCATTAAATCCACAGTTATCTACTACAGTCATTAATGATCATATAGCAAATGGTCACCCCAACACTCTGGCTACATTCCAGTTTGAGTAATTATATTCTGCCTCTCTTAATTTCCTTTTGAGAGTAATTGGACATGATAGCAGTCTCCACTTGTTATCCTAAACTGCTCTGCAGGCTGACCACATCTCAAAGCTTAAGGATGTAATCACAGTTTCCAATAGAGGAAATGTTGGTAGATAATTTCTCTTCTTGCCCCGTCTTTTTACCACATAAAAATTCATTAATTAACATAACACTAAAAGAAGGCATCTACCAAATTCAACTATGTATGCATGATACACTATACCATCTGCGTAGTGCTAGCTGTCTAGAGACATAAGCCAGGAGTTTAAATGTTCTCAGAAACTGATGAACTTGTTGATTTTAGGAAGCTGATGATAGGAATTGCTATATGTTTTTTGTGCCTCTGCCTTTTTCTGCATTAACAAGCACTTAGGCACAGGAGGAGCAGATGAGTACAACAATGCAATGAGCTGTGAGGGCTCTACATCCAGAGTGCATAAAGTTTACTTTAGACTCTATTTAGTTTGACTAGACTAGACAACCCAGATGTATGTGGTTTAAATGTTTCCTAAGGACTGCTTTTGTCCCTGCAAGGGGGGTTAGCACAACTAAAGCACATCAGAAGCAGAGGTTCTGGTTTAGTTTCCTCCAAGAAGAAAATGATTAATCTGTACCAAATGCAAATCAAACCAGGGCATGATAAATGTGAATGATGAGATTTGTTGCCTATCTGCTTAACTGCTTTGAGCATTTGTGTGTTTGAGATCCACTGTAACTGAAGTGGATTGTCATCTATGCAAGGACTGCTAAGGGACAACAGAGCTTAATACAGGGCTTGTTCTGATCAATAGTAGGACCAGGAAATGGTAATAAAGCTCCTATCTGATTCCTGATTTATAAAAGGAGGCTTTTGGGCAGGAGACTCAAAGAGACAAACATGCTTCAGTAGCCCAGTGGGGGTGCAGTCTTCAGGAAAAAGATTCTCCAGCCCTAAGGAAACTGTTCCAGATGGCAAACACTGTGACAGAAAGAACACACAGAGTTTATTTGATATATGCGGGTTTATTTTTGAGTTGTTCCAGGGAGACCAAGCAAAGAAGCAGTGTTGCTGCCCATTTATACTGCAGAGCACTCAGATGTAAAAGCTCTTAGTGCAGCAGGAGTCACAGCAGCTGCAGCAGCCGGCGGGGTCTCCAGAGCCAGCTTGGAGGACACCTCAACACCACAAGGTTACATTATAGTAATATGCAAAATCTTCAACATCAGCAGAAAGCAATGGGAAACATTTTCTTTCATTTCTGATTTAGTCAGACTCCAGATCTGGAACATTTGTTAGGGGATTTAAGCCTAAAATAATTGTAAAAATGCTTAATTGTAGCAAACCTTTACCAGAAATGAACTGAATACTGGAAGACGTAAAAGAGAGGGGGTTAACACTTTGATTTTTTTTTTCTTTTTCCCCTATGGAATTAATACTGTGAAAAGCATGGAATTATCTACAGGTTTTTGTTTTACTTTGTTTTTAATGAAAAGTAAATGTGTCTATGCAGAGAGATTGTTCCAGTCTGGAACAAGAAATTCTCTGAATGCACCATATATCCCAGCAACTTATTGCATGATGGGGAAGTCAGCCTCTCTGAAAATGAATATGTTAGAGCTAGCAGTAACCAAATCTGAGTTGCCCTAAAATGAGCATTAATCTGGAAGGAAAAAGGTAAGTAGATGGAGCCTTTAGAACCATGTTGTAAAAACATGTTAGGGAAGTACAGGCTCAAGGTCTTGTGAAATACATTGTTTAGTACTTGCTACTCTCGAGCCTAGCCACCTTCTTTCACTACACTGTTTATATATACTCACCTTTTTGTGCCATTTGATCTTTGCTGGAGACCTACAATTTTCAGTTCACTTCAGTAACTTTAAGTGCAAACAGCATATGATCCCACCAGAAGTGATCAGGAAAATGACAAGCAGCATTTGGTCCAAGTCCAGGAGTCACCCAAGGCATCTGAGAAGCCAGGAAAGATTAAAAATCCTTCAAACATTGTCTTCTCTGTATTCATATGGGGCCCCACACTGAGGACTATGAGAGTGGGTGCAGTTTTTCTGTGTTCAGCATAACATGGAAATGATCAGCTGCTCTGTACTACCACACAGGAAACATCTCCCTTTTATGGGGACACTAGAGGGAACACCCAAAGTGTTCTCTGTGACATCCAATGACCCAGACTTCCTCAGAATGGAGAATCCACATCCCCAGCCAGGGAAATGCTTCTTAATGTTCCCCAGGAGAAATAAAACTGCTGCTTGGGAAAAAAAAAAAGAAAGAAAAAATAAGAAAGAAAAAAAAAAGCCACAGCTGTAATGTAGTACCAAAGAAAGACAACAAAGGAATCAGTACTACCATGAAAATCCTCTGTCACCACGGTAGCAGAGGACTTACTGAATAAAACTTCCCTATGGCTATAGGTAGCAACTGTGTTTTGTGTTGTAGGAAATAAAGCAAAGAAAAAGAAAACTTTTAAATGGAAGAAAAAATCCTGCCCAGAAAACCGGTGATCAGTTTAATGTAGAGGTTGTGAGCAGGGCACTCTTTTGGAGTGTCTT
The DNA here is from genome assembly GCA_028571105.1 of Tragopan temminckii. Lineage (NCBI taxonomy): Eukaryota > Metazoa > Chordata > Aves > Galliformes > Phasianidae > Tragopan > Tragopan temminckii. The sequence continues at coordinate 10,870,436 of JAOWBP010003659.1, read as the reverse complement.
AGAGAGTGTAATGCCAGCTGGACCAGCTGAGTTCCCTGACCCAAACACACCTGCCCTGAGAGAGGGGCAAAGGCAGGGTACTCTGTGTGATATGAAGTAACCTGTTCCTTGCCTCAGGAAAGACGAATGAGGAGTAACTATATGATGAAATCGTGCTACGTCTGCCTGTCTTTTGTCCCAAAGTCCATTGCCATTACTCCATCACTGTTAGAAAGCAGAAGTCTAGATGCCAGTAGCATAAAAAAATACATGGCTCACCTCACGTGGGGTTTCCAGAACCCTGGGAAGTGGTTGCAGTGCTTATTAAGGGCCCTTAAGCAGTCCTGGGGGATGTGCTTACCTACGGACAGAGGCATAAACCAGCAGACATGCTTACACCTTTATTGCCATTTAAGCTGTAGGTGTGAGGACTCAAGGTCAGACCACGCAGTACTCAGCTATAATTCCCAGTCAATGGGAATTGTCCCTATTAAACTGAGTGCAGCTGCTCTAATATTTGAAACTCTACCTAAAAATAAATATTGATATGGCTTAAAGGGATTAACTAAGATAACTGGATTTTTGTTAAAAACTTTTCAAGATAAAAAAAAGAACCTTTTAAAAAGTATTCAGAGTGTTGAGATGTTATTTCCTGTGGTAAAATGGAAAAGGGGGGAAAATTGCTATAATAATATATGAAAATTCTCATGTTCCTAAACACCTATCTTTAAATGACCAAAAATAAGTCTCATAAAATTACACTTCAAGTAGCTCTGTGTGTGAGTTATTAGTGGACAGTAGATGTCACACAGTGTCAAAGAGGTAAATAGATCAAATTTTCTAAATCTGTATAGTTTAATGCTAGTGACATGAAATTGCCAGTCCTGAATTTTAATTGCTCAGCTACTTTTATTCATGCTAAGTGCAGATTATTTACTTTGCGTCTTTGCATCAGTCATCCCATCTTTAAAATGGGAGCAATCTCTGTAGCAGCTACAGAAGAGTTTAGAGGGGGTCAATGAACCCACTCCTTGCTGTAGCTTTCCACACTACAGCTGCAGTCTTCCCTTTGTCCACTGCTATCAGTATAGCAGCAAGAGGCAGCCTCAGCAGGCAGTGAGACGGCTGGCATGGAGTGGGTTGGGTACTCTGGCAGCTCCCTAGTACTCAGGCTGAACTGGGCTGAAGCTGGGGCACAGCTGGCCCTGCTGGATCCCAGCACACACACATGGCACACTGCAGAATGGCCTGGCTGCTCAGACCTGGAGAGCTGCTCAGGCTACTAGAGAATGAAAGCAGAGACAATCTTAGATGGGTATCGATGTTATAAAAGTCTTTGAAATCAAAAGAACTTCAAAAAAGCTCCCAGTTTTCTCTCTGTAAAAATCCTCGAATTCAATCTTTGGCTTAGTAAACTGCTTCTTTTAGCAAAGTAAATTCAAAAATGCCTCAGTGATGAACAATGTAATAAAGAAAGCCATCATATTATTCTTGAATGAGGTTTAATAAAAATCAAATAAAAGCAATTATATGAATTTTCAAGAGGATCACCTTTTCCTTCCCTGAGGTATGAAGCAGAATGAATTCAGGAAATCGTTCAAATCAGAAACTTGAGCTGCACAACATAGCCAGTGTTTGCTGTACAAAGACAAACAGACATCTCTTCCCAGGCTAGCAGTCTGCTTGCTGGGGCTGGCGGAGTGGAAATTCCACCTGTGGGCAAAGGAGGGTAATTAAAGAGGCACAAGAATATCTTTGTAGTAGTGCTGGCTCTTCGGTTCCAGAGAAACCTTCATCTTTTCAAGTATTCATGCTCTTCTTTATTTATGCAAGAAGAAAGTGGACACAGTGAAACACTCAGAGCTGCCACAGATCTCTGTAAGCGAGTATATGTGAATTGATACCCATTAACATGTACCACATGCTCCTTTGCTTCAGAGGGCCAGGTTTACCATTTTCCTCTAACTTATGCAGTCATTTAGGTTAATAGAGAGCATTTGCAAAGCACCACCAAGTAGGACCAATCCTGAAATATTTGTCTTTACACTTTCCAGCTGGAAAGTTGAGTGAAATCCAAAATTTATTGTGAGATTGTGTTGTTTTCAATGCCATGTTAAAAGGCAGAGAGCAGAAATGCATTATATCAATATTCTTGTTTACTCTGATAAGAGGAAAACATTTCGTGCTGACTCTCATTTCAGTGGTTTTGTTTTCAATACAATGGTAAAGTAAGTATTGAAGTATTGGTGCTACTATTTAAAATGTTGGTGACAAGCATAGTTATACAGATTTTTTTTTACAAGATATCTACAGTGTGTCCACTTTCTCTGATTCAGAATGAAAACAAATTCTGAAGTAAAAATCTTACTGTTAGATTAAAATATATAGCGAGGTTAGACACTGCTTGGAAGTCGGATGCAGAGGAACTCCATTGCCTTCAAAAGAGAAACTTCTGCTTCCTGCCATGTTCCAGGAGAGCAGAGGTATGTCCTCTGTATTGTAAAGCACTGGTAGACGGTAACTAAATATTTTAAAGGAGCAGATTTTATTCTGCTTGACTGGTATTTATAAAATGCTTTGATATCTGCAGAAGGAGGACAACTAAAGTTGGATGGAAGAAGTGGAAGCCAGACACTGTAACCAGGTGCCATATTTTCATTGTGAATGTATCACAGCCTTGTACTCTTGGTCATTTAGGGTATGAATCACTCTTACAGGCTTTGGTCCTTACATATCTCATGTAATCACTTCTTCTTTGAGACAGATTGCTCTGCAGTCTAACTCTCCATGGCTGATCTTTGGCGGCCCATCAATTAGTAAAGCAGACACTGACTTAAAATGTAACAATTTTGACTCTAGTCAAAACATTGTAAACGGAAAAACATAGCAACACCAAAATAACACCCAATGAGGTAGAAAAATAGGGAGAAAAAAGCCTCTGATCCTAATCTTGCAACAAATTGTATGCAAATATTGCCTTGGGGGAACCTTCTGGGCTGTGAGATTTTTCCTGTTAAATATTTTGTAGGATTTGGACCTTAACTTCATGTCACAGAAGCAGAGAATAACAGTGGAGAGAGGTTTATATCTGTACCTACTGATGCCGTATAAGATTTATTGTTCAACTCCCCTAAAAAGAAAAGCAACAGGCTTCTTGTTATCTATCTTTCATAACACTTGGAATATAAGTGCTGTTGTGCCAGACTGCCAGTTATTTGGCACACATTACCCCCAGAGAAATGGCTAAGAACTGAGAAAGGCAGGTTCTTCAAATTAAAAGAGGAAAAATAATCTCACTACAGATGTCTTAAATATTTCATGAGGTACATGAATTCCACTCTGGCAAGTTGTGTCTTTCACGTACATATAAAAAAGCAAAATGATTGATCATGTATTTGAGAGTCATTGCCAACTACCATTTCTTCCAGATCAATTCAAAACAAGATAGGATACATGTTTAATATCAGGTAAAAACTAGCTTTTTTTTTTTTTTTTTTTTTTTTTTTTTTTTTT
>JAOWBP010003659.1:10842922-10855563 GCA_028571105.1 Tragopan temminckii | reverse complement strand
CCCGGCGCTGCGGAGCGGAGCGGGCGGAGCGCGGGGCTCGAGCCACTCCAGGCATGTAAACACGCGCGGAGCCGGCCGGCCCCGGCGTTGCCCGAGCGCTGCCCGAACCCCGCGCTGCTCCGCCGCTGCTCCGGGCCGGTGGCGGCTGCTCGGGGCCACAACCGGGATTTTCGACTGCAAACTTTGTTTCGCACGTGGGAAGTTGCGTTTCGGTGTTGCCTTTCGGGCTGCGACGAGGGGCGCCGGAGCGGGCGTCGCGTTTCGGGTTTTGTTTCGGCCAACTGCAGACAACATTACCCAATTCTTAAAGGTGCAATGTGCGCGCTGGGGGAAGCGGAGCCCCCGAAGCGCGGAGGAACGGCTTTGTGCGGAGCGCGGGGTCCCGCTGAGCAGCGCGGCGGCGGGGAGAGCGTTCCCCATCGCGGCCGTGCGGAGAAATTTCCCGAGACCGCAGCGAACTTAAGGCACAGCCCCGCGTTCCCGGTTGCCCGTGCCCGTTTCTGTGCTTCGGTTAATAATCTGCAAACGGCTTAATGGCTCCGGAGTGCCCCAGGAATGGGTTTTCTCCATTGACTCGCGCAGGCCCGAACGGAGCGCTGCCCCGGCCCTTTCTCAATGCGCTGACATGAGAGAAGAGGATTTAACTTGGCAGCCTGAACAAATGCTCTATCAAAGGTTTCCTAAGAGACAGTGGGAGAGCGGGGGAGATGAATGACCCGAGGGAGTTGTAGGGTGCTACCTATGCAGGTTTCCTTTTAAATACGAAATGGCCATTTAGGGCTCTGAATAAAACTGCGCGCATCAGAAAGGCGACAGGCTTATAAAATTTAAAAGGGCAAAAGCCCATTAATGCTGTGGCGGAGCTCTGGCTCCCAGCTCTGCTTGAGTGCTTCCAAGCGCCTCGAAGTGCCAAAGCTTTTAAGGAATCCTGAGCAGCGGCTCCCCCGGGGCTGGGGGACCTCGGCATCGCGTGCGGGCGGCCCCTCTTCCCGGTGGAAACACGGACGGGTTGGGGACGTGGGCTGGGGACACTCAGGGGTGGGAGCGGGCGCGGTGCGGGGGCACGCGGGAGCCCCGCTGTGGGTCCGAGGCTCTGCAGACGGGGGCTCGGAGCAGGGAAGTTTCAAGGGGGCAGAATGAAATGGTAGTGCCCCGGCGGCCTGTGGGAGAGCAGGGGTCTGCTCACCGACGGGGACGCTCTCCGGTTCAAACTTCCCCTTCCTTCTCTCGCTAGAGATAAATTTACTATGGCATCAATCTTGTCTTGGCGGGCCCCGATTCAGGTTTGTGAATGCCAGAAGACTCGCTCTGACCTTTCTCTGTTCAAGTTGAGGATGTTGAAACACCAGCCATCAAACAAAAGGCACATTGAAAGCAGGCTCTGCACCGAGCACGTGTGGCTGTGGGGTAGCGGGGTGCGTCTGGGGGCTGTGTGCCTGAGTTGGGCTGGGGGAGGAGGGAGAAAAGGCCGCTTATTGCTGGAATGAGAGGATGGAAAACATGACTTGAAGTGCTCCAAATATCTTGGAGTCAAGGACCTTTTTCTTTCTGTCTTTAAAGAGCCTTAGGAAAAATGACTTGTTCTCTACTTTATTTTTTCTTTTCTTATTTTAATCGATGTATAATTAGCAAATAACTACTATAGTTTTTTTCCTGTGGATGCAAAGATGACTAAAAATTTTGCAGAATTTATCAACTTATAAAGCAAAACAACCCCCAAAATCTCTGGAAAATTAAACGCCTTTGGGATTACACCTTAAAACAGTGAAAATTCTCTGGGATTTAGTTGACAGAGTTGGGATTTTTATCTGCTCAGGAGAGCACTACCTCAAAAAGTAGTGCGGATGTAAAGATGACTGTAAGTTGTAATTTAAACTTATTTGGGGCTGTCAGAGTTTAAAAAGAACACCCTCAGGAGCAGTCAGCGCAGATATCTAACCTGGCAGCGGCATTCCTGTCAATGTAGACAGATGCTGTTATTGTGTACATTGTTTACGGGCCACAATACCTTAAGTAAACATTGATCATGATTAGAAACAATAATTGAGGCTGTGGCAAAGGATCAATGAAAACTTTGTTTCAGGGAAGAAGCGAGTTGCTGTGCATATATACAGAGAGCGTTTTGTGCTGCCTGAGATGTGCAGTGTTAATGCGGTGCGAAATTCCGGTTTTAGACTATTTTAAGAAATCCACAGAGATGACAGATCAGTTTTTTCATCATCTAAGAGATGTGTCCCAATCAGCGTTGGTTACAGGAACTGAAAGGAGAGCTGAATGTCTGCATCACGTTTCCATTCATAATTTTTCTTGGGAGCTGCTTACACTTCACCCCAAATTGCCCCCAAAGGTTTTGTGGAGACCAAAAAACCAAAGGATAAACCAACTCCTCAAACCTGGTGGGTGACAGTTACATCACTGATACTGCAGACTCATTTGTAGCAGCTTGGTGTTGGTTAGCAGCTGTGGAGCGTGGTTTCAGTCTTGAAAAGGAAATGTATCTCAGAGAGGAAACAAAGTTGGAATTCCGTTTGCCTTCTCCAATGTTTCTGATAGGCCTCAGTCCACAGCCCAGCCCTGCAGAAAGGACGGGAGATAAGGTGGCCGGGGCTGTGCCCCACCTGGGCACCTGCTTCCCACAAGTGTGTAGGGCTGCAGCCAATGCCTGTGGGGACAGGTGGGACCACTGTGCAATTGGCTGATTTCTTCGCTCCTCATTGGACCCATTTTTGTGAAACCCCATCCTGTGTTACAGCAGAGAGGAAAGACTTTTGCTGAAGAGTTGAGGATTGGTTTGTGCTTATTCTCCTCAACTGCCTGGTGTGGGACAAGGAGCACAAGCATTCCTTATGAGTTTACATCTTTTTATGAGAAATCACAATATGCAGTGCCGTGATGCTGTGTGCGGGCACTGGTGCACCCGCTGCTCAGATATTTTTCTTTCCCTGAATTTAGGCATGTCAGCTTTCCTGCTGATGGTATTTTGAGGCTATGTCAGTCGTATTGGGAATCATTTCTGCTTTAAAATGGTGTCTTTGGCTCAAAAACAAGGTTTGTGAATTGGAATGTTGCTTTGTCATATTGATTTTTCTTCTGCTTTTCTTTCTAAAAGCAAAAACTTCTTAGGTAGTGATTTCATTTTATTTATTTCCATTGGGTTTCACAGGATCATTAGCGTTGTGCTTGGTTAATGTTTGAAGTTTTTCAAGGTAATTGAGGCCACGAGAGAAATGGCCAGCAAGGGGTTCTAATGGATCTCCACAGCTTGACTGCTGGAGGCAGCAGTGCATTATGAGAGTGGAGGATGGTTGTACACTTGTTAAGTGTGTTATTTTGGGTTCAGCTACTTCAAGATGCACTGGAGTTTATGTGGCCTGTGAAGGTGTGGTGTGGGATCTCAGTACTGTGTCACTACCCCTTATTAAGCAGGACAGATTGCTATGGATATTTTGTGTCTGGGAGAGGGGAAAAAAAGTTATTTTTAGGTAGGCAAAGTCACTTTCCATCATTTCTCCTGAAAGCATCAACCTAGGTTAACTTACTTGGCAAGGAACGAGACATTCACTGTGGAATGTTCCCTTTGGAAGTGCTGGGTAGGCCACCATTTGGTCTAGGTCATGATTTCCTTCAGGTGCTTATGCTTTTTAAACCTGTACTAGAGGATAGGAAAAGCAATTTGTGCTCCTCTGCTGAGTCCTATAACAGCCAAACATGATTTCTTCCAAGGGGAAGGGCTGCAGGTTGGCACTTGTTGAGTTGGGATTTAGGATCTAGTCAAGTATCTGCACTCAGAGACCCATGCATCCTTTCATTAGGTAGTTCAGTACATTGAGCTGTTTCATATTTTGTGTAGCGCATTAATATTGAGGTAGTGCCATATAAGCTATCATGTTAGCATTCCATTAAGGTAAATGTTGTGAGAAGTGTATCCCTTTGTTGACAATCAGCATTTGTTTTGACTGAGTGGAGCAGCTCTGATTCCCAAAAGTGGTGATTCCCAAAGTGGTGCAGGAAGGCTGTTGGTTCAGTATGGTTGGAGGTGGAGGGAAATCGTCGCTCCAAAGCCATAGGTAGGTATGATGCTATAAGTTGTGGAAGTTCCGTCAAACTGGATTTGGATTTTCTGTTCTTTTCCTTGTTTGTTTTCATAAGGACTTTGTTTTCCCTCTTGATATACCACTTATTCATCTGTGCATGATGATGTGGATGGCGATGAGCTGATTTCTAAATCTGATGTTCTCCTGCTAAGGAGGCCCCTTTCTGCAGCTCTGTGCCCTTACCTGGGCAATGTTGGGCTGCCCGCCCTGTTGGCATGGCCATTCTGCTCACATCTTCCCCAGATCTCCAGCTGCTGGGGAGCTGGCTAGCTGTGAGCAGGCACACTGTACTGCCTGGAACTTGGTAAGCAGTAGAAGAGCAGCATTGCTGTGCATCTGGCTTTGGAAATGGAAATAACTCTAGCCCATATGTAATCCTGGAGTGCTGTTAGAGTTAGCACGAGAACGAAAGTCACAGGCTTTGTGTGCCTGATAGTGTCATGCAAAGCAAGCATGGGAGTTTCTTGCTGTCTTTATTTGGTAGTCTTCAAATCTCTCTGTTTCCAGTGCTCGAGGCTGTTATTTGCAACCTCTCTGGAGCTGTGTGTTGGTGGGCAGGATGACAGTGATTGGAGAACACCAACTTCTTGGTCTGTCCAATGCATGGATGTGGTAGGGTCTGCCTCAGCTGTGTTGCAGCTCTTTGAACATGGGCAATGCCATTTTACATCTTTGCCAGTTGGATGGAGACAAGCGTTTGAGGAGCAAGAGGAACAGAAATATGTTGATACATTTCACATCAGTCCCTTGGAGATTTCCAGATAGTCTCCTAACTAATCAGAACAGTTTATTTATCGGGGCTGTGGTGACACAGATACGTGACAGAATAGTAGGGGCTTCTATTGGCCATTTAGTAGCAGAAACAGTTCCCTTGATGAATATCTGACTGTTTCTTGGCCGTGTTCCTGATTCCGTCTAAGAACAGCGGAACCTTTTAGGCTGCCCTGAAATACACACCTCCTGGATCTCCATTGGAAATTTTGAAGTTACTCTCTCTTGTTTCTGAAGTCCTGTTCCGAATGGATATGAACTGATGGAGCACAGGCTCATTCCATGAATGTGAACATTGGGGCTGGGCACAGTGGGGCAGCTAGGGGTCAGAAGGACTGAGACTGGGCTTCCCTGCCAAGTGCCTGGCTCACAGTAGTGCTGAAAGAGTGGGATTTCCCTGGTTTGAGCATGGTTTCTGCCTTATCGAAGGTTGAAAATCACTTCAACTTTATGAGGGTTCTTACAACTTCTCTTCTGTGTACTGCTGCAGCTCAGATCCTTCCCCATGCCATTCTCTTGGGATGGTTTGGAGTGTTGTCCAACACCCACTTGATAACCACGTGTCTTACAGCTCAAAGGTTACCACCTGCCTTTGGTTATTTTAGAGGTGTGACAGGGTAAAAGCAAGGTGGAGGGGCTGAACAGCAGTGAGGAAGTGCTGGTGTCTTGGGCTGCAGGACCCCCACCCTGGCACACTGGCACATTGCCTGCCAGGGAGCTCGGGCAGCTTGTCTGTTCCACTGCCCACCTGGAATGGTTTGACAACCAGCACTGTCATTTTTACACTTTAATGTTCTAACATTGATACAACAGAAGTTCCATTTTGTTTTCCATCCTTTTTCTCCTTCTCTCCAAGGCCACTTTCCTCCTTCATTCTCCATTAAAAAAAAAAAAAAAAAAAAGGGGGGGGGGGGAGAAAAATAAAAGCAGGCTAAACGCTTTAAACAACATTTTTAAATACTTTGTCGACATTGCATTCTCAGAATAGTGGTTTGTTTATATATTTCTCCATATAGGAAGAGAGTAGGGCTTATTATCCTACAGGTTTTCAGGAGAGAGAAGAATGATGTGGTTGTCAGGCAGCCTGCCCGATCTCTTGGTGTCCTGCTTGTAAGTCTGTGTTTGTTCAGTGCTCTTGTGGCCCTTTTCCCGGCAGTGGGATCACAGAAGTTAACTTGTTTACAGCTGGTGTGCAGCTTATGTTGGCCTCCCTTGCAGCGCCCCGGCTCTCCCCCCAGCCTTTTGAATGAAAGCTTTTCTTCCCTCCTCTTCTCAGCACAGGTTGATACACTTTACATTTGATTAAAAAGAAAAAACAAAAAAGCTTAAAGATGGGAATATGTCTAAAAAACACTCCAGGCCTGTGAACTGTCATATGACAGATGCTCCAGGGACCCTGGTATCTGTGGCTTTTTAGGTGCGTTGGGGAGCTGGAAGGTCCCGGTGCCCTCTGGCTGCTGCCTGCATTCAGCAGCATCGTGGCTGCCAGCCACACTGAGTCCTGTCTGCAAGTGTGGGTGGCCCAGCTGAGGCCGTGTGAGCACAGTGCGTCTGTTGCACTTTCATGGTTGGCTCTCTGCAAGTGTGTTGGGCTTCCTCGTGTCCAGAGGTTCATTCACTCTTCCTCTTGAAAGATCTGCTCTGGTATGGGATGCTGAAAGCCACTCTCAGTTGCTATTTAAAAAATTGATCGTAAGAACAACGTGTGCATCTTTTCCCGTCCTCCTCTCAAGTATGAGATTTCTCCCCAAATTTACATCACTGTTTAAAAAAGTTGGAGATTGCAGTCCAGCTGGAGCGTGATAGCATTCGACATGGGAGCCTCCTGGCTTTCCAACTGAATGCATAGCTCTGGCTTTTGGCACTGTGAAACTCTGACATCTCGCACATTAAAATCATAACAGCATTATGTAAGGAGAAGTTATTTTAGGTCACTTGCAGTGCCTCCTAAAACTCAGCTCCAGCGACCTCGTGAGCTGGAACGTGCGGGCTCGCGCAGCCCCAGCTGTGGGTAGTGTCCAGGCATGGTGCCACCTCCTGCCCTACCCTCTGTCCCCAACTCAGCCCCAGTCCTGTGCCATGCCTGCAGGGAGCTGGGAGCAAGAGGGGATGGGGGGGCAGGTGGTATATGGGGGAAGTGGAGGGGCTCCATGGCCGGCAAAGAATGTTGGCACCACAGTGTGTGGGTAACGTGGGCATCTCTGAGGCATTGGCCTCACTGCTCTTTGCTGTGGGATGGGAAAATCTATGGCAACCACTGCTAGCAGCCAATGACTGCCATCATTTTTATTTTGTCTTTACTCCTGGCAGGTTGTTTGTGAAGTAACCAGCAGGCGGGGGGCCTGGGGAGTAGGGGAAGTGTCTGCCAGGGGTCTGGAGCTGGGGTTTGAGGTGCGGGGGAGCAGAAGGGCACCTAAAACTCACAGCTGGGTGTTTTATGTAAGCAAAATATTGGGGTCATTTTGTCTCTAAATAAATGCAAAAATGTGAAATTTCTGATTTGTCTGTTGAAGTTCCTTTTGTTAACACACTGTTACATTAAGCATCCATTTTGAAGAGTTTGGCGCCTTGCCTCTAGGATAGCAGAATGCAGTGCTCCCTCTTAGCATTGTTCATTGCACTGTTTTTCACCACACATAGCTATGGTGATCCTCGCACAGACTGAATGGTGCCGGATGAGCACGTGTAACAAATGCGTGTTTGCCCTATAATGGGCAATGCTAGCTGCGTGCAGGTAAACACATTAGTGAGCTGGAATGAGTGAAGGGAGGGCAGCAAGGCTGCTGCGGGAAGCTCCCAGGCTCTGCCATGGTGACTAAGGCGGCTTGATAGCTTCCTTATTGCCACCATCTGCCTGCTGCCGGCTGGGGCTTGCAGCGTGGCGAGGTCCTGCTGCTTGCGGGCTGCGGACAGGGCGCTGGTAAACAGCCGTGGACAGGGCTCTGAACATCCCTGGTCACGGCTCTGTGATAACTCTCTCATTAGAGTTGTTTAATCATGTGAAAATAAAATAAATATAATTCCAAGAGAGACTGCGTTTTCTGTTCATTAAATTTTGTATTCTATGTGCACATATAAATTATTTACTCAATGTGTGAGCCTCTTGCGGAATACGTCGTGGAAAGAAGTCTTGCATTGGTATTCTTGAAATACTACTCTTTTGAAAATCCCACCCAAATTTCAAATGTTTGCTGGCAGCTTTATGGTGTCATATGATTTAAATCCTGATTTAAAACTTTGAGTTCAGTCATCCAAAAGGTAGCAGCATGTCGGCACGGAGTCTTCGTTCTCCTTTGTCTGCAACTGCAGCTACAGCCCTCAACACCTCTTTCTCAATAAAGAGAAATGTAAATCAAAAATACTTGTCACGTTGCCAACATCTTGTCCTAGCAATATCCCAGCATACTAAATCATAAAAGGAAGAAACGTAGTTCATATCTGCTGTCATATGAGAAATATATTTTTAAGTATATCTCTGCTCTATTTGTTGTCTTTTGATGTTCATGAATTTACGCTTTGTTCTGCTGGAGACAACTTTACCTGATAAACTTCCCGTTGAAGTAATGAGGGACTGGGAAGTCAAGTTCCATTCTCACCATTGCACCTGACTTAGGAATAACTTGTAGGAAACAAAATACGATGCACATATGCTAATCTCTTACAAAGGCTGTCTGACATCTTCGTTTAGTAAGGATTAAACTCCTCCAAAGAAGCTCAGAGAATGCAGGAATTCTCTGGCAGTTGATCTTTTTGTGTTTTTAACGTAGAATATTTTTAGCCCAAGATACAAAAATACGTACTTCAGTATCCAAAGAGAATGTTGTTTCCATTTATTATAAAACCTTGGATGGGAAACAAGATGTTAGACCTATTATAATGCAACCCAGCAATTAACATATGTTGGCCTGCCTTTGCCAAGGCTGCCTTGTGAGTAATGCAGGTTGCACAAGCGGAGGAGTCGGGTTGTTTGTCAGTGACAAGCCATCCATACATGCATGAGTGATCAGATTGCACAGCCATCAGCCGAGGATAGGATGTGAATCTGTGTTTGAATCTAAAAGCAATTATAGTTTAAATTTTCAAACTGAATGCAGCTGAGAGGGCAATTTTGACTTTTTTTTCCTATTGCCAATAAAAATAAATAAATAAATCTCTTGTGCAATATTAAGAAAATTGAGGCAATAATCAATGGAAGCTTGCAAGTTTTGGAGTGTTTTTGTTGTTGTTGTTGTTGTTGTTTTTAATTCTCCAATGATTGAATGACCAGAGTGAGGAATGTCAGGGATGTGCTCAGAAGTGGGAGCCCCTTGTCCCCCCCTTTCAGAGATTCCTGGGTGCTGCATGTGGGTGCCAGCGACTGAGACCCTGCTTCTCCCTTTGGAGGGGCCTTCTGCAGCCGATGGGTGGTGTGGCTTGGTTTAGCTGGGAATGTTTTCTCCATGCTGAAGGCCGACGTAGAGGCAGTCGTAGCTGGAAAACATACTTCTCATATAAAGTGTTGAGTATTTTCTATAGATTTATTACTTCCACCCAAATATGCACTTTTTGCAGTTACATATAGGAGGAAGGAAAGAAAAAGAGCAGAAGCTTAAGCTGAAAGTATGTATGTATATAAAGTTAAATTATAGGGGAGACCAGCTTTTGCTTGTTTTCCACTAACACAGAGTACATGACCAATTAAGACCTACTAAGTGTCACAGGAAGACAAAAGGTATACTGTAGATTTAAATTAACAAAAGGCATCCTCAGAAGATTTGGAAGGTCGAGTATGCTTGAACTCTAAAATGTGCTCCAATTAGTGCTCTATTTAGAAGCAGATTTTGTTTCTTAACCTGAGAGCAGACTGCTGCACGCCAGCTGAGAGCTCACTGTGTCTGGTGGCTGTGGTTGGTCACTGTGTACTTCTCTCAGTGTGACCCAGTAATCTTGGCTGGGGGGACAGGAGCATGGAGAGAGAGTAGCAGTTGGCATCTGTATGCATCGTATGTAGGTGTTTACTTCTGGTTTCTTGGATACCTTACCATGACAGAGAGCAATGCATCATCACTTTTCTCTTTTAGAGGGTTACATGCTCTAACTGTAGCTTTGACACTGTCTGTTAAGCTATAAATAAAGCTTGACTATGACAATGATGGCCTTCAGGCTACTTTTTGACTGTAAATTCACAATTGTTGCTTTTGCCTTGAGCGTCATTTTCAAGCTGTGCAGCCTGGATGGTGTTGAAGAAAAGAACTCAAGAGTCGAGAACTGTGGGCTTTAGTGCTCAGAGTGCTGATCAGTCTGACTTAAGATTGCTGGCCTTAAAATACTTGGACAGCAGAAGCCAAGCCTATAGAATCATTTAGAATAGTAATAGACTTGCCTTTTGCAAGATCTGTCTCTGAAGGCTTGTATGGGTATTGCATTTTCAGGTTTCATCCACAATCACAAGTGCTAGAAACTCATTAAATAAACAGAGATGCTGCTACTATCAGCTGACTTCAGGAGCTGGGTCTTTAGTGCATACATGAAAACAGCAGCAGCCTCAGCTCCAGGGCTGCTGCCTCTTCTTTCAGTGCCGTGCTGCATGGGACTGGGAGCAGCCTTGTTGTGCCTGCAGGCTGCTGCAATTGCTGGCCATGCCCAGGGCACTGCACATTTTTTTCAACCAGGCATGCACTGAAAGCTTTTACAGATAAAATGGGTGAGTGAAATGCTTGCTTCTCCACTCCAGTGTCATCAGTCCAGAACAGGAAGATCCAGCAGAATTTTTGGAGATGCTAAAAAGGGGAATATAGTTGGCTGGGAAAAATACACAGTAAAGAAGGTGTAGCTGGCTTTACCTCCTTTGTGGCATTTTGATCGTAAAAGATGACATTTCTGAATTTTTATCAATATATTATTTGTTCTGCTTTTAAATATCTGTCAGGAGGCTTTGATCCATGGGCACTGTTGTTCCCTCTCCTATGACCCAGCAGCTATGTGTAGGACTGCTGGACATCTATCCTTTAGAGGCAGCTCTAAGTAAACAGTTTTGCCTGTGATAATTTTCGTTGGTCAAGTCTGTGCTAATTGATGCACTTTGTGCTATTGTTCTCATGCTTAAATAGCACCTGTGAGCAGGTTTCATTAAAGCTGCATCTCTAGGTGCTCACTAAATACCTTTGATACCTCACCTGTGATGGTGGTGGAGCTGCTGGTAAGAATGACAGCTGCAGGCAATAAATGAGGACAGTAATAGAAGGCTCAGTGCTGGGTAGAGCACCATAAATCATGAGGCAAAAGCAGTAAGAGCTCTGACAAATCGGTGAGCAGCTGCAAACAGCACTTTGCAGGTACGAATTATTGTGCTCACTCCTGATAAGTGCTTAGAGCCCGCCTCTTCCTTGCTTGTGGGTGATGGCCCTGGTGTGCGGGCACTTGGGAGTCTGGCCTGGGGATGGTGAGCATTCAGCCTTGTGTCATTCTCACAGCATGCACTGAGACTTCGTTTTCATCTCAGGTATGTTCAAGTGAGAGTTTTCTCTTTCTGGGAGGAATACCCTAATGTTTTTTGCAGCTGACAAGTTGTTTTATTTTGTTTCCTTGGAGACTTTAAAGCAGCGTTTTAGAAAGGTGGAGAGAAGGGGATGGATTTGGCTGACTTAAAACCAGCTTGCTTTGTTAGCCTTTGCCTGGAGGGATGTGAGGAGTCTGCATGGTAGAAAACAGTCCTACTCTTCTATCATTAGAGAAATGAAAAGTATTTTAATGAAATAATGATAGGGAACAGATGGTGATGGGCTGGCAACTGGGCTGTTTTTGTACACTAAAAAGTGTCAAAGGCATCTCAGTGTAATTATAGCTAATGCTGTCCCATGATGTAGTGCGGGGGGTGGGTGGGGCTGAGGCTCCCCGGGGTCACTGCACCTGGAGCCGTGCACTTCTGAAATACGGCATAATATAAATGGGAGCCCCAGTGAGCAGTGCTGCTGGCAGAGTTGTGCCCCTCTATCTGCAGGGGCTTGGATGGAGCTTGCCACTCTTCTATACCATGCTTATGGTGTAGCGTGTTCCGTAACAGCTGTCTTCCTCTGGCACTGTAAGCTATGTATTTTAAGCATACAAATAAAACATTCTTAAGATGGTGTATTAAACAGCATCATTTATGTATGGGGTAATTATGGATCTACCTGAAGCTGCAGGTCCCCCTTTGAGTACATGTGCATCCATAACCCCTTGTATGGGAACTGTTGAGTCACAGCTTGAACCACTGATTGATCACCTGGGGAAAGGACCCGTCAGCCCTGGGAGCGCAGGTGAAAGCAATTCAGCTGTGTGACCAGAAGGGGTGGAGCCTGGCTGCACCTCTCCTAGACCTCATTTAAGGGCTGCTGCTGGGGAAAGTTCTCTTTCTGGATATCCCTCCTTGGTGGAGATTTCCCCTGCAAACCTGGAATCTTCTGATATGGATGAGCAATTTTCTTCCCTTCCTTTATAGCACCTCTCTATTATGCTGCTCCTTCTGTTATCATACCTCTGTTGTAATGCCTTTCCCATTGCATTGATTTGTCCATAACCCTCCATGCTGCCCCAGGAACGATCATTGTTAGGCTGTGTGTCTGTGATCAGCCTGTTAGGATCAGTGTTTGTGTGATTCATGGTTAGTGGGACAGGTCACTGATGGGATGAAAAGCTTTGTTGTTTTTTTTTTTTAGGGGCATGCTTTTAGTCTTTGTCTTCTCATTTTGTTTTCAGCTGGGTTAGCTGCCATTGATACAACTGACTGCAGGGCTAGTCCCTGTGCTGGTACCAGGC
>JAOWBP010003659.1:10789306-10835168 GCA_028571105.1 Tragopan temminckii | reverse complement strand
ACAAAACTCGGTGTCTTCTTACATGTTGGTCAGATTAGATCCTTCCTTATGAAGTACGTTTTCACCCCTTGCCCTGTGAGTTTATTTGGCAGAAGGTATGATTTATTTGACATCAGATAATCCGCATGCGGTTGTCATGATGGTATTTGAACTTCGTCTATGAAGACGCAGAGTTTAAGGTTTCCATTGGTCAGTGAGGTCTCCAAGGGCTCATTTTCCATTTATATATACTTCCTGTCCGTCCCCAGGAGCCTAATTATTAATGTAATAGTATGTAGTAATAGCTTATCAGACCAGATTATGTTAGTGTAACTTGCTTTTACCATACATCATTGTATGTTGGAAGCATTTGTTGGTTTAAATTGAAAGCTTGGTGTGTTTCTCTACTGAATAACTGTTCCTTTTCAGCTTCCTAAAGGATAGAAGTCTTTTTCTGCTTAATAATAAATGTGTGCTGTACACAGAACAGAAGTGGTTTTGGAGCTGCATTTTTTGGCCCAGGTGAAAATGTAATAAATGAAGTGTGAGGCAGAGGAAGGGGAAGAACCTAATCAGATGCTGAAGAGACTTCATGAATATTAAGTACTTTCCACTTAAGCAGTCTTTTTAATAATCTGAAACATTAATAGCAGTATGACTGCCTGCATCTACACCAGCTGTGTAAGGGAGATAAAAGTCCCAGTTTAACGTGATTTTTATCAGCTTGCTCGTGCTGGTGTCTGACCTACGGAAGTCGTCAATTTGCATGCTGGAAAACAGCTTTTTAACAACCAGGACTGGCAGTATGTGCGAATAAGTAGCCTAAGTGTCACTTGATTCTTGATCTTGGGAATAAAAGAGTAACTGCTGGTAGTTAAAATACTTCAGGTTTTTGTTTCCTTCCCTCCCTCTCCAAAGTGTTCAGCCTTAGCGCCTAGAGTTATCCTTAGTCAAGAATAAACCTGTAAATGCATGTTGAATATTTTCTGGTAACTAATTATAGGAACTGTTTGTTCCCAAGTTAATGAATTCCCTATAAGAGTTGCCTGCATTCAGCCTATTACATGTGTTGCAAAATAATGACTGCAATTTTTTTAAATGTGTATGTTGTAAATGTAAGCTGTGGCAGTACTGTAAAAGCTTTACTTATGATTGTTCTCTAAGCTGTCTGTGGATGTTTACATTTAGACTCTTTTTCATCAGGGAGATGCTTGGAAAGGTTTACTTCCTTGAACCAATTCTGTTTTCCTACCTGGTTTGCTTGCTCTTTTGGATACCCCAGAAGGGAATTCTAATGAGATGCCTTTAACTTCTGAAACCTAGTGTGAATATGGGTGAAAGCTTAATGTACTTAACTGGATAAGTTGATAGTTGTTTAAAAAACAAAACAAAACAAAAAACTAACACCAGTACAAACCAAAACTCCAGCTTTGGGTTTGTCTGTGCTGTTTCCTGCTTAGAATGGCTGGTCTACTCTGCCCCTTCCTCTGACATTTCTTCTCCTGTTTGGGAGTGGCTGAACTGGTCGGTTGCCTGTGTGAAGTGAGCTCGAATCTGTTTCATTTGCTCTTCGCATTGCACGCTGTGAACTCTAAAGGATCAGCAGCAGCCGGGCTGTCCCTCTGGCACATGTTGGGTGAGCAGTTGGGATCGTGGATCTAACTACAAACTTGTGAATCAACACACAGTAAAAACTGGGATCTGTTTCAGCCGATACTGTAATGCAGGTAATTAATCTGTCCAGATACACTCACTCTTTGGTTAGGGAGTGGAGTCTGGATGTAGAATGCAGGCTTAGGCAACCTAAAGTATGTTCCTCAAAAAAACTAATGTACTGCACACCTCTAAAAATAGTGGACTGCAAGAAAATAAATAAAAAGGAGCAGCATTTCCTGCAACTTGTTTGTGTAAGGTCTGGTCTGTGTTACGCATCTGAATGCAGCTGCTTGCTGTCTCAGTGCATTTGCTAGTCAGGAGCTCTGTGTACAGTGCTTGTGATTTGAGATTGTGCTGTGGAGCTAGCAGGGAGTTACTACAGAATCAGATATGATACTGTCTCCTGCAGCAGTTATTTTTTTTTTTAAGCATTCATATTGGTCTGTTTGAAAATCTATATCTTTTATTAACTCAAATTAATTTCTTACAGAATTCAAAATGACTAAGTTGCTGTTGTCAATTAAAAAAAAGAAGAATGGGAAAAGGGTCTTATTCTACAGCAATTCTTGCTTGTTCCATCTATGTTACTCTTGTTACCATTACAGACCATGCCTGTTAAAATAAGCAAGTAAAACACTTAATTACAAATACTTGATAATATCTGATCTGTGACTTTAGAGAAGCTGAAGTCAAATTTAAAGAAAAATAGAGAAAAAAAGCAGAAGAAAAATAGTTGAGGGGATATGGAGCTTTAAAAGGTCTCTTCTTAAAACTGCTATAGTTTTTATTCTCCTTCAGTTCATAGAAATGACAGGAGCAATCCTATGTTTTATTGCTACGCTCACTGGAGGGGGGAAAAAAAAAATAGTAACTTTGGGGACTTCTGGGAATGGCCACTGAATATTTCAGGGAGATGCTTTCCTGAATGATATTTGAAGCTTCAGTGTATGTGTATATGAATTTGGTTATGATACAGAAAAGCCACTACAGCTTGATTTGGTACTTTGCCTTATTACATCCTTTTAGTAGCTGTGATGGTCATGTTCTCAGTTTTGTTTCTTTTTCAGTAAAGAAGGTCTTCTAGGATGAAAAGATTATTGTAAACTGAGCTATTTGCTACACAAAAGTGTGTTCTCATTCTTTATGGTACCTGGGGAAACAATTACAGTCTACATGGCAATATAACCAAGTTACATGCTCTCCCACACCCGTGATTTTATCTAGTGTCAACAGCAGGGATTTATAAGACTTTAGGAAAATGACTTTTCTGGGAGCTATAGGCATCATGGGTCTCTTTGTAGCTTTCTTGTCCAAATTAGTGAATATTAGTGGGACACTGTTTATCACATCATGATGTGTAAGCCCTCCTAGTTACAGACCAATAACTCATGGGTTACACAGTGGTATCTAAGTGATTTGGAGCTCTCCTGGAGGGAGAATGGAGCAGCGTGAAGCTGTGGTAACCATATTTTGCCTTAGCATTTTGTGCATCAGCTGTGTAGCGTTTTTAGTTATTGCTAAATTTGTGGTAGGAAGCTGCCTGAAATGAAATGTGAGGAACTCTGTATAATAATAAAATCAATTGGACTGTTTCCCCAGTAATTCTAGAGACTGATGCATCATTAATGTTGGTAATACAGTGGCTGTCAGATCACAAACTTCTCAATAAATGTGCAGCTGGCAGGCTTTGATGGAAATTGGAGGCAAGCAGAGAATGAGATTTAGAGCTTTGATATATGGGATGTCAGCCATGCAATGAAGTTTTTATCAATTTCTGTCACTTCTATCTCTTATACTTGCTACATATGTGGTCTTCCTTGCAGTTTCTGTTGGTGGCTGAAACGATGACTGTACCTTTCTAATGTTTAGTAATGGAGATAATAGTTAAAAGAAGAGCCCAGGTCACATTTGAATATGTTGCTTTGTTACGTAGCAACACTGTGTCAGAAATGTAATGCCATAATCAGCTCCTACACTCTCAGTGATTTATTATTGGTAATATTTCTGATGGAAATGGAAAGCAGAGCTAGTCATCAAGGAACTCACACTAACAGAAGGGCACGGCAGTTGTTTCGTATCCTGATTAACTACCTGTACTTGGGAGGCATCAGGAAAACCAGTTGAGTGGGTTTTCCAGTCCTTCTGAATGCTTTTTTTCATGTTTGTTTTTTAAACTGCTTAGTAAATCAGGATTTCTCTGTATCTTCAGATTAACCATTTGAAAGACTTCCCAGTCACAGAGCAGCTGCTTGGAAAAATCAAACGAGTGTGTTGCAAATCCCTGTCAACGTTGGTTTAGTTCAGAATTACATAAACAGCTGGAAAGTGGCACAGATATCTGCAACATAAAGGAAAGACAAACAAGGTAGTTTGCTAAGAGTAAATACCGATAAGGAAGTTTGAATTTGAACACCCTCCACGCTGTGTTGTGAGCAAGGTGAGCTCTCGCCATGGCCTGCACTGATTTACACCTCAAGTCAGTGTTTGGAGTTGTGCTCTTCACAATCTTATAGTAAAATTGGATCTTCAGAAACACAAACAAAATCTCAGAGCATTGTAGGGATAAGTGACTTTGTGACTTTGCATCACATTAACATTATCTTTGGGTGGCTCTGGGCCAGAGCTGGCCTACATTATTTCAGAGCAGTGACTCCTTGCAAGCAGGGAGGGCAAGCTTGTGAGTGCATTGGAGCTGTGCCCTCTCCCCTGAGCTGTTGTTTGTTGCTGATCTCTACAAGCTTTAGCGAAAATGGTTTTTGTTTGACTTTTGAGAAACTCTTGCAACTATATGATAGGTAAAATGAATGTTTGGAAACTTCTCCAGACATTCTGAAGCTTCTGTGTTTTTTTTTTTTAAAAAAAAAAGAAAAAAGAAAAAGGACGTATTCCACTACTATTTTTGAAAAATCTGAAGTAGCAGAGGCTCCTGCAAATCTCTCTTAAAGTAAATTGAGGGGTAAGATAATTTGCAACAAATAAACAAGAAAAATAATAGCATCCAGGCTCTCAGGATAAACTTTCAATTGCTTTCAAATCTTAGAGTAATAAAATGATTCTCAAAAATAAAGCATCTGCATGCTCATTTTGTTCCTATGTACTCTTCCAAAGCGTAATGATTTCTCCCTCCCTTTACCTCCATGCTTTTTTTTCTAGAGAGGATCTAACTGGTACCTCTTATGCTTGAAATCCCATGGAAATTATTAGTAATATAATCCTGCATAAAATATCTTACAGGAGTTTAGTTAAATTAAATGCTGTTTAAAAAAATAGACTGATTCTCTGGGGGCAGACTCAAAGGGTTTTGGTTTTTCTTTTTTTTTTTACTTCAGTGTAACCCAGCTTTTTTCAGTAGTTTGCAGCTGACTGATGCCTTATCCACACTCCTGAATTTGCTGTCGTTTTAGCTGCAGTGGTTCTTTTGAGCTGCTATCAACTGGCAGAAGTTTGAACAAAAGTCTTTGGCCAGTTTTACTCCTCTGGGATGTCTTCTGTCTGTACAAAAGCAGTTTTTAGTTCTGAACACCTGCAGAGGCAAGGTATTAAGCCTGCTGGTTCACTGATGCTCAACAGAGCTTGGTGATGGTCTTGTGTTAATACTAGTTGTGAATACTCAAGACAGTTTGGGCATGCCAGCAGTTCTGGGCAAGGTGAACAGATTTGGTTATGAGCACTGACAGGAGTTACTGCATCTGTGAACTCTGAGTCAAATGCCTCACAAAATTTCATAAGTCATCTGTCCGAGGAATTTGTATTCCGCATCAATGTAAAGCATCCCACAACAGTGTAGAATGATTGTGGTTTGTGGACAAAAAAAAGAGCCCTGCAAACAACCAAGGAAATTTTTCCAGTTACTTTGTAAAAAGCAGTAATATTTGAACACTAAAACTGCTTTAGTTCAAGTACACAATAATCAAAGCAAAAGACTTTGATTTTTTTTCCCTTCTGCAGTTTGAGATGAGTAATATGCAAAGGAAAGGACATGGGAAACAGTACTTCTCAAGATCTTAATTCCAGTTCTAACTAGTTTACTTGGTGTGTCTTTAGCTGTTCATGTGGTCCTAAGCTTACCTGCCCACTTCTCCTCTGCTCCCACTTTACTTGAAGCCCTGGAATCAGCAACTGCATTTAGAAAGAAAACTAGAATTCAAGTCTGAACTCTACTTGTAAATACATGCATGTGGTGATTTGCCAGTTGATTTTTAGGCACAATTTCTGGTTTAAATGTAGGTACACACACATACAGTGCTTCTGATATCATCTGCATATTTGACTTTCTTAAAATGACTTGATGTCAGAAGCTTTTTGGTATGATTTTTTTTTTCTTTCTTTCTTTCCAGCCTATCAGTTTGTCTCTGCATTTCACACATTGGGTATTCCACCGTGAGTTCAATTGCTTAAATTGTTTTCATTCTGCATTAGTCCTTTAGAAGAGCTGCTGCAGACTTTCACTTAAGAGTTTCCTGGAAATAGTTGGATTATTTTTTTTTATTTTGATATTATAAGCTTAGCCTTCCTTTCATGGGTTAAGTACTGAGTATAGGTAGATAATACTCATTTTAGTAGTAAAAAGGCTTTGTATCTGGCACACAGTCTCTTAGGCAGGTGAAATGATGAGAAGTAGCTGGTGATGTCAAGTAGAATAGATGATAAAATTATTAAATTATGTAGCATTGTCTAATCTGCTCACACAGCTTTGCTTGTTACAAGTGACAAACTAATACGCCATCAAACTTGACAGCCCTCTTAGTTTATTGTAGAAACTCGACACAAACCGTCATTCATGTGCTCTAGAAGTGATGTGTTTCGGATAACAGGAAATACATTCCTCTGGCACCTTGTAAAACTGAACAGTTGGCTGAGTGTTACGTGAAAGAAAGCATAGTCCAGTTCATAATAACAAAGCCACATTACACTGAGTATGTGCACTTGTCTTCTTGCTTTCCTGCCATAAGAGTTTGTGGAAACACTTTTTGAGAATTAAGGTTTGATTAGAAGGTATTCAGAAAGCTGTGAGTGCAGTCTTTTGCAGATGCACAGACATGGACCATGTCAAGTTGTGCTTCAGCATGCTGTGATCGTTTCAAGGGAGATGAAATCTGTCAGCCACATCCGTGTCCTGTAACTCTTCAGTACAGTGTTGGGAGCGAATGTTTTTTTGCGGGGTTTGAGGCCTGCAAGGGCAGAGCTGTGATCAAGAACCCTAAATTCAACTCCTGGCTGTAAAGGTTCTATCCAGATTTCAGTTTCTTGGTGCATGATGTGAAGTAAGGGATGAATAGCATCCCTTTGAGGTAGATCTAATGAGAGGTGATGCAGAACGTGTTTCCCTACTGCCTTGGCCCTTGCTCCTTCATCCTGGTTACTTCTATCGTATTAATATGCATCTGGCTTCCTTCCTGAAAACACTGCATATTGTGCCAAGCCTTGTGGTGGTTTTGTAATGGGGCTGACGAACACGTGGCTGTTTAGCTGCCTTCCACTGGTAGCATCATGGAAATAAACTTGTCTCCAGAGGCAAAGTGGTTTTGTTTACTGACCCACTGCCATGCTGAGATAATACCAATCAGTTGGGAACTTCCTTACCTCTTAAAATGTACCTGAGTCAAATTGCTCAAACTAGAGTAAACCTGAAGCTGTTTTTAATGTAGTTTCTGATGACAGAAGATAGGATTATATGAAATAAATACAGAATTTTGCATCTCAGTGGTTTTCTTGACATGATGGATCTATATGTTGTAGCTGTTACTCCAGTAGAGAATGCAGTGAACCCTGACTTGTTCCCATAGAATGTTTATTACACACACTTCTAATCTGCTTCTATAATTCTGTAAACTGCTATTCATTGTAAATCAAGTAGAAGAATAAAGCATGTCTCCCTTCTGTTCTACATTATACAGTTCTCAAGTCAGTATCCAAGAAAAAACTGGTAGTATGCAGTTCCATAGTCACAAATATTTCTCTTTCTGGGGTTCAAAGCCAACCTATGCACAGAATTTTGAAAAGACTAGAGGTTATCTTCCCAGATTCTCTTTCGGGAAGATGAGTTCTGTCCCTTGAATAAACTTACCTCTTTATTTTCATCTGTTTGCTCTCTGGTGCATTGTCGCAAGATGATCTGATATTTAAAATTTCTTGCCTCTATACTGTTGTACTCGTATTAAAATCTTGCCAAAAGTGCTGATCCAGATTAGCAAGAACATGACGCATCCACGAGGCATCAGACATGATAAAAATTAGCTTTAACACAGAGGATCAGGGCTATTAAGATTCAAAACTAATTAGAGACTGAATTAGCCCTGAATTACAACCAATTTTTGTATCATCTTCAGATAGAAAGACAAAGTAGTAGTAAAAAGCAAAGGGAACGAGCTTTTAAAACTTCAGCCTACTCCGGGAAAGAGAACAGCTGGAGTAAGATTGTCTTTGTCTTGTTTCCCTCTTCAAAATACGTAATCTAACTGTCGTTCTTGGAGTTTAGCCTTAGCTTTCTCTGGGTGTTTCAGGAGCGAGAACCGCTGCTAAATGATCATTCTTGACAAGCTGATGATAAGTATCTAAGCTGCTTTATGGAGCTTATTGGCACCCCACAATTATGCTGTTGCCCTCCAGCCACTGAACACTCCTGCATGCTGTATTTTAAGAAGAATAGTTATATACTGTATTTTAAGAAAATTTTCTAAGGAGTGCATTAAGAGTTTCAGTTACAGGCATTAAAGGATCTGTTGGGTGAACTGTTAGAACTTTGCTTTAATAAGGTTTACGATGGTATTAAACCAGGAAAACTTATCCAAGTTCTCTAAAAACTGTTTAGAACCTTCTAACTGGCAGGTTTGGTTTGCTTCCCATGGGAAGAAGCAGCTCTCCGTTTGCAGCCTTCCTGTTGGATCAGAGGTGTTTGGTGTGTCTTGCTGCCTGTGATACATTAGTTCAAAGATAAATCTTCTGTACTGGATTGTCTGTGGGGGTGTGTGCTTTTCTTCAAAACCTTACATTAAATCAGTAGGGGCCATTGGTGAATGTTGGTGGGCAAGATGTATAAGATAAGAAAGCATCTTCCTTACTGTGTAAACTAAGTTTTTACAAACAGTGAGAGTGTATTTGAGTCTGTCTGTGTAACCATGGATTCAGACGTTTTCAGTCAATTTTTAAGCCCGTTTGAGCTCAAGTTCTGCCAAACTCATGTTAATGTCCTTACTCAGAAAAGTGCTTATGTTGACCACGTGCTTAAATATCATCAGCTGCTGAATTAAACTTACATCCCTCAAGTGTTCTATTGGTTTGCTTTTATCACAGTCTCTGTATCTCGTAACAGGAGGTTGGCATAGCAATGTCTTTAGTGGCATAAGAATTTTACAAGCAGAGCAGACTCTCGTGAGTATATCGTGCAGTTATATTTTGGTCTTAAGGAAAGCCAGGGGACGTGGTCTGTAGCTCTGTTCTTCATGAAGTGACTTCACCACTGATGAAAACACCAATTCAATATTGGAAGTGTGAAGAGCACCGTAGAAGTCTCTTCCCCCTTTCTAAAGATATCACTTGCTGTGGTCTTGTAAGTTAAATACCTTTGTAGCCATTCTTTAGAAGATCCAAAGGTTTAAACTGTAGTTGAAATCTGAATCTGGTGCACTTCTTAAAAAAAATCTATCTTGTAAATGCTTTGTTTTCCTCTGATCTGTGCAAGTTCAGTGTTAGCAATAAATGATCATTTACTTTTTTTTTGATCTTGGCGCTGAAGTGTGAAAGGAGAGAGGAAACCAGAATATTAATTTCATTAGTATAGCCAAACGTGAGATGAAGGAGCAGAAAACTAAGTGCAGGCAGCTGCTGACTCTGGCAAGGGGTACTTGGTGAATGCTGTTTTAATGATGTTAAAGTTAGAAAATGTGTTGATGAGTATCTTGAGCAAGATAAATTTATATAACTTATTGTAACATTCAAGAGGGCTTGATTTATATCTAATAAATATTGATGGCTTGTAACTGAGTTTGTTGTACAGATAAATGCCATCTGACTAATACTGACAAGCTTGTTTTAACCTTCAGAGAAATTCTTAGACATACTGCGAAAACTGTCTGTCAGAAAGTCGCAAGTCAGTCTCTTGGTCTGCTTGACTGTGTTGCTCATAATTAAAGAGGTTGACAGTAATTTTTTTTTTTTTTTAATATATAACCTGTTAGCTATTGTTCCACCCAGCAAAGGATTTCAGTGAATGCTTAATACTGAAGCAGTCTCTTAACTTCTGGCTGTGACAGTGTGTGCTTCTGGATTCCTTATCCAGAGTCACTGGGAATGCTTTGTAGTCCTTCTGTTTAAATTAATCAGTGGTTCCAGGGGTCGCAGCCTGTTGGGCAAATACGTGATGTTCTTTAAACACAGAAGAGCATCCTGGTGGTGCTTTAGCCCCAAAAGCTGTAACAACATTCAGAGATTTTTTTTGAGGCAGCTTAAAGTCTTTTTGAAGAGTCTGTTAATATGCTGCAGTGCTTTTTTGGAATGTAGGTTGGGGACAAACAGCTGTGTTAAATGGAGCACGGGGGGTACCTGGGTGATACAGAAAGAGCTTTACCATAGTGCACCTTTGCTTCTTCAACAGGAAACAGTGCTCCTATTCTTCTTCCCTCTTCTTCCTGACTGAGTTACAGCTATTTGAATGAAACTTCCTGGGAAATCTGAAAAGCAGCGAATGGGTTCCTGAGTTTTGGCTTATGTATCAAAACAACGTGTGCATCTGAGAGGGATGGTTGCATTCTGTCTGGGGGGAGTATGGCACATAGGTAGGGTTGGTTCTGATGGAGCCATTAGCGTGTGCTGTTGTGCTAATGCTATAGAGATGTGTGCAGTGGGGAGGGAAGCAGTGTAGGCAGGATGGTAATGTCCAGCCCTGCTGCTGAGTACTGTGGGAGCCGCTGCATGCCATGGTGACTGCATCTCTGCTTCTTTTCAGTGCTTCTCCAAAGGGAAGGTACTGTCACTTGGTAGATCGTGGAATAATATGAATTAAGGGCTCTATAAAATTATGACATGACCTGCTTTCATTAATGGTAATTCATCTGTAATCATGATGAGACTTTTCAAAATGTATTTTCTGATTTGTGCATTAAAACTTGAGATTAGCATCTCCACCATGTTAATTAAAAGTGTGTGATTTCTCTTAAAGTCACGCATCTTACTTGTTCCTTTAATGTGTAGCATAGGCA
The DNA here is from genome assembly GCA_028571105.1 of Tragopan temminckii. NCBI lineage: Eukaryota > Metazoa > Chordata > Aves > Galliformes > Phasianidae > Tragopan > Tragopan temminckii. The sequence continues at coordinate 10,824,336 of JAOWBP010003659.1, read as the reverse complement.
GAAAAGAGAGGCTCTAAAAACTATCGATCTGATGCAGCCAGCACTTTCAGTCTGGATTTTACTGAAGCTATTGCCAAAAAGTGCGATCAGCTCCAGTACAGCAGGGATTTTGCTCGTGCTCTGATGTGTAAATTTAAGTGCCTGTATAGACAAGTGTCAACAGAGTTCCCTTCAAGTAAAGCAGAGCTTGTTTGTATCATCAGATGTTAAACCAGATTTTAAATACAGTGGTTTTGTTTCCCTCAAAGTTGTTCATTTCATCATTTGAAAGCAAATGTTCAGATTAATTGTGGAAAAAATCCTAGCAATGTGAAGGGACGGTGTAGGCTCTGAGTACGTATTACTAGGCTTACGTTTTCAAAACTACAGATTCCAAAACTATTGTTTTAAGGTGACTAGTACTATTATCTGCTGGATGACAAGCTTTGCTTGCGTTTTTGCATCTGTAGCTATGAATTTTTGCTTCCATATAGATGTTATGACTTGGCTTTAGCATTCCTGGAGTACAAAGCTGATGTTTGTGACTTTGGTTTTTCTGTGGCCTATGTGAAGTTTGAAAAAGCTTAGAATAAACATTGAAATGCTGATATTTTTTTTAAATCTTTTTAATTTTACCTGAAGTGTGACTGAAAAATGCACTGTTGTATTTTGAGCAGAAGACATACAGGAAAGACAGAGGAATTCTAAATAAGAACAAAATTTCTTAAGTCTTTTCTAGTTTAACCAACCTAATGTTTTCAGTACCTGGCTAGGATTCTTTGATTACTATAACTACGTAGAGTAACAAAGTTCAAGTCCTTTGGAGAAACCGAAGGCAATTTCCAGTGGTGTTTGTGGATGGACTAATTATTTTACTATATTTGGAGTAATGCCTCTTAGCTGTTTTTAAACTTGGGCATCACTGTAAACCAAACTTTTCTTGCAAAAGACTTAATTGGTTCTAATTTGTTGGCTAGGTAAAGGCACGTGGGAAATGGACAGCGGAGCTCTCTTGGATGAAGGCTCCCTGTCTGTGTTACTTAGTTGGGCATTTGGGGCATTATCCTGAAGTGTTGCAGAGTTTTAGCTTCTGATTGACCAAGGAAATAGTCCACACTGTATCTGATATTATAATAATAAAATTTTTTTTAGAAGGGTTGGAGAAAAGACTATTCTTAATGGCTTGAAAACAGTTTTAAAGGAGCAGATCCTTCTGAGAGGTACCACTGCTTCCTCTGCTTCCGTAGCTGGAGTCATTAGAGGCACAGGCAGCTCATGAGCCTCAACTGGTGGTTTACTCTACTGCAGTTAGCTGTTGAGGTGCTAGAAACTGGCAGAAAGGAAAAAAATGCTATTAGCTGTCTCTTACTAGTTCAGTTCCTCTGCTAAGCTCAATTTCTATTCATCTGAACAAAATCAAAATTGCTGTGAATTCCTCAGTTAAATGATATTAGAGAATGACATGGGTGGTGCAGGAATGTGTGAAAATGCGTATGTGTTTTTATTAATTGTGATTGAGGCATCCAGAAGTCCCACATACTGGAATGTGTATATGCCCCACATCACTATATTCGTAACACAGTGAATAAATCATTATACTTGTTTACTCTTCATCACTGCATCTTTGGTTTAGTCTTATGACACTGGATTTTGTGTTAGAGTCTTTAAGGAACAACACAACACAAAGCTAAAACAAAAAGTAGCAGCCAGCTGATAATGTGCACCTTGTGGTGGTAACAGGAGTGAGGATGCCAGCTGGTAGCAGTGGGTCTTGTCTGCACTTTGAATACTGTACCAAGGAAGGTCATCAAGGGTGGAAGGAGATATGTTTTGATAAAACAAGAGGCTGAGGACCTGGGAAAGTGTTCTGTTTTTAAAAGTTAAAGGTAACTGTCAGCAGAACTTTTCCCAGCGCTATGTTAGCTCATGTTAGTGCCTTCATTTCAGTGTGGAAGCAGTACATCACCACACACCAGGCTGGTGATGCCATGTCAATTTTTAGAAGAATTTACAATTTAATTTCCTTTCCATTTTATTCATAAGAACGTAGATTTGTTTAAGTTCTCTGGGCAAAACCATGCCCACGTTTGTCAGAATGTTCTTTTGCCATTCAGGCCTGTCCCTGCAAGTGCTTTTTTGGCAGTTTTGGTTTGAGTTCAGGCATTTGCACTGTAAGCTCAAACAGCAAATTCAGTGTGCAAAGTTATACCTACCATTTTTTTTTTTTTTTTTTTAAAAAAAAAAAAGCTGTTGTAACTGCAATTTGACACAGTGCCAGTCATTACCTACTGCTCTTCAGCTGTAATCTGTGTGCAGCAGCCTGTTTCCTTTCTTTTGAGGTTAAACTGGTACTGTGGGGGGAATGTGTCACCTCCTGAGAGCAGAAGGCATCCCCAGAGCTATGTGGTAGAGCTGCTGGCAAGGAGGGGCTCACAGGCTGAAAGCAGAAGGCAGTCAGGCTAAGCGTGGGCATGGGGACTGAAATGGCTTCATGTGGATTCTTCTTCCTTCTCTGCTGATCTAGAAATGGTTTCGTTTGATTGTTTGAGGGAGATGCAAATGGCAGAGAATGTGCTGTCATGTCATGGGTCCACACAGGGAGGCACAGAAGAGGTAGGTGCACGGGCTCTAAAGTGCAGATGTGCTGCTGTTGGGCAGCCACAGCTGCACATGGGATGCAAGCACAGCCTTCCCAGCACTCCTGAGTGGTAGACAGAGCTGGAGAGTTGGTATCTGTCTTCCGATAAGCGATTGGCAGGGCTTGAGCACAACTCATTAGAGAAGCAGCAGAAGATTGCAAAACAGTCATTTCTGCCAGTTGAAATTGCTCTGGTCCCTAGAGACTTGGCAGTGTGATTCACCGCGATGAAATATTCAGGTTTTAATCATCATTGCCTAGTGCAAAAACTGTAACTTGGCCATTTCTGAGATGTCCATCTTTTGTGCATAAACGAGTCTTAAAATATATGGAAAGCATGTGTAAAGAGATAGAAGTTTAACATGTAGCCACATTGTAAGTGTCTGTATATATACATCTTTCTATGTATATATGTATATGTATACACACATGTATACACTTGCGTTCATTTTTCTGCAGACTTGATGTTTGTGGAAGAGGTGACCCATCTTCTGGGCCTGTGTTCTGTGTGCTGTCAGTATATGCTATCAGATGAGCCGTGAGTCATTGTAGAATATTCAACTTTGGAACTTATATTTTTTTTTTGCAGTAACTTAATTTTATATCCAAATTGCTCTTTTCCTTTATTTAAATTTTAAAATGGTCCTCTTTTTAGTGTGTCGCACTCTGAAGGTGGATTTCTGCAAAAGCTGGTGCTTTAAGTTCGTATTCGTACAACTGTTCCTTACTGCCGGGCCCACTGTCGTGGTGTAGTCCACGCTCACAGAACACTTTCTTCAGTGGTTTTCTAGGAATCCCAAGTACTAGTATTTTGGCTTCCTTTAAAATGGATTTGGCTATCTGGGCAGCCTGAGATGGCTGTGCACTTCTACAGCGTGTGGTGTCCCCGTGAGCCAGGCCCGGCTGCACACTCCAGTAATGCTGTGTGATTGCAGCCTGGTGCTCTGCGGTGCCCTGACCCCAGTTTGGTCTTCCTCCTACAGCTCTGCCAAGAGTTGCTTAGTAATTGCCGTGGGTGTTGCAGTAACCATGTACCAGAGGGAAAACACATCTGCCCTTTGTGCTTTTAAAGACTGGTAAGAGAGGGATCATGACATTAACGTACAATTTTAATGCTGGGTCTTAAGGGATGCCAAGCACCCTAGGGCCCACTTGGTGGTCTGAAGGTTTGTGTGTTAATGACACCAGGGGAAATACCTGTGTGTGAGACATGGGCTTGATCTGAGCAGAAACCTCACCTAAATCCCTCTTCTTTTCTTGTTTGTTTCCAGAAGGACCCTGGAAATATTTTGCTTAAGTATTTTACTAAGGCTTTGATATTCCACTTTTCCCAAATACATTGTTACTGCAACATAACTCATTTTTCTTAAGAATCCCTGAGCTCACCCTGAAAGATAAGAATGAAAGGAAAGAAGAACTCCCGGTGCTATTAATGAAAAGATATGTGCGTGAGAGTGAGAGCAGCCTCAATTTTGCTCTCAAATACATTACTGCATTTCCTAATCCTCATCGCCCTTGCCTGTGTTAATGTCTGTTTTGCACAGCTCAAATGTGAAGTAACAAATAGGTGATATTAGAGCTAAGTTGTGTGCTCATGTGCATTTATTTTTCCCATCAGGATCCCATTTAAAAGGTATTTTGGTATTTGGGAAGAAGCATAGGGTCTATTTTATATTCCAGGTAAAAATAGATTTTCCAAAGCAGCAGTGTCCAAGGTGTCTGTGTTGGACCATAAGGCCTTGATCATGCTTGCTGCAGCTGGAAGGATTCAGATGCTTTCTGTTGTTTCTTACAAGGTTTTAGCTTGTTGATTAGTATTGATTGCTGAAGGAATTGACCACTTGAGTAGATGCGGAATCAAATAATCCCCTCCATTCTTGCCTTTCAAATCCATTGTCATGGAACAAGCTGCTGAGAAGCTTTGCATGCTTGCCTCAGTGCGATGGGAAATTCTCTCATAGCCCTATTGGTAAAAATTGCACCTTTTCTTCATCTCCAAGCACTATTGACAAGCAATATTTGTGCATAAATTTGGGGGTAATAGTTTGTAGTTGCATCTAATAGAACAACAACAGGAGGCCAGAAGCACCAGCTTCTTGACATGTCTTATGATATTGACACAATGAGATCTGGCCTAAATCCTATGGGTATTTCTGATACATGGGTGACTTTTCCAATGTATTTTCTTAAAGTCTACCACTGGTTCAAATCTCTTTACACATATCCCATATGAATGGAGTTCCTGTAACTAATGCAGCTATTAATTTCATATACTAAACTGAACTCTGAGATACTGGTGGCAAAATGAACTGTCCTTCTCCCACCTGCTTAAAACCTTTGCAGTAGTGCGTGGTGCATGAGAAATGCATCAAGGTGCTTGCCAGGGAAGCCAGAAAGAAGCAGTTGATACTATGAAAATTATGTGTGGATTTTGATAGCAAAATTCAGGAGAAATGAAACAGTTTCATTCTGTATTAATCAGAGTTCCCAGAGTATAAGTTCCGGGTGATATTTCCAAGAGGTTACTGCTGTCAGTATGGAATGAAGGATGAATCAATGCAGGATCAGCTGCGTAAGCCTTATTTCTGATTTCTTTCAAAAAAATCCAGGGAAGTTAAGCAGTCCCCATCATGTGCTATGGACAGACTGTGCAGCAGGAAGGGTACCTGTAGGCACCTCGGGTCTGACTGCACTGCTGGTGGCTCCTTCTGGCCTTGGCCTTAAATTTCCTCTTCGTACTACTGTCTTCTATTTGTAGAAGAGTCATAGTAATTATTGTGAAAATACTTGTTTATTTGATAAACGATCAGCTATTAAACACTTCTTATTCAACTTACTCTGTTTAAAAAATAATTGAAGTAGTCAAAAATTATTTAATTAGAGGACAAAAAGATTTACATGGCACATAAAACCTGTGGGGAAAAGTCTCTAAGTTAGTGGGGGAGAAAAAAAAAAAAAATAGATACTGTTAGTTGTGAATTGTATCTTGTTGTAGCAGGCATCCATGTAGCATGGTTGTATTCCTGTGCAGGAGGTGGTCCTCATAGGGGTTTCTTTGGAGGCAGTTACCTTGCTTCTTGCTTTGGTTTCTGATTGGATTCCAGAGGCTGATCTTCTCATAACTCAAAATTAGCTCTTGGATGAATTTCCAGAAGAAAAGTATTAAGAGCTTCAGGACAAGAAGATGTGCTGGGGGTGGGAAATATAGCAATAATAATACAAAGACATACGTATACATACACGTAGGTTGTAGCTCACTGATTCTTTGTTTGCTCTGGTGGACTAATGCTCCAGGTGCCAGTCATGGACCACTGACTTACAGAAGCCTATCTCAAAGGAAAAAAAAGCGTCAGAACTGGGGAACAGAACAAGAGAATTCCTGATCCCCTTTTTAAGATGCAAATAAAATATTGGTATTAGTTAAAATGTAGGTTGTTACTACAAAATAATATGAAGTGTCAATATAGTAAATGGACAAATGCCTGCAGTGTGGAAAAGTGGCTGAGGCACTTAAAGCAGAACTGTTTGTCTTGTGCTGATTTTGCAAGCCTAGAGGTAATCCATCAGTTTTATGCAGCTCTATACTGCAGATACAATGCAAGGAAATCATAGTGTCACTGCACAAGTCTTTACTAGCAGCTGATATCATTGCCAAATGATCTCTGCGTATTGATAATGAATTCTCTCTGTTCTGCATGTAGCTTTCCCTGAGGTAGTGTGAAACTGGAACACCGAAATGATTTATGAAATGGAAACCTGTTTGAGAGCTCATACCAGCAATGGTTTGGTGATTGTTTGTCTTTGTTATTTTAAGCGTTTTATCATGGTATCAGTTCCTAAAAAATAACAATAAAAGAGTGAGTGTGTGTGCACAGATACTGCTGCAGCACTCAAACATCCCCTACTGTCTCGGAAATTAATGGGTATCAAAGAATTGAGCCTTGTGTGTGGATCTGTGATAATTCCATTAAGCGTGCAGTACTGTACTGAAAGATGCATTTCCTCTTTTACAAACAGTAATGAGAATTTGCAAGCTGTAACTGTTACTTCAGAGCTATTTTCCATTGGACCTATCTGTGATTGTCCAGAAATTTGCATTTGGAGATGTGGGCAAGTTTGTTCTGTAGCTCTTGCTTTTGTGCTTTCGTGTGAGCCTTGCTCTCTCAGTGAGGAAGGGGAATGGTATGAGTGGTGGGCAATCCTGCAGAGCCCCACAGCCAGGGATCCAACCTGGGGTGTCTGGATAGTAACTCCAGATAACTTACTGAAGAGCTAATGTGTTTTACAGATTAGACAAAATGAAACGGCAGTTGTAACTTCTGTAAATGTGCTCTGAGGGGTTGAGATGTGGAATTCAGTGGTTTCAGAAATTTACTTCAAAAAGAAAAAAAAGGCATAGCAAGAAGGCTGTGTTACAAGTAATCGATCCTTTTGCACAAAGGCAGAAATTTGCATCCATCATGGTATGCAGGGCAGCCCTTAGAGCTAGCCACAGAACCTCCGCAGACTGCAGAGCCCTTCCCTTCCTTGTGTTGGCAGCTGCCAGTGCCGGGCACAGGGTGAGTGGGGTGCTGCCCTGGTGCTGACAGCTGTGGGCTGGGCCAGAGCCCCCACCTGTTTCCTGGGGGCTGTTCCCCATGGTCGTGGCCTTGCAGGGTGGGTGAGCATCTGCTGGTTGGGCTAGGTCTGCTCATGGAGCTGTTAGGTGCCACGTGGGTCGTGTGAGCAGCTACTCCTACGGGGCTGGGTGCACATAAGGATTAATGTTACACTGGGATTGATCAAGAGTTACTTCATTTGTTGATGTATCAGGAAATCAATTCACTGATGTAATGTGTTATTATTTCAATACTGCTATTGCCTTCCTTGGGGCTCTGTATAATGAGACAGGAACATACTCCTAAAGGAAACCTTTTACATGTAGATCTGCACTAATGATGGTTGGAAGTTAATTTCATTATATTTTATAACAAAGCTGACTGTAAACAGGCAGACTCAACAATGTTTTCCAGTGACAGCAGCTTTCCTGGCTACTTTGGTATCAATACTTGGCATTATTTGGTTGTTCTGCTCGCTCCATTCTTGAATCAGTTTCAGGAAAAAAAAAAAACCCTCCGTAGGACTTGGATTTGGGAACAGACAAAGATTCTTTCTGTACTTCTTTTAATTATGTTTTTCTACATGCGTAGAGATGTTCCAGGAGGATTGTTCACCTCCTGGTGAACAGAGTGCTTTGGGGGCTCCTACAGGTACCTCTGAGGTGGGATTGGGCTGTTGCTGGGTACTGTGACTGCCTCCTGCAGCACTACCACAGCTCATTGCAGTGGAGGCAAGTTCTTTTAAATCAGGTTAATTTGGGTTTCAACAGCAGCTGGGGCTTTTCTGCAGCAGCTGCTTCAGAGCGGGTCAGGTAAGTCCTTGTGTGCTGCACTCAGATGTGGTGTTCCCTCTTTGCTGTGTTTGAAACTAGTGAACTTCAATAAAATTGGGGAGGATGAAAGCTGAGAGAGCACCTTTGTAAGACCAGCTCTCAGTCTATCCCTAAAATGGACAAGAACAGGACTGCGCTTTCCTACACATCCAGCAGCATGTCACAGCCCGGTGAGGTGCCACCAACTGGCAGTGGGCTCTGCATTCCCACACTGACATGAGTCACTCTGAGCTGATAAAAGCATTAGGTCTAGTCATAACTCGCCCCAGTAAAGGTTCACAATAGCTTCAAGAGACTGTCTGAGTCTCAGTCGCTTTCTGAACTCCTGCTGTCAGTTCGGTGACAGTCGGGCTGTTCTGCACATTTTCTATTTTGCAGGATCGCTTGCTGGTGAGCAGCTTGGAGTGAAGGCTTCATCTCCATTAAGTTGCTGTAGGTGTTGACGTTGACCTCAGTGCTCCTTCTACCCCTGCATTTTCCCAAATGAACATGTATTTCAGGTCACCATCACATCTATGAGCACTGTGGGCATGGCCTTGGCCACGCTGGGCTGGTGCTGCAGGAGGAGATAGGCCCTCAAATAGGGATGGGGATGGGCCTTAGTCCCCTAGTGCTGCTGCCTGTTCACTGCCAAAGACAGAAGCCTCCTTTCAGCCCTTCTGCTTCATGTTTTGGCCTCTCTCCCGTTGCCAAGAACATTTTTATTCTGCATCAGGAGAAAATGAATTCATGCCTTCAGGATTTGTACTCTTTGCTCTGTGCTATGTGATAGCAATGCAGTGAGATGTGCGAGTGGAAACTGCATTAATGATTGATAAAAGCTGAGAGCTGTTTAAGTTTTTTTCCTGTTTAATGACTATCAATAATTTAATGCATTTACTGTATGTTTTTAAGAAATAACACCCATATTACAGGCTTGAGTTTAATAGGCTAAATGATTCAAGCTTCAAAAATATACCCATTTCCAGCATAAAATGTATCCTCTTTTTAATTGAGAATAAAACAGAAAAGTGGGAAATTGAGCTCATACAGCATATCACAAGAAATCAGTGTGAAAGAGCAGGAAGCTGTGGGATTGGCACTGGCTGCCCACCTGGCCTTGTCCCTGTGCCTTGGGTCCTGAGTCCCCTAGAGACACAGCTAGTTGGGCCGGGTTCTCAGCACCTTGTCACCTCGGTTGCTTTGCAGGCTGAACAGCGTGGCCTCCAGACAAAGGGTTGCTGCTTTCTAGTTCTACCTTCAAGGGGAAAGTAAATGTTTTGTAAAATGATTTCTCCTCTCCTCATTTCTTGGGAAGGGGGCAGATTTCTAAAGTGATGAGCATCTTCTCTCATGCTTGAGTGAGCTGGGGTTGGTGTTTGCATATGATGCATCTGGAACAAAATCTTACTAGTGCTGGGTTATGTACTTTTGGTGGTTAAGAAAAGGTTTTGTTAGTATTTTCATTATTGGCAGTCATTGCAGTTGAAGACGGAAAAGTAAAAGTCGTGTATGGGTTGATTTGTTTTATTAAGTGTGTTACCTAAGTGTATTTATGTGAATAGTGCTTTCGTAGACTTAATTTTTCACAAGGACCATTTTGGGAGTTTTTTCATGACGAAAAGCAGATGTGGAAAGATGGGGAAATATGTATATTTAAGCTGCAAAATGAATTATGTAAACAGCTCTAAATAAAAATGCAGATGTTTAATTCATTTGGCATTTGAATGAAACTCGTTCAAATTTAATAAGTGTGGTTCTTGTTTAGGAGCTGTATTTCATAAATAAAGCACAGTCTTTATACTTGGACATCTGTTGATGGGTGAATCCCATAGCTTCAATAATACCTGGGCAAATCAAAGGAAAGCTTGAGATCTGCATTTTGATTCATGCTTACCATGTTTTTATCCTTTGGCTACACTTTTCCAGCAATATTTTGAAGACTTTTTTTTTTAATATTTGTAATAGATGTGAAAGTGAGCGTGTTTCCTCTTAGTGCAGATATCATCCCAGGGAAATAATGTTGGTATCTGAACGAACTTGTTCCTCCACAAATACCCCCGGTCCAGGTGGGGGTGTTTAGCCTTTTCTGTGTGTGTACAGACACAGGTGCACACACAAGTTAGGGATATGCTTTAATTTGTCTTTAACTACATGAGAATTTCTTGATTTCTTGCTGCGTCTCTTTTGCTGTAGGAAGGTGTGATGCTGTGTGCAAGTTTTATTTCATACCGCTTCTGCCCTGATGCTAGATATTAAATTAGAGATCAGAGAAGAAACTTGACACGAAGGACTGAGGCTCTTGGCTTCAAACCATTGGTTAGGGTCTAGTCTCAAGAGCTAGAGGCAGTGGGGGGGAGGCTCAAAGGGCACTCAAAACAGCAGGCACAGATAAGGTGGCTCCTGGAAGCACGTGCCCACAGCCTGGTCTGCCTGGCCTCCCAGTCAGAGGCTTGTCCCCCAGTGCCATTAGTGGCAAAGGGGCTGGAGGACAGTGTCTGACATACAGCACTGTTCTAAGGGACATTTTAACCAAGGTTGAGCAAGAATTTCATCATAGTGGTAAGGAGTATTTTTCTTCTATTCTTAACTTGCTTATTTTCTACAAGGAGAGATGGAGATTACTTCTTCCTCAGTAGATATTCACGGAATAGTTATTTTATTAGATGAAGCCTTGAAGAAAAATTTGAGAAAATGAACAGAAGAAAATAACATTTTTTTTATCGTGTTAGAAAGTTGACCTATTTCTATTAGCGTACACTGAGTGAGCATGTATTTTACCTGAAGGAAAGTAGCCACTTGGAAAATGAAGACTGAACCTAGAGCAGACTGTTTTTTGTCCCTATGAAGTGCACAAGCTGGTGATGATGCACTGTTTATTTTTTTTTAACCCTGCTTTGCCTTATGTTAGAGTAGAATGTGTGTTTGGGGGCATGAGAGAGTTGCTGTTATACACACCGAAGCTCTGATCTAATTCCTTTCTCTAGTTCTTGTGACAGAGGTAATAAGCGTAAGAGATCTAGGAAATCCAACAAACCCAAGTGTGTTCCAGGCTGACTGACTGGTGGGGCCTCCCTTTAGCAGGGCAGTGGCCCAACTGCTGTTGACCCCATCTGGGGAGAGAGCTCTTCACCAGCCCTATGGTCCAGGCTGGAAGTGGGGGGAGCTGCTTTCCCAAAACTCATTATTTTCTGAACTTGGACAGTCCAAAAATCAATTAAATTGAAGATTATATCTTGGTAAATCTCATGAATGATCTTTTAACCATGAGAAGTGAACTAGCTTCAGTGAATATCTGGAAAGAATGTTTCTATCGTGCACCAAAAGGAATGAATTTGGCAACGATCCTTTGGAAAAAAGAGTTAGTTTTTAGTCAAGTTAGCATTTCAGAACAGCTGGTCCAGTTTTAACCTTGAGTTTAAGTATTGCTCAGAATCATGACATGTGGTGTAAGTACAGTGAAAAGCCATCTCTGGCTAGGAGAATTGAGGGTTGTTTTTATTAAGCTAGATTTAAGAAAGCATCTTGGCTGAATCTGCTGCAGGAGTTGACTCACACTCCATATGAGGGTGTTTGTCTTAACATATGCCTCTTCGCTTATCAACTGTTGATGTCAACGATTTGTTGGGTTCCATGCCGTGCTTCCCAGTTTTATGTTTGTTTCCTTCTCATACTAGCTGTATACCCAAAACATTTTGACACTTTCTTATACAGATTATCTCTGGTCCTGCCAGAAACTTAGTCAAGTCTCATGGTACAGTAAGCCATCTTGCTAGGTTTCTTCAATTAAATTTTGACTTCTAGGTAATGCGTTACTTCATTTCATTTTACTTTATATTTTTATTGCCTGAGGATCTGAGAACAGAACAATTTCACTTTCTTTGAGAGAAGTGATGTCTGAGTCAAAACTACATCGCTAAGTGGTACTTGTGACAGATTTCTGTCTTTCTGAGGGTGCTGTTAATAAACTTCAGAGTTTTGCACTTAGCCTTCTTTTTTTTGCCACCTTGATTTTATGTTTGACTAAAAATATGCTTCCTCCAAGGCTCGTACATTGAAAAATTTTTTCTCTTGGCAGTATGAGGATGAAAGTGTAAAATTTTAAGCACTTGAAATGTAACCAATCTATCAACTCCTAGCAGACTTCACCTGACTACTGTTGGGGGTCTCTCTTGGCAGAGAGAAAAACACTTCCTAAAGCAACCTTTTGATTTTTGTAATTAAATGGAACTGATGCAAACTAGATAGAACACTAGAGGGTGTTTGGGGGGGGGTGGTGAAGGTTTAGTGAGCTGGTCTGTGTGGGGGCTGCTCTATCAGTGTTGCATGGGAGGATGTTGAGAGCAGCTCACTGAGGACCACTTCTTGTCATGCCTTTCCACAAAGGGCTGAAGCACACTGCCCCCTCTTGAGGAAATATAATGGCCTGAGTGCTGCTGCTGTGGGCTTCTGTTTGCATGGTATGCAAAGGGTGCTGGAGCCTGTCAGGGGTAGGGGTGTCTAGGAGGAATGTAGGACAGAAAGGACATGGAATTAGCCAGTGTGGAAAGGTTTGCCTTTAGGGAGTGGGCTGGGGAGGCAGAGCTCTGAGCAGGTGAATGTTATATGCCAGGTTCCCTTCTGCATTGCTGGATGTTGCAAGACCTATTTATGGTGAGTATAATAAAGCAGAAGAGGCTTTGAGTTGCTCATCTTGTTCTTTCTCTCCGTAGTGCATGTTTTTCCTGTGTTTTTTTTTTTCTGTGATCTTCACTTAGTTTTTCATTGTTTATTTACACTGCCACTGTTACTTCATGAATTCTTTAAATCATCGCCTGTCTAGAGGGGAATCTGGACAGAATTATTCTTGCAGCTTTAAGTCTTGCTGACAGGAGGAGAGAAGAGCAGAGCTGTTGTCCCCCAGAGAAATGCAGGAACTGTGGCCACTTGAAATTGGACAGACGTGGTCGGCTCGGAGGGAGATGTTTTTTCTGGAAGTGCCGCATTTTCTGTTCTGCATCTGTTGGGCCCCTTGTGCAAAATTGCTCTGGGGAGAACAAGATTTGGGCTGAAGCAAGTGGGATAATTGTCTTTTGGGGGATGAAGAAGAGACGTGTGGAACTCTTTTCAATATTTTGAGGACTTGCATTTGGATTTTCTGTGGGACAGAAAAGGGTAGTTTCCATGTGAGCACGAGCTAACAAAATGTGATGGAGAACAGACTGGATGTGTTTCTTTTTGTTCGTTTGCTGTGGAAAACCCTGAGTGGATTGCCATTTCCTCAAATACATTAATGGCTTGCATGCATCCTTCCATTTGATTTGCCTGCCTTTCATCAGAGGCAGGTACTGGAGGTAGGGTGGGGCCCATTAATTCTGTGCATCTGTAAATTTCCTTAAATTTGTGGTCAGAATGGGGTAAAGAGTATCTGAGATATGGTCTGAGGTGAGAGTTTGCGGTTTATGGCAGTGAAGCAGGAGAAAAATGGATTTCTAGATGTTATCTTTCTTCACAAGAAGGCTCTTTGGTTTCCATTCCCATCATTTTGGCATTTCTTTTTTTTAATTGTAAGATTCACTATAACTGGACTCAATGTTGTTTTAAGACAATAGTTATTTTAGGTAGAATAGTTACTTAAGAAATATAAGTTATGAGTGGTTGCACATCTCGTAATTCATAAGCACTTGAATGTCAGTGGATGCCTATTTGTTGAGTGTGCAAGCTGGAATTTGCCTTTTGCCAACTATTTTGATAGTAAAAACTGTTCATTTAGATCTTTACAGATGTGGGTGTGAGCTTGACTGAAGCATGTTTACTTCACTAGATAAAATGAGGGCTCAAAAATATTTTTAGATGGGACTTCTTATCCGATTCTGGTATAGGTGAATTCACTTCCATTTTTCTTAGTAGTAGCTGACTTCATATCCATGCCTTCATATGGTGATGATAGGGAGGAGACAGGATAGCTCAAGCTGATACTTTGGGACTGGAAAAGGAGAGGCTACAGTAGTTTGTCCAAAGAGTTGTAATCTGTAGCCTCTTAAAAAACAAACAAACAAAAAAAACCCTAATATTTCTTTCTTTCTTTCTTTTTTTTTTTCCACTTAGGAAATACCATTGTGCTGAGGAGGAAAACAACACCCTGCTCCTTCCCCCTGGCTCCTCCTCCCCTTCTCCTTGCTGAATTAGAAGCTCCGGGAATGTTCTAATTGGCGGCGGCCTCTTCAAAAGGTAAGAGGTAATGATGTGTTCTCTGAGGTGCTTTGCTTGCTGGTCTCTTCTTGGAAACAAGGGTGATGTTAGAAGCTTGTCTGTGTGGAGCTGAGACAAGTTTCTCATTTAACACAGGTTGCCCTTCTGCTGTCTTTAACAGTCTGCAAACAGAAGCTTTGTGTGCTTATTGCTCCATTCCTGGGAGAAGGATACAGTCCCTCTGCAAAAACTGGAAGAGGAGATGCATTTTAAATGCTTGCAGGAAAATAATAAATAATGTAACTGTTGTATTGCTGACTGGTTGAATCTTTTTCTCACTGTCAGCTTAGATGAGAAGACAGTAAGATAGGTTGAGAGAAGCCAACTTGAAGAACAATGTCTCATAAGGTTTTCCTTCTACTATATTTTTAACCCGTCTTGTTTGATGTTTTCAGTGGTTTCATGGCTGTTTGTACCATTGGTGGATAAGATATGAACCAGCTGGAACACCAGCTCCATATCAGAATGGTGTGTTTTGTGAAGAGTCAGAGGCAGTCTGCAATTCCTCACCTGTCCAGGCTTTAAATTTTGGGCAGAAGTGCAAAATGTGGTGGGTGAGAGTTCAAATGCAGCATCTTCTTTGTAGTACTTTGTAAGCAATTAAACATTGTAGTTACATCTGATGGTGCGATCCACATGTAATCCTTATCGTTCCTTCCACAGAATTTGTCAGGATATACAAAAGAGAAAAGCTTAGTTCTGTGATTCGTAGGACAGAATGAGGTGCTTGAGCAGACTGAAGTATGTTGCTGCACAAACTGCATATATGCTTTGATAGCAGACCTTGGTGTTTAGGTTGTTAGTTGCTCGGGAACTGAAAATAGTGCTTCAGGAGGTTACTTCCTGTTGCAACTTTGTG
Source organism: Tragopan temminckii (assembly GCA_028571105.1). Taxonomy (NCBI): domain Eukaryota; kingdom Metazoa; phylum Chordata; class Aves; order Galliformes; family Phasianidae; genus Tragopan; species Tragopan temminckii. Next base: position 10,809,219 of record JAOWBP010003659.1, on the reverse strand, counting down.
TTAGAGGCAAATTTTTCTTGTAGTGGAGGTAGTGTCCCCTGTTTAGAACTCCTCTGGTGCAGTTCAGCTTAATACCTTAGCATAGCGCTGAAAGGGGGCTTCTGCTGACTTGTCTAGTTTGGGAGTATGGGAGGCCAATGCATGATGTATGTTTTTCTTGCAGATTTGCTCTGTGGTACTAACCTTTGTGAGGGGCTTGGGGAGACATTGCAATGCAATAATGTCTTAAATTGCACCAGTGAGATTTGTCAGAGTTCATTTGTCAGATGCCTCAGACTGACTAAGTACACTAACTTATAAAGGATAAGCTGCAGACAGGTAATGTGCCTCGGGATGCTCTTTCTCATTCTCCATCTCATTCTTGATGGTGCTAAGCCAAACTAAGTCTTTATTGAATGGCCGCCACCAGCTGCCTGACTACCTTCTGCAATAAAGCTAATGACCTAATGGGCAAATGTTTCTTGGAGACCTTCAGCTGAAATGGAGACAAGGAGAAACGTACAGACCAGCTAAAGGGTTCTCAAGGAGCTTGCAATTTCCCCAGGGCCCCGTCTATGTAATTACCTGTCTATCGCTTTGTCTCCTATCTTTTAATGCAGGAGGAGTGTCAGACTCCAGGCTGCTAATCTTTGTTACTATGGGAAGGCTGTTTACACTCCTCTTCTTTCACTTTAGAAATGGCAATTGCTGGTCCTCAGCTGGTTCCCTGAATATAACTTAAAAATGGCTGATAGCTTTTCTCCTTGGTGCCAGACTAAATAATGCAGCCAACTGTGCTGTCACAGGCAGGCATTGCCTCTGCTGCTGTGGTGTGATGTAAGAAGGAGCCCACAGAAGCTGCCTGGTGGCTTTTGAACCCTTTTTCTCCCAGACAAGTGAAGGGTTCTGTAAAACTCTTTTGAAATGCACAATCTTGGGGCACACTGAGACGTGGGAGCCTTGGCTGAGCTGCAGGTGTGAAGGAGAGCTGTTGTTAAGATTCGTAGCTCCAGCTGAGTTTTTGTACAGTTACTGAATGCCTTCAAAATCCCTGGGCTTGGGGCTGAGGGAAGCAAAGACTCTGCAAGCTGCTTTGTGGGACCATGGACATCAGCTGCTGCTACTGCCTCCCACCCAGCACACGTCTCACACAGTGCTTTGCAGCAGAGGCACTCTGTTCCATTTGTTGGGCTGTGTGCAGCTTCTCTGCTGTCACTTCTTTTTAGCTGGAGATGGCTGTTTTTTCCTCTCGCACTGCACTGGAAATTTAGAGGGGAGTCCTCACTTGCTGCTCCCCAGCACACAGTTCCTGAGTCGCACTGTCAGACTTCCCCTCCTCTCTTTTCTATGACTGCAAGGTGAGAGAGGCCATCCCTGTGTAGCAGTGTCTGTCTCCTATGGGGCTGCTGCATGAGCTTGCGCCCAGGAAATCCATGCTGTATAGCCCCTTTGCAGTACCTTTGTCAAATGTGCTTTAACTGTCTGCAAATGTGTGGTGTTTAAGCAATGGAGTCTGTATTATCAAATACCGTATGCAGTCTGTATTCCTTGGAGTGAAAGGCTTGGGGAGGAAAGGCTGCTATGATAGCGACACTGGAGAACCCAAGCAAAAGGAAATTGTTGCCTGTATGTCTCACCAGAGCAGAGGCAGGAAAGGTGGGTCAGGGAGGCTCCTGCTCTGATCCAAGTGTGGAATGGGAACAGAAGAGAGGGCAGGGACAGGGCAACAGTGAATCAAGTTGGCTGGTGGCCCACGGATTGCTGTGTCATTTGCTGCACTTAATGCTGGGTTTCCCTCCTTGCCTTTAACTAAATGTGTACAGAGATTGTTTTCAGGTTTTTGTTCCTTGAAAGAGCAACCATATCACACTTCAGATGGTTTCAGAAATTGTGCACTGATTTTGAAAGAACTTTTGTCCTCGTTATTCCTCCCCCTCCCTGCCTTTTTTTGCCCTCTCATTTGTATCAACCTGAGCCATCTCCAAGGGAAAGGTGACACTGCTGCCAGCTAGCATTTCAGGTGGCCAGTCTGGCTGTTAGCAGTGTGCCTCTAACAACTCACCTGCCTGTGGGAAACTCACCCTCTTTGTTTGTATTTCTCTTTTCATATATAAATCAAGGTCATAACTCTTGAGCCTTTGTCGAGCATTTCAACAAGGTATTTGTTTCAGATCTTCCCCTCCCTTTTTTTTCCCCCAAGTCCTTTGAGAAGTTTTGAGTTAGGATCTCTCATTCAGTCACATGCAAGGCAGGTCAGTGGGAAGCTGCATGTTGTAGGGAAATTTTGTCTAGGAAAGCCCATGCCAATTTGAACTGAGTAAACTTGTACTGGGAAGTGCTTTGTAACATGTGGTCTGAAATGTCTCGGTCTGGTGCTGATGGCCTTGAAAGTCAGATGAACCACATCAGTGACTCCTAGTCAGTTAGTGCTCTGCATGTGATGCAAACCAGACTTCCCCTTGGTGCCTTCTCACATGCAGGGCTGTCTGGTTGGACCAGACCTGTGTTGAGGTTATCAGCTGTAGAACATAAGTGTGCTCGTTTCTTGAAAGAGCCGTAGTTTTCAGTACTTTTGGTAGTGTTTTAGGTATAGTTTCCCTTGATGGAGCAGGAAGTGAGACCTGTGTCTTAAGGTGACTCAGGCACTTTGATCTCCCCTCTTCTTCTCCCCCTACCCTTCCCTCAAACCAAGAACCTGCTATGATTTTAGGCCTAATGATCTTTCCATCTTCTCCATGAGCACTTATGCAAAAAAAGGATGCTCTCTTTTATGGAAGAGAAAAGGGAAAAGGGAAGGTTTTCTTCAGCTTCTCAGGAACTTTTGGATATCCACAAAATAAATTGAATAGAGACAAAAATGAGGCATATGAAGAAAAACACTGTTGCCAGCAAAATGAGCAGCTCTCTAATTTCAGTCTTCAGGCTTTTGGCTAAAGAAGAGTAACATAAGCTTTTTTGCTGCTAGAAATTGAGAATTTGGCGGTAGTATGCAACTGTAAAATCTGTAGGCGTACAGTGTAGCAGAAGCTATCTTTATTCCTATACTGCACATGGTATTTGGCTTGGGAGAAAGTTCTTTGCTCTCTAAGAAAGTTGACGATCTGGATGGGACTGACTGCCATTTGTGCATCATATTTAAAGCTGTATTTTATTCAAGAAAGATGAATTAATTGTGTGGACTGGTGTTGTTTTTTCCCCTCAACATTTACCTGGCTCTTTCTTCTTTCCAAAGCCTGTGGTCAGAACAGTGAGAAGAAGTTATTAATCTGCACACTTCAGCAGGGAAATTGAGCACTGGATGAGTTTTGGGCTGTGGTACCTATCCTCTCTCAATTCTTAAGAGCATTTGTGGTATGCTTGAAGTGTATTGGGGAGTGACAATCCAAACGGCCCAATAAGATATTATTGGTAGAGGGAGAATGAAGAATTACAGGAAAAGAATGGAAGTATGCAAGTGGTTCACCAGTGTCACATTAATAGAATCCTCAAATCAAGTGCTCATTCACTTTAACCAGAGGTTAATTAATCAGAGTGAGTAGATAAAATGATAAGCTGCTTTTAATGAAGTGAAGCAGCTTTATTAGCAGTAAGCAAAATGCAGAATATTTGGTCTCTGGCACTTGTGGTTTGGATGGGGACTGTGGTTTGCCACCAGCTGTTGGAGTGCAGTAGCCTTTTCTTGCCACACTCTGTAGGCTGTGCTGTGTGTCTGTAATTCTGTGGCCAATTCAGAATGCAGGAGATGAAATCAGATTAGAAGCAGGTATAAAATCAGGAATGTTTCTTATGGATCTTATTGTGTGCTAGTTCAGTATTTACCTACTGTCACACTTTCCTTGACAGCAGATTTTACACAAGCACAGCAAAGAAGTAAAACCTGTGTGTGGCTTTAGGAGAGTGGCCCTCCTAGAATGGAAGCAAGATGATCCTGCCTGGGAACTGCTAGCTTAGCACCATAGCTGTCAGCAGCTGTCTGCCAACCTGCAGCTTATGGACAGAAATGCTCCGGGGAGGTGCTACCTGTGTCTTTCATTCAGGTGGAGGGCTGAGGCCTACCTGTCACTGGCTGTTAAGCTGAAGCAAATTTGCTTATGCTTGTTCAAACGATCTTCTGTCCTTAGTGGTGCCTCTGTGCTGCTGCTGTGTTCCCCAGCGTCTCTCTTGGAAAGCTGTAGGAGCTGTTGATGTGCTGTGATGTGTGTGGCAGTGCAGGGCTGTAACTGCAAATACCCGTGGAGCTGTAGACTAAGTGGATGACAAAAGGAATGCACATTTGTGAGGAGGCAAATCTCTGGAATGCTGAAGTCAGTGGTGGGCTAAGTTAAATCAGCTCAAATATCCACGCTTCAGCTTGAAATTAACTTATGACTGCATATGAAGATCCTTTTTAAAATACAACTCTAAATAGTAGTTTGCCTGTGAGGTGATTCTGTGAACAAACCCCTTACAAATTCGTCGCATGGTAAGGTTACTGCTTTGGTTTGAACTGAAGGAGTTCTGCTTGGTAGGCTTAATGTGACCTGATGATAGGATGCTGGCAAGTAAATCACGCACTACCTCGCTCTCCCACTCCCCAAGCCCATCTGTAACAGAGCCCACTTCCCACTTCCATTCAAGTGCCAATGCCTTCACCTCAAAAGGAGCTGACAGTTCCCTGGTTCAGCAGTGTAAGAGGTCTCGTGTGCTTAAGTGAAATGAGAATGCTGCTGTAGAGGGAACCTCTCAAAAAACTTCTGAGAATAATATGGGGAAGAGCTGCTGAGATCCTTGAAAATGTACTGGCAATTTTTGCCTTTACCTTGAAATGAACTGGAAACAAACTTGTGAAGGGAAAGCTGCTGTTCAGGTGAAGTTGTGATCACCGGCTTCAGGACCTGGGTTTTGCTTCTTGTCCTCTTTAGGAACACAGCATGCTATTCTACTTGTGCAACTGCAGTGCAGCTCTGTTGTCTATGCTATGCATTGAATCCCTGTTAGGCTTTCTGTTTGGCTTTTTCTTTCTAACAACTTGTTTGTTGCGAGTCTCAAAGTTTCAGAAGTACAACTTCATGGTATGTGAAACAGTGGAAAAATTGTGGCCCTTGCCTTTATACTGAAAAGATGAGGTTAATCTAGCACCTTCTGAAAACCTTGTAAATATTTGACTGGATATTTGGCTCAACTGCTCAACTGGTTAATGCTTAACGTGAGCATTCCCTGAAGTGCATGGTGTAGGTCTTGGATTGAGGCTCACAGTGTGTGCAGCATGTGAACAATGTTGAACAATGTGAACAGTGAACACATGTTCCATGTGAAGATGTCTGTCCTCCAGCACCACCACCCCTGGATGTGCATGCAGGAGGAGACAGCTGGATGAGAGCTGTGCTGGCTCCAGGCAAAGCCAGCTGAGCGTGGTTCAGTGATGGTGAGTTGGTCTGAGCTGTCCCAGCTGACTTTCTCTGCCCTGATTCTTTTGCTGGTCCAGCACCAGTGTGGTAATTAGTCCAGTTAATCTTTGACTTCTAAATGATGGTGAGCATCTGAGGTTCTAATATTCTACTGCTACCTGTGAATATGGAAGACAACTTTTGTGCGTATGTAGAAATGGGACTAGACTGTGATTGGTCACTGAGGAGTAGCCTTGAGGTCAGTGACAAGTTTGGAATGAAGCATGTTAGAAATCTAAGAAATTGCAACTTCATATACATGTCATAGCTTGCTTTTAAAATATCTCCTTCTTGCATTATATTCCTGCAGTTTTCTGAATGGAAGATTTTCTAGCACTGGAAAGTTAGTGTACAGACCAGATAGAAGACTGTTTGCAGCTTTATGAACTAGATGAATGAAGGTTTCCTTCTTAGTTTCAAGTGAACTAATCAGTGCAAGACAACTTTTGCTTTTCTGATGTAAAGATTGCTCACTCATAACATCATACTGCTTCAGCCCTTTCAAGTGTAGGAGACTTAAATATCACTGCAAATGGGAGAACATACTTTCAGAGAACTTCAGTACCCAAAAAGACCTGAAGCATTTAAAATAAGAACCATCAGTAGCTAGTTATAAGAAAGGTATAGGTGAAATGTTTGTACCACGTGGTAGTTGTACCCAATACAGCTGTCAGATGAGGATCCCAGCTATCTGTTTGTCTGATTTGGAGACGAGCGCAGGATAGTCCAGTAGCTGCCAAAAGTCACTACCCCACCTACTGCTCCATTACATGTAAATTAGCAAGGCCACGATGACTGGAAAATTAACTGGTTACATGGCATTAAATTCCAATCCTTTCCACAGCTGCATTTATTTACTTATTAAAAAAAATCCATTTGTTAATTTTTGTTAATAGCTTAATAGTCTAAGACTATTTACCCAATCCAGAAAGCTATGTAGGCTTTAAAAATACTTACAGCTACAGCCAATTTCCAGAGGAACTGCCTGCCTGCATTGGCTTTGGTGAATTGAGGAAAGAAAACAAACAAAAAAATACAACAAACCAGCTGAGGAACAAAGCATGCTGTTGTCTCCAGAGTGCATACAGAGGATGATGAATGTATCTGAAGGTGTAACTGAGAGTGGTGCTATCTGGTTGTGTGACATTGTGCTGTCTCTTGGTGACTATTAGGTTGGTTTGTTTTTTTTTGGCTTTTGGAATTCCCGAGAGTCTGGACCTGACACAAAGATCACGTGCATCACTGGTTAGGACTCAAATTTAAACTGTTGGTGGTTGCACACAAGTCTCCAAAATCTTGATTTCAGAAGATTGAAAATAGTTGCGAATAATGTTGGCAGATTGCAATTGTCTTTTATTTTCTAATTTTCAGCATCTGAAACAGGATATTTACTTTCAGACACCATTAGGCCTCATGTACTTAGTCACAGTTAACTGAGGTACACTACTTTCTACCTTATGTCAATAATTTGGTAGGAAGTATCTTTTAATTATCAGTAAAATTGTTTTGATTTAGTGTGATGTTTCCCTAATAACAGATTTCCAAGAAGTTGACCTTTGCCTATGGTTAGTATTTCAGATAAATTCACGACTAAGCAAGAGTACTGCACTAGTAGTGATGATGTTGAGGTAGATTTGGTGGTCCATGCTGATTTCTGAAACAGTTCCTCATATACCATGTAGAATGATAATTTAAGTACTGATTCATTACTTCATATGCCTATTTATGGAGTTCAGAATTGTCTATCTTGTCAGTGGAACAAGCTTTTTGTTCTAGATGATTCTTGATTACTTAAGATGAATTTTGAGAATAAAATCTTTTCTTCACTTGACAAAAATGTCTCAGGAGAAAATGGGCAATCAAGGAGGTGCTTGTGCTTAGAAATGTGGATTCTACTTCCTACTTGACTCCCAGGAAGGAGGTTTGCCTTCTCTGTTATGGCACCCTAGGGAAAGGCTTGGGTACATTTGACTCCTGTGATCCAAACAAGCCCCAGAGGAAGATGTTGGAGATGCTAAGAGAAAAATGGCATGTCATAGATACGATGTGAGCTGCAACTGGAGCACCTCAATTGTAATTCCTACACCCTGTGATATGCTAGTGGGTCAACACGTCTATGGGTGCCAACTGACTTATATAGGTGTGTGTCCTATAATAACATGACACAGCACTGGGAAAGAATATCAGTCCTTGCAATCTGTTAGCAGATGGGGGAATTAGATGCAGGCAGTGGCTCTGCTGAAGGACTGCTGCTTTCTGTGAGCTCAGTCTTGATTTGAGCAAAGTGTAGTACTTGCTTCCTGAAAGTGTTTGACAAATGCAATTGTGAAATGAAAGTCTGTTGGACCACTAAAAATGTCAGCTCTATATTTCTAACTGAACACATGGATGCACAGAAAAGCAGAGTTATTTCCCTACAGTCCCCCATCAAGCAAATGACATAGCTGGGAACAGAACTGAGATATCCTGGTGTCCATTCCCCTGTTACAATTACTAAATAGTGCTTTCTTCACTGTAAACATGAACTGAGCCAAATGGTATGTACAACTAGCTTTTTTTCCAGAAAAGCTGACAGGGGAGATGGAAGGATGAGGAGAAAAGAGCAATGATGGGAGAAGGGGAAGTCATTCAGGAACAACTGTACCTGCTGGGGGCACAATTTAATAAAGAGCAAGAAGTGGAGGAAGCAGCCCATGTTTCAGATGCATTGTTATCTGCAGAGTCCCCTGTCTGGAGCCACTGCAAAAGATTTAATGCAAATCTGAGACCTCTGCCATTGTGTGAGATAGATTAGGGCTCATTTGCATTCTTTCTCCTATAATAATTATCTAGCAAGGAGTGCTTGTTACCATTAGCTTCTTTCTGTTTGCCTGTGATAACACCAACAACCACCTTTTCTCCATGGATCGTGGACACTGAGGAAAGGCGATGGGCCAAAAAAAACCAAAAATTCTGTTGGAGAGGGTCATAGAAAAATGTGAATGCTGAAAAATTAAAATACAGGTAATTGTAGCAAAAAAAACATCAAATACAGCTGGAGAAGCACTGAGCTGAAGAGTAAAACCAGTATCAATCCATGACATCAATGAGGTGGATGATTTCAAATAGCTCTTCGGTACAGCCAGCACATGATTTTAACTGAGATTTATCTGTGGTGCTTTAGTAGTTCTGTCCTGGTTTTGATATGGGCTCAAATTCTTTTCCAATTAGCACAGTTGCAGATCAGTGTTAACAAGACAAACATTAATGGTCTCTTAGTGCGATGTATCAGAATTTGAGGTTGAATTCAGCAAACAGTGCAACTGAGGGTCCTGAAACTCTAGTGAGGCAGTTTTCAGGACTTAAAAATAAAAGCAGTATTTGTTTGTTTGTTTTCCTGCTGTTTGTTTACTTAAGATGGAAGGAGTTGAATAAAAGAAGAAATGTGACTAAACTTGGAAGGCTGAGGGTGCTAAAATGAGCGATTCCCCCTGCATGCACAGCAAGAATACCAAATGCTGGCACCAAGCAGTTTCTATGCTGGCCCTTCACTCTTCCTGTTGTGTTTTTTTTGTTTTTTTTTGAGGGCCTCATGTATGTGAGTATGGTTGGCATACATCTGTGTTTTCCAGCATCTACCCCGTGCTGTTGGATTTACATTTCACAAAGGTTCCTCTTTGTTTCTTTCCCCCTCTGATTCATGATAGGAAAACTTTGTTTTTAAGTGAGAAAACAAGGGATATTGTTATTTCTCTGTGAAATCCTAACCAGTTGAAATACTGAGATAGGAAGGCCCATTACCTTATAGGCAGTTGTGCTGCCTGTCTTCTGGCAATGGGCTCTCTGGAGCTGCACTGGATAATAAAAGGATTATATTCAAGGGTGAGCAGGGCTGACATTTTGTATGTAACAGGACCTTTCCCCAGTAGCAATAGGCTGCAAATGGAGGCACAGATCTGCAAGTGAGTAGCCAGCCTGCTCTTTTGTGAAATCTCTTCTGCCTGCTTGTTTCTTGTTTATTTGAGGATTTTCTTTAGCAGTGGTAGCAAGAGGAAGCAGTGCTTAAAAAAATGTCAAGATATTTGAACAGAGCAAAGCTGTGTCTTCCATGATATCACTAAATGCTTGGTGTTAACCAGAAGTCATATCACTACAAACAAATAGAGGAAATGACAGGGAACTACAAATGCTGGCATATTTCCTAAGTCTGGCTTTTTTCTCTTTTTTTGCTCACTATGATAATGATAAAGATCATAAACATGACAGGTACACAAACATAATGGGAAATGAAGTTTAAAAAAAGCTTGAAAACACTTTTCTTAAAGAAAATAGGTTCATGCAGTTCTAAATACAAGCTGGAGAATACTAATACATTTTGTTTAGAAGAAGCAGTTTAAATCTTTTGTTCATCATCATGCCTTTTTCTAGGAGGAAGAAATAAAATTTGATGCGTGGCCAGTTCATATAATTCATGTGAAGTTGTGCCATTATTGCATAGGAATAAAACTGCAGTTGACATAATTGGAAAGGTGTAATGTTTCCAATGGTTTGTGAAAGAGAGGGAAGTTTTGAAGTACTATCACAGGGAAAAAAAAAAAAAAAAAAAAAGCTTGTGTACGTCCTAGTGTGAGGTAAAACATAGCAACACAACTTCTCATGTGAAAGGCTCAAGAGAGAATAGTAATTAGAAAACATCTGACTACTTGAAAGATCTCACCGTACAGTCTGTAAAATTGTATGATTATATATGTAGAATTTGAAACTATTAACAATTGTTTTAAAGATGTGGTAGCTTCTTATGAGACTTGTATTATTTCTATTAATTATCTTCATATGGTCCTCTCATTCCTTAAGCAGCTTTAATAATTAATTTAGTACTGCCACCACACATTTTCAATCCTTTATTTTGATTCTTTTGCGATGCATTCCAAGTCATTTATATTCAAAGCAGTAATCTTTTTTCCTTTTAACCCACTGTATGTGGGTACGTATGTATGTGTGGCTACATGAGTGATACGGACTCTTCTTCATCTGGGAGGACAGAATTAGATTTCAAATCTCTTGCCTTCCTTACAGTTGAACTTAGACTTTGGAGCCCTTTGTTAAAGATCTCTATGAAGTTGCATGAACAGATATGGTTTTGTTAGAGAAAATGTCACCCTATTCAGCTTGCTCTCTCAGCAAGAGAGGTGTTGAAAGCTTTTGCCCTGCTTGAGCTTGGCGTTCCCATGTTGGCACTGCTCACCCTGGCACGGAGGTGCCTGAGCTGGTCTGGGTTGCTTCTCAGTGCCTCTGCATTTGAATGTAGCTTTAAGGTTACTTCAACATCATGTCCTTTACTGCTTAACTGAAGTTCAAATATCCACTTGGATGATGATGGATATTCATGCATAGATCCCAACTTGGTAACATACTCTATCTGAGATGAGCACATTTCCAAAAGAATAATCAAATAAATAAGTAGGGAGGCTTATGTGTGCTGTACTCTGTATTAACAAAGCAACAAACAACCCGCAGACTTGCAGTATGTTAAGCTCTCCATCACAGAACTGCATCAAAGGAACGGTTGTTTGTTCTTTGGTATCTTTGGGTGGCTCTGGCAGCCCGTCAGGCAGCCCTTCCTGTTGTAATGCAGACCAGATGTGAACTATTTTGTAGAACATGACAGAGAAGTTCCTTTCCTAAACCTCTGGTAGCAAGGCCATGCAGATTTTAGCTGCTCTTTCATGTCTCACCATGTTCCATCCCTCTGCCTGTGTTAAGCTTAATGCTAGGAGGGCACCAGCTGAAAAACTTCTAACAAGGTCTCACAAGCTTCATGTAGTAAGGCAGAATGATTGTTTTCCCAAATGTTGAAACAAAACATGGAGAACATAGATATCCCCAAAAGTAGACTTAGACACGTGATCATCAAGTCATGTGGATGTCTGAACTTATATAAGCATAACTTATAACTCACACAGCTTACTAGACAGGACTTATTTTCTGCTGTCTTTTTATCGAAATGGCAATTTATATAACATTGTGTGAGTTAAAGGAATTTATGAAGCAGCATTCCAGGTTTATTTTAACTCTCCTGTTTCTGCAGCCTCTGTCTTTCCACCTTCAGACTAAGTTTTCATTGCGGCTAGCAGAGCAGCAACTCAGAGTGTGGAAAAATGTTCTGTGAGAAGGGCAAACTTGGAAGCATTGCAGAAAGCTGTTTTAACGTTTATTGTTAAACTGTTCACAAAATATTTCCTTTAGGCCGTGTCTATCCTAACACTGATGGCAGTAAAATCTGCAAAGCAAATGAAGGCAAGATCGGGCATTTGCACCCTGCTACCCAGTGCTGCCCAAAGCAACACTAACAGCTGTGCCCACATGTGGAGCACAGCCCAGGCCAGCTGGTTTTACTGAATTAAAATGCAGAAGCCCATTTTCTGGGTGGAGCACAGTGCAGATATACCCGAAGCCTGCAAACATTCATCTTTTCATGCTGTTTTGTGAACTTGGGTTTGTTTCTCTATGTGTGTACAGCTCTGTTAGTCAAAGCCATGGTACAGCCGCAGTGCACATGGGTGTAGGTGCTTGGGGCTCCCCACAGATTGGAGCCAGGCACCATGGGATGCCTGCGTGCATTCTGGGGTGTTACAGCAAGCTCTGTTCTCTTGGCACAAACTACAAGATCAATTTGCTTTCTCCTGCTCAGACTGAAGGGTTTGTGTCCCGTGCTTGTGACTGGAACATGGCTTTGGTCAAAGACCGCAATCGGAAGCTGTGATGTTGTGTGTGTGACAGCTCAGCCCAACAAAGCCCACTGCCTCCCCTTGCTGAGCAGAGCGAGGTCTGCTGGGTGCTGAGCACAGAGCAGGCACCATTATAAGTCAGGCAGTTTGCAGGGAATGAGGAAGCTGAGCATGAGCCTGCGAGCACAGCTTGTGTACATATTTGTTGAAAGCTAATTGGCAATGCAGTTGCCTTTCAGAGTTGTTCTTTCACCTATCAGTAGAGCACAACTCTGGTACTTAATGTACTGTAGATTACGTAAACACTACCCTGAAATATTTGTACAGGCAATTAACTCTTGTTTTTACACTCCTTGGAGTTACAAATGGAATCCTGCTGCAGAGCTTGGAATACTTGAGTTCTGAGCTGTATTTCATAATTACATTAAATACTGCTTTCATCCAGCTGGCCAGCATTAAGATGAGAAAAGCAGGGGGTTGGTTGTCCTGCGAGGAGCTGGCGGTCTCTGAAGTTCAGTATCCAAGAAACACTGACATAGTTTGTACCACGTTGTTGAGGAAAACTGATAGTCACAAGAATGTTATCTGGAGCAAACGTGCCTGCCTCCTGTTGGGATGTTATAGTTGAAGACTGCAAATGCTTGTGGAAGTAATGTTGGTATGTATTTTGTGTGGCATGATATGGTCAGTGGTGAAGTTGTACGAGACAAGCACGCAGCATGAGATTCTGTTACCAGGATGATGTGCTGGCCCCCAGCTGGCCTGGCGATGGCCCCTTGGAAGATGCTTATGTAGACACATTTATTTTTTTCTCTCTCTTGCTCTTCTCAAGTTTTATCTTAAGGACATTTTGTCCCTGATGAAATGGAGGCAGAACTCTACAATTTGTGCTGAGCAATAAATCTAGGAAAATGCAACCAATTGGCAACAAGTCTTAAAAGCAGACCTCCATCCTCTAGAGTTTATTCACAAGCACTTGACCTAATATGACCACAGACTTGAATGAAATGTTAATAGAGTTTATTGCAGTTCCTTGCATGACTTGCTGCCATGATAATAAAACAGCATTTGTAACATTGATGGCTGTAGCACACCAGCGCTTAACAGAAGTGTGGTTAATATGCTCCCCTAAGGTGTGGTGAGGGACTACTTCAATTAGTTCAGCAGTACTTTATGTATAATCAAACAGGCTAAAGGAGATAGAAAATAAAACTAAATTAATCAAAACTCTTCTCACTGTTTATATATAGAGACCTGACAACTAGATTAGATTGCAGTTGATTAAAAAATAGTTCTTCAGAAAGAGGGAGATACTTCGTAAGGCGGCGCAAGAGTGCTAGTGTCTACATGTATGTGGGATGCGTACTGATGTTATTTTTTTTGTGAGCGAAGAACAGCTGTATGTGGAGACTGTTGTTTTCATTATGGAGGCAGCAGCCCACTTGCAAGTTTGGGTTTTGTTCTCTAAATGGTTCAAACAGTTGTTCCTGTATTCAGATAACTTTGTTTTCTTCTGTTTTTTGTTTTTTTTTTCTTTCACCTAGGAACCGTGATGGCTTCTTTGGTTAGAAACACAGGACATGTCATGAAAGCTAGCTAAGACCAGTCTTTTCTCAGTCTTTTGCAGATTTTACTCTTCCCCAGTTGTGTAGTAAAACATCCCGGACCTAGGGCATCACAGTTCTACCTCTTTCTATGTACTTTGAATCAGGGAAGAAGTATAGAGAGCAGGTTATAAAAAACCTAATTTCAGTTACAGCCCCTTGTTCTGTGGGGCAGAAACAAGCTAATGGTAACTATGAATGAAACCAAAAGAGTGATTGAATTATTGTTGATTTTCAGTAGAATACAGAAATTTCTTTTGGATCCCTACGAAGTCTACTGTGTCTTCGTTTAATTTTCTATAGACATTTCCTGAAGCCAAAGACAGGAGCAGTGGAAGTGCACCCATTGGCATTCATGACATTTGTTGAGTGCTTCTGGAGACCAAACAGTGGATGTGAGCACATCAGGGTGGTAGGTGGTGCATTCCAGCAGTGGTGACAGTAGGTCACCTCTGCTGGTACATATTTTTCTGAGTGTGGAATACAGGCCCTTGATCATTGCTGGCAAAAATGCAGAGATAATGGTGGAGACTATATTGAGTGATAGCATTTTGAAGCTGGGAATTTACTCTATCAAATACTGTTATTGTGCTCTTTGTATCTATTGTACTTTCCATGGAAGTAAATAGGAAACGTTACTTTCAGAGTGACCTACTTAAATCACTTATCTTACTTGAGAGAAAGCGCTGGTTTCATGTTTCGTTACTGTAGAAATTTAGAGTACTCTGTGTAAAAATGTCTGGGAAGAGGGCTTTATGTTTAATGAGTAGGACAAGATTTGTGGGTAGATAGAAATAAAAACTATCGGGTCTGCTGGTGTGGTTGGAGAAATAAACTTTCATGGACATGAATATTTCTTCAGCTTGACATTTTGATGAAGCAACTAGGCGTCACTCCTTTCAGGCTAGCAGTCCAACCTGCCTCGGTTAAATTTCTTATTCCAAGGTCAGTAGTCTTCAGTTCTTAATGTTGCAATGTGTAAAAAGGCCAGCGAGGGTGTAATCTGATCTTCATGACCAGCAAGGAAGAAGGTTGTAACTTTGGAAGAAACTGAAGCCTATTGTAGAAGCCTATCTTTGAATAAATGAGCATGATTGGATTGTAGTTGGAAATCAAACATTTTTACACATGTTCTAATTTGTTATATAACTTAATCATGGCTGCTTCAAAAGTTTTTGAAAAGTCAGTTGTCCTTATAGTTCAGTATCTTTGCTTCTACAGTATGCCAGACATTCTTTCCCATAGTTGGCACTGCCTACCCCAGTGCCAGGCTTTGCTTCTCATCTATGTTAGCAGGACTGGGAAGTGACCAGCACTTGAACGTGTAAGGCAAATGATATAAACTGAGGTGACTGAGCTGGAACTTCGGGGTTGTGACAGCAAGTGACAGTGACTTTCAGGCAAGTGCATCTTTTTGTTGCTTTTCATAATGCCTGTATCGTAGAATCACAGAATGGCCTGGGACCATCCAATACAACCCCACATGCTGTGGACAACCATAAGACCAGGCTGCCCAGAGCCACATCCAGTCTTGCCATGAGTTAGGAGCTAGTGCTGTTGGGTGCAGTAGTTCATACACCAAGGTAGCAAGTTTTATCTTGCAGACTTTTATCTTGCCCTACTTCCTCTATTGCTAATTGTTGTTCATTGTCACCTTAAAGCGTAAGTTCCGTTAAGCCATAGGAGCTGTCTAAATGAATGCTTTTGGAGCAGTAGTTGCATGCTTGTTGGATTGTTTTTCTTACTAACAGTTTTGTAAGACATGCTTGTTACAAGTAAATGGTTAAAGAATGTTTTACTTTGTTTTTTCTCTTTTCCCATGGAGACAAAATATCTAAAACATATTAATCTGCGTGTCTGACTCAGGTATGGTGGATTTCAAAACTAGGTAAACTGTAGGACTCAGTCCTCCCTCCCCTTTTCTCCACCCCCACATCCAGGGACAGAAGTAACCTAGTATCTAAAGAATGCAAGTTATGCAGATGTTCAAAAGGCCAAATAAAACAAATAGATGGGCCGCAGCTGCTAGAACTGCATAAAGCAAAGAACATTTGCTGCTGTGATGAGTATGCTGTATTTCAGCATGCCTAGCTTTTTCCTGTTTGAGAAAAACAGCATGGTGAATTAGTTTAATTAGTTTTTATCTTATTGTGACTGTAAATTGTGATTGCTTTCATGATTGTTGAGACTTCAAAAAAAAAAACAAACAAGCAAACAAAAAAAAGATTATCTTTTAGTGAGGAAACAGGAGAATTAGAAGTGCCAGTGTCCCTTTATAAGAAGGAAAGGTGTATTCTACATGATGTACAAATTCTACAAGATGTACAAATTTTGTGTTTTGTTCCTTCAGTGAGAGGTGATAGACTTTCATGGAAGTATCCACAAAAGAAGCATCCCACCATTTGGAGAACTTAATATGTTGAAGATGCTTTCAAATATCCTAAAATTAAAATGGGAGACCAGATGTCCTGCAGTAAATTAAAGCTCAGCTTTCCATTGGAAGTTTTGTGGTTAGGAGATCTCAAGACTTAAGTTCACTGCCCAATATATTCTTCTAAACTGGATGGCATCTGGAGATAAAGGTTATAAATTATGGTATAAATGATGGGACCGGAACACTTGTCAGATTTGAGCAAGTCATTAATGTGCATACAAGTGAAATTGTTCAAAGGTTGATCTGCTTTTTTAGGGCTTTACTAAGCAACACAAAGGAGTGCCATACAGAGATGCCCAGGCAAATACTACCCTCCTCTGGTACATTCACTTAGCACAGCCCTTTGCAAAAATCTTACTGTTGTCCTGGGAATAACATGGGCATATCACAGCAGTGTAGCAATGTACTTGTGGTCTACAGGAGAACTCACTTCTTTGCCAGTATTTCATATTGCTGCTTGAGCTCTCATTGTACAGAGTACAGAGTAAACCCACTTGCCCTATCGGGGTCGCACATACATCTCATGAACTTGAGCAACTCATTCTATTCTTGTGTTGTTGTTTTTTTCCAGCATGGTATATGGAACAACAAGCTAGGTGTGTTGTCTGCATCCTGAGCCTTTGGAATTTGGACATCTGGGAATTACCAGATAATGTCATGACTTTAAGTGTCTAAGATAATATTTTGGACCCCTCGCTACCAGAAAGACATTGAGGCCCTGGAGCATGTCCAGAGAAGAGAGATGAAGCTAGTGAGGAATCTGGAGTACAAGCCTTATGAGGAGTGGCTGAGGGAGCTGGAATTGTTCAGTTTGGAGAAGAGGAGGCTCAGGGGAGACCTTATCGTGCTTTACAACTACCTGAAGGGCGGTTGCCATGAGGTGGGAGTAGGCTTCTTCTCCCATGTATCTAGCAATAGAACTAGGGGGAGCGGCCTCACTGCATTGCAGTAGATTCAGGTTGGATGGTAGGAAATACTTATTTTCCAAGAGAGTGGTCAGGTGCTGGAATGGGCTGCCCAGGGAGGTGTAGGAGTCACTGTCCCTGGAGGTGTTCAAGAAACGTTTAATATTGTACTGAGGGATGTGCTTCAGTGGGAAACATTGATGGTATGTGGGCAGTTGGACTGGATGATCTTAGAGGTCTTTTCTAACCTTGATGATTCTATGAAAAGGGACTTGGACTTGTGTATTACATGGGTGTGTGGCAAGTATATCATTCAAGAAATTTGTCAACTCCTTGTACACTTGGAAATATGGTTCTTGGACCAAGCTAAATCTTTTCACAATCTGATAGAGATAGGACAACAGGGGATGGTTTTCAACTAAAAGAGGGAACACTCAGGATAGATGTTAGGAAAATTTCTTTGCTCAATTGGTGATGAGGCCCTGGCAGATGTTGCCCAGAGAACTTGTGGATGTCCCATCCCTGGAAGTGTTCAAAGACAGAGTGGATGGGATGGGATCCTAGGCAGTCTGATAAGGTGAATGGCAACCCTGCCCATGACAGGGGTTTGGAGCTAGGTGATCTTTAAGGTCCCTTTCAAACCAAGATATTCTATTTTATATGTACATATGAATGTGTGTGTGTGTGTGTGTGTATGTATCATATATATGTGTATTTAAATGAAGTGACAGAACTGTGAATTATCCAGTTTTGAGTTGGACGTGCTATAGCAAAAAAAAAAAGCCTCCAAACAGACTCAAAAGCTTTTAATCTCTGAATTTGAGATTTTATTTGATTAGAATAATTAAATTTTAAACAGAGTAAGTATGAAGCAGCTAGGTAAAACAGATGGGAAAAAGTATATGAAAAACTTGCTGTTTTTTGTTGTATTTCTGCAGGTGGGTCTTAACCCACGAGCAGATGTTATCCAACTCATTGAATTTCTGAGTTGCATAAAACTGTGCAGTTTTGTGTAGTCCCTTAGATACTCCTTCCATTTCCTCTGAGGCTCAGCTGTGTTTGCACTCTGTTCCTCATTACAGTCTCTTCTTGAGCAGTAGGTACCAAGCTGCTTGCTATGACTCCTACCTGCTGCAAACACAGTATTTAAGCCTTTTCCTTCCTAAGTATGCTCAACAGCTCCGCATGAAAAGGAGCAGTTATCTTGCATGGGGGTCCACTAATCCCATCTTTTAAAGAAACAGAATGGAGAATACAGATATTAAATGGTATCTTGTACGTCTCTAACTTCTTTTGTTTCTGAATTTCTTGACCTAAGAGGCAATATGAAGTTTTGTGTATTCATGACTAAGTTGTATGCGTGTGCTCCTGTACCAATGAATGGTCTTCATGGAAGATGTATTCTTCTATTTTTATGAAAAAACGTAATGTAGCATGATTATTCTGAGAGGCCACTGATGCCTGCTTGCAGATAGAGGCATCCTATCACATGAGTATAACTAATGTTTAAAAAGAAATTAGCAACGAGACATAAAAGAACACTTTTGCCCACTTAAAATGATGTTGAGTCATACCATTAAGGCTTTTAACTTGCTTATTTGCATTGCAGACTTGTTATGAAGTCTATCATTTTCTCTTGGGGAAATGTCTCTTGGGGAAATTGAACTCTCTTCTTTACTTGATGACATTTGCACAACATGTTCCCGATGTCTGAGGAGTGGTGGGCGTGATCTTTGAGCTAAACTAGTATGGTAATAGAAAAATACGAAAGTAAAGGCATTAGTGTTATGTGTCCAAATCAAATCTTCTAGTTTTATTATGTGCATTTCTCTAAGAATGACTACAAACGGACCTGAATGGAGGATAGCTAAACAGATTAAGAGCAAAGCAAACTGTTGTGTTGTGTGTGCTCACCTTATTACTGAAACGTGCTCTGAGTCTTCTTACTTAGTGGGAATAGAAGCAGGACTTGTCTGATGAGATCCTTGAACATAATAGAACAGTTTTGTGTTTTTTAAACTTTATTACATAGCTGGTAACTCATTTAACTGTAATACAATATACTATTACGTAGTAGCATTTCTGCTGCTTCACATTAAGATTTGGGAACATTTAATAGTGTAGTGAATAGAAAAGGGGTAAAATGGTTGTCAGATTCTTGTGTGATGTTTTGAGGATTTTCGTCATATACTCATGCATGTGTCTGGGTTTGTATTTGTTTATTCCTTTGATTTGAATAGGTACATGCCATTCAGATGGATGCTGTTTCTTTTAATTGCATGTGGCACTGCACTGTGTGTACTTGTTGGAACACGAGTGTCTGATTGGTGACAGCTGTTTGATGCCTTTATAAATAAGAATAGCAAAAGCCATGGAGTTCTGATACCTATGTGGTGTTTTCCTTACAGGGCTGGGATCAGAGTTATTTGTTGTGTGAAGGACACATAGCAGCTCTAGAGCTTTAGCTTACAAGGTGCATGAGAAAACCCCCTGGCAAGTCATTCATTACCAAATGCATTACACTAGTGCTTGATCTTTACTTGAGGATGGATTCCCACTTGGGTAGCCTCTCTGCTTGTGCAAAGCAACAGGCAATTCATGCCCTAAAACTTCATAGCCTGAGTTGACGTGTTGAAAGAGAAACTGGCACTCCCGAGAGATGAGATTCGTCCCAAGCCACACAGAAAACAGAAGTATCAAGGACAGAAAGCAGCTCCCTTGCCTCTTGCTGTAGAGCTCTGTCTGTTGTCTGGCGTGTCTGCTGAGCTCACCAGGGCACGCACTCAAGGATGGATTTCTTCTGAGTAGAGCTACTCAGCTAATCGTTGCAAGTTAAAAATGAAAGCCAGATTTTATCC
>JAOWBP010003659.1:10765884-10783055 GCA_028571105.1 Tragopan temminckii | reverse complement strand
AGTGCAATGAGGTCTCCCCTGAGCCTCCTCTTCTCCAGACTAAACAATCCCAGCTCCCTCAGCCGCTCTTCATGAGATTTGTGCTCCAGACCCCTCACCAGTTTCATTGCCCTTCTCTGGACTCCAGAGGCCTCAATGTCTTTCTTGAAGTGAGGGGCCCAAAACTGAACACAATACTCGAGGCGCAGCCTCACCAGAGCTGAGTACAGAGGGATAATTACCTTCCTGCTCCTGCTGGCCACACTATTTCTAATGCAGGCCAGGATGCTGTTGGCCTTCTTGGCCACCTGGGCACACTGTCAGCTTATGTTCAGCCGAGCATCAATCAACATCCCCAGGTCCCTTTCCTCTTCACAATCATCCAGCCACTCGTCCCCAAGCCTATAACACTGCATGGGGTTGTTATGGCCAAAGTGCAGGAAGCACTTGAAGCAGTACCAAGGTACATGATTAGCCATGTTGTATTTCTAAAGCAGTAATCTGTAATTTTGATTGGGCACACCTTGAAACTTCTTCAAAAACAGCAGAGGATGATACATGCTCCTGAAACACCTTGTGGGTGTCAAATGACCATGACGTGGGCTGGCAGCCTATACCTGTGCCCCAGACATGGTGCTTTCTAGGGCATGTTGCAGGAGGTGCTTTACTGGTCAAGCCATGGGAGCATGCTCTCATGGGATGGGAGCTGCTTCCAGCTAAATAACAAGAGAGGTTTTGGAGCTCTGAGAAGGAACAAGAAAGATCCAAGATAATTTCTCCATCCTGTGGAAGATGCTGTGTAATGGGGAGGATGACAGGGAGTAGACTGAAAAGCTGAAATCAATCCAGCTAGGGCAGACCTAGATCCTCATGCTGGAGCTTCTCAAAAGAGAGGGCAATAATAACAAGGAAAATAGAAGGACCTTCAGGAACCAGACGTGCATGCTGTACCATATCAATCTGTGTACAGATTGCAATTTTCAGTCCAGGGGATGAGCTGACAGTGAAATGAGTGACTCACCTGTACCTCACCAAATGCAGTTATCACTTCCTGTTGTGTGTTAAAGAAGCGGATGGCTTCACATCTCTGAGTAGCTGCAGCACGTTCTCTCATGTACCCTTTTCCCACTCAGGGGTGTTACTAAGTTTGACCAGAAGATGAATATTGAAAAGGGATTCTTCACACTTATTCAAATGTGAATATAACTGTGCAGTTTTTTCTTCTACTGCTTCTGAAATACATGGTGACAAAACTTCTGGGTGCCATAATCCTCTTCAGTGCCTATTCCTGCCTGTGGAACTAAGTAATTTGGCTATCCTGCTGTGACCTCCAGTGAGCGGAGAGCTTGGGAGTGGTAATGTCTCTAATTTAATGCTCTAATAGAAAATTTATGGAGAGCTAAACAGCAGTTAGCTGCAATGCTATCGGTGGCAGTGTCACCCTTGCTCATTCTGTGTTACGGCTGCTCGTGCTGGGTGCTCTGGAGCAAGGACAGGATTACCAACAACTCTGCGTTGAGATTGGTGACAGCTGGCAAACATGGCACAAGCTGTGTGAGGAGAAACTCCCCTTGCAGGGATGTTCTGCAGCACCCCAGCTCGCTCCATGCCTACAGGTACCCTGCTTCCAGAATGGCTGTGCCCCTGCCACTGGGAGGAACTGATGCTGCAGAGCCTGTGGTACTCTGGACTTGAGGCTGATGGCAAAGCAGAGGTGCTGCTGCTGTGTGCAGCCCATGAAGGGGTAGCCAGACCCCTGAGCTTGGCCCTGTGGGGGGCCCTGCCTGCAGGACTGCCCTGGGGGATGGTCCCTGCAGAGTGACAGCTGGAAAATTAGGTAATGGGCTAATCGCTGCCAAATTAGCCTTGCGTCTTTGCAGAGAACAAATACAGTATTTATGTAAAAGTTGTTAGGAGTTTTTTCTCTCTTTAATTAGCAGAAATAGATGCAAAATGAATGATGATTAGGCAGCTGATGAATTCAGTTGTACAATTATGCCTAAAGCTATGCCCCAGTGCTTAGTGCTGGATGCTCTGAGCAATCAAAGAAGCCTATTTATATAATTTATTTATAAAACAAAGTTAGAAATTAAACAAGACTGCATATATTGGGTGTATGTCAACTTCAGTGCCTGACAAAACCTTTGTAAATTTTAGTAATATAAGTATTTTTAAAATACTCATTAAAAAAAAAAAAAAAAAAAGAACTACTTTAATACTTCAACTGTTGACTTTTAGTTTTGTGTGTAAGGCTGTTCCTTAAAAATACCAAATCTCAAGCATTTTCTAGAAGCGAGTAAGGGTTGTTGATGTTTGAGGAACCGTGGAAGGGTGTTTCTTTGCTCTGCTACTGGCCAGGTGAGCTGTGGAGGGGAGGGAGTCATGGGGCCCTGCATGTGCCTGGGGAGGCCTGAAGCAGGGTGAGCTGTGCTGGGCATAGCCACACTCAGCTGGCTCTGGAGGCTGAGTTTTGTGCAGACATCATGGGATGTGGTGAGTGTCAGTGCCAGAGGGTTGGGGACAGGCAGCTAGGCATTATGAACACAACATTTATTGCTCCTAAGAGAGTGGCAGTTGGCATTTTCTCGCTTGAAGAAGAGGATGAAGCTGCAACACAGCAGCACCCCTCTGGGGCAAGGCATGGGGTTGTTCACCAGGGCAGGGAACGGGGCTCCCTTTGCTTCCTGATGCCCCAGGAAGGCTGCAAGCAGCTCATGTGCTGGGTGTGGGGTGCAGGGATGGCAGTGCTGAGAGCAGGCAGCAACCTGCTGCAGGGCTGCACGGTGCCAGGCCCCTCTGCTCTTGCCTGCTGCCCACCCAGACAGTGACACAGCACGGACAGCCATCATGTTCTTCAGCAAATAAGGAAATAATACTTGGTGCATCAGCTTGATTTTTCGAAGCCCATCCAGAGATGCTTCCTGACAATAGAGGCTACTGTGGCAGTGTTGTGCTGGTGGGATGCTGTCCCACTTTCCAGTCTGTGTGCTGCCTGGGGGACTTTCTCCTCCTTACGGAAGGTTGATGCCTCGTTTTTTTTGTGAATGTTGGATGTATTTTCAGGTCTTTAAAATATTTAACTGTGAGGCCTAGCTGGAAGGCAGGGATGTGTTTTTCCAACCTGTCAGTGAAAACACAGGAGTGGATGGATCCGAGTATGACTTGGTGAGCTTGGTGTGTCAAACTGGGACTGCTCCCACTTGGTACCAGCCAATAGGAGGTCTTCTATTTTCTGCTTTAAAATAACGTCACATCCTTGATTCTTCAGATATTTCTTTATGCCTCTTAATGGCACAGACTTTTTTAAAAGTATGCAATGCCTACTTTTTTTTTTTGTTTTCTTTTTGCCTTTCTCATAAGCAGACAAACCTGTGTTGGCCTATCCCATAGATGTCACCCAATCTGCTTCATCTCTTGTGGCATTTCTGCCAGGTCTAGTTTGTGAGTCTGGCCTGAGAGATGGGGAAACCAGAATGTGGTTAGATAAATAGCTTCTTCCTCTGTTGTAGTCATATCAAAACTTTAGACCCCTGTACCAGGTCATGATGATGTGCTGTTGTGAGATAACTGTGCAGTGATGCCTAAATGAGACTTCTGAGCCTTTGTGTGTGAGCTGTCCAGTGGTGACGTTGCGCTAGCAAGCTGCATTGCTGCTTTGCAGCCTCCATTACAGTTCCTGTTTCCTTTTCTTGCACAACTAGAAACTATCCAGTTTTATAGCTAAGCCTCATTTATTTTTTTTACTTGGAGTACCAAAGGGGGATTGTTAGTTTTGGATTTTTATATAACATGATCTAAGAATGGCCAAAGTGTGTTGTATGGCTGCCAATATACTCTGTTAAATCTGTGCAGTTTTGCTTTGTGTAAGCAATTAATGTTGAGCTATTATTACTTAAAATAAATGCAGGAATTACTGCTGAAGTATTAATCTGTTGAAATATAAAACTAAGGATTTAAATGTTGACCCTTGTATTTAAAATTAACTCTAATTATTAGATTTGTAGAAGACATTTTGAATTAGCTAACGTATCTTAACTCATATTCTCTTTTCCGGAGGACTGGTACGTTTATATAATTTCCAGTAAGCTTGCTGGAAGTGGGAAGAAAGCATTTACAAGTGGTTTCTACCACGTCACTAACATATTTTGTATTTGTAAGTGTTGTCTAAAATAAATACATGCGGTATGCATGTGGCTGCGCCTACTCATGTGTAGATGCACACGTAGTGCCAGCAAAGAAGACATCTTGAAGGTGGCCATCAGATGAAATGATTCTGAGGCTGGGCTGGGGGAGGCAGCAGGAACTTTGCACGTGCCCCTAAAAATCCTGCGCTCTCCCCTATTACAGCTTGGGAGATGATAGCTTACTTTTTTTTTCTTAAAAGTTGGCAAGTGACTTAAATCAGTTTTTCTCAATTTATGAAAAAAATCTTAGTTGTGCATCACATGATTAAATGGAAATATGGATTATCTGCACAGAAAGATGGAGATAAATCTGTGTCTTCTGAAGGAACACCTTTTGTTTTCTCTCACTATTTCTAACCCATATTTATGTTTATTTTCTATAAAAATGATTTTTTTTTCTGGTGTGCAAGTGATGTGCTATGCAAGATCTATTTGCTTTCAGCTTATATATCTTACCAACAGCATCCCACAAGTGACTCAAAACAAACAGGTACCTTAAGTATGGCCTGAGTTGCCGGTCCTAGCCCATCGTGTCTGATACTTCATTTGCTTCAGAAAGGAACTGTATATTTCTTCTATCTTCATAACCAGTTTCACGTGGAATGCATGTAGGTACTCTGTGCTTTGTATTCTCCAGCTTGATTTCAGAAGCTCAGACTTCAAAGCAGGACTATGTCGAGCACTGCAAAATATCAAGTTTGCACCAAATTCCCACATTAGTACATTCTGGGTATCTGTATTTTTGTAAGTAGCAATAAAAATGCTATAGGTCTTTTCTCCTTCTTTATTCATTGAATAGAATCTTTCTCAAAAAGATGCTCCTTTATTTGCACAGTGCATAGAAGAGCAGACTTGCGGTTTGGGCTAGGCCTGTAGTTTTTATTGTAATGCTATTTTTTTCTTTACTACTGAGTTCTATGTATAACCTTTTGCCACAAAGTCGTGAAGCCTCTTCAGGCTGTGTGTTGTCTTCCAGATAGAGAGTATGCGTGGAAAAGGCTTTGAGAAACATGTGCCTACACTGTGCTCTGTGTGATGGAAGTGGCAGTCTTTTCAACTAGTGTCGATGCAGCTCAACATGCTGTATTCTCCTGAGTCAAAGTACAGCATGTTAAAAAAGGGAAAGCACTGAGCACAGCTTGCTTTCTTGTGTTTGGATCCTCTTCTTGGAACTGACAGGCAATTCCTTTCTCCTGAGTTCATCATTGCTGGGAGAGGCTGAGGACAATGCACCTCCTCCCTTGGTCACGCTGCCAGCTGTAGCCTTGGATGGGGTGCTGACCCTGCTGAGCTCCTGAGAGATGTCCCTGTGAGCTTTGGGGCTGTGCCCTGGCCCCTTGGGCACTTAGAGACCTCTCTCTTCTCAAGGAGCTTGGTTTGTGCTTTCTGCAACTTCATGTTGCAGCAGAATGGATGCCAGGCTCTGAAGGTGGGAAGGAAGGCAACCTTTGTTTCATACTGTGCAAAAACTTGTGCAATGCCTGTGTCTTACTTATGCATGAGACAACTATTAGATGCAACAATTTGCATGAAATACTTTAAACCTGGAATTCATGTGCAAACTTCAGCAGGAACACTGTATAACTTGATAGTTCAGGTAGCCATTGCCATTGGTGGGCAGACTTTTGCTCGATGACTGCTAGAATAAATGTAATGGGATTCTCTTCCAGCTAGTTTGTCACCTTATGACAGAACTTTTATTTCAATTGAGTTATCTTTATCACATTTAGCACTGCTTAGCAAGTGCCACCATCTTTGTAAGCTAGCTGTCTCCTTTTTACTCAAAATTTTTTAAAAAAATACTGTGGAAGCCATTTTGGTATTCTTGTGCTCAGACAGTATACTGTGATGGATTTGATTTTGATTTATTCTTAAAATAAATGCAGATTTTAGGAAAAAAATAGAAGTCTAAAGCTTTTTTTTTTTTTTTGACAGAGTAAAACTGGCATGATTTACAAGTATTCAACAAATGCTATCAACGAAGTTCTCAACAAACATGAGGAAATTGAACTCTGTGTGTGTATATATATATATATTTAATTCAGCTCAGCAGCCAAAACAGAATGGAACACCATTTGCTTGTTTTTTTCTTACTGACATGTAAAGCAAAAACAAACTCAGTTTGATGGGAAAACATTTTTCAGTCATTTATATCACTTAAAGATTTTTCCTTTTAGTGGCTCAGAAGAACAAAAATATTGATTCATAAAATACAGATCCACAGAACTGGGGACTGTGAATGTAGATGAGTGGTTTGTGAATGCTGTATTCTACAGTGAGAAGCCTGGAATGCAGTTTCCCCCATCTTAGAGAAACTCCGTATTAAGCAGGCTCTAGGGATATTCTGAGGAGCATCTCTATCCATTCCTGCTCTTGGCATTTGTGCATGAGTCGCCTTGGGAAATAAATCACCTGGCTTACAGCTATTTCATGAGTTCTGTATCAACTGGAGGCCTGTCAACCAAGGGAATGAAGTCTTCTGTCTCTGAATAGCCTAGAATCAGTTATTTAAGTACAAAAAGTGCATCATAAGAAACTTTTGAGTTTAGTTTTTGTAGCAAAATTTTGATCAATCTTTCTCTTGAACAATTATTTTTCTTTCCCAGTCACTTTTGCTTGGAGCTTTTCCAATAGTCAAAGGTGGGGAATGGAACGGAGCTGCCATCAAAGTGTTGAAAACACAATTCTAGTCAAAAAGCCAGGGAGCAGCTGCCTGCATCTGCAGGCAACTTAATCCTGTTTTGAAATTTGTTCTGCCCTGAAAAGTAAAAATACAGAAATAATGCTGATGTAGTAAAACGCGTGGGGTGGTTTTCATGGGTTTAGGGCTGTGGTTGGCTCTTCTGAGGAGACGACTGTGTTATTTCTAAAAGATGACCAGGCAGATTGTTGCTGCAAGCCTGCTGACCTTTCCTCAGAACTTCTGCCTTGAAGAAGGCAGAATTCCTTTTTCTCTATTTAAAGGGAGAAGCGAAAAATCTTCAAATGAACAGAATCTTTCTGAAACTCCTCTGAAAGCTGGATTTGCATTCTCTGTCAGGTTTTGTAGGGATTTTCTATCCTGAGGTTTGAATAGTGTATTTCTTGTGTGTTTTGACTCTTGTTTTTGGTGAAGAGTGATATGTGTTTGAGGGGGTTATGCCAGTGCTGTTACTGCCATTTCCACGATTGTTGTTTCACCAGTAGTAATGCATTATGTGACTTGGCTAATGATTGCGGTGTGATTCTTCATCACTATGGCAAATAGTCTGGGTCCCTAAAGAGATGAGAATGAAATGTCATAGCAACAGAAGTGTGCTCCAGAAAACTTTAAGAATAATGGAATATTTAGGAAGAAGGCTGCAAGAAAAATGGAAATCCTGACTCTGTGAAACCTGACTGTTGGTTCACGAGAAGTGAGAGTGCCCACGTGTGGGACAGGGCTTTAGCACACTTCATTTATAGCAAGGGGCTGTACAGCAGCCACCTGAGCCTGGTCCCCTGGCTGCAAGCCACACGTGGCATTGCCAAGGGTGTTTGTGTCTGTGCACAGCTCTCAGTGACAGCGGCGTCTCTTGGCAGCCATTGGAAGCTGCTGTTATTAAACCCCTACGTTTCTCATTAGAACAACTCTATTGTGCATATTGGTTAAATATAGATTACTAATGAAATGCCTTTTTATTGCTTTCCCAGTGAATACTTTAGCGTAAAGTTAATTTGCAGTGTTATGTAAATTCTGTTTAACTTCAATCAAATTTTTAATTATGTTTTTACCGCAGTAATTCCCATTTGATTTGTCATCTCCTGTTAGGTATTTAACATTGCGTAGGGTGGATTTTTCTTCTCTTTTCTACCCTCCTGTCTGAGCCTTTGATGTCACCTGGAGCAGAACCTCGCTCAAAATCTGTGCAAGTTTGATTTCCTTTCATGAAAGTGTGACTTAATGAAGAAAAATTACAGAGACCTGATATTGGAAATGCTTTATTGTTATGGTATTGATTAGCAAAACCAAAATTAAACAGAACTGCCCCATGAAGACATCCAGTTCTTTTGTTTGCTCTTTCCCCTCGCCATTCCTCTCTTGCTTGCTCCAGCTCTGTGAAGCTGTAATGCTGGCAGCCCCTGGTTCCTTCCAAATGCCAGTTGCTATTTAACACACGATGACCGTTCAGTTCATGGCATTATTGCATAGATACCAATTGTCCTGGCAAATGTTTGCTTGCCACCGAGCGGATAAAGGGGCCCTCTTTTGTCAGGCCATTAATCACCTGGGTGAAAGGACTGCCAAGCTGCCTCTCAGCTCCAGATACGTGTTTCTAAATCTTTTTCTGATGAAATGAAGTGGAAGTAGTTGGCGTTGAGCTGCCTGTCTTCAGTGGACATTGTGATAAATTCTCTTCAAATAGTATGATGATGTTTTCTGTATTTTGTGTACACATCTTCCTTATTTCACATGAAATGATGGGGATTGGCATTGTACAACAAATTTTAATCCTTTTGTTAAAATATACAGTTGATTTTCCTGACAAAATTCCAACTTCTTTGAGCCTCAGTGGTGATTTTTTTTTTTTGGAAAGTTCTTCATGCGTGGCACGTGTGGCATTCTGGATTCAGGTACATTTGAAGTATCTGTCAGGGGACTCGAAAGCAAAATGTGAAGTCTTTACTTTAGTAACATACTATCAAATATGAATTAATTGTCATCTTAAATTACTTCCAGGTTATCCACAGACTATATCTTTATTTCTGGAGGGCTGGGATTATGAGGAACTCAAGAGTAGCCTAGCTGTCCTACCATTTTAAGCACTTGGTTTTTTTGCTATTAACTGCTTTTGTTAAAAATAAAAATAAAAAATGCCATTTTTTTGCAAATACTATTCCTAGTATGCTTATACACTTCTCATCCCCAGTTAGTGCTGGTATTCCAGCACTGCTCTGATAATGCCATCAATTTGCCAGATCTCCTGTAGGAATGAAAAGGGAAGAAATAATCAACTCGCCCTCCTCAAAAATCACATTTTATATGTAACTATTACAAAGCATTTGATTGAGATGGGAATTGTGTTAGTTTCTCATGGGAGTTGTTTGAATTTCCACTGTTTAAAAATCAATTCAATTTGATGAGCAGTAGATTCAAACAGTGGAACCCATTAGGACGATTTCGTATCACCAGTTGCACCCTGTTTAATCTTTCTGCTGGGAGGTAATTAAGTCAAGCTCGTTAATTTGTGCAGCTGCTGAGCGCTCCCTTGACCTGCCTGCTCTGCGGCTACGCTCCCTGGGCATGGGCATGGTGCTGCTGGGCATGGGCATGGTGCTGCCCACAGACAATGGCATGGCCTTTCTATATGGGATAGCCTGTGGTTTGCTTTTTTAGACAAGCATCTGTAAACCGTAAATCTGGTAGGTTTCTTTGGGTTCTGAATAGATTTAGTGCTTTATCAGCAAAGATATTCTTGCTTTTGGTATCAGTAATTTTTCTGCTTTGCTTCTGAGGTCTTGGTTTAATTTCCTTTGAAGCAATGATTTTCCCTCAAGAGAATTTAAAGCTGGTGAAAAGCCCTGGTGGTGGCCATTTGAATTTCCTTTTATATCCACAAAGCCCAGAGGAGAGCAGGTGTCCTCACCGCTGCCAGCAGTGAGGCAGTGACACCGCTGTTGCCAGGGCCTGCAGGAGGGGGAGCACCCCGGTACTTGGGGGCTGCCTGCTCTCTGTGTAAGCACTGACAGTGCAGAGCCAGAGTCTCCTGTGTTCCACTAATGTGTTTTGGGCTGGTGAGGCAGGTAAATACTTCTCTGCTGTAGCTCCCTGCTTGTTGGTCAGTAAAGAAGCTGGTGTGTATTTAGCTAGTAAGTTCTTTTCAGTACTCTAGTAACACAGTTAAATCATAAATAAGCCTCTCTTATGTCTTCGCTAGGCCTATCCAAAATTTTGTCCCAATTTAGAATCTGTAACTGAAATCTAAATCCAAGTTCACGTGACAGCATCTGGGATTTGCAAAATATGAGTGCTCCCACAAACTTCTAAAATAGTTTCATCTAGACAGTGCTAGCCTTCAGTAGATGCCACTGCAGGGACACCTAATCTCTTCAGAAGAAAGGACTTCTGGCTGGTATTTATAGCCTTTCATACCTTATTGGCTGCATGGGTGCTATGAAGAAAGAGCTGGAGGGATGGGAATGCCAGATCCACCGCAGTGTGCTGAGACTGCAAAGAATCGAAGAGGTAGAGTATAAATTTGAAAACCAAGTACATGTGTTTCTCTTCCCTTCAAACAGGAGAATTTAGTAAATCAGGAGGTACACAGCACAGTGCTGTCACTCAGCAGGACTGGTGTCATCAGGGATATTTTCATAATTCACATTCATGTGGGTGAAACAGTTGTAGCGTATTTCAATGCATGAAAGGTATGCAGATATATCAGCAAAAAGTAGACTCTGCAGGAAAATGCAGAGATGACAGGGAAACAACTGGAGGTCTCTCTGCTGCTCTGCTGTTCTTTTCCCAGTATTAATTGTTTCTGTGCAGTAGTTGTGAACACTCCTACTTCTTTACCTTTGAAGGAAGAAAAAAGCCTTCATAAGGATGTAGAAAAAATAAAAACTTATCACCATTTTTCAGTGTTCCAGCAATAAGAGATACTTGGGTTCTTGCCGTATTGATCCAAGATTCCTTGAACCTTTTCCAAAGCAAGTGAAATTGTAACTAGTTGTAGGGCTATTTTTCCTATTTGATAAGTCTAGGTGGAGCTGGAGCTGCCTGAATTTTTAAGCTCTTGTGTAAAGTGGAGAGACGAGGACAAGCAGAAGGGAATGCCATTAGCACACAGTGACACCGAGCTAAACAGCAGAGCTATTTAGACAGCTGCACGTGTCATATCGTGTACTTGGGGCTCGGTCATGCTGCTATTTCTGTTTCGTTAGCACAAATCACAGCAGTGAGCATGTGTGCCTCGGTGCTTATCTAGGGGTGCTTCTTTACTTGAGAGAGAGTTGAAGAAAGGCAGCTCAGCTTTGAAGTCCGGTGATGAAGCACTCATTCTGCTGTGGAGCAGCACCCTGACCCTTCTGCAGGCGCTCTGAAATGGGGTTGGGGTGCTTGTCTCAGGCTAGCAGGGCCGGACTGCTCACCAAACAGTGCTGTGATGCAAGGTGTTTGTATGCAGCAAGCTATTGAAGTTTTTTTGAGAAAAAGTGCTGAGGGAATATTTTGTCTAGTGGCTATTGAGATTATGCATTGATACTGAAAAAGAGTGAAAGCAGTAGCTTTCGGATAACCACCGGATTTAAAGAAACATAAAGAATACTTAAACTGAAACTCATCATGAAATTATACATTTGGTATCTTAACTCAAACCAACCAGTATTATGCTGAATTAAGGAACTTCCAGGAGATTAAACACAGGATAATTTTTATATTTTTTTCTTAATATTTGCCCATGCTAAGCCATCTTGTGTACTTCAGTATTTTTAGCTGACACTGACCTGAATGCCATTATTTTCCAAAAAAGCTAACTTTTTCAATGAAGAAGGCCTACGGTATATTTCACAAAATACTAATATGAAAATGTAAGCACAATTTAATGTTGTTAATTTGCATTTTAATAAGGCTACTGCCTTCTTACCTGCCAACACTCTGTTGTTTTTATGGCATATTCATTTCAAGACTTCCTAAATTTTGTCCCTTGTTGCCAATGCTGTCCTTTGAGTTAGCCATCATTGAATGTGTATGTGAATATGGAGCAAGGAGTTCTTGGGAGTTCCTGTTAGATGTCCTGAAATACTTTTCCCACCAAGTTTGTTGTTTGTTTTTAATATTAATTACAAATGTAAATTATTTCTTGTATTATGAATTTACTATGTTTTCTGTCTAGAGAAGAATGCATATATTTTAGTGGAAATGTTTGTAACAATTCATAATTTTAACAATGTATAAGACTCGTAAAAGGACATCAGCCAAACTTTAATATCTCTTCTCATATGGATTTTCTGAAAAATATTTCATTTGGTTGAAAATGAAGGAAATAAAATTTAAGTTTCTGTTGCTTCCATCCATCTTGGGTTCTGCGAGAGCATATGTGCTGCTTTACTTGTGCCCAAGTTGTTGCTGTTTGCAGTGTTTGTTGTGGGATAATAATTTTATGAAATGAAGAGAATAATAAAGGAATACAGGTGGGTTATTCTGGACAAGGTGCAGCACAGCAAGGAGTTCTGGATGTATCGTTTTATCGTTTTCACGAGCAGTTGATGCAGCCCTCAGAGAAGTGCTGTGCAGTTGTGCATCTGTTGTCATACTACCTGTGGGCTTCCCAGCTTATTGATGCCACAGGGGCCTGTTTTACTGTCCAGAAACATCTGATGGTGATCTAGTCTAGGATGTACGTATTCAATAGTGGTATTTATTGATGACAGAACAAACTGCTGGTAGGTGCACTTCCTGAGTTTGGAATTTGAAATTATTCATGCTGTAGCACTATTGGTGAACTAAGCAAAGAAGCAAAGCCCGGTTATAAACATAGTGTTTGCCAGGTAAGCTACAGCATAAAGGTAGCTTTGAAGGACTTTAAAAGCTGTGAGAGGAGCTCAGCTCAGCAGGCTCGGCTGGAGTAATGGAGAGAGAAAGGCACAGCCTCTGAAAACCAAATACAAGAGCAGGGTTGGAGTGCATTTTCTGCAGGTCCATGCATGCACGCGTGTCTTGGCAGCCTCAGTAGAAAGAGGTCATGAGAAGCTTTCACCAAGCACCTCGGCACAGCACAGCAGTCCTCCCTCTGCAGCTGGGCAGCAGTGTACATGCCTGGCTGATGGGAAGGAGTGTGGTAGCCTCCAGAGTGGCTCCGAGTGAGGCAGGAACAGACTGAAACCCCTTGCTTTAAGTTGTTTGCAAAAAGAGCTTGTTCAATGCAGATGGCTGTTTTCATGTTTTGTCATGGAGGCCCCCAACTCTCCCCTGCAGGGCTTGTGTTTCTGTCTTGCTGCTTGCTCTGCAAATATGCGACAAGAGATAGTCTAAGCTCTAACCAGCTATGGTTCATTGCACCTCTACCCTGTGATGTATAGAAACCTCTGACAGGCCTTCCTTTGCTGGGCTGTTTCTATAGCTTACCTCTCCCCTTAGCTTTCAGAGCTGTAGGGACCTGCACTGCGCATACAGGCACAGGGCCAGTTGTGTCCATGCTTTCAGCCCTAAGGACCCCATCCCTCCAGTTAGCTCTGTGTTCTCTTTGCTCCCTTCTGGGCTTCGCTTTCATTAAGGTCTCATATGTAAGTGATATTTTAACTAAAATGGGCTATAATAAATTTCCTCTGAATAAGCAGTGCGTTTTATGTATCATAAATTCTGCCTTTCTCCATCTCTACTAATACAGCCCCCTCTCCTTTACATTTCTATTCTGTACTGATAAACTCTTCATCATCTAATACTCCTGAGCAGTTTGGGGGAAGAGATGTGGGTCAGCAGAGCTATCAGGAGCCAGGACCTGAATCATTGGCTGAATGGGAAGCTCCTGGCTGTGTGGGTTTCTGCAGGATGGCTGCCATAGCTGAGAGGAGAGAAATACTGTGCACTTTCATTTTAGAAGTACTTTGCACACATGAGTTAACCCCTTCAAGCTATAGTGTAGGTCAGGCAAGCGTTGCTCTGAGTGGGAAGCAGCAGCTGGGAGCTGTCTCTGTTTGCTTTTCTTCTTTTCACTTTTTTCCAGGCTTTGGCTCAAAAAAGTTCTGCTTGCTGGAAAAAAAAAAAAAACAAAAAAACACCTAAAAACCTGATGATTTCTGGCCTGCAGTCCTCCAATGAGAAGTCAGAATTATTTAATTTAAAAAATATATTTTTGTGTTACGAGATTAAAAAAAAAATTGCCACATTTCCTGGACTGCATTCTTACCTCCTATTAGCAGGGTTATAATCTTCTCTAACATACATATATGTACCTGTAACATGCTTATGAAATCTGTCACCTGCTGCATAAACCAAGAGGGCTCAGCAGCATTTAGTACTGAGCGCTTGTGGTAAAAACCCAGAGTGCAGGTGGAGGACTGCTCTTGTCGGGTGTTCGAGTATGTTGAAGGATTTTGTGTTGAGGTACTTTGTTAATGGATTGCTTGCAGATAGTTGTCTGATTTGTCTGTCAGATTTAGAATCATAGAGTCCTTAGGGTTGGAAGGGACATTTAAAGGTCATTTAGTCCAACTCCCATGCAGTGAACGAGAATTTCTTCATACTTTGTTCAAATTCAACTTTCTTTCCTTAAAAAGAAATTTTTCATGGGGCATTCCTCCCTTTTGAAATAATGTTACTTATAAAGCAAATATCATTACAAGACTTTCTTGCTTAATTTAGCGTGCTGGAAGAAAGCTGTAAAAGGCCATTTGGTGAGCAATTTTATCTGGGATTTTCTTCTACTAGCTGTAACCACGTGGTGTTAATAACTATTTACATAATCCCTAAAAACTGGCAGGCAAATTGTGTGCATGGAAACATGAAGGAAGGTAGTGTGAGCGGGTGCACTGGTTTATCCTGGGCTTTGTTTTGGCTGAGAACCTCTGTAAGAGAAGGTTGGAAAAAGGCAGAAGCCCTCTGCGTTTATTTTGACCAAAGAAGAGCCGGTGAATTGTGAATCCTGTTTGAGAAAATTGATTTCTATTTTCTGAGTGAATCTATAAAAACCCCTTCAAATTGCTGTCTTCTGGCTGTTAGCCAGGGAGCTTAGTAAACAAACTGGATTGATTACCTAAACCAGTTATTTTTTATTTTACTGCTTGATTCGGGATACATAACACCACATAATTCATCTCCATGTCTTCTAAGTTCAGTTGTGTAAAGTATATTTCATCCTGTATCTACTTCTGAAGGGGAAGAAAGCAGTATTTTCTTGACAAGTAGGTGCAGAAACCTTTGATATGAACTGACATGAATCCTCTTAGCATCTTCAAGCACAAAATAAGCAAAGGTCCTAAAACCAAACAACCAATAAGCAAACATTGTGCTTTTTTTTTTTTTTTTTAATTATTAAATCTGGAAAGATGCATGAAACGAGCAGATATTGAGTGTTTTTTCCATTGCTGGGAATAGAGATGTTCTGCTCTAGCTGGTGCTTTGAAGAGGAGAGCCTGGTTGGAGCAGCTGGAAGCCAACATTTTAGGTTTGAGTAAACCTCACCTGCTTTCCCTTCCCATCCAAGTCTCTAAGATAGTTTGGGAGGATTCCTTTTTAGGAAGATGAAAAATAAGATTGCTGACTCTTGTTAAAGCATGGTCAAAAAAGTAACCATCACCAAAGTATGGGAAGGTTTGGAGCAGCATAAAGATTGTATGTGGAGGGAGATTGCATAGTTAACTGCTGTAGTGATGTGTCATTAGTCTGCAGACCTGGCTAAACGTCTATCTGTGATTTGAAATGGCTTAATGAATGTTTCCTGCTAATGAGAAGCAACTTTACCATTTTGGTGAGCAATGGTCTGTTGAAAAGCGACAGAGAATTAGCAGTGGATCTGAAAGCAGTGATGGGGTCAATTCCCCAACCTGGCTGTTGGCCTCGTGGTGACTGTTCCATTCGAAATCTGACTTCTAGTTGCTGAAACCAAACTGAGGAAATCATTTTCCATTTCTGAAGTTCCTAGCAAAGAGAAATCCATAAGAGGGGTCCAATACCAGAAGTTCTGAAAAGAACAAATGACAGAATTTTGTCATTATATCTTGGAAAGTTTGGGTGGCTGATTAATTAATTGTTATTGACTGTGGTTTCAAAAATAGCTACTTGCGCTTGATTTTAACTTTAAAACTTTGACTTGAAATGACTTGAAATTATTTTCCAACTAGCAAGTATGTTTCATGTACGCACCTTGAGTATTGTGTCCAGTTTTGGGCCCCTCATTGCAAGAAACATTGAGGCCCTGAAGCGAGTTCAAAGAAGATCAAATAAAGCTGGTGAGAGGTCTGGAGCACAGGCCTTATGAGGAGCAGCTGAAGGAGCTGGGATTGTTCAGTTCTGGAGAAGAGGAGGCTTGGGAGAGACTTTATTGCTCTTTATAACTAGCTAGGTTGTAGTGAGCTGGGGGTTGGCCTCTTCTCTCATGTTACTGGTGATAGGACTAGAGGGAATGGCTCCAAGCTGCACCAGGGGAGATTCAGGCTGGACGTTAGGAAATGCTACTTCTCTGAAAGAGTGGTCAGGCACTGGAATGGGCTGCCCAGGGAGGTGGTGCAGTCACCGACCCTGGAGGTGTTCAAGGAATGTTTGGACATTTTGTTGAGGAATATGGTTCAGTGAGAACTACGTGATAAGTGGGTGGTTGGACTGATGATCTTGTAGGTCTTTTCCAACCTTGGTATTTCTGTGATTCTATGTTGACTGCTCTAAAGAAAGTATTATTCACTACTTGAGAAGCCACTTAGTGGCTTAGAGAAGCCACACCCTACACTCAGCTTTAGTAAATAGGCTGTAATGTGATGTGCTTTTTGTCCCCTTGGAATTGAAATTCATTTCCATGTTCAGAAAGTACCAAATACAGCACTTGCAATGGAGTGAGTCTGCGGGACTCACTGCTCTGCTCTGCATGTATCATCTGTCCTCCACCTCTGCAGCTCCTCGACTTTTCCTCTCACCCTGCCATGTTGGCTGCCCTCTTTCACTTGCTGCTAAAGTGAAAGTTTTCTTAGAGTTTATTCTGTTAGACACTATCCTGACAGTTTTAGCTTTACTGTGGTATTTGAAAAATGCGTATGTTACCTAGTAACAAATAGAGAAAAATGTATTGCACTACCACCTCATTATATTATTTACTTCATGTAAGTCGTGTTACTTATGTGTTGCTTTCCTCCAGTTTTCTTATATTACAGTTGGTAAGTAACTCTGTTCTGGCAGTGTGGTATTTTCTGGATACTGTGATAACAAATAATAATTGTGATTAGTGTTGGAATTGATGAGGTTGTGGGGAGGTTCTTTCCTTCCACTGGGTGAATGATAGCAACAGTTCTAGCTTTATTTTGATCTGCTATTAGTGTTGGTTTTTTTTTTTTTTGTTTTGT
>JAOWBP010003659.1:10726065-10765784 GCA_028571105.1 Tragopan temminckii | reverse complement strand
AGGAAAGGAATTCCACCCTCCAAACCCCAGGCCTTTCCTGAATAGCTCACTGCTCTGGTCACCCAAGAGTCCAGCTGGCCTCAGCACCCCCTGTCTGGCCAGCTTTCAGTAGATGGGCTCCCTGCTGCCCGGGGAGCTCCGCAGGCCACCAGCACAAACAAGGCAGTGGGTACCCAGCTCTGCAGCAGTGCATATTCTTATTTCAGTCATTAACTGACTCCTCCAGGTGATATTTGTTTCTCTTCATCTGTAAAATGGGGGTGGTGATACTACTTTGCCTGCCTCTCAGTGGAGTCTGTGAGGATTAGTGATGTCTCTACAGCAGCGCAGAAGTGTGAGCGTGATTACAAAGAACACGATGTGCAATTACGGTGGCGGGGCAGCGAGCTGCGGGTGTCCTGCTGCACTTGCAGAGCAGAGCAGCTGGCTGATGAGCTGGCCTGACCTGTGCCGCTGAAGCAGATTTCAGCACAGTTGGCTTGTTTGTGGGCTAGGCTGATTTCTCATGTCAGGACCTACGTTTTCCAAAGGAGGCATGAGCTAGGGAAATACAAATGACAGCTATCCACCGGGCTGCGCACTTCTGTTTCACTAACCACAGTGACCTTGGGCCTGGTGAATGGGAGCAGTCATGCGTGACTGTCACCACCAGAAGGCCTCCCACAGCAGCCTGGCTCTGGCTGCTCTGACCACTGCTGCTTCTTCTGAGAGCCCCTCCACCTCTGCTGGCTTTGCCTTCTGCGCATGGGGCATGCTTCCTTGTGAAATGTACCCAGCTCTCTTCAGATCCTCCCCACTAACTCACTTCCCCTGCAGTGTAGACATGAAGTGAGTCAGTAACAACCAGCGTACGTTTTCCTTAACGGGCTTACAGATACAGCCCGTCTGTTCTGTTCAGACGGAGAGCTCACTCGAGTGGGCAGCCCCCTAGGTTCTATCTTGCCCTCAGTGTCACAGCCCTGTAGCTGGCTGGCACGTGGACAGCTCTGGGCGCTTGGGCTCCATTTTTAGTTCACCTAAATTTGTTTGCTGAGTGAGACTGAAGTACAAATGGAAGACAGCGTGAGTTCTCTCATTTGTTCTCAGTGCAGGCATTAAAGCCCTTTGAGTAGTTAAGTTATAGTGACTGCTGAAATTAATGAGAATGAGTGATAAGAAAGAGGATTTGTGTTTCCATTAGGATTTATTAAGACTAATGTAATCAAATAGGATAAAAACATTATCACCTTCTGAGGATCACTGTCAGTAAATGTAACAATAAAGTGATTATTCCAGTGTTTTGCCTGAGGGAAAAATTAGAGGGGCTGAGGAAAAAAAATAGGAGTGTGATGTGTTCAGGTGTGTACCCTGAACCCCTTCACTTGAAAGGAATGTTAAACAACTTAAATCTGTGTCAAACAACTGTGATTGTCATTGTGATGGATGCACTGACGAGGAGCTGTGGTGCAAACAAAGGGCTGTTATTTAAAATGCTTGTAGTAGACGTTAATAAAATGTTTCTAATAAAAGTATGGTAAGTTAGGAACTACAAGTTTAGCTTTGGCTGCTGATTTTTTTGAGATACCAATCTTACAACTCTTTTACACGGCTTGCTTTTCAAAACTAAGAGTACCGCAGCCCTTTTGAAAGACAGACATCAGCGAAGTCACTTAGAAACCTCAATGGGTACAGCAAGCGGCATGCTTGGCATGAGTGGTCCTGTGGACATTTCTAGAACCCACACCATACATGGGAACAGGGAACTGGCCAGGATCTAAACAGTTAAATACAATGACAAATATTTAGTCAAAAGCAGTAGAGATGAGACATTCATTGAAATTATCTGCTTCAACAAAGGATTCAAGATACATTTTTGTCCTTACTCTTGTTCTGTTCTACCAATATCTCTCATGAGCAGCACTATCAGGATAAAGCCCTGAGGATATTAGAACAGCATGATTTTTATCTTGCCTCTGTCCTGTTTCGTGGGAGCTACTGCTTGTGGCTAAAATGTTCTACAAAACTTTGACTTGATTCATGCTGTTGAAGTTTGGTACGAGGATTAACTTTGCTGTCTAAATCTCCCACAGATTGACCTAGGAATATACCCCACAGTTATATAAGTATGTCATATTAGAGATTAAGGTGGCAAACATTTATCTCCACTAAGAAAGAATAGACCTGCTTTTCATCTGTATCAAAGCTGTGATTTATGGTGTTTTTCTGAGTGAGGATTACACTATTTGTCCTGTGTTTTGTTTGGTATATTTAACTCGTATTTGTCTTGCACAGATTAAGCTTTCTCCCATGTTTCTAGGAATATGTTTAGAGTGCAGATAGAGGGAAAGTTTACCTAATACTTATATAAATCAATGTTTTAAAAGAAGAAACAATGAAGACATTTCATTTATCCTCCATGATATTGGAGTAAGTTTGGGGATGCTCATTCCTACACAACTTGAGCATTCAAGTGTTTTAAATGTGAAAATGACCCAACAAAATCAATACAAATTCTTACTTGACGAACTATTCAGGAATAAGTGATAAAAGCATGTGATCTCTGGACTTGCTGCATTTTGCCATGTAATTATGGGAAAAAAGGAAGTAACTACTCTGTAAAATTCTGAAAATAAGCCAAGATAAAAGGCTCCAGGTCACAGCATTGCTCTGGAGATGACAGAAGTTGAGTGAGACTACAAGTTACAGCAGAATTGACTCTTCGTTTGCAAATTCCATTTTTTTAGACGTTAAGTGTCAAACTGTTGTCCATAAAGAATATCCAGGTAGATGGAAAATCGTATCTTGCTATTTTGAGAATGGCTAGCAGTGTAACTGTCATAAAAATAAGCTAAAAGGTACATGAAGCTTGTGAAATTGAGTGAAGAGGGTCTGACCCAACATGGTCTAAAGCCAACAAGAATCTTTGTTATGTGCTTAATGGGTACTAAAGCAGTCCCTGTTTTAATTTAAGCCTTTTTATTTCTTGATCTGCTGTCATTTGAGAACATGCTGTATTATCTGTAGCAAATGTTTAAATAACGCTTCTGTCCGAAGGCACTCACCTTGCCTAAGCGCAGTTTTTTGAAACTCTGTGCCTCATCATTTGTCTACTTCTATTTTCCTGATGTTGCTCCAGTGTTACGTTACACTGTCCTGTAGCTTGGATACTTACACTAGGCATCTTTATTGGCATTTATGCATTATAGTGAAATCACATTTGGGCCCTGGAGATCCCAGATCAAGATAAGGACTCTAGGATTGCTTGCTTGCAAGGAAATCTCTTGATCTCACTTGATTTCCTGCTACTGTTAGCTGAGGATCCTTCTGTTTCAGCTTCACTACGTGAGGACTGCTAGAGGTGTCATGGAAATGGGTTAGTTGTTGTAAAGTACTTTGAAAGTAATAAGTAGTAGTAGATGAATTATTATAATATTGTTGAAGTATAATTATTTCTTCCAATAGAACTATGAAGAATTAATTCACAAATTGAGAGCTCAAATCTGTTGTTTTTTTTCTGTCTGTAGGAATCAAAAGACATGTTTGTGGTCATATTTCATTTGCCGTGTATAAAATAACTTATTTTCATGAGGTAAAATTACCTAGTATGCAAACTCTCTTGATTAAGTACTTGAAAACAAACATGGCTTTGTAGTAACTTGTTATTTTCCCTGAAGAATGTGTGCCCTTCCCTGCATTCAGAATTGTACCGCTTCATGTGGTTTTGTCTTTGGTGTACAACCCACTGTGCTCTAGCTCTGCACTTGATTAAATGGCATTATGAGCTCTCTAATTATAATACCTTCACTTTATTACACTCGAAAGGATTGGCTCTGGTGAATGGTAATACGAACAATGCGTAATGTGAATGCACTATTTTAGTCTCA
The DNA here is from genome assembly GCA_028571105.1 of Tragopan temminckii. NCBI lineage: Eukaryota > Metazoa > Chordata > Aves > Galliformes > Phasianidae > Tragopan > Tragopan temminckii. The sequence goes on along the minus strand of JAOWBP010003659.1, from coordinate 10,761,921 downwards.
TTATTGGTGTTATTATTGTATGTGCTGTGAGCTTACCTTCTGGTCACCATTGTGGAGTCTAGATATGACAGTGTGCAGAATGAAGACATTCCTTCCACAAATGCTTTACTATCCAACTAATAGTTTGCAGTTTTATGCAAAGTCTACAATTAATAGGTGGCTCTCGCCTGAATGCAAAATTCAAAATACGAAACAAAGACCCAATTTCTCTTTTGGATTAATCTGAAGCATGTGTTAAGGCTTGGAGAACTTTTCAGGAAGATTTTCCTAAGGAAAAAAAAAAGAACAGGTACCCAGATGTTTATGTTTGCTGTAGGACTGGGAAGTCTGGTGGGATTTGAAACCCATCTTTGCTTTTTTTTGCCTTCAAATTAATTAACCTTTTGAGCGGTAACAAAGCAGAAGCACATTTCATTTATATTTGTGGATTTGTACATTTTCTTCAACAAGAAATTGTGGAGAGGTCCTTGGTGGGATCTCAGCTTATTGCTGATAATGTAACGAGTCTGTAAAGCTGTTCACAGTGTGTTATCTTCGGACAAAGGAGGTGTCATTTTAATAGCACAGTGGCAACAGGGATAGTTAATGGACTTCTTGACTAAAACCATCTTAACACAGAAAGTCCAGGGAATCCCATGGAAGGAGGAGTTTGTACGGACTGGTCTAGGAAAAAGGATATGGTTTAGTTCTTTACAGGGACAGAGGAAGAAAAAGCTAAGAAAAAGCTGAAGTGGTGAGGACTTTGATGATAAGGAAATAATGTAATGGATCTTAAATCCAGTAGGATTTAGGAAAAACAAGAAGAAAGTCTTAGGAGAGAGAGGAGTATGCTCAGTGCAGAAGTGAGATGGGTCTGTATAGCACTGAAAAAGGCAGGTGCTAGGGGATCGTGCTACTATAAAGCAAGCATTAATGCTTCCCAGCATAGACACAGGAGGAGCGAGACCACCTGCTGCTCGAGGGCTGGGGCCCTCCTCCCTTTCTCCCTCTCTCTGAACTCTCAGGCAGTGGGGTTATGTAGTGACTCCTCCCAGCACCGATGTTAGCTGCTGCCAGGCAAGAAGTGCAGGCAAGAAGCAGGCAAAGAGGTGCAGGCTTTACAGCCATAACCTAGTAGGTGTCCTAAATAAAATAAAATGTAATAAACTGAGTTTAAAATGCTTTGTTCAGCATAATAACGAACTCGTCACAGGATCATAGAAGGGCTTGAGTTGGAAGGTAAAGTATATTTTGTGTCATGCACATGGGAGCTGTGGGCTGCTGTGCTGTGTGTTTATGCCAGTAGCTCTGCGGCAGGCTGGAAGCAAGGACTGGGGGTTGGCAGGCATGGCAGCCAGCATGTCTCTGTGCGGCTGGGTACAAAGAGCCCTTGTGCAGGCTGAAAGGAGGTGAGATTATAAATGTGAAACTGTTAAAACCATCCTTGCCTTGGAGCTTAAAGAAATCTAGTTTCTTTTTAAAAATAGATTTGATACATAGTTTTCCTGCTTTAGCACAACCTGATGTATATAGGATCTTGTAGAGGGGCTGGAGTTTGAGTCCAGGAGTAAGGCAGATCACTGGCACATCCAGCACCGTGTACGTGTGTGCCAGGTTATTCTTAGCATGAGCGGAGCCCAATCAAGAGACTTCTGTTTTGGGTGCTGCTCTGCTCTGTTTTGTACTAATGCTGAATGTAGTGTTAGTAAGAGGAAAATACAGCACAGTTTGCTCACAACATGCAGGGTAAAATTAAAGATCAAATTAATAACTCATTTTTCAGACATGGACTTGAACCCCGTTGCACAGCAATACTACATGGGGAGCCTTCTCTATCCTTCTCTCCTTTATGTTGACATTAATGTTAATTAGTTACTTGAAGCAACTCAAAAGTATTGATGAAGGCCCCCAGAACCAATGTGCTTTTGTAAAATTAGTTTCCTGCTTGAGGAGATATTTCTTTGGTAATTGACACAAAACAGCTTCGGAAGGAGAGGCAGAAGAAAGCTGGTGATATGATTAATTCACCGTGTTCTGTGTTTATTTCATGTTTATAGTGAAAAGACTATAAATACAGGGCCAGATGTTCCTCCTGTGTCCTCAGCTGAAGATCTGGCCTAAATAATACATTAAGGTGTTATCTTTTATGTTCTCTTCAACTAGAAATCTTAACATAAAAGCACTAGAATTATAAAACCTTCCTCTTGTTTTCATTTGCTGCAGATAAAACTGTAGAACATTACTGGCAATCCTCATACTGTTGTAAGATAACTATATATATATATATATACACATGCAAATGCTGCAGTCTGTGTATTGCAATATAGGAAAAATAATTGCTCATTTGTAAACCTATTCTCTCAAATACTTACTAATTACAGATAATAGTGACTCATCTAATGTTCAAAATCACATGAAAGATTTGTTGGTTTTTTTTCTGCCTTCTGTTTGTCCATATAACTTAGAGATAAGAAAATTGCATCAAATAAGAAGTGATGCCCAATAACATTTGCTCTTTGAAGGGAAAAGTGCTTACCTGATGCCAAGGTAGTGGTTTCAGTGGGATCTCCCGAATAGCACAGAAGCTTGCTACTCCAGATAATGAATTTCAAACAGATAATGTTACTTTCTGTCTTACAGGACAGCAATTCTCCTGGTTTTCTCTGTTTGTCTGATTTGCCTTTTCGTGTAGTATTACAAAAGGTCAGGTGGTTTCTGTCTAATGTACTGCTAGAGACTTTAAAAATGATGCCTGTTTATGGTCCTGCCATCTGCAGGAGCAGCAGCCTGTCATAAAGTTGCTGTATTGATCTGTCACTGGTGCTGTCTTGTCTGCCAAATGAAAAATGGCATAAACTCATAACCTGGGCCAGCAGTTTTCTTATTGTAAGCCAGACAAAAATGCTATTGATCTTCTTTGCTGAAGTGTTCTTTTCACAGCTTGCCAGCATCAACACGCTGTTGTCCTTACTCAGGGCTAATTAGCTAATAATTTAATGCAACTGAGACAGCAGTCTCTGTTCAGTTTAGCAGTGAGGGAATATGCCGTAACTTCAGAAGTATGAGGGACCTTTTAAGGCTTGGTCATGACTGCAGTTCTTGTCTCAACTTTTACACTCTCGCTTTTAGTTTGATTTCCTCAGCACTAAAGAATAACGGTCTGCTTAGATTCTCTGAGATGTGCTGTCAGCTTAGGATTTATGGCAAAGCGTAACCTAGCCGGGGTCTTGGTATCTCTAATCTTGTATGGGGCTCTTGGTTATTCAGTAGCACTTGAGCTTTATGTTCACTTCTTGAGTAAAATCACATGTGATTAACTGAACTTTGTGGTTGGCGAGCTACAGAACAGGCAGGTTCTGTCAAGCGGGTGGGGGAAGGAGGGAAAAACTCCAACCAACCAAAATATCCACTGCTAAATTGTTCTAAATCACAGTTCATATGGGTGATACTTCTTCTTAGGGAATATGTTGTCCTAATCCTCCTTCTGCTGTAGAGGCCAGAAGGTTTCAATGAACTTCAGCTTGGAAGCAATTACTTACAAATTTGGAAAATTCACACAAGTTTTCCACAAGTTTTTTTGATCTTTGTAATTAAAATATTCAGGTAATTACATATGTGAAAGGTGATCACTTGCCTGCAGTCCCTAGATGCATTTAAGAAGCAATTGGTACAACATCAGATGTCATCTTGTTAATTCAATCCATGTTTAATTTTGTGGGTTCTTCTCCTGGCTTGTCTCCTGGTGCTTTTGTGATGGTCAAAGATACAGCTTATACTGTGTTTCTTTTAGAATAAATGGTAATACAAGCTTTTGAGGTATTAACATGGCAGATATCATCTAACAGTTTTCAGCTGTTACTTTTTTTTTAAGCTCTTGATTGAAGGTACTAATTTCTTCCTCCATCCAGTGGAGGCTGTGTTTTAGTTCATATTTCAGCATTACATGTGATTCAGGTTATGTCTTTGTTTTCTGTTCCACGTTACTGAGTGCAGTTGAGGCAGAAAAATACAGACAATCCTTTAGGGAAGTTATTCTTCACATTTCATACATTAATTTCACTGGAGATTGAGTGAGAGTTTTATATATGTAAAAGGAGTTTAATCTACAGGAATGTTTAAAATTTGCCTGAAATAAGGGAATTTTTAATCTCTGAAAGTATCCCCAAAGTGAAATGAACTGCTTAATCTGATGACTCAACAGATGCTTCTGTAAACTGGAATACATATGTCAGATATCAGCACTGATGTGCCACTATATGTACTTGAAAATGACTGCCCAGAAACGACCATATTGGAATAAAGATAATATAGGTGGCAATGTTGTCCTTTGCTCTGGTAGTCTTTTGGTAACAGTGTGCTATTCCTTGACACCCTGCACAGGTTGCTGCAGGCACATGAATTGTCCAACTCTTCTTTCATGTTTTGGCACACTTATTCAGGCTTTTCTGTATCTTCTTGTCTCCTTTTTAACGCATGGAAGCTGCTGAGTAATATTTTCCATAAAACAGCAGAAGTAAAAGTTTTTCTAAGACTTTCCGAAGATTCCCAGTGGCCAGTTCAACTTACTTTAGACTGTTTTCCATCTGTCTAGGAAAGAAAGAACGTACATTAGTAGTCCACACATGAGCAGCTTATTAGTTCATTTGCTATATGCAGTACAGCAATTTGAGACCGATCTAAAATATTCATTCACAATTACTGGTGCAGCACAGTTCAAAGTGTTTCAAATCTGTGGGTTTGACTGAGAATTTAAGGAAAATAGCTGCAAATTGATTCTGAATGTAATTAATGAAACATTTCATTCTTAGGTAAATATTAAATGCTTGGGTGTTTTTCTTTTTTTTTAATCCTTCCTGTTACTGAGTTCTCCTGTTGCTGGCCTCAATTATGTGCTTGTTTGTTTTATGGGATGTTGGGTGGGCTGGCACAGGGGCAGGTTCTCTCAGAAGGAGGAATTACTGTGAGTCACTGGCTCCGCTGGCAGCTGCTTTCCCCAGCACGTCCCTCCCACCCCAGGACAACTCTGGGACCTTGCCAGCTGCTTTCTTAAAGATGCGCTTTGCTGGGCTACACACTGGTGCGTAGGTAAAGCTCAGGTGTGGCCGGAGCTCCCCTTTGTGCCCTCAGAGGGTCTAGGTGGCTCTTTGGGGAGCCATGTCTCAGGGCTGCAAGCAGGGTTTGCCAGGGCCCGTCTGCTGAGGTACGTGCCTTGCCACCTTTGTGCCTGTTTGTAGCGGGGCAGGTGCTGTTGGCTTTACTATGGGTTAAAGGCTTCTAGCTTGCTGGAGAAAGGGGCCTTTTGAGGACAAGAAAGAAGAAAGTGGATGTTTATAGGACTGTAAGCAGCGAGGTCACTGAGGAAGGGCTGGGTGTTTGTTTAGGGTCTCTCTCCGCTTTTTGAAGTGTCAAGGAAAATTCATCTGAGTTCTACAAATGCCATCAGTGGAAGAGTTTAAGAACAGCCTGCAGTAGAACTTGGCAGATCCTGAGGCAAACTTCAGCTTGTTGTGCAATGACTGTCTTTCCAGCTCAGATGTCTGTGCAGAGCACAAATTGTGCAAGGCGTTCTGCTCCCTGGCTGCCTCCCTGCACTGCTGCTGGCCTGGAGCCTCCATGCTGGCAGTCTGGTGGGACCTGGCCTGGAGCCTGGCACAGAGCAGGCCCTGGACGCAGCCCCAGAGCCCTCCCTGAGGAGCAAGAAACCCAGATCCAGGGCTACCAGTTCAGGAGCACTTGTGTAAGAAGAGGTGACTGAGGAGTCTGCCGCTGCCCAGCTGCCACAGCAAGCAGTCAGGAGGCTGGGGACCAGCACCAGGAATCCCAACATGTGGCTCTTGCTCTTGGCCCCGTCTCCATAATTATTCCTTTTGGTGCTTCCATTTCAATAAAGTTAAGCTGCATGAAGGGCTTGGTGCTCTGTCAATGCAGGCTTGCCAGTAGAATCTTCAGGTTGCAGTGTTGCAGCTTTCCTCTGTTCCCTTCTGTGGAACAGCAAAGCCCTTTGTGTAGGCACAGCTGATGATGTCCCGTGTGCCGCGGTGCTCCACCTGGGGATGTGTGTGTGTGCACAGTATTTAAAGTCACAGAAGCAAGTGGTTAGGGTACTGCAGTGCTCAGTGAACTGGTGTTGAGGATGCCCACAAAAAGGACACTGGGGTAGATTTGACCTTGTGTGCATTAAAGAGAGATGTGTTTTTCTACCTCCGAGGCACAGTGGCTAAAAGTGAAGGCAGTGAAGGAAGTGGCAGTGAAGTTGGTGTTTGTAATACAGATTTTTATTAATGATATGACTAGCAGTAAAGTAGGATGTCAAAATTCCTTTTTATTTTATCCTTCAATAAGTATATACTTTTTTCATAGCAGTTTAAATTGTATTACTTGGAGCACCTTCTGTTCAAATACCTGTTTGCTGGCAAGATCTGTTATTACTTAACTAGAATTGGAGAAATACCCTTTTTGTCTTCACTCCCATGAGTGTTTGATGCTGGGAATAGAAATGTGTATATTGATCAAGCTCAAAAGGATGGGGAGGTATCAATACAATACCATATATAATATATAAATATATGCCACTGATATCACATAGCTAACCTTTGCGCTTTATTTCAAGCAGAAGAATGTGGGACAAGGAGGTGTTATGGGTTTGTTCTTTAAATAGTTCCCAGATACTCTTCTTTGGTTGTGAAGATGAGTGCACCTGATTTTTAACTTCATTAGTTTATAGAAGTGAAAAAAGGATGCAGGGGTTTTATTTTCTCTGAGTGAGGTCAGAACTCTCCTTTGTCATTGTTATTTGGGAAAGCGAACTAAGGAAAATTTCTGGCATTTCAGGTATGTTCTGCAAAAGGGTTTTAGTAAATGAAGGATTCAGTTCAAAACTAACTGGCAGAAGTAGGGGGTTTCCACATGAAAAAAAAAAGTTTTAAAATGCTTTTTTAGCTAAGAAGGAAATTTTGAAGAGTTTTTCCTTATAAAAACCAGGCAAAAAGTTCTAAAAGGGCTCTACTTTTGTGGTCTTATATTTGTGAGTCGTTTGGGTTTTTTGTTTTCTTTTCAAATCCTCTTTTCTCTTTTTTGTGCTCCTTTTCTTCATAGGTGTACTAATGCATATGCAATCCTGTTTCTGTCCAGTTGTGTTAGGGATGAATTATTTCTGACCAAGATGAACAAAACTTTGTTTATAAGCAAAATGAAAAAATACTTTCCCCAAGTGTAGCATTTTAAATTTCTTTCACGTCAGTATTTTTCCTTGGTATAGGTTTGTTGTTTTTTTTTTTTCCCATCAGCAAAAATAATGTGCATGCATTACATGCAGCCCTAACCAGTTTGCTCTGCTTTCGTGCTTAAGTAGTAATGCCATAAAGATTTAAAGAAATACTCTACTGCAAATCCAAGACATTTGTTAGTCTCGATGATGGCTTAATTTTTAGTATTCCATGGTGGTTTATATCTTGACATTTCTTACGACCTACAATTAAAATGACTTTAGTGAAGTCTCAACCTATATCCAGATTGCTGAGTGTGGTTGACTGTCTCCCGGGAAAGGCTTGAACTGCTTGCTAAATCAATTTGTTCTTTTCTCAAAACAGATTAAATGTGTTTCACCAGTTAAAATTAAAAAATAAATAACCACAAATGACCTAACTGCTACATTTAAAATTAAAAGCACGCTCTGCCCACTCTGAGGGGCAGCATTTGGGTGCCAAGTTTGCACTGGTAGTATTCCACCCAAGATAAGTGAATGGTTAAAAACAAACATGTCTAATCCTGTCTCACTGCTTGTTTGAGCATTAAGTTGATGGCACACCACTTGGGTGGGTGCTGGCTGCTGGATGTGGCAATAATCTCTTTTGCAGAACCTGAGCTGTGCTGCTGCCCTGCCTCCTCCTGCTGGGTAGCTCACACACCGCTGCCTTCTCAGGTGAGCCTTCTCCCAGCCCTCCTTCAGCAGGGCGAGCTGCAGAACTTGCTTATGACTCACCTGCACCAGCAGTCCATGCTTCAAGGATGATTTCCTAGGCTCCTCCTGCCTGCAGTTTAGTTTTGTATCCAGCATACAGTGCAAGTACAGGGAACCGGCAGCACCTGGTGCTGCGTGAAGCTGCAGAGAATATGCAGGCAGCTGTATGTAGAGAGTCTGCAGCACTGGTGGTGCCAGGAGCAGCCTTTGTTCCTTCAAACCACTTCCATGGCCGTGCTCGAGTGGGTTATTGTTTGAGGCTGTGTAAGTACAATAGGGTATAAGGGAAAGGGAAGGGGATTTTTTTCTAAAGAAGAACAAAATAAACTATGGAAATTGGTGGCAATGGCCTCTAATAATGGGATTTTACAAGAGATGTCCAACCTCTAGAACAATGGCTCAGCGTAAGCCAAGGTTAATAGTGCTCATTGTCTTTTGCCTGTGAGCTGGCAGCTCAGCTCTCCCTTACCAGCACAGGCAGCCCAATGTGCCACTGCCTGCTGCCTGCTGGGTCGGCACTGCTATTGGGATGGGTGCTTGGAAAGCCAGGATTGTGCTGGGCACCTGGACTGGATTTCCTGTACCTTGCCATAGGAGCAGCCCAGCTGGTCAGGCAGCAGCAGGCACAGCATGTCTTCCTCTCTGCTCTTTGTCAGCAGGGGACGTGGGGACCTGCTGTGGTGCTGAGCTGTTGGCCTCAGGTGTGCTGGGGCTGTTCTGAGCTCACCTGCAGCGTGGGAAAGGGAACCAGCTTGGGAAAGCTATTCTTGCAACAACGGGATGGTGGTGGAGTAAGCTGGGAAAGGCAAAGGGTTTTTTTCTTGTGCTGTTGTAAACTGAAGGTCATGATATTGTTTAGTGCTGCCATTAGGTTTTGTGTGTGGAGAGTGACACAGCTCTGAAACTCCCTGTGCCTCAAAGTGAGGAAATAAAAGCTTGTGGCTGCCTACATCTGAGAAAAGAAGCGCTCGAGTAGTCTTTTATTTTTCAAATAATGCCTAGTGCAACTTTGACTTTGATTTCTGTTTAAAATGAATCATTTAACAGAAATAAAAGATATATTTAAGCAACAAACTAGTAAGCAAGAAAGAAACAGGAAAAGATAATCAAAGAAGTGGCGACTGAGTGAATGGACCTTTTGCTTTTACTCTTGTGAGAAACAGGAAAAAAAGCAAGCAAAAGCTGAAGCTTTCGTTGCTATTCTACTCTACTCCAGTAGGACTCTACCTAGTAGGGTGTGTTGGAAAAGCCTGCCTGCAGGAGCAGGGTGATGTGTGCAACAGCACGAGGTTAGTGTATGTCACAGCCTGGGCAGTGTTAACCACAGCAAGCCTGTGGCCTGCCCTGCAGGATGTCCATATTTGATTTCCTAAGGAGATCAAGCCTAGAGGTGTAGACAAAGTTGGCAATTGTTAGAGGGACTACAGCTTATGACTGACATCCCAACATTCCCTCCCCACAGGGTTATTTCGTCCTGTCTCTGATCTCCTTCCTCACTCCATCCCTGCCCTGTAGAGGTACACACCAACCTTGGCAGGGCAGAGTGCTCCGTGCTTACATTTCTGCAATGCTCTGAGCCTAACCTCTTTCTTGTCCTCTTTTTCTCCAAGCAAACACCTACTTAGCCTTGCATGCTTTAGCAGCACTTTATGCTTCTCTTTGATACAAAATTAATAGACTTTAGGGCAGAAGACCATCAGCCATATTACAGTGTTCAATTTGAGTTGCTTCAGAATTTACAAAAAAAAAAAGCCTAAGTTTATAAGAACTCCTGAGCTAATCGAGGGCTGTGCTAACTGATGAGGACAGCATGTCGTATTTAAACGCTATCTAGAAGGTTGCATACTTCCCATGCAGCAGAAGTGATCTTGCTGTTGTAGAAAATGCAGCACGCTGTGCTGTTCACTTCTGACCCACTTGCAGCCTCAGGGTGCATGAGAGCTGGAATTGCGCTATAAAGTTCACTGCTGTTTTGCAGGAATTCTGAGTTGAACATGCTGCAGCTGAATGAGAATAATACTAGAACTTGGAAATAAGTTATGAAAATAGGAAAAAAATCCCAAGTACACCTGCCTCATGCATTTCCATAGTGAGATTGCACCGTACACCTAATTACCTATCTCGACAGTATTTTTGTTTTCCAAGAATTTCTGCATGTGTTTTATGTTTGCTATCTCTTCATTGTTGTTTGGGTACACAGAGGTCAATTAGCTTTTTGTGTATGGAAACTGAAGGTTTTACTCTTGATCACCCTTAGAACTGTGGTCCTTTGCTGGTAGCTGAGCCCTGCACAGGCTGAGTGCTGAGGTAGACAGTGCATCCCTGGGGCCCTCTGGCTTTCTCCAGGGGCAGGGCCGAGGAGGAGACAGCTTCTGGAAAGATGTTTGTGGCATCCCTTCTTCGAGTCTTTGGGGCACACATTATCAGCTCCACAGCTTTAGTAATTTCACTTTGGAAGCCTGGAAATAGCACCTTTAAAACAAGAAGCAAACAACAACGAAATAAAAACAGAAGATCCCTGAAAGCTGTAGTTTTCATGTGAAGATGAGACTTTTGATAGCTCTCTATTTGAAAAACTCCTGTTACTGCAGGAGGCACGATCAAATCGGCAGAGCTGGCAGCCCTGCTGTGCTGCCTCTCCCTCCTACTCCTGGCCTCAGCAGCCCATGCTGCCCGTGCTGCTTGTCTCTTTTGCGGTATTGATTTTTACACTGTAATCTACTCAGAGCAAGAGTTTTGTCTATTATGCATTTGTAATGCACCACACATGCATTACTATAGAAATAATCTAATACAAAGTGCCTGGGATTTCAGATATTCAGTGTTTCGTAGCCAAAATTTGGCTAAGAAAAAATCCTGTTTTTGTGCTCCCTCTGCTGGATCCGTGCACGTAGGAATTATTGGTTGTCCCTAGAGCTGTGGGCTTCCCTCTTCTCTTCCAGAACCCTCACCCGACAGCTTTGCCACCTGGCACCAGCGGATTCTTGCACAAAGTGCTTGGTTCTTCTCTGAGTGTACTCATGTGGCTGCATCACAGGACATAGACTAGGCATCAGTCAGAAAGGGGAGCACCATGCTGTGAGGCTGTGGCTTTGGGCCAGGAAAGGTTGCGATGCTGGTTTTAGGGTGCTTTCAGTGGACTGCTATTCTGCTGCTCATTCATTCTCGTGGTCGCCAAACTATGTCAGTGTCACTGGTTTGGGGATTTTCCCAGAAATAGGATGAGAGAGCTGATCGGGCTTTAAAAAAAACTGCTGTGCTGTGGAGTCTGAATCTGGTTCTGAGCAAGTCCTTGCCCGGTGTGGTGGCAGGGCTTGGCCCCGCCCAGCTCCTGAGCAGGTTATGAGGGAAAAGCATGGAGCAGATGCTGGTGAGGACTGTGCCAGTGTCCTTGGAAGAAGTTTGGACCTGATTTGCAGAAGGGGTGGGTGGTCTGTAATGTGAATTCACTGAAATGTTAATGGGATTGCCCTTTTCAGAGGTGCTTTATAAAATAGAGTAGGAGTTGTGGTGCCAGTTTTACAGATGGACGAACTAAAACACAAAGGAGTGGACTGAAGCGTTGGCTCCCTATTTCATGGCAGTGTGGTTTGAGCTGGTTTAAGCAGACTCTGTTTGACCCTCTGCCATCACGGCTGATCGCTCCTGCCCTCGTGCCCGTTCCCTGTGTTGTGTTGGCACAGCTGTTTATGAGACAAATGCTGGAGGAAATGAGCTCCTCATCCAGCTAGCCATGCAGCTGCACAAATGCAGGCTTGGAAGTGAGCGCCCAGGAGGGAGAAGTGAGAGGCAGAGCTGAAGCTGCCAAGTAAATGCTACAGCCTGGTGTCTGAGTCCTGTCCCGTAGCACCAGCAGAGCCAGGGATGGAATCTGGCTGCTGGGATAGGCAGAACAGAAGTTTATCCTTTGAAGGGAGCAAACTTAGAAGTTAGATTAAATAATTAATTTTGACTTAATTACGAACTTAGTCTGTATGAGCTGAGAAAGTCATGTTAACACATATTAAACCTGAATCCTTCAGTGTGTTTCCCCCAACTTGCGTAATCAGAGCAAAAGCACTAGGGAAAATTATGGATGAGAATAAATGTGTTCCAGGGGAGAACATTCACAGTTCACTGAGGCCTTAAAAGCCAATCATTCACTCAGGGTGTCTGTCAATATGTAACTTTCCTAAAATTGCCGTTTGTAGTGGGACAAGAAGAACAGCAAAGTTCCCAGCTGAAGCAGATTGTCTCTTGGCAGCATTGTATATGCCAGGGATGGAATGATTGTTTCAAGCATGTTATTCAGACGTTTTTTATTCTTTGTATATCAGTGAACAGAGTAAATAAGATTGTATAACAAATACTAAATGCATATAACAAGTTGCTTGAAAAAATTGAAGATTTTCTACTTTTTTTGTGGGGCTCAGGTGTGGCTTTTGCATCACATCAGGTGCTAACAAGGTGGCTGCTTCCACAGCTGGTCATTTTGGGATTCTACACTGACCACAAGATGCACATTATTTTCTTCCATCAGCCTTGCTTCTTCCTCTTGGATGAAATATTATTTTGCATGGAAGTTGCTTGGAATTTTGTCAAAAGAGAAGCAGAATGTTCTTGTTCTGTTCCTTTCTTCAATATGTGCTGAGTTTTAGAGTCTTAGCATCATATGCCTGTAAAGACACCTTGTCTGACTGCTGAAACAGCATGTAACAAAATACGCAGTGCCCATAAACATTATGCTGTCTTCCTTTACAGTATTTCTTTATAATTAAAAAGCATTTCCTAGAAGTCGTAGTGCTGTGCCAATGTAATCCATAAACTTGCTTTGTTTTTCTACAGACAGGATGGTGTTTTTGTGGTATTTTGGCATATCCGTTTTAGCAAAGTTTGGGGGGTGTTTATTTTTTTTTAAATGGCACTTACAGCAGACAGCGAGTTCCTGTATTAAGAGAATAAAGAGACTTCAGCATGATCTTTGGGTGAAAAAAATGGCCATTTGGCGTGGTAGAATTTCACTACCTCTTCCTCCTCTCATTTTTACGGACCGTGAAGCCTGTGAGACTTGAAATGATGCAGTGAACCTGCAGAGTTTGGGGTAGCTGGAATTCTGGGCCGAGTCTCAGCTCTGGTGCCCCAGGTTTGTCTCTGGGCCTCCCAAATGCTCTCCATTTGTCTCAGGTCTGCTCAGTGAGCTTTTTCTTATGTTACCGTGTCACTCAGGAGAATGGAAGTATGACGTGTCTGTGCTTGTATTGCAGGAAAATGGATCTTGTTATGTGAGGGCACTGAGGAAACGGGCCCCAGCTACCGAGAGGAAGAAAGGCCGGTGGGGAATATTCAGGTAAGAAGGCTTTATGGACCAGCAGATGGTTGAAAGTACTTGTGGGTCTTTGGCCTTTTTCCATATGATGCATCATTTCTTATGTCTTAATGGCTGATCTGGTTGCTATCAAAGTTTATTTGTTTTTTTAAGAATCAGTCCTGTTTGGTCAATTGATCGCAACAGTGAAACACTGCAAGCAAAGCCCTCAGCATAAACATTCCTCGGGCTATCCCTAGTACAGCTATTGATCGTGATACTGAATACAAACAAATTACTCTTTGCATGAGCCATTCGAGCTATAAAACACAGCAATAATATGTTCTACTTGCTGCCAATAAATGTGCATTTATAATAAACAAAGGAGAAATCCCTGAGTAGAAATGAACAGTAGTTTCAATAGTGTGTTCAATATCTTATGTCCAGCTGTTGCACAGAGCGAAAAAGCAGATAGTGGATGCTCCATAGTTTTTTGTTGTTTTTTTTTTTTTAAGATATTTTAAGTATTTTATAAGCCAGGGGTCTTGTCTTTGCTTTATTTCCAGTGTGGTTCGGGGTTTCTCAAGTACTTGGTCCACATACTAATTGTTTTGGGGACCAGCTGCCTTTCCTTCCACTGTCATGTGGCTCATCTCCACGTTTACTCTTAATCACATCCCTGTGACATTTCCTTGTGTTGGCAAATGCCATTAAAGTAACTTTCACATATTTGTGGTTGTTTTGAAAGCAGCTGAAACAGGGGGGGAGGAGTCAGTACCCTTGTGACCACCACCACCACCAAGGGTGCCTGCATGATAACTGAATCTGTTTCCAAAAGGATAAAGCTAATGATCATCAGAGCATAGATATTTTTTTTAATCTGCTGTACCATGCTCTTATAATCCTCCTCCCCTTCATCCATATTTTCAGCGCTGTGCTTTGATGAGCTACAGACAGTTGACCCGAAGGCATTTCTTGATGAACATTTCTGTCTGCTCTCAGCCTTGAAAAACTCAACCTTTTCAAGAGCTGCATGGGAGAAAAATGTGTAAGACTAATATTTATAGGCTGAAAGAGAGGGGAGAAGAAGAATAAAGTGTAAAACTTGCTTCCAGCAGAAATGCCATCTCTCTTTTACCTCTGATAATTAGGAGCGTTTCTGACATGGCTACTAAAGCAAGTTAGTGGTGTGTGCCTGCCATTTGCTGTGCTTTTGTGCTGCAGAATTGTTTTCCTTTTTGTACAGCACTGCTTTGTTCTATTTTGTTTTAAGACAAAACACAAATTTCAGCTGATACCCAACTATTACATTATGATTCATCCTTACTCCTACATCTTAAATGGGTACTTCCAAGTACTTAAATTATTGTAAAAATGGAAGGTTGTTATTCAAGCTCACATTTTAAGTATTTTTTGGTAACATTCAGTACAGCTTATATGCATAAATCCTTTCATCAATAGCTCTAACTAAAATCGTAGTGGAAGATTAGAAGGGGGAGAGTTTTTAACTGTGCTGTATTTTTCACTAGGCAAATATCTTGGCTGTATTGAGAAATACAGGAGCACTGATTGTAACTATAACAGGAGACTTATATGACATTGCAAATGTTTTTAGTGGCTCCTTAAAGAGTGTACCGTATTTTACACCTGGTGAATATAAGTTTAAATCTTTGATCTTTTACTATAAAAATAACACACGTAGTCATAGAAATGCAGCAAATCATTAAAAGAAAAAAAAAAAAAGGAAAGAAAAGAAAAAAAAACACTTTTTAAACAGGGTGCTTGAAAGTCTACTGAAGATTTCCCTTCACTTGAGGATTTAAAAAATAGAAATAAAACTCACTGTTCTATTTCGTGAAGATACTTGGGATTGAAGTTCCTTGCTGTGCCTTGGGGTCACATGGTGCACTGCTGTAGAGCTGGAATGTTTGCCATGGTATTTCCGGAGGCTTCATAAACACGCAGAAAGAACAGGGTTTTTAGGAGGATTTTTTCTTTCTAATTCTTTTTTTCCCCCTTTTTATTTCTATTATCAGCCTAAATGCATTGCAGTTTAGATGTGGGGTTTTTAGGATTTCAGAAATTTTTGTGACCATTTTAATAATTCCCTTCATTAATTTCCTATTAAATAATAAATGATTTCTACAGGAATATGTTAAGATACCTGGTGCCCTTTTTTCTTTTTTTTCCTAACTAATTGCTGCATTTATTTATTCCTTAACGTAATTCCTGGCAACTAAAATATTAAGCCTAACTCTGCTATTTAGATGGTCTTAATGGTTTACTTTTGGCATGTGTCACTGTGAGTGGCATTCTGTAATCTGACTTGATAGCTGTCAGCTTGCAAACTGGAGTAATGCAAACAAAAGATGATCACTCAAATGAGGTTACAGTGAAGAGCCATTTCCTAAGTCCTGCTGCTGCACTGTAGAATCCCCAAGTCAAATTAGAAAAGCAGTGAATTAGTTCTGGTTCCTGGGATGTGAGGGTTAAGATTATGCAAACCTGTTCTTTCTAATTGTAGGAATAGCACAGGCTCCTTTTGAGACTTTGCAAACACAGCTCAAGCTGGAATGGATTGTGAAAAGCTCTGTAGTAGTCTGTAATGTTATGGGTATGTCAAGTCTCAGAGGCAAAGTGTGCTGAAGTAGACCCTGCGGTATCTCCTGCACCCCTTGCTGGAAGAGATAGACCTTCCTTCTCCTGCCTTCCCCCTTCCAGATGAGCTGAACTGCTTCTGGAACAAAGGCAATGAACAGATCTGTTTTAAATACAATCCTGCAAAAGTGGGGAGGAAGGGAGGCTGAATGGAGCATTTTTAGCTTAACCAACTAAATTCCCTGCACAAAGCCGTAATAAGGGAGGAGTAGGGAGAGGGCAATGTGAGGGAGTTGATAAAAAGTGATAAAAGAGACAGGAGCTGCTTCTTGCAGCTGTGTCACTGAGAAAAATGGTCACAGCAGTGTGGCTGGGTGGTGTGCGAACCACTTTGGTGTATGAGTAGTGGACGTTTTATATCAGTGTGGGTTTGTTGCTGAGATGGGTAAGTAATTGTATCAGATTGCACACAGATTATCACAGAGCTTTCCCTTAAACTAGGTCTCAGTAAGACTTTTTTTTTTTCTTCCAAATTCCACCCCTGAACTTGTGTAGTAACAGGCAGCCTACATAGGCCAGAAGTGGAGGAAGAGCCTGGGTTCTGCATGGCAACTGACCTTCCTTGCTCCTTCCTCCTCTCCTCTACCAAACATTTTGCAGCCGATCTTTAGTGTGACTGATTATTTCATGATATTATCTTGGTGTGGAACTGTAGCATCATTTTTCTTACTAGAATAAGATTTGTGTTCTGTTTGGGTAAAATATGCCATGGCTGGTTGCCACCGGTGCCATACTGTCTGACTCCTGTTGCTATCTCTGCATATCTGTGGGGGCAGTGGGGAAGCAACACACAAATGTTGTCAACAGCAGTAAGGAGAAAAAAAAAATAATGTGATTTGAATAGCTAGAAAGAGGTTTGGGTAGTAAGAAGAAACAATAAGGAAAGATGCACTAGGAAATAAGGCTGGTGGTGTGAGGATGAGAAATTCCCTCCCCCTCCCCCCCCCGGCAACTGTTTTGTTGACTAATAAATGTAAGAAAAGATGGACATTTTCCCTTCTAAAAGGTGGGAGAACTAGTTGATAACTTTGGAAGCGCTCTGTGCTGTAGGGGTTGGCACATTGTGTGCAACAGTCACCCTCTGGGCTGCTGATGAGGAATTGCTTCTGTGTGCACTTCTGCTGCTTCTAATCTCAAAGGCCGGACTGAGGCCTTGGTGTCTGAGGGCAGCAGCTGAGCCCTTCAGGTCGCCTCTGCTTTCCCAGTGCTCCTGGAAAAGGCACCCATGACTCCTGTCATGTTTGTAGCAGGGAGGGCAGTGCAATTTTTCCTTTAGCAGATACTGCCAGAAAGAAATTATTCGAATGCTGTAACGTAAGAACCATACCGTGGTCATTGGCCAAGTCCTCTGCATTGATGCAGTCGTGGAGGCCGTACCAGTTGTTCTAATGAGTGAGAGGGAGTGGCATGGAACTAAGCACCCTGAAGGTATGGGATCCATCGTTGTGAGGTAAAATGTGCTGTTTCAACAGTTGACATCGCTTATGAATTTTAGAGGACTTGTGTATATCTTCTTTAAAAGAAAGTCATGATTCAAAGGCAAACTGTGTTTGAGCGGTTTCTGCTTGTATATGCTTTTTTCCAAATGAACAAGCAGAAATGAGGAGAAATACCCCAAAAATCTCATTTAGTGTGACAGAGCAAAATGCTGCTACCTTTCTGCTTTCTTCCCTATATTGTCGCCAGCGCTGTGCTTGTCAGTGAAACCATACGCTACCTTAGCAAATCTCAGGTAAAAAAGAGGCACAAGTACACCTCATGACTTAACAGAAACAGCATACAATAACTTCACTTTTTTGAAGATGTCCAATGTTTTATTTTGTTCCTTAGTGCATCTCACTGATTTGTAAGTTCAGTGCTTTTATAAGAAGCATAAAGATTTTTTTCCAGATAATTATGCAGTGATGATATATATATCTTAATAATGCTTTTTTCCTCACTGTTTGGCTTTCCCTCTTGCACCTAGGATTTCTCAAGTTTTTACAGGGAAACTTTGTTTAGGCAGGTCAAAGGGAATCAGGATTGAAACTTATGCTCAAAAAGCACCGTGTTCTTAATTGCCTTTGACAGTGGTTGGGAAAGATGTCACTTCAGTGTAGTGAAAAGCAACCAAAATAAATTATACTTTTAATGAAGAGTTCTCTGTCTGGATGAATTTATACTGACAGAACAGTATTGGTTAAAAATAACAGAACCTTCACAAACACATTGCAATTTATCCTGCTTTTTCTCTATTCAAACAAAAAGCAATGTACACAGACGGTGTAGATGAACCATTTTGTCTGAGGTACTTCTTTAGGCAGAGGGCTTCTGATTTCTTTTTATTATTATTTTTAATGGATTACATTGCTTTGAAGGAAGACTAAATAAAATCAGTATTCATATATTCTGTTTATCATGTGACTGTACTGGCAATTGCTGTATCCTGTACTAAAACTACTTTATGGTGATACAGACAAGATTCTTATGGCCTTAGAAAGGATGCTAGCTTGCATTCCTGTGTAAAGAAATATTTCTGAAAGAAATAGTATGCGGCTCGAATATTTATTTTTGTTCAATACAAAAATATTTATAGCTAACTGGCAATGATATTGCTTCTTTGCCTGCTCTTTTAATCTTGTTCATCTCCTGTGTTCTTCCAGTTCCTGGAAATTCATTCTTCTGGGGTGTTCTATATCCGCTGTTTTTGCAGCCAAAAATCTGCATCTTTTCAGTAAAAGCAGGAAGGAGACGGGGGTTATTTTCACTTCTATAGCTTATGCGTATGTTTGTTTTATCTATTACGTGTATATGTGTATGCAGAAGTTGTGACTCATTTCAGAACTGAGTCTGTTACAGTTGGAGATTATGTATTTTATTTATATATATAAATGACTGAGAAATTTTAAATAAGGTAAATTGATCTACAGCGGTAATTCTGTTGGGAGTTTTAAAATGTTTGATATTGAAAAGTATTTAAATTCATCTGTCTAATCTTACTGAAGCTAGAAAATACAAGGTACAACCGTTTTTTCACACTTTTTATTAAGCCTTGATGTTTCTGATAATATAGCTTTCTTTTAGAGGCCTTCAAGTGGGAAGAGAGAAATATATTTCCTCCTCAAGACAAAAGAACAATGTGACTGTAATCTTAGCTCTCAGTTTTTCTTTTGTCTATAGCTAAGTCCATCTCTTAACCTGGTATGATTAATCCTGCTTGATTTGTTAATGTTTTCAGAAGTTTATGAAAGGATGGGGAAAAGGAAGGAAAAGAATACTTTCAAGCACTATTAGCGATTCTCTTGAATCATGAAGATAGGTACGGCTGAAGTCTATGCATCAGCATGAATGAGTACCATGTGAAATGCCAGCAGATGGGTAGCCCATCCTGAGTATTGGGTTAATATATTTAAACTGCTGTACTCAGCTGAGAATGTATCGTTTGTGCTAAAGATCAAACATAGGCTTTTCAAAGACAAGATTTTGAGCTAGCAGACCATGGAAAAAACCTCCATGTAGATTAAAATCTCACAAGTGAGAATGAACCTAATTCAGCTTCAGAATGTAAATAAGCTGAAGAGCCTGCTTGCAGCTCCACATGGGGTCACTTCTCACTCGTGTTACCTGTCCTATACAGCGGAAAGCTTAAGCAAGCGAAAACTAAAAATACTGCTTCGCAAATAAAGTGAGAAGAAGAAAACAGACATGAACAACACCTTTCATAGATACTGAGTGTTTTCCACAGCAGCAGTCTGGTGGCAGAGAGTTAATCAATATAATTACATGTTGAATAAGAAGGTATTTCCTTTTGTTGCCTTTGAATGCAGCACTTCTCTAACGGAATTTCCTCTTGTTTGTGTGCTCTCTTGCTGGGTGGGCAGAATCTCACCAAGTTACTCCTGTCAGCTGGTTTCTGTTTAGTGCTTTTTATTTTTTTTTATTTTTTTTATTTTTTTTTTTTTCCTTGCTGATGATTTGTTACCCTTTGGTTTTTGTCTCATTTTGCTCTGAAGTCATAACTTTCTCTTATAACCTAGTGCCAGTTGCTACCACTAGCTTATCGCTGTTCCTTTAGTATAAAATGTGATATCAGACGGAATTGATTTTTGCAGGTCTCAGTTAGATAACAGGTGTTTCCTTCTCTGTACACGTTCCTCCTTTGGACTCTCAAACATCCACCACATGGAGCGTATTCTTTCTTTGGAGATGCTTGTCCACATAGGGTCCACTTAGCACATATTACATGGTAATTTCTTTTTCTGCAGTTTTTCCCTGGACCTGATATAAGGTGATGAGCTGGAGGTGGAATGCTCTCGATTCCCATTACCGGTTTGCAGTCTTACTCTCCCTTCCCCTTGACATTTCTGGTGCCTGTCCCCTGTCCCTCTAACAGTTACATGATGCTTTTTTTCTCCTGCTGCCTCTGACATTCCCACCTGGAGATCCCCACTTCCTCCATCTGCTTTCAGCTTTTGTAGGCCTCAGAAACATTTATCCTGTTAGTTTGCATTCAGAGAATCTTGCAGCTTGTAGAGGGAAACAAATAGACCTTGCAGTGCAGTGGTGTACCTGAAGAGAGCATGTACCTACACCATGTCTTGTCAGCAGATGTAAGCTTGGTCTGCTCATCTTCAGCTGCCCACACGCTGTACGGAGCCAAACCAGAAGCCCGCGTCCATCGTTAGCATTGTGTTGAGCCTGAGCTAATAAGCTCGGTCTCTTGGCAGGATGTGTTAGATCAGGCTTACTGCTGTGCTAATTGTGCTTACACAGCTTCCAGTTTGGAGCTGGCTCATTTACAGCTGGCTTGGATGGTGGCCAAGGAAGCTCGCCTCTGCCTGCAGTATGCCATGTAGACATGTACAGATCCAGCACTTGAAAGTGTCTATCAATAGCAGGAAATTATATTTGAAGGGAGGAGAAAATCTTTGGTCTGGATACATGCGTAAACAAGGGCAATATTAATGAATGAGGAAGTAAGCAACAGTTTTAATAAGGAAAAGGATTAATTATTTCAGTGTAGACTTAAAACCACAAGTTGTTTTCAGCCCCTATGTTTGGCCCCATCTTGTTTCTCATTTGCCACTTTTACAATATTTCTTGGGAACACTTCCCAGGCTTAAGGCATTTGGCTGCAGAAGGAGTGAACAGCCTGATGCTCTAGCTGGGAGAGACAAACTAGTCTAACCACAAGACTAGAAACGGGCCAAGTTTGAGCGGAGATGATCTTCCTTTGCATTTAGTCCACCCTTTGTTTTTATCTACCTTTCGCCTACTTCATATGTTAGCAAAAGAGTTTGCACTTTGGTTATAATGAGGCGTCAAGGGTCTGTTCATCCTAGCATTGAAGTGCTACAGTTACCGAAATGTATAAAACACTCACTAGTAACGGGAATTGTGTAGTTAAAAAAAATAAAAAAATAAAAAAATAAAAAAAATTTTAAAAGCAGAGCTGTAAAAACATTTGTTTATTTAAGTTTGGGAAACCAGCGCTCAGCACGGCCTAAAAGCCACATCCTTGACTGGCATAGATTGGTTTCATCAGTTACCAACAGTGTTTACTTTAGCATAATGTGACCCCTCAAATACTGTCCTCTGCCTGTGGAGCAGTGTAGTGGTAGAGGGGAAGGTGTGAGTGCATACGCACGTACACCTAGAGAAAACTGGACTTGTCTCTGCCTTTATTGCGAAATAATACAATTGCTCTTCAGCGCATTGCTGTGAGCCGCTCTAAGTATTTGAGCCCATTTTTCTCAAATTATTTTCTTGATCACGATTGGCTATGCACCAATGCATTAATTTACTTGGCAGTTTAGAGGCCCACTTCTCCATTTAAGGAACCCTGAGAAGACAGTACCAGCCTTTTACTTCTGGAATTGCTGTTATTAGAACAACTAGGGGAACATATCTCTGCAAAGACAGAGTTAAATAATGATGTAGCTCCCAGGATTAATTTGAAATTTCAGCAGCATTAAGTAATATTTTAGTGGCAGCATAATCCTGTAGTAACTCTGCAGACCATGCTGCCAGTGGAAGTGTACCACAGTATTTAAGTGACATTGGTACACCATGGTATTATATTCAGGTCGTTAGGGGATGTTTTTCATGATTTAAGTTATCTGGCAAGTTAAGGTCAATTCGTATTATCTGTGTTTCTTTGTATCTCCAAGTATGTATGAATCGGGTTTTTTGTTTGTTTGTTTGTTTTAATTACGCCTAACTTTGTAGTGTTCCTTTTCTATCTTAGTCTGCATCCCTTGTGCACCACTTGCACCATCAACAATACTGAGAGAGTAACTGAAGGTAAAGGGAATAATGGATATGGATGGCTCAGTTGGTTGGTAGCATAACTGGAGGAAACATCGTACTTGATTTTTTTCTTTATGAATCAAAGCAATTGATAGATAAGCATAATACTGAGTGTTTGGCTCTTGTGATTGGTGTCAGCAGGTGTCCAGAATGGCGAAAAATGCTGAGATCAAAGGTGAATGTTTTCCAGAGCAGATCCCTAATGCTGACCTTTGAAAAAGGCGGGGCTACTCTACTGCAGTTGAATGCACCAAGGGAGATGGACGCCTATTTCCCTTTGTGTCCCAGAAACTCAGTCTGAAATCGTGTGTGGCCCATCATAACTGTTTTGTTACCTCTCTTGAAATGTACTCATCATTCAGACAGATAAGGTTGACTTCAGACAGAGAAAGATTAGGCTGTGAGAAGTATGTGTTCTCGGCAGCTTATTGCTGTCTCTAGAAGAAGTTCCTGCCATTCAGATCTGCCAACTAGATAGCTCAGATGATTATTCCATGAACCATTAGAATCAAACTGAGCTAAGTTAGTTTAAACATGTAAATAGTAGCTTTGGATCATTGCTTCTGCAAGGAACGGATAATCATCGCAGAAGTAGCCCAGCTGGCTGGTAAGAAGTAAATTTTTCCATGTGACTCTTCCTTGTCTTTCCTTTGCCAAGTTTTAACTAGAGTTTTTGGGATAATGATGCTTGGAACAAATTAAAATAATAGTAACAGTAAAAAAGGTTCAGTTAAGGAAAGTGAAGATGAAGTGATATCTAACTTCTAATGGTGAAAAATGGCAGTGGTGAGTTGCTGTTTGGTTAGGTGTTGATACTTTTCAACCAGCAGAGTCACAGCCATGTGAATAGGGTGTATGGCTCTGCTTTTTCTGTGCTCTGAATGCTTGGGGGAAAAATAAAACAGCAACACTTTGCTTACATGAACAGTTTGTTTTCTTCTAGCCTGGAGTATTGGCCAAGTGCCTCCATGGTAATTCCTGTTTTCTTCTTGCTGCACTCCTTGTGATGGGAATTTCTTAGAAACATCCCAGGGGCAAGAGGTGTGTTTGGCTGCTGCATGCCAGTGCTCTAAAGCAGTGCTGAAGGTACTGGAATTGATTTTTACAGGTCTTTCCAAAAATAGTCTTAACTACGCTGTGATGGATTCTTGCAAGGCCCATTTGTAGAGCAGTGGTCCTGCACCAGGGGAAATTGCCTTGCTTGGCCAATCTGCTGTCAAAGGAGGTTGTGGAGGCAGACCAGCAGGTTAAGCACAGTTATGGACAACAGGTTCATGAACAGATTCCAAAGGAAGCATATGTTCTGTGGAAGCTGGGGAGTAGAAGGGAAATAAAGTACAGGCTGGGCTTGCAAGCACTCCCTGTCTGTCATCCTGGGAGGCAGAATCCCAAGCTAGGTGGGTGACTCGATTAACCCAGCGTGGCATGTCTGTGATTCTCACGGCATTCAGGTTTATAACAATGCTTAAATTATTATTCATACTGTATTTTAAGTTACGTCAAGAAGAGTAGCAGAAGCATAGGGTAGGTGGTCTTCATTCTTGTACTTTTTTTTTTTTTTACATAATTAAACAGTAAACTTTTATGTTTATTATTTGGGGAATTTTAAACAAGCTACTTATCAAAGGATAATGTTTCAGGTAAAAATTTGTGAACAGCTATCTTTCAGCTTTGTTATTGCTTTGGTTACCATTAGTTTTTCATTTAAGATGTACAGCAAGAAGTCAGTTCCATTCCACTATTTCTGGTAGCAAATTAAAGGCAGTTGGATTTCAGTTTGGAAAAATGGCCATAAACAAAGAACTCTCCGGAGACTGGGTTTCTGCCAATCTGTGCAGTTACTAATTACTCCTATGAGCTGTCATTTTAAAGTAAAAATAGAAAATGTAAAATATTGATTACATATGCAAGTACAAGAAACATACATTTGTGTACTAGCTCTTTAGAACCATGTAGATAAAAATAGATTTAAATCACGTTTTACCTTAGAATTTGGCAGAGAAAGTTATACTGTTGCTGTTGAGGAAATGTGTATGAACACGAGGCTTGTATTTTGTGGAGTAAGTTTTATTCCATCTGTATTGTTAAATGAAGTTAACACCAGAAATCTTCTGGGACTGTTTTTTGCACAGAGGAGATGTGCATCTTATCATGGTGCAGCAGTGAGCAATACACTAAAGTTCAGACTGGGAGAGATCTTTGCTGTTCCACCAAATGCATGCTCTAAACCAGGTATTTGCTGTTGGCCCTATGAACGGTGGCCTGGTACTTCATGTTACTATGCCATTTGAATTGCCTTGTCAGTATTTTTGCTAATGCTGCGACACCTTTTTCTTTGCACTTATGTTTAGGTAATTCAGGGTCTGCCTTTCTCAACAAAAATAATCTCACTGATTTAGTAGTACATAGCAAAATCCTGTTTTCTGTTTGGAACCAGATGACCAGGACCCCTCCAACCTAAGCCATTCTATGATTCTTCCCAAGGCATTGCATCCACTGTGAGTTGTTGTTTTGAACCATTGCCTACTACAGTCTTCAGCCAGAAGCTCGTCAAACTGTCCTCTGCCACTGCCTTCTTAAAACAACTGGTCTGGGAGCTATAAAGACAATATAATTTTTTGCGTAATCCACATATCTTCTAAGATGGTATGTATATAGTATGTTTTGAGTAATTACATAATAAAGTAGTCATCCAGTAAATGATTGTTCTCCTTAGTAGAGAGCCTCAATAATATATCTGGCCTAAATAGAACTTTCTTTTTTTAAATAGCCATTGTCAAATGGCTTTAAGTATTAGTAGCGTTTATCTCAAAGTGAACTGATTTCAAGTTCACTTTCTGCTTTTTTATAGAATGATTCTTCTTCACTGAGAATGAACTTCACTGGTGAACTGAAGATTATTTAGAAATAGGGTTGGTTGTGGAGTTTCATTTCAATGCTTAGTCCCTGCCTTAACAGTATCTTGCATGGCTGTAGACGTTAGTCTCAAATTACCCGTTGTTAAAGAGCTGGTTCCTAACCAGGTGACATTATGCACAAAACCAGGGAATTGAAGAAACTTGCCCATTTTGTTTCATAAAAATAGTTGGATTTCAGAAAACAGATTAGTGGATTGGAATCAGTTTTGATATTAGTCAATAATATACAACATACAGCATTTGGAGGATTGGCTTTGCCTTCTGTAGCTGGTGAATTCATTTCTTTGCATATAAATACATGCACAGCCAAGTTTGCAGTTGATTTTTTTTTTTGGCCACACACACACAAAGCACATTATCATATTAAAGCTTCAAGCTAAATATGTGAGCCCAGGTGTCATGTTTCTAATGCCTTTTGCATGAAATGTGAAATAATTGCTCAAGTGTAAGTACGTATATTTGTGGAAGGCAAAGTACAGACATGCTCTCTGATTTCAGAAGTCTTAGGAAAATGCATGTGATGAGGCCACATGATCTTCAAAACAAACTTTTTGTGCTCTTAAATTTTTAAATTTTCAATCTTTTAAAATGAGTGGATGATGGAATGTTTTAAATACCTCCGTATGTGTTTATATTTAGTAGGAGTAAAATTACTTACACAGAGCTAACTTACTACTACTAACATCTGCTGAATTCATTTTCATGAAATGTTTCTCTTACATTTCTGTGCTGTGGAGCAGTGGCCACCTACTGAGATGGAAAGAAACATTCAGGTGTAGCATTTGATTAAATAAGTTAAGCAAGCGAATTGTGGATAAGTAAAAGTAAATGGCAAGGAGATAATGGAGAGGAAAGCAAAAAATGCTCCTATGTGAAGAGCAGCAGACAGTGGCCACCTCTTTAAGATGGTGCCAAACCCCTAGACGGATCAAAGGCTTTATTCTTGTTGGAAATACTGAAAGAAGGTCGAGTTCAAAAGTGGCGCTGGGTCAAAAAGGAAGGAGGGAGAGGGCTATGGTTCAATCACTGAGACAAGTAACTCTAGATAATGTTTAAGTATCTGAGATGTCATCAAGAGGACTGCTGCCTAGGAAGAGACCTGCCTAGCTTGTATTTTCACTATAGAGCCACATTAAATCAATACCTGAAATAGGCTGCTCCAGGTGCAGGTTATCATTATACCCTATTTACTGGTCTTTATTGATCCTCTGCTTCCATGTATGTAACACTGGGTCTTTTGAGGTCACATGCCTTGGTTGTCTTGTGGCAGTAAGTCAAGATGTTCTACAAATCCTTTCTAATGAATTATGGGGAAAAAAATGATACTCTTCCTTAAGTGGTTAAGACTTTTATGAGGACAGTGAAGGTTCCTGTGTAATTTAACCCTGGAACTTGTGTAATATGAACTGTGTCCTCAAACAAAGCTATAAATTGGCATGAATGCTAAATATTCACCATAGTCCATGTTGGCACTATATCACCTTGAAGTCACGGATGAATGTTTTTGTTGTGCATGGATGCAAGTGACGCCTAGTCCAAATGTATAGAAAACTGAAGTTAAAACAAGTTTTTGTAAGTGATAAAGTTGTTCTGAGGAAAACTTTTTTTCTTTCAATATATGATTGTTTTGGTATCACTGCAAATTTTTACACTGTTCCTCTGAACTTTACCAGTTTCCATTTCTCAAGAATAAAGACTGATAAAAGCCTGGGTAAATTGCAAGAAATGCATATCCTTGAGGTAAATGTCAGTGTGACAGCTCTTGGGACTATATGTTATGAAAGGATTTTTTTTAAGAACATGAGTAGCTAGAAGACATCTGTTTCCAGCTGTGTCTTGCTGTTTTTTAGAAACACTGGTGGGAGTAAAAGGGTAATTTGGTTTCTGTGCTATTACTTTTGGCTCCTTCAACCCCGCCTGCCAGAAAGAGTGCTAGTGAGGTAGTAACTCTAGTTGGAAGCCATAACTAGCAGCATACCCCAGGGGTCAGTGCTGGCTTTTGTACTCATGTACATCATCCTTGATGATCAGGATGATGGGGCAAGTTTGCTGAGGATACAGCACTGAGTAGTTGATATGCTGGAGGGCTTTGATGTCATTCAGAGGGACCTGAACAAACTGGGGAACTTGAGTAAAGGGAAGAGCAAAGTCCTGCACCTGCAGAGGTACAGCCTCAGACTGTACTGGGGCCACCTAACTGCAAAGCAGCTTGGAGGGATCAGGAGTTCTAAGTTGACACCAACTTGAACATGTGCCAGCAGTGTGTTCTTGCCCCTGTTACTGTTTATTACTTCTACAAATTGCTACTGGTATCTTGGGATGCATTAGCAGTGTTGCTGGCTGAGGGAGATGATTCTTCCCTTCTGCTCTTCTGGTGAAGTCACACCTGCAGTGCAGGGTCCCCAGTGCAAGAGAGGCAAGATAGTAGAGAGTCCAGCAAAAAAAGCAGTGAAGACATCAAAGGGTCTGGAGCACCTCTCCCATGAGGAAAGGCTGAGAGTTGGAACTTCTTATTCTGGAGAAGAGATGGCTCAGAGGAACATTACCAATGTATAGCGGTACTTGAAGGGAGAGTGCAAAGAAAATTGAACCCAGCTCTTTTCAGTGGTGGCCACTGACAGGACAAGAGGTAATAAACACAAACTGAAATACAAGATGTGCCATCTGAACATGAGAAAACACTTGTCATATGAAGGCGATTGAGCACTGTCACAGTTGCTCATAGAGTCTCTGGAGTCTCCTCTTTGCAGATCTCCAAAAACCACCTGGATGTGGGCCTGGGCATGATACCTGGGGTCTATGCTGGAACTAGGACTGGGCTGGGTGGACCTAGAGGGCCCTGCCATGCTCAGCCTTGCTGTGATTCTCTAACTGTGGCCATGCTTTCAGTGAGGTGGGTCCTCACACACCAGGAGCCCACCATTGATTTCTACATTGTACATACGTAGGTTTTAGTGAACTTGGACCTGGTAATTTCAAAAATTACTACAGAATGAATTCTGAAGGAAATGGAAACGAGTACTGTGAGACCGATACTTTTGCTGTAGGATAATGTTTTCCTGCAGGTAGAACAACCAGGAAAAAAAAAAAAAAAATGGGGCTGGGTGGTAAGCTGTGAGTTTGTAGCTGTAGAATGGCTTACTGTTGTTGGGAATCCTTTCCTATAAGTATCAAAAATAAAAATCGTGGTGGGCCTAATCTCAAACATATGTACAAGTGTTTTGATTAGATAGTCTCTGGATTTAGAAATAGATGAGATCTAATATGCTAAGGAGGAAGGATTTATTTTTTATTTTATTTTAAACTTCATAGCAGCTTGAGTCTCTGATAATCTCAGCAAGAGATACTTACAGTTAGATTGATGAGGAAGTGTCTTCTACAGGCGTCTCAATATTTTAGCTGTAGTTTTTCAAAAAAATTGTGAGGCATAATGCTATCAAATGAGATACAAGAATCTGAAAACCCCCACTCAATAAGCTGATACGTTCTTCAGGAAATTGATGATATATCCAAAGCTGTTTCTCCAGATAGCAATCACTGGCACAGCTTCCCAAAATGAATGTGAAATCCAAACACTGACAGACGCCTGTGTCTGCTTATAGGGGTGCTGGTTTTGTATACAGACTTCTGGGCTTATCTTGAAAGGGATTCTGACACACAACAAAACCAATGAAAACAGTTTCAGCCAGCAATACTTTCTTGTGACCTTACACATTCCTTGGTTTGTGTTTGAGATTAATTCAAAGAGGATTTGATGTTTCCTTTTTATTTCTTTTTTTTTTTCTTCTTTTTTAATGACCAAACATACTGGATAAAAGCAGGTCCTGCAGTTAAAAGATAAGACGTATTTAAACTCAGGCATATTCTCCCATATTGAATGAAAATTATGAATGCATGTCTTTATTAAGTCTTCGTGTATAGGGCACAGAAGGCAACATCTATAAAGGTTGTTTTGTTTGCTTATATATTTATTAAGTTGTCTATTTGGAATAGCTGAATGTTTTCTCACATTGATCTATCTTTTAGTTAATCTGGAAGTTTTTATTTGCTCTCAGAACTGTATGAATGAAGTAGCATCCGCTGGAAAAACTGCTGCCTTGCATTAAAGTTACTTGATAGGGGAGCAAAGATACACACAACAAAACACAGGGGCATGTGATAGATTGTAACCTCTTATGAATAAGTGTTCCCAAGTTACTTCTGTTAAACTAAAAGCTACTGTCCTAAAGAGCCCTCTTCTGTGTTAGGAGAGGAACCATAGGGATGTTTATGTGGGCTGGGAGTGTCCCCTTGGGTGGGGTGAGTCTGGGTCAGAGCTGTTGGGCCTGGGGACCCAACAGGAAGCATGGAAGTTTGGGCGCTGAGACTTAGGTGATGTTTGGTTGGGCAGCACATTTGTGTTTTACAGTCCTGCTGTGGTGATCTTTAGTGCGGTGAGTAGCAAAAATGGGCAATCCTTGCCTGGGCTGAGTCAGTGCTTAAACGACCAAATACATAAATGAGTTGAATTTTCACTGAGTGGCTTTTTCACAGACTGCTGTAATTCCAGCTTGTTCCACTTTCCCACCTACATAATAAGTGATCTTTAGTGTTTGCACATGGATGTCCTGGAGTCATCAATTATTTACTTTCATGACTGCGTGTGTGTGAGAAGGGATTTGGTTATCCTGGTTTTACAGGAGGCAGGCAGAGCACGATCTGCCGTGCAGGATGTGTCTGTGTTGCTTTGCACTGCTCCGCAGAATGTCATACAGCTCTGCAAAAGCTACGAGGAAGGGAGTTTGTCTCTGTTTTGCTTTGTTCTTAGAGGACTGAAGAGCAAAATGCTGCAGTCATCTGACTGGAAAGAACATTGCCTTCGCTCACTTTTTGTTTAATCTCTGAGTCCTTATCAAAAAATGGTTGCTGTTTCAAAGTGTCGTACTGGTATAAGGGTCTTGTGTCTACTGAAGGAAGCCCAAACCAGCTCAGCTGCTGTTCCTTTGAAGGCAAGGTGCAATATGTTGTTTGCTTAGCCTTGGTAATGCCTTCCCCTCCCCAACTTCTTTGTCCCTCCTCTCCCCTTCCCCCACCTCCCCAATTATTTTCCAGAGCCCTTGGATTGCTGCTTCTGGGGCAGCAGCAGCAGCTGCTCATGCTGTCCTGTAATTCTTCCATCGTGGTCACAGGGGACTGGGAGGGAAAAGGCTGTCTGTCTCAGCAGCAGTCCACCAGCTGCTGCTACAATGTATAATGCACAAATTTGCAAAATATAGCTTTTAATTTTGCTTTGCAGTCAGAATGAAAAACTAGAACACACCAGCACTGCCATCATTGATTGATTAATACAAATCTATGTTCCTGCTTCTTGGTTCAGACTCAGACCAAAATACTGGAAGTGGCTAAAAATAAAAGGTAAGAATCCTGACAGACTTTCAAACTGATGGAGTAATTAATGATACAGTTTTGTGTGTGTATGCTTGAGAATACGCTACCAAAAAAATCTGTTGAGTAACACAAAACATTCAGCTGCACCGGAGTATAAATTATGCTTATGGTCCTCTTACCTTCTGAAGTATGCAGATAAGCAGGGTTTCTTTGTTCAAGTGTCAGTGAATGAGGGAGTTCCACAGACTGTAGCATAAGTAGTTTTCCTGAAATCTGTACTGAAATATATTTTTGTTTTGAGGCTTTCTTTCAAGGGATCAGAAAGAGGAGAAAGAATGAAAGGAGAGCAGGGAGCATAGTTACTGCTCTTTGTCTCCTGGCCATGAGGTTAGGGCATCGACAAGGCTGCTTGTTCTGTGCCCAGTCATGCACTGAGAGTAAGGAAACAGCACACGGAAAGGGTAAACAGTCCCTGCACTACCATTGTAAATGGGTTTGTAACCTCTTTAGTGTGTGCTTATGAATGACCAATCTTTTTGTGGAACCATTTGAGAACAACTCGCGAAAACATGGCCTGAATTTGTTACAGAACTCAATATGCACTGAATAGTTTGACTCAGTTCAGCTCTTCTGAGCTATACACTATAAAACACTATTCATCCATAAAAATAATCCATGTGGTTGTGGCACACGTTGGCTGAAGAAAGACTGCAGCATGTATAACTGAGTGAACTAATTTTACCACAAGTCAGTTTTGCAGCTAATGTCCCTGGAGACCCTGTTGACTGCTTTGTTTTTCTCTAAATGCTCTGAGATCCTTTGTCATGGAAGCTGTATGGGAACTGCAGAGCATGGAAGCTGGCACAGGAATCTTTACACACCGTGTTGTTACGGGGAATGTCCAGGCTTGCTGTTGCCAGAGCTGGTAGCAGCCAGCTGACTGTCCACTTCTCTCAGCTGGTTTCTTCCGGAGCTAGGACCTTGGAGCAGCCAGCTGCTGTGCTACAGTGCTGGCTGCAGGCTGTCCGAAGGGACTGGGGATGGGGTTGGTAGTGGGCTGCCTCCCTTTGGCACGTAGGACACAATGAACACAAATGCTGAGCAATCGCTTGCCTTGTTTTGACTGTGTCCACATTTTAACTATTCTGCTGAACATTTGTGAGTGTACCAGCATGCAAGTTGTAAATTTTGTTTCTAATTAGTATATATCAGGTCCAAACCAAAGTTTCAAATGCAGATTTGCCTAGATTTAGGTGCAAGGGGGTCTGAACCTTACCTTTGTGGAAGAAGCTAAATCTATCAGTAATGACATACTGTGGTCCTTTACCGATCCCCAAAACTCCCGTTCTCATTTTTTTAGTTTCAATGTGATGTTAATGTCAAAAATCTGACGTGAAAGCAAAAGGAAACTCTCATCTCACAAGATTTGTTACTCCCAATAAATACATAGTACAGACATGCTGGCAGATCTAAACTAAACCTAGATCTGTCTTTGGGACTCCAAAGGAAAAAAATAATTAAAAAAGCACAATGTGTACATGTGTGCACCGATTATCTTAAATCTGTTGAAATTCTCTAGCATATGAAAAACACAGCCCCAAGTGTACATGCCTTCCAGCTCCAGGGCAAATACACTAAGAATAGATTTATTACACAGTGACCCATTATACAGGCACCTGGAAGGGAAGGGAAAGGAAGAGGGGTGTTTTGCCTGAAGTTCTTCCTGATTTTAAAATAAACAGGGTATGCTCCAATATTTATATGAAAGTAATGTTCAATGGTCTCATTTAATTGGGAAGAGAGGTCAAATCCAGCAAAGTGCTGATGCTTTGTTTAGCTCAAATGGAGAGTGTGCTGCTCGCACACTTGCAGAGGGAAGACAGAAAAACAAAAACAACAACAAAACCAACAACCAAATGAGAGACTGTACTGTGTTCAAAAATATTCTCAGCAGAACGCTTGGAAACACTGCTTTAGCTCAGCTTCGTAATATTTCACATGGCTAGTTTTTCAAAGTACCAGAAATTAACTACTGAAAATAATCCAAGCTTTAGACACTAAGGGAAGACTGTTAGAGTAAATTTTAAAACTTCAGTGGTAGCAAACCAGGATGGATCTTGCTGACTTTCTTCTGACCATATGGCAACAAAAGCCTCCAAGACTCACAGTGAAGATGCTAAGAAAGTGAGCTTTCTTTTTCCAATGTGTTTTCATTTGTCTTCCTCTGGCAATAAAGGAATCTACCTTCTGCCAGTGTTTCCTGAGCTATGCAGTGAATTCTTTTGAAGATTATTAAATTGGCATTTTCTTGACTTTTCCTTTCTTTTAAAACTAATATCTTTAACATCTGACCAGTCAAACTCCCAGACACAGCTATTTTCTATGCAGTAATAGTTATCTTAGCACTACAAACAAGACCCTCACTAGATGCTGATTCTTACCATGCAAGCTGTTTTCCATCTATTCTGTAAGGAATGATTTTTAATGAAGAGAACAGCATTAAATTCTCAATGACAACCAGCCTTTACTTATTTCTTCCCCTGTGGGGATTTGATCAATCTCTGCAGCTTCCTGTTTAGACACTGTGCGCAGGGAATACCACTTTGGGGGCATAGCTAATCTGTGAATAATTGAAGGAGTGGTTTTTGAGGGAATACTTTGAACTTTTCCAGCAGCTACTGTCTGACTATGCATCTCCTGTGTAACTCTCTTTACATCAGAGTTAGAAGTGGCCTTTACTACCTTTTATTTCGATAAAACTTTGTGCAGCAGGACCGTAATCTGTTGATCCATTCTGGTGATGAGAATAATATATTTTAAGAAAAGAAGTGCAAGGAAAAAGAATAATAGGAAATAATTTCAGAAGAGGGAACTAAAAGCACATTATAGCCCTCATGACAGAATATGGTATCTATACAGTGGGAAACTGATTCCTTAATTCCACAGCCAGAAAAGACCTTAGGGTGGTGAGGCCCTGGCACAGCTGCCTGAAGCTATGGGTGCCACATCCCTGGAGGTGCTCAAAGCCAGGCTGGATGGGGCCCTGAACTCCTGGTCTGCTGGTTGGCAGCTGGCCCACAGCAGGGAGCTGGAACCGGGTGGGCCTTAAGGCCCCTTTCAATCCAAGCTAGTCTGTGATCCTGTGATTTCTATGATCAGACCAGTTAAAAATGTATATTGTCCAAGATCTTGCCTTTACAGGGAGGGATAGAGAAAGAGGTAGAAAAAAACAAATGTTCTACACTTGCTAAACGTGTCACTTGGGATAGCATCACTTCTGTTTGTCCTGAGTAAACACAAAGGCAGATCAAGGGCCAGAGGATAATCTTTCACTCTAAATTGTTTTCCTCTAATATCTGAGGCTGCACAGTGTAAAATCAGGAGTGGAGAAGGCTTTCCTCAGTCTCTCACTTTGCCTGCTGATACAAGCATGATTTCATTATACAAACATTTGCTCCATTAATTGTGATTATTCCTAATCCTGCATTTTGCTTAATGGCAAAACATTTCACTGGAGGAAAAAAAATTAGATTAAAGTAAAGACGTTCAGACAGTAAAGGCTACTAATTGAATCTGGAAAGGATACTCCCATGATATAAAGTCAAAATTGCAAAAGTTATTACTGAGATAACTGGAGGAGTGATACCTGAAAATCCTTAGATGTTTTTGTAACAGTTTAATGCCACATTGGGGCCTTGCAGTTCTTCTTCTGTGGAGGCTGGTGGTACTTCCACCAAGGCCAAACCATGGCACAGGGAAGTTTATGTAACCTTCCTGCCCTGGCCCATGCAGAGCAGAGCTCTTCTGCAGCTCCTCTCCCTGCTGCAGAGCCTGAGCAAAGCGGTGGGCTGGGTGCAGAAAGGCGTGAATGTGGGCGCTTCTTGGGGGAGGTCAGCAACCTGCAGTACTGTGAGGAGTGGTGGGACAGTGCTTCATAGGTGAATCTTGAGGGTGTAGTGTTTGCTAAAGCTTTTGAAAGAGAGCATTATTTTAAAAGAGAAAAACCCTCAATTTCTTCTCAGTCATTCATGTTGTATCAAGGAGTTTGAGCCTACGTAGTTCTGGGTTATTTTCAGTTTCGTGGTGTAACACGGTTTTAGATTCATGGTGCAGCATGTAGGTTATGTATGTCATTAAAGAACTCCTGTGAAATGCAGGTTCATGGGATTGAAACAGCTCTCTGACATCAGCTGAGATTTCTGTTCTGCGCCCCCCCTGCCCCTGGATCCATGAGGCCTACATCATATTAGCTCAGTGACTCTTATCAGGCCTCTTTTTCCTGTTACCCCCTGATAAATTTGTACGACTTGGAGTGAACTCCAAGCATAACTTTATGCCTGCTGGAGACAGGAGCTGCATTCGCTGAAGCTCTGTGCTGGTGAATAGAACCCCACTGTGCTCTATATGGGAAAGTGTGTGGGTGGCAATTTACATGGTAAACAAAGGCAGGCAGGGAAGGCAGATAGTTAGGCTTAAGTTTCTCAATGCCTTCGATCTCCTTAAAACATGGCTGTTGAGAATTAGCAGCAAGAAATATCACAAAAGGGAGATTGCTGTAGATTTTGCTCTTTTTAAGTATTGATCTTTGATTAAAAATTTTTAATACATGTCTATTGTGAAATTTAAATTTATAATGTGAAATTAAATTTAGGAATATCAATTATCTTGATCTCGTGGTAAGAGCAAATAAAGTCTGTACCTGCATCTGTTTCCTTTAGAGGTAAATGGGAAGCTTTTATTTCACTAGCAAAAACGGCTCACAGATGAACAGTGGACATGGGATCCCCCCCCTCCTGCCGCCTTAAATAGGTCCTTTGCTTGTTTGTCATCAGAGGTGGAGGGAAGCAACATGAATTAGATGGCAGGGGACTAGAAATAGTGTCAGGAAGTATTGACATCCTTATTTGTGCTGTGTATCTACTATGTGACCTTGGACAAGTCTCTTCACCTATGCCATATCCTGTTATTAGATTATAAATCTCTGCTGGGAGAATGCATGTTGCGGTTTGCTTTTGTGTCTGGCAAGGGGTCTATAGATGTTATTGTAAAACAAGTAATAGAAAAAAGGGCAGCAGTTTTTTTCTGGAAAGCTGGCCTCTAATGGAGATAGTGTTTTCTGCTTCAACCCGGCTCTCCAGCTCTGATGCCCAGCTCAGCTGCAGAAACATCCTTCGCTTTGTTGCCTTCCTAGTTGCAATGCTAGTAGGAGAAAAAAACTTAAATTTTTAAGCATAAATGTTGTGAGTGACTGTGTAGCCTTTGAAAAGGGTTGCACGTGTTTTCCAAAACAGAAGATACAAGATATGGTTATTTGCAATGTTATCTTTTCCATTAAAGAAGGATTTTTCCATGGCATCGATGTGTGAGTTGTGCATTTCAGCCGTGGTGACCACATATGCTTC
>JAOWBP010003659.1:10715381-10726031 GCA_028571105.1 Tragopan temminckii | reverse complement strand
GGGGACCTGTCCCACACACATCCTTTCAGTTGTTTTTTTGGGGGAGGTTGGCTTTTACTTTTTAACTTCTAAAGTATTTTGGAAACTGGAAATATTTTTCAAGATTTTTGCTACTAAGGTACTAATGGAAAAGGAGAGAAGTAAGATTTCCATGCAGTAGTCATTTAATTCTAGGGCTTAAATCTGTAATTTCAAAATAATATTTCAATTCAAAGTAATTTAAAGATTTTTTAATGGTTTTATAATGTCAAAAAGAGTAAATATGTCAGTCTAATCTTTGTGCCTGCATAGAGCCAGGAGCCTCCCTACCAATAATATTTCTATCACGCTGTTTAATTTGTTGAAGCTTCTTCTAAAAGATGTCACGTGATGCAGCAATTAAAAAAGTAAAAATTAATATAGCGGAGACGTGACATGAATACAGCATGGTGGTCACGTGGTTCACATTGCTTTGGATAATATTCATATGCTTTCCCTATTTGCTCCGTGGGCATGACTTTGCTAATAGCAGTGAGAGTATTGACTAAGACCTTTCCTGATAATTACACCCTAAATATAATTAAATACAAAGGTGGTGTTAGCAAAGTGCTAATTGGCTTACTGATAAACTTCTGATTTTTTGCTTTCTGAGAGCCACTGAATTAGCTGTTGGTGCAACAGTTCTCTGAAAGCAGAGGTGCAGTGTAGAGCCAGCAGGCCGGCAGGCTGTCAGGATGTGGGGTGATGGCTGGGAGCAAGGCATGGGCATAGAGCTGCTCAGCTCTGGGGCCTGAGGGAGGCACCCCGCAACTCTCACCAAGTGAGAGAGGCATAAGAACATGCTCTGTCATATCTTGTCTTTTTGGATGGTAGCAGGCATGATATTTTTGGTTTATATTCTTGTGAAATTGGTTGTTGGCTTCCAGCACTGTGGTAACGTGGCAGTCTGAGTAGCGTTTGCCCCCTGCAAAGCAGCAGCTGCTGGCCTGCTCTGAGCAACAATCTGGCATGCTAACATAAACCAAAAAGCACTGCTACTGCCATAGTCTTTATAGTGCTGTCTACCTATGATACCATATGTATGGTGCCTTGAGCTGAGGATGGCCACGCAGTGTGGGAGCATGCTTCAGCAGGGGCCAGAAATTATTTCACTGAAGTAGATGTAGACAGTTTAGAAAAAAAATATTGCAAGTCATCGGTAACAAATGCCCCTACTTTTTTTTTTTTTTTTTTCCCCATACAACCTATTTTTGCTGGAATTTTTTTCTTTGTGAAATAAAGTTTTTGAGGTATTGCTGGTTTGTTGCATGGTCAGATAAATATAGCTTATCTCCTAACTTCTCAAATAAGAGGGACCTACAGCTGAGTCCTGGTGTAGGAACATACATCTGTTGAAATGGTGATACGGTAAAATTTTTTTGCCTTGGTAGACGTTACATCAAACATGATTTTAAACCTCTTTGTTGCATCACTTAGAGTTTTTGAAACCTTTGACTTTATCCTGTAACTGCTCTCAAGAGCTGATTTTTATCAAAGTTTCATTTTATAAATCTTTTTCAGTATTGGGAAGATGATATATCCTTGTGTAAAACCAGCTTCTTGCTGAAATCAATGAGCAGCATGGCCCAGTTGCATGCAGGGCCGTGCTATTGTGGCAGGGTTATCAGGAGGTGAAGGGTACAGATCAGCTATTGGCTCCAATAACTCCTCTGAGGAAAATACAGAATAAAAGATACCTCTTTTTGTAAATGAGATAACATAGGGGATGACTGTTGATGGATTCTGACCTCTGCTGTAAGAGGTACAAGTGCAAGGAAATGTTGAGATCCTAGAAAGAAGAGGTTTAGAGGCTCCTGTTTGGGTTGTAATGGGAAGGGTTCTTCTGCAAAGAATATTCATAATGCTTGTCCTGGATTACAGCTGTGTTTCCTACTGTAAAAAGCAACACTTTTTCACATGCCTCTTGACTGCTAGGTTTCTTTGGAAGAAAGAGAATTAACACAGAAAAGGCTATTCTTGAAATATTTGTGACCATTTCTAGACTGAAGATATGCTGGTAAGCATGGCTGTGTCTGGAAGCCAGCCCCAGCCCCCAGGAGTTCTGGGGTTTGTAAAAATGCTCATGACAGTTAATGATGCCTGAAAAAACAGATGGATGTATTGGGTTTTGAGCAAGGAAAACTTACCATGAAATCTGCATTGTAACATTTTAAAGCATTCTGAGAACTGAAGAATGATTTTGGTTTCTTCCATCCAAGTTTTCCCCCTTCTGTTTCTGTTCCCAATAAATCTGCAACATTGAAATTGCAGAAATGATTTAGGAGGAAGATACCTGTAATACTCTTAAATATGAAACCTAGATATGTTCTAGCAGAATTCTGAACAGAATTCTAGTCTCTCTCTTTATTTGAAGAAGCATCTCTTTAACATTTAACTCCATTAGTGCCTCAGCATGCTAAGAGGTGATGGTAGCATGTTTAAAATATTCTGTATATCCTTGGTTGTAAATGCTGTCATCCTGAGTTTATAATACAGCATGCAGTGAGTTTAGAGACTTGAAAATTCCTTATTCGTGTAATTGAGAAATGTAGGAGAAATCAGATTTTTCAGCTAACATGGACTTTCCATCTCAGATGAAATCCAAAGTCTTTCAGATTTACTATGAACAAAAAAAGTTTTAGAAAAAATTGCTCAGAAACTGTTGCTTCTTAAATAAAACAGCATGCTGTTATCCTGTGGCTTCTCAACAGCTTTGCCTACAACACAGTTCATTAACACAAATATTAATGCACCTGCATTGATGCTTGAGCTCTCCAGAGCTGCTGTGGCTGTCCTCTCCTGTCCAAGCCCTGGCTTTTCTTAGCCATTGCCTCAAGAGCACATCTTGATACTTCCAGTTATCGAGCCTGTGAGGCTCTCAGTATCCATGGCAGGGAGCTTTGAGGTTTCAGAATATTTCAGATTTAGCCAATGTTTTCTGAGGGGACTTCATTTCATCAGGAAAGCCTGTTCTGATCAGTAATCCTGAGTGCTGATCCAAAAAGGAGCCGCGTGCAAGCAGAGACCTACCTACGTGGAATTTTCTTCAAGGTTCAGTGCCACTGAGTTACTGAAAAGTATCTTCAGAAGATTAGAGCTAACACTGCTAGGTTTAGGTTCCCTTAAGACTTTAACCAGCTTGGAAATGCCGGATTGGTGTGGCACTGCCTGGATGTGAAGGTCCTGCAGATCCCAGCAGCTCAGGGAGAAGTGGGAGCTCCTCGTAGGTTGTCCCTTACCACACTTTTCCCTTCCTGCATTTCGAAAGCTGTTTGGCAAGCTTGTTTGCTTTGGCAAAACTTGCAATTGATGAGCAATTTTTAAGAAAAATCGTACTATTAACGTATTAAAATGGATGTTCCATCTGTTATGTTATGTTTTACAGCGTAATTTATTAACATTTAAGCACAAACAATTGGGATGCAGTATACTTTGGCAAACAAGCTTCTTCTGCTGTGAAGCTTGCATTTGAAAACAAACAAAACCCTAAAGCCCAAGGAGTGCTGGTGTATCTTCTCTTCTGTTAGCAATTACTCTAGTTTTAAGGCAGAGAATACACTGCAGATTTCGAAAGTGCTGTCACAATGCTCAGTGGTAGTGTTTGCAAGTTCTTGTCCTGTGCATTACCTACAATTAAGAAAAGTGAAACATTCTTAGATCTTCATGATAACAAAGAAATCAGTATGCTCTGTTTTTATAAATAACTAAACTTTGTATGTTTAAATAACAGTGCTTAAAGGATAGAGATTAAAAGTTGTGAGATTTCTGAGCTGTAACAATACCTACTCCTGTGTAAATGTTAAGACTAGAGTTTAGAAAAGCACATGAACATGTGTTTAACTTCAGTCTTGATCTTATTTTGCAGAGTACTTAATGTAAGCTTAATTATATATGTTAGTGCAGTCCTGACTCAGAGCTGTAATGTCAATCAATATTTTTCCTTAATATCCAAAGGCAATAGTCCAGGAGGAAATGATGTCGGCTCAGTATGGGCTCTGTCACTCTCCTACATGGCTTTTTGGAAATCATGGGCCATTTCTGCAGATTAGCATTTGTCCTCAGGACAGAAGTAAAACTATTTCTGTCCTGTTAGTTGACAATCTTGAAAATGAACATGAAGTCTGTAAAAATTATATCAGCAGCAGGTAGGCAGATCTTTTAAATGTCTTACCATTACTGAAAACTGATCTCAACATTGCTGCAATAAAAGTTAGGGTTTTTTATGCCAAATCAGGTTGTAGTTGCCTTTGCATCCAGAAATGCGAAGCTGCTTCTGTGATTCCAGCTATGACACTTCTGTTTGAAATTATGCTATTTTGTCCAAGCAGAAGAGATGCAATAGTGCAGGTTCTGCAGGCTGGTGCTGCACACATCTTTTCTAACAGAAGGTATTTCCTAACAGTTGGTACATTTTCAATCACAAGGTTTGTTGCACTCTTTAAAAATTAAAAAACTAAGGGATATTCAAGTTGGAAAGGCTACAATTTGTGACAGTAATCACACTGGGCAGCATCCCAGGGGTGCTGCTTTACCATTACAAACAGCCACTGACTTAAATAGGATTTAAATGAAGACTCTTGTGAGGATGTAGTAAAAATCCAGTAACTGCACTGAAAGTTACTTTTTTTTGTGTGTCACTTTCAGCTCCTGAAATGTTAGAGCTCCCTTTTCTAGAAGGTGCTTTATACATTTGACAATCACAACTCCTAAGGATATTTTCTTTCCCTCTGTCCCTGCAATTTTGTCTTAAAATCTAGCTGAGAATTGTTTTGTTCCGCAGCTTGTCCATACCCCCTCCCTAGCTGGAGTGCAGTTGCAGATGCTCTCCGTTAAGATAAGCTTCCTCATTTAGCCTTGGAGATTAAAAACTCCTACCCTTTCTCTCTGCCTCCAACACTGATTGCCCTCCATAAACCTTCTTGAAAGCCTTGTTGTTCAGGATGGAGGAGGGATGGGAGCAAATGTTCTGTGGAGGGTAGCAGGGGAGATGACTGCTTCAGTGTCTGGTGAGAGATACATTTCTCCAGATACTCCACAAAGCTTTAGATCCTTACAAACTTCCTCCCAGGTGCCTTTGTTCTTTATACAGCTCACTTGCAAACCTGGCATGTAGGACTGTTTTATTCAAACTTTACTGAAAGACAGGACGTACCTTAGAATTAGAAATATGATGGGCTGTCAGCCTCTTCCCCAAATTCCGTCAGATCTTGATGGTTCTTAATAAATGAACTGACAGCTTATTAACCAGATGGTACAACAGGAGCTTCATTCTGGTGTAAAGTTTCAAATCGTGTTGTTCTAACAGGTATGCATTTTATCTCCACCTCTTCTTTGGGAATGAGAAGTGAATGAGAAAAGCGGTCCCTGCCCTGCTCAGGAGTGGCAGGTCTGCTGCTGCAGCCCTATACAGAATGTCCCACTCCTGCGCAATTGCTCTGTCTCCTTGAGGGGGTCCTCCCTCTCTCTGGGGACAGGCATCAACATCCCCACTAGTTGTGTAGGCAGTACCAGGGAGCTCCTCCTCACTGGGATATACAGGGCTGCTTGATGGAGCAGGATGTGAGGTATCACTGCCCTGCAGGGAGGCTGTCTGGTGGCTCTCTGCTTCATGCTCCAAGGGCAGCATGATGACACGCAACAGAGAGCCATCTGCCCACTCTGAGAGCTGAATGATGCTCATAAGCCCTCCTGTGGGGTAGGCAGGTGAGTTTCCTTCTTGTCCATGGGAAGATGCAGTGGAGGCAGAATGTGTGCTTGCAGGGAACCAAGCAGGTGTCAGGACTCCTGTTGTGACAGTGGAACACAGTGCCTCCTCTTTGGCTGTGTCTTTCACATGCAGTGGGCTGGGGAGGTGGAGATGGAGAGC
This sequence comes from Tragopan temminckii, assembly GCA_028571105.1. Classification (NCBI taxonomy): domain Eukaryota; kingdom Metazoa; phylum Chordata; class Aves; order Galliformes; family Phasianidae; genus Tragopan; species Tragopan temminckii. The sequence goes on along the minus strand of JAOWBP010003659.1, from coordinate 10,720,147 downwards.
TGCTCTCTTGCTGTGCACTGCTGTGCTGTGTGCTACTTGAGGAAGAGGCACATTCAGTGGCTGCCTCAGGACAGGCAGCAGCCGTGCCCCTGTCCCTCAGCAGGAAGCCCTCCCAACCGCACAGCTGGCCCATCTCATGCTTCTTGCCAACACAGGGTCAGGCTGCAGCTGTGGCCCAGGAAGCTCCCTGAGCCCCAGCATCTACCCCCCAGTGACCCCTGGAACATGTCCCTGTACCTCTCCCCTCTACTGCTTTGAGGTTGGTGAGGCTGGGGAATAGGCCCTGACAACAGCTCCCTGAGCCCCACAGTAGAACCCAAGAAAGCCTTGCTAGGTCTCCAAGCCTCACAAACAAGCTTGGCCAGAGACCAGGTACAGGCTCGGCTGGGCCAGGCTCTGCTGTGCCCCAGTTTATACGGTGGGGGGCCATGAAGTCACAGTCCATTAGTTGGTAAAAGCAAGTGTATTTAGAATGGATATTTGGAAGAAATTCTTTCCTTTGAGGGTGGTGAGACACTGGAAGAGGTTGCCCAGGGGAGCTGTGGATGCCCCATCTCTGGAAGTGTTCAAGGCCAGGTTGGATGGGGCACTGAGCAGCCTGTCCTAGTGGAAGGTGTCCTTACTCATGGCAAGGTGACTGGAACTAGATGATCTCTAAGGTTCTTTCAAACCCAAATGACTTTGTGAATTTATGTATATTAATAAAGAACTATGTGAAAATGTAATCTAACCTCTAGAAATACTCTGAAATTCTATAACTGGTTATTTAAGGGTTAAGTGAAAACTTGCAATATTAAAGAAGCTTAATGCTTTTTTGTTTAGTTTTATGATTTCTAATAGACAAACAGTAATAGCAGCAAGAAAAAAAAAAAAAGATCTCAGAGTTTAGTTAATTAAGCTTACAGGTTCTTAAGTGTTTATTTGAAAGAAACTAGATGAGTGGCAATGAAGAGTCTCTATCATTCTGTTTCTTCCACTACCCAAACCTGTTCCACTCACTAAGATATTATTGCATTGAAAGCTAATTTTAAAAAAATGTAAGTACAGTGATCTTTTAAAGAGATATAAATATATTCATTTTCTCTTTCTACAGCTAGCAAAGTGCCTTGATGAAGGACAAGCATAGAGACACCAAACTTCCTAGGTCTCATTCAAATAGAGGTGGGCTGGCTCAAGCTGAAGCTGTGAGTTGGAATGCCATGCCTTCCTGGCAGTTGGGTTCTCTGCTTTAATTTGCAGCAGGCTGTTCAGAATGCATTAGTTTCCTTAAAGTTTCCATGCTGGAAAATAATTAGAACTGACCTCAGAAAAAATTAGTGATTTTTTTCTTTATTTTTCAAGGCAGCTGTCTTCTTGTGCAGTTGTTGGCAAAGAGCTGAATGTTAAGCAGATTACTTCTGGGCTGGGAGTCTTTGGGTGCTCAGATGGAAGGTTTTTGCTGTGGAGCACGAGTGAAAAATTTGAGTGATGAAACAAGAATGGTTTGCCACAGTCAGATGGTGTGGAATTTATAGATTTTCTAAGAATCAAAATACTTATTCTCAATAGAAACATTTGTTGAGTTGCATGCCGAGCTGTTAGCTTGCTGATGTCCGTATGACTACTCTTGCAATTAGCTGTTCTGGCCTAAGCAGAGCTCTCCTCCCCTGTCCTCTTCCTCTTTGGAAATTTATTCCAGCATGTGGAGACTCCAGTAGAGTTCCTGAGCCTTAACTTAGGCTTGACTGCATCTGTCAATAGTAATATTACTTCCTTGGGAGGTCACTATTTAAGTCCCACTCACTTCAAGAAATTTATTCAGTGCATATGGATTTCTTCAAGAACTTTCATAATACTGCAGTGAAATGCAAAATCTTATTAACTTCACTTCCTAAGAAATGCATTGTTATTTTTTTCTAATACATTACTAAATATTTTATTTTAAAAGGTAATTTCTCCAGTTAGAGCTTTCGACTGCATTCCACATCGCCATCCTTTCATATGAGTTGTACCCCAGCTCATGCATTTCTTAGGAGAAGGCAAGAAATTCAGCTTATTCAATTTATTATGTGAGTTTCATGAGAACTTACACAGATACTAAATTATAATGTAAATTTTTAATTATATTTGTAATGTAAGTTGAGGGTAGAGGGTAGATGGAATGGACAAATGGGGAGCACAAGAGAGCACACAGTAATCATGTGTGCTAAGAAAAATTACTACAAATTGAAATATTCCGTAAACAGACCAATGAAAACTAAAATTAAATGCCAATATAACTTATTTCTTTTAATCAGAGGGCAGTTTACTATGTAGGTGAGCAAATAAGTCACCAGCATTTGGTCAATCCTATTAACTGGAAGAGGCTGAAATGATATTTTTCCTTCCAAAATATTATGTAAACATCTTTCTGTTTTGAGAATAATTGTGGGTATTACAGTATGGAAATAATAACTATACTTTGTACTATGGCAATAGTAATATATACGGGAAAAATTATTATTGATTCTGATGCTCTAATCAATGTCAAAGTTTGAATATAGCATATATATAATAATTTCTTCTCTTTTTTTTCTTCCTGTTCCTTTTTTCATCTTTATCTTTTCAACGTTTATGTATCTTTTTCAGTGTATTTGGTGAATGATATGATAGCAAGGAAAATGACTTGAATGATAGCCTACGTGAAGGAATAAAAACCAAAAATGAACTTCTTGATCACATGGTTCTGGGAAATGTAATCCTATTCCCTTTAGTGTTAGGAGTATCAGTTAGTTGTAGCGATACGGTGGATACGGTGTTTTCCACCTCTGTGCTCATGTTCCTGTTGTTAAGCATTTTCAGAAGGGATTCTGGTCCCAGGACCTCAAAAGTTTGCTTCCAGTATTTTTAGCAGAAAAAATTTCACCCCTAATAAAATGAGGCACAGAGAAATTAGGCCACTTGCCTAAGGGCACACAGTGAATCACGGCCACAAACAGGTACTGAGCTTATGTTTGGTAACTAACTTCCTTTTGACATTGCAATCTGAAAACATTTCCTTAATTTTACCTTCAGAAAATTCAAATGCAAGAACTGCTTTGTGTACATAGAGGAGTTATATAGGGATCACAAACAGTGAATGCTACCAGGCTGGCTTTCTTGGTGGTAAAAGTGGGGATAAAGTTTACCATTCTTGCTGACAAAACTTTTTTAGCAGTGATTTTCTGTAACACAATCTGGACATCTATGTAGTAGTTTGGCTGACGAATGTTCCAAGTATTGCTGAAACTTTTAGCTCTTTTCCTTTATTCCTTAAAACCTGTCAGTGTTAGGCATTTTCAAGCATTTGTAGACTTTCACTAGCCCATGTTTTCTGCTGCTCACAAGAATACATAGCAATGAAGATTAAGAGCAAGCTGTTTGAAAGCATTGCAGAATCTGAAAAGGAATCTATTTTATTATTTTCCATGAACAATGTTTGTGTATACCATGGAAAAATAATGAAATACATATTAAAATCACAAAAACATACAAGTCATACTGGATCCTGCTGAATTGGCAAAAAGAGAGCATTAACCTGAATGTTGGCAACTGATGTCTTTGTTTTCATTCTTATCCAAGTATTTGGAGACACATAGATATGGTTCAGACAGCTCTTAACCAGAGAGAGTAGCCTTTACATTTCATGTGAAGCACAGACACATTTCTTATTTATATATTAAAACAACAACAACAAACAACAAAACACCAAACCTCTTCATTTAATTCTGTACCTGAAAATATTAAATATTAGTAGTGGTCTTAATAAATATCCTTAACAGAACTGTCAACAAGGAGGATTTCAAATAAAAAAACTCTTCTCTTAATTCCATACTGACTGCAGAAGTTTGCAGTGGTTTGGAGTTTGTCAGTAAATGTCAATAGGGGACATTTTTCAGAAAACCGGAGTAGAAAGCAGGCTTCTGTCAGAGTTGGCTGAGATGTTTTGGACTGGAAAAGAGATTTCTTGAATTATTTTTTCTTTTTTTGTTGGATCTCAATTTACATTTTTCTTGTGCCGTCTTCCAGATCTTGAATAGTGTTTTTATATAACACATGGCAAATTAAGGCAAGTGCATGTTGTTCACTTATATAGATATCAGTCTGTAAAAGTCACACTCATGTGAGTCTTGAAATAAGATCTAAGAGCTCCAAATGGAGTACAGAAGGGTTAAGGTAAGCTTTTTCTGCAAACCTATCCACCATGGGGAGCCTACTTACCACAGCTTTATTATACTCATTGAAATCTTTATTCCAATTTTTTCAAAGACAAAAGATAGTATTCTTAGCGCAAGATAACTTTTATAGCATTTCATAACTAGGCTAAATAGTTTAAATTGCCAAATAGGGGAAGAGTATCTTACTATACTAGGGTCACTAAGGTTTCCCATTCATATCAGTCAGGTTTTAGCCATTATTTCAGACCTCCATGTCACTCCATTGAGAGATTCCATATTAAATAGACTGTGATAAAAAAAATTCATTGAAGTAATTATTTGGAAAATAATTTAATTGTTTTGGTGTCCAAATCACTGAGTATGTAAGAGTTAGACTTTAAATACTCACCTATGAGGTTAAGATTCGGAAACCATTGCCCACCTTCAAGGAGGCATTACAGACCTAACTTGGAAAGCTGTGTCCAAGAAGTTTAAATTTCTTAATTCCATGTACTAGGATCTTGGCACCCTGGCATATTTACCTTTTTTTTTTCTTCTTTTCTTTAGAAATGCTTCCGAATGTAAAAATTGATCTTTTTCTCGCTCTCGTCA
>JAOWBP010003659.1:10688498-10710762 GCA_028571105.1 Tragopan temminckii | reverse complement strand
ACTGTATGTGCAAAATCCCCCCCACTGCCTCAGGAAGGGGGGAGAGGGAGATGCTCAGAGGTGTCTTATTAGCAGCTTGGTAGTGTCCAAAGCGCTGCTTCACTAGGAAAAGTATGAGCAAAACATTTATTCCTGAATTAATCTCAGTGGAGAAGGCTTTAAAGAGTAAAGAAATGCAGTCGCACTGTTGATTAATTTGCCCACTGCTGTAATTATGGTGAAATATCAGTGCAACTTTTTCTTCCCTCTCTTAGTCGCACGTCGTGGTTTTACTGGTACTACAGAAACCCTGATTATATTACCCTGGCATTCTCAGGGACTGTTAAGCAGGAGTCTTCTCTCTTTTTCTCTAAAACTCATCTAAATGGAAAACACATTGTCTTCATTATATGCCAGTGTTGAATGAACAGAGTTGCCATAGCAACAGCCATCTGAGGCCTTGCTGATTTCAGGCCAGTGAATGGGGTAGACAAACAAAGTACCTTCAAAACCAGAAGGGAACAATTGCTATTCATTCAAGCCAGGTTTTAAGATCAGCAAATGTCTTTAGCAAAAGAAATGCAGATAAGAAAGTATCAGACCTGGCTGTAGAATAATAATAACAGAAAATTATCATAATCTTAAACTTTTATGCCCGGTGGTATAGCATTGAAGATTATTCTTAAGGTAAAGATTTTCAAGCGGTTGAAGGACCAAACCACAGTTTGCCTACAAACTGATGTAAGCAGGGGCAGTGGCTGCATGCAGCCTTTGTGAGCCCAGTGGCAAGGCCCCAGGCATGCAGAGCAGTGCTGGTGGGCAGGGCAGGGGCCCAACCAGCGCCCCAACCAAAGCCGCCAAGTGCCTGTGCCAGAGCCAGGCGTTGTGAGCAGGGAAAAACATCTTGTGCGTCCCAAGTGCCTGATTTGCGGTCCTGGGCCTCTGCAGGCTGCTGAGCAGCCCCTGGAGTTAGTCAGGACCCCCCCCAAGATTGATTGTTTCACCATTTTGGTGCTCTTCAAGAACTGTGATAAGTAGTTTTATGTATGAAATGGTTGACATATTCAACATAAAACTTGCTTAGACTGAATATATATTCACATAAAATGCCAAGAAACTGACTGTGAAATGATTGTCTTGAATTAGGGATGAGACAGGTGTATGTGTGTTTGTCTGCTCTGTCTGTATTTTCTTCCTCCTTAGTCCTACACAAAATTTTAAATAATGATTTTATGACAAAAGTGCTGTTTCTGATCTCAGTGTTGTCTAATGTGTGGAAATGTGAAGAGGCAGAAGCAAGGAGCAGAGCGGGCCGAGTGGCACGCCGTGGCACTCCTTGTGAAAGCGGCAGTGCGATGAGGGGGCTCTGCTGCGCCCCGCATGGATTTGACAAAAGCTGTCACGTGTGCAGGTTGCATAGCAAATGAACAGCGTGGCCAGCGCCACAGTGGGATGAAAGAACAGGAGCTAGGTTCAGAACGAGTTAGATAATATGGGAGGCTGGGTCATCTTTTCACTTAGTGACCGCTCCAGATGGGAGGTTATCCCAAGTGCTCGGCTGATCACTGGGTCCCTCTGGGACGTGCTGCGCCAATTCTGCTATTTACTGGTTTTTCAGTGTTGGGTAGCTCAAGAAAAAGAAAGTAATAACAATAAATAAGATGCACAAGTTGCTGCTGTCTAGCTGAATTAGTCTGTTCAGTAATGCACACTGCTTGCTGTGCCAGCTGGGGAGTTGGAGTCAAGGTGCCCTTGTGAGACAGATCAGCCCCCTTGCTAATAATAGAGAAATCGTTAGCTAGGAAGCTTGTCTCAAAGACAGAATCTGTCAAATTTCAACTCTTTTCCCTACCATATTTTTATACTCTGTATATGTGAAGGAAGGGTTATAACAATTAGCGATCAGTTACAAATGTCGAGAAAAGTCCTGACAGTGATGTAAGACTGGCAGTATGTATCACTCGTAATATCATGGAGTTTCCGGCTGTTCACAAAGGCATTTTCTGTGTTTAAATTATTCTTGAAAAACATGAATAGTGTAACAGAGTGAATTTGTCAGAAATATACTGGATTTTTTAATTTTTTTTTTCCAGGATGGGGAGAAGTACTTTGAATACAAGCATATGGTTCATATAGAATTGATATTAATCAAACTGAGGAAACACTCAGACAATAATGCTGAAAATACTATTAAATGAAATGCAGTTCACCTGACCTTGAATGACAACTAACTTTCTGGTTGGTTATGAATAGACAGGAAATACAAGATTTAACTCCCAGCAACAAAGTTGTTAGAAGAATGAAGAGAAATTAAGGATCAAAGTACTGAGTTTAGAAGACAAGTAAATTGGAGCATGGGGGGAATATAAAGTAAGGAGTAGTATGAATCAAAGATCTAGCCTCTCTTCGTAACATAAAAACAAAGGTTTGCGTAATATGAAAGGCAGAAGGCGACAACATCTAACACAAATGATGAATAACAGAGAATGCGAGCATTGCAAAGCCAAGATGGGTAGTCAGGTTCAGAAAAACTACAAGTTTATTTTTGTATGTATTTTATAAAGTATAGAAATCTAAGCTTCCACGTGAGTTCCATTAATTGTCTTCCTCTTAGTAAAACATCTAAATTAACGAATTTGTGTCTACACTATAAATAGCAAAAATTTCTCAACTCTGTAATAGAATTGTCAGCTATGGTCTTCTATAGTGTTGTTCTGATTGTTCTGAAGGTACAGGGCTAAAATACCTTCATTTCTGCTTTTGTTTTGTGAAAGTTGCCAAAAGGCAAGCACAAATTAAGGTTTTTATTTTCTTGTTGCGTATGATGATGATATTATTCTGTGAAAACACGTGCTGAGATTGTGGATCCCCTCTTGTTTTACTTTATGCCATGGTAGGTGATTCATGGCCATCTGTGGAGGCATTACAGACAGAACAAGATTTGGTTTGTCTTCACAGTATTATCGATTACAAGTCTGATGAACGTTGTTCCTCATGGGAAGCTTACAGAACTGACAGTAGGCAGTTGGGACATGTATTTCCAGGTGTGTTTTCTGAGAAATTTGGATAGATTTGATGTAAAGAAGATATTCCTGTTTTTATTTTACTTAGTCCTGTGGTTAGCAGTGTGTTTCTCACCTACTTCCAAGGAATTAACAGTAATTTTGAAAAAACTGGTTTTAAATATGTGTGTGTTACTAACAGGTTCTAGCTGCAAGATATGTGTTTGAGCCCACGAAAGTTGGCGCATACAGGGTTTTGATTCAGTCTGTCGTTGGAACCAGGATTAGATATTATGCAGCCACTTCCAGAATAACTGTGGGGTTTGTTCTGGGTATTCTTGGCCTTCCAGTACCTAAAGGGAGCCCAACAAGAAAACTAGAGGGAGACTCTGTACCTGGATCTGTAGTAATCAGAGAAGCGATAATGCTTTTAAATCAAAAGAGAGTAGATTTATATTAAATCTGTGCATACTGGGAGACATTATTTGTTTAAGGAAGGGTAGGTGAAAGACACAAGCCAGCTGTGGTCTACACTATGCTGTTGCGTATGACATGATTGAAAACTGGAAATGTGGTTCCTCAGTAGTAGCACAGGGCCTGCCTCTTCCAAAGCTTTCCTCACCCTCTGTCTGTACAGATAACCATCAGGACTCAGAGTATGGTTCTTGTGACTTCAGCAGTCGAAGCTTTCTGCTTGTGTTTCTGGTGTGAGTACATCCTTGTGCTTAAGCCTCATCTAATACAGAAGGAGAGTACAAAGAAACAGTACTTTAGATTGGGCAGCTGAGTAAGATGGTGGATCTGTGCCTCAGAAGCAGGCACTAGGCACATACTTCATTTTTAAGTGTGGTGTCTTGGATAGATGTGGAGTTTGTAATTCAGTAGCTTCACTGAAAAATTACTTGACAAGATAAAAACGGTGAAACTCTTGAATAGTCTACTTTTTTGTACTTTAGCAGGAAATTACTGTTTCTAGATTTTAGAATGTTAAATGTTTTGGGTTAACAAGCAGTAAGAGCAGTAAAAATAATAGTTAACTTTGAGCAGTTCTCACCGTTAGAAGCTTCTTCTCCTTTTACTAAATATGACCTGGAGGGTGAAGGCTGTGGGGTACTATTCTTTTGATCAGGGCATGCTAAGTATGTCCTTAAGTGTATGTGCTAAGAGGCACAGCAAGTGAAATCCAAAACGTAGCAATAAGATCACTTCTATTTCCTTATTGCAGTGCTATCCTGCCTCTTTTGATTGCCTTACTGCTTCAGGAGTTTCTGTGTTAGGTTTCAGTGCGCTCAGTCCCAAGCATACTCAGGAGGAGTGCACCAAAAGCAGCTCTTTCTGAAGAAAGCTGGTCCTGATAAAGCATTATCAACATTGTCTGGTTGAAGCAGAGAACAGCTGTTTCTATCTCTTCAGAACAGCCAGCTTTGTCTGAACCCAGCAACATGCAATAGGAAGGAATGACCTGGATCATTAAAAGCACCCATTTGCAGAACCAAGCAACCACATCATGACTCACCTTGTAGACACTGGATGTTTTAATTCATTGATAACCTCTGGATATGCCTTTTTGTGTAGAGCATAGGAGGCTTCAGAAAGTTTATGGCCAAGTGATTTGGACAGTCTTGGAATACCAGACTGTTCCTATTCCCTGAAGGATCATCTGCATAAACAAGGGGAAAAAAAGGTGTTTCTCCAGGGTTATATTATATCTTTTTGTATATCTGTTCAACTACAATGAATGTAAATAGTTAGGAGTTAGTAAGACACTAGGCATGTGGATTGTATTATGGAAAATGAAGGGTGAAGGAATGGGAATTCCTTTCTAATGGAAAGGAAGCTTTTCAGTAAGAGAAAACAGAAGTATGTGATGGTGAAATAGGAAGCCATGGTTTGGACATAGTTGATACTCGAACCTATTAATTATCTGGACAAGCAATGAATAGAAGAAATGTTCATTTTCTTGAAATGACCCATTTCATCTTGGAGACTATCAGAATGAGATGTTGCCTATTGCTGCTACTTCTCTGAAATGTAAATAATAACCAGAGATAAAAGCTACCTGTCTAAAATAATTTTCAAATTTACTGAGACCTCTTCTGGCTTAGTATTTTGACCTATACCATCACCTCCCTGATGCACTTTTAAACATATGCATGCTGTGAAGGAAAGTTTTTACCCAAGAATTACGTTACTGCCTTCAGGTGTGATGAAAAAACAGTAAAAGTAGAATTTGTTTTCTTTCTATTTAAGAAAGTATAGCTTACCCGCCTTATGGATGGGTGTGTCTCAGGTTGAGGTGAGAATTATATAAGCTGCAACTTTGTGAAGAAGCTAACAAAAAAATCAGTTCCTACATCCTTTTATTGCTTTATTTTTTTCTTTAGATCAACTTTGTGAATAGGACTTTTTGTTTGGCTTTTTTGTTGAAATATTCATACGAAATAATATCCATATTTATGATTTATGGCAAGCATCCAAAAGCATGCTCCAAGTAAGATAGCAGTGAGAAACACTGGGAGTTGCAGGGTAGAAGAGAGCATTCTCATGTTTCCCAGAGTGGTGTTGCAAGCTGTTGTTGTATACTCTGACAAGGAAAAATATCTGATTTGCGTAAAGCACAGCTTCATGACAGTTGTAATAGGGGAATTGTTGGGCAAGTCTGAGTAAGCTCCTATGCTTTGAAAGAACCTCATATTCATGTTAATGTTCCCAAAGATACGTATGCACATGCGTGCTCTAAAGTGCATAGAGCCCAGTTTAACTCTGCTGGCAGGAAGGAGAGCCAAGTCTCTATCTGTCTAGAATTCTTCAAAGCTGATGCTTTCAGCTATCTTCTTTAGGCATCTGATATCTTCCTGCTAAGCTGTTGACTCCAGCACAACACTTTGAGAATCAAAACAAAGTAATTATCTCATTTCAGTGTCCAAATAAAATAAATAAATAAATTATGTAGTGGAAAGAAAAATATTTTGGACTGTGTCTGTGAAGTCTTAACATTTTGTAATGCTGCTAGAAATACAAGTGGACAGTTCCTTTAACTTTTCATGTATGCACAAAGGAATTAAAAACAATCAGTGGAATAAAAGCTAAGAATAACAACGTGGAAGATTTAGCTAAGATAGCCCTACCAACACTTTGTCTGCAAATGCCAAATTCTGAGAGGAAAATTATGAGAAGAGGAAAAGAAAAAAAGAAAAGAAATGAAAAATATTACTTTTCTTTTATGATAATATCAGTAAAAACCTGTGCACTGTTTCAGCTTTTACTCTCAACGTTGAAGAGCACAGGTGCATCAGTGACTTTTTGTGGCCCCTGCTTGAAGGCCCCGGCACTGTGAGTAATAGCTGTGGTGTGGCTGTGGCCGTGCCTGCTCTGTCCTCTGCTGTTCCAGCTGGTTGAACCAAACACCTCTGACTGCGAGGGAGGAGGGAGGCTGCTGGTATTTAGCAGTGCAGTTGGATAAGCCCCAGATGTGCATGCACTGCTGTGCACCTCCTGCTGATGCTAAGAAAATGGGAACCTGGCTAATAGCTAAATTTAAATCAAATTGGAAATCTTTTTATTAAATTTTGTTTCCATTTAAAAATTAATTTGGTTCAATGATAGGCATGTGACTGCAGACTGAAATGCTCTTTATCTAGACAGCAAGCACACAGCTGCCTTGACCCTTATCTAGAGGGACTCTTAATCTATTAATTCAGTTTTTATGCCTATTCAGTTCTTGACCTCTCTGACTCAAGTTCCAGTTAGTGACACTTGCAATGGTTGTTTCTGTCTTGGAGACACCTGCCCATTAACAAAGGGACTGAGCCAAACAACCTTTCTCTTCTCATCTAGGTCACTAAGCAGGCAGATGGTGACAACATTTGGTCACCACTGATTGGGCTTGCATTTGAACTCTTGACCTAAAAAGGTGAAGGCCACTGTATCCTATTAAGAATATAAGCCATCAAATTTAGGTTTAGTTGTGATACCTCACCTAGGATGTGTGTAAAGTCAAACACTTTACAAATATGCAAAGGAAAACATTTTTCCTTCATCTGTCCTTTCTTTTGTTAAGTATTTTAATTAATATTGATAACTCTTCATGCTAGCGTCATCTTGCTTGTATTAGTGTCTTATGTTAACAAAAACTATTAATGAAAATATACTCCAGGATCCTGTCTTAGGAACAATTTTGAATTTTTCTGTTGTAGAACACAGCTGTGCACACACACACACTGTCCTATGGACTCTTCGTACTCTTGCTGTACTAGTAGAAGAGGAAAGCTTTACTATTTTTATTTCCATAATTACTGAGCCATTTCCTGAGAGATGACTTTTACTATTAAGCAGCCAACTCGGAGACTGGATTCTCTGTGTGCTCTCTGACTTGCCCAGCTACAGTGCAATAGGACAACTTCAGCAGTGTTCTCTTATCTGTTGGTCTCTTTAAATTTAGTGTGCTAAGCATCCAGTACTCTGACACTATTTTCACTGTCTGTGTTCTTTAATACATAATTTGCTCTATCCCTTTCGTGTTCTTAGAATTCTGCATATTTTTGAAGGCCCAGAAGATTGTTTTTCCAATTCTTGAAAATCTCAGGTTAACGAAAGAAAGAAGTTACTAGTCCATGACTCCTACAATAAGGATATGTTTCTATTTAGATTTAACTATCAAATATGGATATGCAGGTTATTTAGACCTACAAAGACATGGCAGCATGAGCTGTCAAAAAAAAGGTCCATAATAAGTTACAGAACATACCCTGAGGCTTATGCTGCAAGCACTGCTACCAGACACTGCAAGGTTCACAATTGCTTTAAGTTTGTAACTGATGGATCAGCAGTTTTATTTCTATCTGCAACAACAGGACACGGGATTTCTCAATCTACCTATCTGATCATGCGCGCCGCATTTATCTGCTTAGGTGGTGTCTGGATCTGCTCATTTAGTTATCATTTCCAGGTTTAGTAGTTTCAGTCTTATAAATATGGACAACAGAATAAGTACGTTGAAAGATGAGAGGTGAGCATTTAAAAGCACGTAATAAGAGGGCAGATACTGTTATATGAGTTTGTTTGATGTCTGTGTATTAAGCTCTTTCTCATGTTAACTAATGCTGTGCCTGAGCCGAGGCGTTCCCGCTACTGAGCAAGTAGCCCCTGCGTGGGTCTGTGCCGTGTACGTGACGTGCTGGCTGCAGCTGCTGCTGCACAAACCCCGTAGCCTGCTCTCACCAACCCATGCTACATGGTGCGTCCTGAGGACCACGTGCGCCAACTGTATTCCCAGCAGAGCAGACCGCCTATGAAGCCAAAAAGATGCTAGCTATACATGTGCTCTGTGCAGTCTCACTAGAGGGCACTCCTGGTTTTAACATTAAAGGACTCTCTGATGAACTTTGTTGTCCATGCTGGAGCTGGGGCACGCTTACTGAGGGACCCTGAGACCCACCAGGAGTGAGGAGACCAGTGGGCCTTGAGAAGAGAACTGTTGCACCAAGGAGGGAAGTCTTAAGAGACGCTTTCATGGGAGGAAGAGAGTTGAAACTGGAGGGACTGCCATTGTAAGTGTAAGTTCTGTTCTGGTGGGCTTGGATAAAGAACTTTATGATTCATTGTGCTTCCAAAAAATTGAGATCTGACTGGGGCTACAAACTCTATTTATCCCTAGATGTCTATAAGGGAAGTGGTGAGGAATTCTTTGCTGACTACTCATACTGCATGCTGTCTGAGCTGTTACGCTGCACTGAGCAAGGACTTGGCCTTCCCACTTCCTTCCCAGTGGTTGCCCTCAGCTGAGTGACCGCAGCAGTAAGCCAGAGTTGTTGTTAATGGGCAGAAATAATGTTGGGTGAGGAGTTTAGTGTAAGGCAAGAACCAAGCTGCTGAATTCTGAAAGGAGCAGACCCAGCATTGCACTTGTCTTAAGATTGTGACCAAGGAGTAACAGTGGGTTTTGAATGCTCTTCGTGGATACATGACTCTTTGGGAGCAAATCTTGAGATTTCAGACTTGCTAGAAACTGCTAAACAATGAAGCCTTTTTTGTTTAATAACATGGCTCACCCAGATGTCAATAATTAGGCAAAACAGTGCATCATCTTGATTGCCCAGTGGTTGGTAATCAGTACAGAGCTGCAGATTGCTTTGTAACCAGCAGTTGGTGTATGACAGGCTGCCTCTGCACAGGCTGTGAGCCACTGAGCGGAAAGCAGGAGGCCGGCCAGGCAGCCATCCGGCAGCAAATTAGGGGCACAGGCGTTGAGCTCAGCGAGGTGAGCAGAGGTGGCGGCCTGTCTGTTCCCGGGAATTCATTACATGCCTGCGTGTCCCTGGAAGGGTGATAAGGAAGATGCGTGGGAGAGATTTGCAATTCTGTTTTCTTTCAAAGTTGTAAATCAGCAGCACTCTCCTATTAAGGCTATACCAGGGCCAAGAGGAATGTACTAATGGTCTTGCCTAGTGAAATGTTCTTTGTGTGCTCTTTAAAAATTTGCACTAGAATAAACTCTGTGATAAGGACAGAGAGCCTAAGTAATATCAGACTCCTGTAATTTTTTTAATAATTAAAGGTTCTGGACTTGTAGGCTTGTTTTCTTTCAGGCTGTTCATCTAACTGAGCTTTTGTAATTTGGCTTTGTGTTTGGCTAAGTGATATGTATTTAATTTAAAGAGAACACAAGTATCACAGTATATCATATAGATACTTCTATGTTACCCGTGCAATTGGATCAGTTGAGTAGTTCGTAATATTTGTGTATAACACCCCAAGAAAGAACGTTATCCCTATTCTGCTGCTATTAAACAAGTATGTAGGAAGACTCTTAAGGGTTGCCCAGACTTACAAGGGAGGAATGATGGAGTTGAATGCAGCAACTCAGGTCCCTTGGCTCCAAATTAATGATAAACTCCTTCTGTTTTCTTATGTATGAAAACTATGTTTGTGTGCACATATGTATGTGAGTGTAGAGAGAGGATTACATAAATCCCTGGATATATTGTGTAAAATATGTGTCCTACAAAACTCAAGCCTTGTAAAGATTTCCTCACCGTGCTTATTTTTAGTTATTCTTGGAAGTGAGTACTTACATTTTTACTAAGGAGAAAGTAGAATTAACAATAACATTTACCTACAGTTTATAATCTGTGGGTCTTATATTAAAAAAGCTACATTAATTTTTTTTTATAATGAGTAATCAAGGAACATCAGGAAGTTAAGGACACTTTCGTTGTTTTTTTTCATATGATTTTGGTTGGGGTAGGATTAAAAGTAATATGCTTTATACCATTAACTTATGTTTTACAGAAGTGCCAAGGAAATAAAGTTTTGTTTTAAAAAATGATGTACTGTAAAGAGTCTGTCTTCTTCCAAGTCAGTGAAGACTCTGGTTTGTTAGGAGCTGATCTAGGCTTGCTCTGTAATCAATGGACAGAAATAGGTGTCCCCAGAGAACAGTTTGTCTCACCTGTTTTTGACGTCTGTCGTAGCAAGGGACAAATGGCGCTCTGGAAGTACATTTCTTCACTGCCTACTGAAGGAACATGGATGATTAGCTGGATGAAAGCCCCTCTGTTAGATAGTCTTTTTAGGTCCTTTTGCTATGGCAGGAGAAAAATCACTAACCAAACCAAGAATTTCTTGTGTGATGTGGTGTTTTTGGTGGTGTTTTTTTCTGTGCAGAAACCTGAACCTAACAGGATGTATCAAACAAACTCTGTTAAAATGAAATTAATTCTCGTAGTATATTTTAAAAAGCTTTATTTGTACTTAAAATATGTGTTTTATACCACCATACAGAAATGGAAGGTTAGTGCTTTCTACTCTGGACAAAATTGCCAAGGAGAATTTGAGGTTTGGATTTTATTTTATTTTTAATTGTTGTAGATTTTGGATATATCCTCCTATGTTTTTAATAGGTGCTTTGGGATTCTATAAAATGATAAAATAAATAGAGATCTATTCCACAACATTACATGGATGAGATACCTGTTCCAAAATAGAAGCAGCCAAAGATGATAGTAAATCCGTATGATCTACAACCTAGTCCCTCTAGACTTAAATTAATTACACAGCTCAACAAACCCTACCCTTACATAGAAAGGTAAATGTCTTCTGGCTGTTTCTGAAGGAGGAGCAAATGCTTTCATTTTTCTTAGCTGGTGCAGTACATGTATATAACTTTAAAAGTAAAACTACTTTTTGCACTGATTTGTCTTTTTCCTTTTATATTGTACAAAATATTTATTGTTTCCTTTTTCTAGTAGAGCCTGAAATTAATTTTTAACTACATTTCTCAGTGCAAAATCCATGACCATGATGCTCAAAGAAAGAGAACTGTTTATTTTTAGCTGTGTCTGTGAAGCTCATAAAGGTTTTTGCATGCATTTCCAGTTCGGTTTTGGGAAAAAAAAAAACCCAAAACAAAACAAAGCACTGGTGCACGTCCATTTTCTTTAATTGCAGTTCTAAAAGGTTTTAAGTAACATACTCAAACCTTGCATCATTATATATAGTGCTCAAACTGCACTAGCATGAAGCAGTACACCATTTGGGTATTTTTAAATTTTCAGTTGTACCGTATCATTAATTCAATTTTTCCCTGGAACTTTAATTACTCAGTGTGCATTACATTTATATTTTAAGGTCCATAATGTTTTATCAACAAAGCTTTAAGACTGTAAGGAGTGAAATGCTTTTAGTAGTCTGACTGTCATAATTCTTACACCAAATACGTATTCTCTGTTTTTCCACAACCCGAGGCAATTTGAGGAGCGCTACAAACTCATGGCTTTTTGATGCAGTCTCTGCCCTGATATAAGATTGTGCAGTCAAAACATGGTTAACAACTCTATTCAAGGCATGTCTTCATTTTGCAGTTACCAATATTAAAGTAGCCTTTTATAGGATAGCTCTGACATACGGAACCAGCATACACTGACATAATGCAGACCCTTTGCATAGTAACATTTCTATCTGTAACTTTAAGGTGTTTTTTTTTAATTATGTTTTTTATTGTGGATTTTTATGGTGTTGGCTTTAGGAACTGTTGACTTCTAAATGCCACACAAAGAGCATCATTTTGATCACAGTGATAGCTAATGGAAGGGAAAACAAAAAGAAGATCAGAACTTGTGAATAACTGGAGTTGAAAAAATGTCAGTTCTTGATGAAGAACAGTAAATGTTGGAATTACTTTGTGAGGGGAAGCTTGAAAGCTGAAAAGCAATTCTTCATGACTAAGATCACCTTTGTAAAAATTAGGTCTTGTATTTCTATTGATCAGAGTAAGCTGGATGGTTCCAGGGATAATTAAACATGGGACAGGGAGACAGCTTTATGGTATTGTGTCTAGTTCATTTTTCACCAAAAATCATTATCTTAAATATTTACATTTGTGTTCAATACTTCTGTTGGGAAACATAGATCTGCAGTAACAGACTTATTTTGAGACCTGCGCAAACAGGAATTGCATGCACGTTCCTGTAAATTTTTGGACAGAAACCAGTAGTAAATTATCCAGTTATAGGTACTTTATGCAAAGTGTCAGTAATTAAGAATCATAAAAGCCTGTAGCCTCTGTCTTTGTTTGTGGCTTGTTTTACTAGGTGGCTTCTTGTTTAGGCTTTCAGGCTGGAAAATCTTTAAGGAACCCAGTTTCAGAAAGCAGAGAACACCTGCCCTTTGAGAAAGGGTCGTGTCAAAGAAGTATCAGATCGGGATACTTGAAATGGGTCAGTGTTTCTGGTATTTGGCCTGGTCTGAGGAACAGTAGAATGCATACTTGGTTTTATAAAAAATATTTTAACCTGCTACAGTTTATACTACTTTTTTAAACAAGAAAAGTTTATGGATAACTGTTAGAATCACGCTCAGCATTTTTGTAGGCACTCTTAAGTGCAGACAATGCTTTCTGGTTAATATTTTGAATATTTGATGTGAAAATGTAAATTACTAAAATACCCTGCATCAGGTCTTCCATTTAGCGTTTTCCTTTTGCACTGCAGAGTAAACTAATGAATTACAGCATGATTACATAGCACATAATTAACTTAGTAATTAATATGCAACTGCCACTTAAACTAAAGTACTGCTTATAAAGATGTACGGCAACAGTAAATCACAGGTCAGAAGTAGCACTTCGGAATTTTCAAAAGAATGAGAGTAAATGCAGAATCACTTACAGCAGCAGAGTAAGTTAATTAAAAAACAGATTAATTGTGAATGTCCTGTTTAATTTTAAATACCTTGTCTATTTCTTTTCCCTGAAGAAAGAACAAACTTAAAGCCTAACTCATTCATTCTTTTCTTAGATGACATATTTAAAACTGAACAGTTGTTTAGCTTTAAACTGTCCTGGTTGTGGTTTGGAATTTGTTAGTAATCCTTCCTTGCTTTGCTCCGTATAAGGGTAAAATAAAAACAATTGCTTTTCATTTTTGCATTAATTTCAGCCTTCTGCCATAGTCCTTTTTCCCATATCGAGTCAGTGAAACAAAGTGAGCCAACCTGGCACTGTCCTTTGCCCTGCTGGTTTGCTTTGGAAGTCTCTGCATGCGAAGTGTTGCTGGCTGTTTCATGGAGCTCAAGTTCCCAGTGTGGCCTTAGTGTCCTGATACAGACCATACCTCATCAATTGAAAGTTCTGGGTGCTATGGTACCAAACACAGTGTGTCAAAGGTTTTTTTCAAGTGATGCTACAGTTGTTGCTTGGAAAACTGAATAAGATCTGATGGATTTGGTTCCTGTTTTCAGGTTTCTTCAGGTGGCATTCATAGGAGGCATTTTATGTACTGGCTGACACGAAGGTCACTCTTCTCTGTATTGTAGAAGTAGAAATCTAGAAAACATGTACTGGGGAGATCAGTACCCAGAGACCACAAAAATGGATGGACCTTTCTGGCCATCTGATGATGAAGGAATATAGGAATTAGACTTTGCAACTGTATCAAAAGCTGCTGTGTGTTATTTGGAGGTTAGCATAGTACCCTTGGCTTGCTTGACCTATTGGTGGGTGTATCCAGCTTATTGGCTGCTTAGAAGAAATTAAGCAGGATATCACAGAATCATAGGGGTTGGAAGGGACCTCTGGAGATTATCTAGTCCAAAGATTTGGAGAAAAAAAAATTAGTGATCCAGGAAAATTTGTTTTTTATTTGCTTAGTTTGTTTTTCTCCATTCGTCAGCTACTCAACAGGCTAATTGCTAAGAAAACTGGTGGGTAAAAATGAGTATCCTGAGTTACTCTACAAGAAAAAGAAAACCTGGAAGTAGAGTATGCTCTACAAAATGGGGTCTAAGCAAATGGACATTGCAGAGAATTTTGTCATTTGAGTTTCATGTATCATTTACTGGGTCAATATATGAGTGAGAAACAGCTCTGTTTTGTAATCATCTGGCTTTGGTGGCTCAGAAGGGAAATGAGGCTGTATGGGAGGTGTCTCAAAATGATGTTTAGTGTGTTCTTGGACATTCTGTTCTGGGCAGTATGAGCAGATGTTTCTTCACTAATCTCAAATGTCACATTTCATGCATAAGCTCCAGGGGATAATACTGGGATTCCCTGAAAGTATCCCCAGAGCTTAGCTGAACACTCTCTCTGAGGGAGGAGTCCCACCTAAGAACTTAGTGAATGCTCTCAGGCCTCCCAAAGGCCTTCTCTCCAATGCAGATCCAAATAAGGCTGGGAGAGATGTGGCAAAAGCAACAAATGGCGAAGTAGCAGAATGTTGGGGTGGTATGTAAAAACTATGTGGCCTGGAAAAGTTGTAAGGGTCACAATATAAGTAAAAATGTTAGATAGTATTAGTTAAAAATGAAGAGTCATCAACATCTAGTAGAGGGACAGTTGCATAGTGACAGTTGAGTTGTAGCGGTTGGAAAAAGTGCAAATGATTTTAAATATCAAAATGGAATTTTCTGTCTGTCAAATCTTTCTATTTTAAATACCTATGTGACTGTTCAGAATACCTTTTGTTTAAAAATAAAATGAAAACCCACTGCTGTGTAAACATAGAGAAGCTTGTGTCAGATGCTTTCATAAATTGGGCAACTGTAGAGGAATAACCAGGTATGTTTTTAACATGTTAATGTTTCTCATCTCACATGTAGAAATAATATGTTGGGGTCAGATGGAAAAAAGCAGCAAACTAATATTTCCTTCAGCCTCTGTTAGAACAGGTTCCTGTCTAAACAGGAGTTAAAGGTAGGAGTTTTGCTGCTGTTCATTTCTATCCAGGCAGTTTTTTTTTGTGCTGAGGTTATAATATATGTTAACATTATGCTGACATGGACAGCTCTAGCCAATAGGTTAAAATTGTTAGGTAGTTTGTCTTTTTGACAGATCTCGTCTCCACGTCTAGCAGTTTATGTGACCTTCCAACTTTGATATTTTGCTTGCCAGTGAGAGGCTCTCTCCCTTCTGCACCCCATCTTCGCGCTGCTTGAAGGGCCGAGCTGGCCATGCTAAGGGTGCTGGATCACAGCAGGATCACTTGGTCAATTACCTAGTGGGTTTTGTTAAACTAATGTTTTGAGCTAATTTAAACATTCAATTTCTCACAAGTAGGGATGTGGCAATATCATACGAAATGGATCAAATTGCTCATTATTTTCTCTTTGTAGTTTAGTGTGTTCTATTCATACCTTGAGTGATTCAGAAAAATCTAGGTCAAATGTAGGCACATTCTGAATGTAGATGTATGAAATTGCAGAATAAAATCCCTGTTTCCGAAACAAATCTGCTAAACATCACTTGTGCAAACTTCTCTCCTGTGTACTGTAACATGTAGGGTTTGTTGCTCAACCTTGCAAGAAAGTGTTTACATGCCTTCATATATCTATATATCCTTTCTCCCACACTCTGCCGTGTCTGCGCATGTGTGCATATGGATGTATTCGTGCGTGTTAATTTAATCAAGGGCTTATAAATAGCAACTTGGTTGGTTTTCACGATGTATGTCGCTCATTCAAAAAACCTTACACTGGCAATTTATTTTCATGGTCCGGTCACAGAGCTTCCCAGAATTTTGCTGCTGAGACCAGGCATGGGTTTCCTTTGGTTAGCTGTGTAAGGCATCATAGTCTGTGTGATGGCCATTAGTTCTTAGCTCCAGAACAGGTGGGATATATTAAAAGCACTTGCATTTTGATATTGGGATCTAAAGAAACTTAAGTTACAGTTAATATAAACTAATCCTTTCCATATACAGAAAATAAAACAAGAGGAAGGGAATGAATACTGTGTTCTGAGAGGTCTGCCCTGATACAGTCAGTCTGAAAAGATGGCAACAGTTAACTAACCTGTGGTCTTTAATGGTGCTTGAGAGACTTGAAAATAAACGAGGAAGATATCAAATTTGTATTAATTATTTGTAGAGAATATCTATTCCTAACATCAGCTAGAAAAAGTAGCAGGACATCATAAATTGACGTTTTTAAGATTTTCATCTTGTGATATTCAAGAAAGAACAGATTAGGTTTTAGGGCACTGCCTGGTCCTTAAGTCACTCTGCTGTCACCTTGACCAACTCACCTGGAGACTTGCCAGAGGGTACCTGAAGTGCTTCCCATGATGGAAGAGATGGGACATATTCGGTTGTAGTTTGCCTCCTCAGACAGAAGGCATTTGAATGGGGGATCTTCCCACTTACCTTTTCAGAAAAATGATGATTTTGTTGCTCAGCTTTACAAAGTGGTTGTGAAGGTTACAGATGCTGAACAGCAGATGTAGGTTTATAGGAATTGACAGTGAAAATAAGTCACAGCATCGCTAGATGATGATATGCATCCCCCTAAATTTTTTCAGGTCTGCTGAAGGCAGTAAAAAATTTTACATGCAAACCAGATCCCTTCTCTTAGAAAATAAAATGGAAAAAAAGGTGCTAAAATGCAGCCACTCAAGGATGGCAAAAATCAAGAGCAAAGAATAAGGGAGAAGTTGAGTGGAAGGAGTTTACCTCTGTGATTGTTTAGAAACAGTCACAGCAACAAGTCTCCCCTTGAGGTCATTAGGGTGGGAACGTGGTGTGTCAGCGTGCATTCAGAGCACAGCCCTAGCCATACTGCACCTTGCAGGGAGGAGCCCATGTCCTTCTCATGGAAACAATGCACTGGTTCACATGGAGCTGTTGCACTCAGCCATGCCTGCTGAAGGCTCTGCTGCCAGCACTGCCAGCTCTGTGCCTGTCCCCAGTGCGTCATGTTTGATCAGAATGAAAGCAGCTCCAGAGTACATCTGATCAGGCCAGGTTCAGAAAAATATGAAGGCTACAAAGTTGACCTGGAGTGCGTAGTTTTGCCCCTGGGAACAGAGAATAAAAGTGTGTAGCATTTTAGGTCTGCTGCACTGTACTGAAATAAGCATTTAAAGAAAAAATAAGGAAAGAAAGATATGAGTAGCAGGCAAGAAAATGCCATCTGGCCTTAAATTACTTTAATCTAGATGTCATCTGGATGTATAATGTAAGTTTATCAGGTTAATTTAATTCTATATCTGGAAGTCTGGCTGTATATTAGAATTTCCAGGAAGAATAATATGTATTAGCTGCTTTCTCCTTACCTCACAGTAATACATACGTTACAGATTTCATTCTATCATTTCTCATTGTTTATGTTAAATTATCCCGTTGTAGCCCTGGTTTGAATTGTGATTTGTTTGTCAGGCACTGTATGTGCATTTGGTGGGGATAACATCTACCCCGAGGAGCTCTCGGTGTACCTGGGAAGCCAAAGGAGCTGAGGAAGTGAAGTGTTGGGCTGCAGATAGTTGGGAGGAGAGCTCAGAGCTTGGTTCACAGGGCTGTCTTTGCCCCGTGGGTATGGGAAAAAGCTTCTGGGCAGATACCTTGTAATAATGATGTGGTATGAAAACACAAGACAGTCTAGGTATCTTAATTTGTGGGCTGCACTGTAAATAATTCACTAGGAATCGCATTTCTGTTTATATTGTCTGTAATAAAGAAGGGAAGCCTGCATGCTTTGCTTCATTCAAGACGACCGTTGCTGGCAAGGACTCTGAGGCTCGCTGCCCAGCCGGTCCCAATGCCATGGCCTGTGCTCCCCTCTCCTCAGCAGGGTACCCTTTGATCCCTGGCCTTTGCCTTCATCACGGTTTTCATTCAAGCCCAGTTTAGCATTTTTACAGTTGCCACAGTGAAACACTTGAAAGGATTTTGAAATGCTTTCTCAGTGCCCGTGTTGTGTTCCGCCAAATGCCATTTTGGATTTGCTCACCTGAGGGTGAGACCTAAGGGATAACAGAGATCCGTGCTTCCAGAAGAATTGCTACTGACATCAGTTCCTGATTGTCCCAAAAGGTGTGTGGATGGTTGATGATATCTTTTAGTGTGGAATTCATCACAGTTTTGAAAACTGATTTGTCAGTAAAGATTCTTGATAGAATGAAACGTACTGCTTGGTACGTGTAAAATTCTCCTTGTCTATTAAGTAGGTATTTGACATTGGCACTCCTCACAGACCAAATTCTAGACATAAAGGACATCCCAAGTGGTAAGAAAGTGAGAAAGCATTGGGGCAGTATGGGCAATCACTGGTGTTTCAGCAAAAGTCTTTCCTGAGGGCAGTGGGCTTAGCTTCGTGAAGCTCCTGCAGTGCTTTGAGCTCTGGGCATATAGGAGAATTTCAGCTTTACTGGAATTATGGGCACTTATAAGAAAAGCAATAATGACATTGTAGATAATAAAATAGTAGGCATGTTTGCAGCTTTGACTTTGTTGGAGTGAAGGTGCTGCAGTTGGAACTACTTTTTAAATTACACTGTTTTCAAAATGAACTGAGATGTCAAAAATATGTGTGGACTTCCTCATAAAATTCCAGTATTATATGTACAAGAAACCTTTTCCTTGAGGGATACACAATCATTTCTTTCCCATGTCCAATCTGGAGCATTTTACTCAGACTGTCAGCAAGGTTTCTTTATCATTTAGGAATTGTTAGGCACTTGAAATACTGGACATTTGTCTGCAGGGCAATTCAGTGAAACCAAATACCTTGGTTTTTAGTTTGTTTCCTACGGACTCTACAGGATTCTCATGGATTGGTTCTTAGGTGTCTCAGCTGTCTAAAAATGAAGAAGATAAAATAGTGCAGAAACTATGGTTTCGTTGTGTCTAGATGTCTGATATCTTTAGTTTAATTAAAAATAATTTTTAATAAAAGCCCATCTCTCCCTAGCACTAATTTGCCATAATTTGAAATAAATAGATCCTAGAAGCAGTGCAAAATATTAGAATTCTGCTGCAGGTGACTACTCTGTTTCTCTGGCTACAGAAATTTGCAGCCATCTAATTTCTACCTTTTTTTTCAGCTATATTTAGCCCTTATGGGTTTTGCTGGTCCTCCTGGAATTTATCTTGTTTCCATTCTGGGAAGTTGGGTAAATCTTTACTTAAATTTCATCAGAAGAGATAGGGATAATGGTAGATCTCAAAGTTATTAGAGCCCGTGTCCCATAGCAGCAGTTCAGTTGCTCTGTTCTCTAGAGACTTTGTTAATTGAGGTAATGCTTTCTTCTTCCTCCTCTCTTTCCCTGAGTGATTTTCTCCAAGAGTGATGCATTCCCTGGTGACATAACAGAAATTACTGGTCTTGGGAGCAGTTCTTCAGTTCTTATAGGACTGAAGAAAAGGAGAATAAATTTTACATTTGTAGACTATAAAGAGGAAATAACAACTACTTTAAGTGATTATATGCCTTCTTCGTGATGCTAATATCGCTGAGAAAAAAAAAAAAAAGTTCAAATTTGTCCTCACTTGTGTTTTTGGTACATGGGGTTGTGGGCATGGGGATTGTTACATTGTTTTTGAAGCCATCAAGTAATGGGGACTACAGCTCCAGAGGATGCAATATCACAAGAAGAAGTCGGCAATTTCCTTCAATGCCGCAGTTCAACTTCCAAAACATGTGTAGTTTCATCAGATAAGGAAGAGGGCATTCAGTGTCAGAATTCAAATTCTTCTCATTTCTAATTCACAGCAGACTTGAGATGTTTCTTGCTAGGAGCCTTTCTTTAGGGTGACCCAAGAGGCTTTGGCCCCCATTTGTTGCATAGAAGGATGTCTTGTTCCAGGGGGATGTTATGGGAGCACTGCAAACACAAAATAACAACTTCTCTTTCTGATAGTTTGTTGTTAAATTGTTACAAATATTTCTTCTTGTGCCATTCCCCTCTGTCCTCCTTTCCTCTTCCTGAGGTCATATGTGTACAGATTTGGCTGTTAACCACTTCCTCTGGACCTTCAGTAAATATTTATTAGTTTGTCTTCTGTAGCTCCTCTTTTAGGTTTGAAACAAGTAACTTGAACGAATAAGTCCAAACCATCTGGCTTCCTTTTGCAGCTGATTAACGTCTGGCAGGACGAGGGAAAAGTTTGCAGTTCATATGCATTCTTTTTAGACAGCTCTGTGTGCTCAGCCCTGAAAATGCATGTAAGTCAGATCATGCTCGCTATACTTCATGCCTATGGTAGCATTCTGTAAGCAAACAAAGAATTTTCAACAAACACCTCAGGTCTTACAACGAAATCTCTGAGAGAAGCATGCTTTATTTAGGTAAATAAGTGCATGTCATATATCAGAATGCAAAGGTGTTTCAGTTCTTACGCTCACCTTGTTTCCTCTGTGCTAAGCCCAAAAGGTGAGGAAGAGATGCAAGATTCTCAATTTAGGAGTTTGCACTTTCTCAATGTGTTTTTTTGTTTGTTTGTTTGTTTCTAGCATTTTAGTGATCAGTGTTATAAAATGGCACAGCAAGCTTTTAGGGGATGGCTCGTTTGCTTATAGCTGTCCAGATGAGGATTAGTATTGCTTACCTGCAAGCACCAGCCCGTTTAATAAAGCACCACAGCAAGAGGCTGCTGCTGTTGAGCTGTCAGTGTTTGCTCTCACAGGTCTGTGGAGTGAACAGAGCCTCTGAGAGCAGCACCAGGCTCCCCAGGAGCACACTTCCCTGCACTTCTGCCTTTAATTTTGTGTCATTACCTCTTGCTGTTATAAGCTGTCCTTTTCCCTCTCTGCTGTCCCTAAAGATAACAAGATGACAGAGCTGAGGGCACGAGGAGCTGGGTGGAATGCAGTGCAGGGAACCAACCTTGTAATAGAAGCATGTAGCAGGGCAATTACGCTGGCCTGTGTGCAATGCAGCTGCTCCTCTGGCCCTAGGGAACCCTCTCATTTCAGCCAGCAGGAGACAGTCCCTGGTGGTGGCCGTACAGGGAGATGGTCCTCGTTCCTCAGGCTGGTGCTGGCCGTGCAAGGGGCAGTCCCCATCTCTCAGGCCTGGTGCTGTCCATGGAGAGGTATGGTCCCGGTGCCTCAGGCCTGGTGCTGGCTGTGCTCCACTCATCCAGGCTCAAGGAAGCATTCTCCAAAGGAGAGATGCAGTGTTAATATGTCCCTGCAGTCCCTTTCTCAGAGGTTATTTTTATTTTCATTTCTTGAAGCTCAGGTTATACTGCAGTGCTCAGTGTGCTCCCAGCCAGCCCTGCTACCTTTGCTGCTGTAATCAGGCTGCAGATGTGCTTCATGATGGAACAACTCCTGCGCACGCCGCTCCTCCCAGAGGAGGCCAGCAGGCCTGCTTATGCAAGCTGTCAGGCTGCCTTTTTTTTTTTCAACAGCATGTGTGGGTTTGCTTTGTGTGCATCCGGCTGGCTGTTCGTGCCCGCATAGAATAGGCTCTGTACAGAAAAATGCTCCCGAGCAGAGGGCTATGGAAAAGTGTCCTCAGCACCAGCCGTGCTGCCAGCCCAGCCGGCTCCAGCCCCCATAAATGAGCGCAGCCCCTCCTGCTCGCTGGCCAGCCGCTGGCAGCCTGCACAGGCAGGCGCATGGACGCGCCTTCCCTCGTTCAGTCAAAGATGATAGAAAGTCTTCTGGGGATTATTGCACATTTGTAGAGCAACAATGGAAAGCAGCACAGCACAAATCGCTATTCTGCCTCACCCAGCGTAACAAATGGTGCTTTGTCTCACATCTGGCCCGTCTTAATAGCTCAAAGCCAGTAGCAGTAGCTATTTAGCAGCTTATAGTAAATAAAGCTTTATTAAAACCACTTCCTTTTTCAAGTGTTTAATGATTAAAATGGCCTTTCACCTGACATTTTATGCTCTCTTTTTATTTCCTTTTTTTTTTTTTTTTTTTTTCCTGCGAGCACTATATCTAGCAGGGGAAATAGAATAGTTGTCATGGACAAATATTAAACTTTTTTGCAGTTTGAGTCATGAAAGGAATATTTAGGAACCTTTTGCAAATTATTCCATTGAAAAGCAGGCTTAAATCAG
>JAOWBP010003659.1:10665221-10688139 GCA_028571105.1 Tragopan temminckii | reverse complement strand
CTCGCTGCCCCTCGCCTTCCCGGATTAATTAGCCAGCGCCGTCCTCTGCTGCCCTCGCTCTAGCTTGCCTTGTTGCTTGATCAAAGTCGCTTATTAGATGAAAATCGTCTGCCCTCTGTTACGACCCTCAGCGTACTGGAGACATAGAGGAAATTATTAGTTTTAGCTGATTGAATCAACAGTATGAGCGAACTTGCGTTCTGGGGTGGGATGGGCCTGGATGAGAGGAAAAGAAGATATTTAAAAATTGCTGTGGTTCATTTCCTCCTTAGGGAACAATTGAATGCTCTCCTTACTCTCTCTCCTACTCAATTTATGACTGACTTTTTTTTTTTCTATTTTTTTTTCTCACCCTTTTTCCATTGAGTAGTTCCAGAGGGCTCCAAAGAAGATCCTTTTATCTGTAGTGCCTTGCCAATGTACTGACCCTTGTAGAAGTGGGAGCCCAGCACCTCAGTGTTATTTGTGAGCACCAGGGTGCCTGGCTGCTGCCCGTCTCTTACAGCAGCATCTCTCCCTGCTCAGCACAGCAGCTGTGGGAACTCTGCTGTTACCCCTCTGAAGGAAGAAAACCAAGAGAATGTGTTTGTTTCCTTTTGCCTTTCCTTTTTGTTGTTACACTAGAATTTTAACAGAACTAGTTTTGGAACCATTTTTTCTCTTTTGTAGTGATTACATTATTTGTTCATCTCTTTGTTTCCAAGTCTAAAAAAAATAGCATGTGATGTCCTGAAGAGGTTCAAATCAGCTGTTGTTCAATGACATATGCTTTTATGTAGCCTAATGGCATATGATTTATTAACCAGTAGATGCACTAACACATTCTTGGCATTCCAAGTGGCTTCTCTTATGACCTCAGAATGGCTTAATGGGGGAAAGGATTTGCTAAAATTATTTGCTAAAATATTCCCTGATTTGTCAGGAAGTGGCTCAGGTCAGAGGCAGATGCCCGTGCTCAGGCATGGCAGGGCTGTATCACCTGCACCGCCTTCAGCTGGACAGGAACAACAAGTTCTCCCGGAGCTCTCCTGCACTTCTGTGTGAGTCCTGGGGCAGGAAATGGGGGAAGGAGGTGGGAGAGAGACAGCAGCTTCACCGCTGCTTGTTTCCAGCTGTCCCTTTGAGCAAGGCTTATCCAAACCCAGAACTAAAATCATTCTTACTTTCAAATTGTAGTGTTTTCTGAAATGTCAGCGTTTTGAAACAGTGGAGAAATGCCTGTTTTTTTTGAAGACTGGCAGAGAACACGTTCTACTGAATTGCTCTTCACGAGTGTGTTACCAGAAGTCCAATTTCTGGTAGAGTATTTGCAAACATGTTGCTTGAATTTTTAGCCAACGTAGTGTAGTGGAAGCTTGTGAAATTTCCTTTTAGCTGCTATGCGATTACATTATTTTTTAATATAGAAGAGTATACTGTAGGAATGATTTAACAAAAAGTATTCCATACACTTAGGGTTGTTTTTTTTTTTTTAATGTCTAACAGGTTGATACATCTGTTCCTTTAAAAAAAACACATTCTCCATTTTTGAGACATCATAAATATGTAAATGAGGGCTCTTTAATTACTGCCTAGGGCTATAAACTCGCATGCTAGAGGGGAGGAAAGAAGGAAGGCAAAGAACAATTCACATATTTTTTTTCCTTCTTTTTTTTTTAAGAGCAAGAGAGATTGGGTCTTTACCTCAGAAAAGACAGCAGAAGAATGGGGCTTTTTATTGCTGAACAACCAGAAGGTGCTGGGAACACTTCTTTTTTGTTGATCCTCTTGGATGGAGCTAGCATATAAAACAGCGGCATACAACCTCTCTGGCTAATGTGTGCATGGAACAGAGGGGATTTGTTATGAAGCACCCTGTGCAATTCCCTTCTCCGTGCTGTTCTGTCAGAGCCCTTAATCCTGATCAGCAACATCCCCTGCTGTCCCCTGAGCCACTTGCTGTGCCTGAATCTTAGTGTGGTTTCCAGCACCGATGCCCCAGAGGTGAGCATGAGAGCCGGCAAAGTCACTTCACCCGTGACCTGATAAGCGCTCAGCACTTAGCTGGGTGCAAGGCTGCCCTTCTGCTGCCCCACCAGCCTTTCTGTATCTTAAACATCATTATTCTCCAGTAAGATGATCTTGCTGCCACTTTCAAAACAGTACGAGATTGACAGAAAAGACGTTTTTGATACTTGAGGATGTGAATGTGCCCGTGGGGATCTGGACTGGTGTACGGCGGTATCACTGCAGTAAGTGTAGCTACTGGAATGTAGTGCTGCTAATTTTTTTTTCCAGGCAAAACAGACTGGTGTCAAAACACTTACTCTGCTTTGGTAAAACTTAAGATCTGTACGATAATTTTCACTTCCCTTGTTTAATCTTTTAATTCTTACTGAGGTCTATGAAAGAATAATTTCCAGAAAATAATGGTTTCCTGCTAATGAGTTCTTCTCTTATTATAGCAGAAATGACTTAGACCCAGTGTATTCACTGAAATTTTTTTCCGATTTGATGCCCTTTTGATGTATTTGATGGAGAGGTAAGGATAAGTCTGGGGGGCACAAGGCAGGACCTTCTGAGTACGGAGTAAGCATTTGTGTCGTTGTACAAGGTGAGCCCTCCTACGCAGTTTTGGTCATTAGGTTTGTGAAAGAACTATTCCCTGACCATGGTCATGGAGGAAGGAGGGCTTCTCTTTACAAGAAGGGAAGAAATGAACTGAGCTGACTAAAGTTGTGAGCTGGAGGCTGTGAAGGGATAGTGGCTGTCTGCCAGCATGGGGCAGGGGAGGGCTGGTTGTGCCAGAGAGCAGTGAGAAGTGTGCGTAGGGGTTGAAGTGAGAATACTCTTAACTACCAAGGAAAGGGTGAGTCAGAGCGTTTTCAGTGCGAGCCACCGTGTTGAAAGCAGAGCTGATCAGTTTGCAGAAGACATGGTATGACCTGTCTGTAGGAGCGCAGGGGCTGCCTCCCAGCCCTGCCCCTGGGCATCCCCTTGGATGCCACACACAGCAGTTCAACAGTTCTGCCCTGTCCTTCTGCAGACGAGCTTTGGGAGACCTCTGCGTGTGGGAGATGTGGCAATTTGGACAAATACAACAGTAAGCTGTGGCTCAGGCAGCTGATAGTAAGCAAACTTCTCTTTTGCTTACAGTTAACTGCAAGGCACACAGTTTACGTAATATTGTATATACAGTCCATAAAACAACGCGCAGGATTTTGTAGGCATAAGTGGCAGTACACAAAGGTGATTTCTGTTTGAAATCGCTCTGCCATTTTCTAGCCCTGAAGTATATTGCCAGCAACACCAGAGGCAGCTCCTGATGTGATTTGCCCTGAGTCTGAGCACTGCTGCGTCTGGCTTTACTTGGAAACCACTCTTTCTTCCAGTCTAGAGTATGGATGCATATCAGTTGATTGGAAAAGATGCTCTTTTCAATTTAGCTCCTGGTTTCCCTGTGTAACTGCATGGCAGTGAGGAGTTTGTATTGGTGATGCCAATAAAATACAAATCCCGTGACAACCAGAAATATGATATTTTACCTGGTGGTTTGTTAAGCGCAGACATCCTGACGTCTTTATTTTAAAGAAAAAAAATCCTGCATTTTGCATTTCTTCAAATATTTCAACAGGAGACCTATGCACATGTCTACATTTTTGTTTTCAGCATGCTCTGCATCTTTCTCCATGGTCAATTAAAATGCAGATGATGTGTCCTGGCTTGTAAGATGGATCACTGCTGAAGTGGTGTCATGTCTGGGCTAGCTTATCTCTTGATAAATACCTCTGCTGTCCACTGAGAGATTAAACTTTGTGGCTGCTGAGGTTTGTTTGGGGTTCTTACAGGCAGATAAGACTGCCTTACTTACTTTTTTACATTCACATTTTCTAAATAACTTTGGATGGTGTTTGCTATCGAGAAGGTGGCAGTGGTGTAGTCAAGCAATTATACCTGTATGTGAAACTGGCTTTACCATTTCATGAGTATTTTAATTTATTGACAGGAGTGCTTTCCTGAACGCTCTTGTCTCTAGAGTGGGGAGATGAGGAGCTTGAGCTGCTGTTGTAAGACCTCATTGAGCTGTCTAGCAGAAAAGATTTTTTTCCCTGAGCCTAATCCGGCAGGAGCCCCAGAGGGATGTTATCAGTGAGGCACAGCGGTGTGGGGTGTGAGCTCCAGGCATTGAGGGCCGTCTGGCCGTTACAGCCCTGTGCTTGGGGGCTGTGGGGTGGGAAAGCCGTAGTCCTGAGCTGGATGCAGGCAGTGCCAGGCTGTGCAAGGTGCTTTCTGGGGAGATTGTGGGAGTGATGAGCAGATAGCTTCTCCAGCGGGGCAGGTACCTGGGAAATTTGCTGCCTCTTCTCTTTTTGGAGAATTCTGCCCTGGCCAACCCTCTGAATACCAAAACTGCTGGGTGCCTTGGTGAGGTTCCTGAGCTAGCCCAGCACCTTGCTTCTGCTAGTGTAAAGTTGTATACAAGTACAGCATTTGGTTGTGAACTTCTGAATCTGTGCTGGCTGCCCATTCTTGAGCACAGGCATGCAGCTTCTTAGGCTGTGCCACTCTGTGACAGTACGAGGATGTGGGAATTTGTAGGCAAAGACTGGTTTTGTGTTCTAGTGTGCAATATTTATGGTTTCATTTCCATTTTAGATGCCATGAAAGTGATTGAAGCAGGCAACTTTATATATGTATGTGTAAAGCATCTCTCTGCCCCTCACTGAGAAGTGAGTTCTAGAAAAAAAGCACTTAAATCTGCTCAGCTTATTAAGTGCAGACTGGAGTCCCATGTGATTCTGCTTAAAACATAAATAAATGGGAGTTACAGTGCAGAGTGCTGGGTAATATGAATTACGGGTAGAAACTGGCGATTAGTTGTTGGCTCCTGTCTGTGTGATCTGCTGTTGTGCCACTACAGATGAAGACAGATTAAGGCCAGAGAGGGAAGGAATGGCAAGGAGGCTCCCTCGTGCTCACCTGCCTCTTTGTGTCTGATACTCCTGGTCTGAGCTGCAGCGGGATTTTAGCCATCCCTGCCTTGCAAGGCCAGGGCTCACTGCAGGCCAGGTCAAATGAGAGGAGAGGTACTTGGCATGCCCTGCTCTGCTTTCCTGCCCACCCCAGCTCCAGGCTCATGCGTATTTCTGGCATGGAACATGCAGCTCAGGAGTATTTCCAAATACAGAGAGCACTGGTGTGCATTGTTCTGTACCAGCACTTCACTGGCATGGCAAGCACAACAGGGTGCTTAGGGGACCAAAGATCCTTATAGCATGTTGTTGCTCATCTGGTGATTTTCTACAGCTGTAGCAACTATTAAGGTGTGACAGCTACAGAGAAATTGTCTCCTAACTTGACTCTGAGCTTTCATTTCCATTTTCTAGATAATTTCTTTTAAAGTCGTAGAGAAGCCTTAGTTTGCCTCAGATTGTACAGCTTTAACTGAAGAATGGAGGACGTGTTCAGTCAGAAGCAGCAAGTATTTTGTTCTTATTCTGGTATCAGGAGAGCCCAGTTCTCTCAGAAGTGGGAGCTGCTCAGATCCTCGGTGGAAAACCAGCCCTAGAGATGTGGGGCTGTGCACCTGGAGCTGTTAGTCTGCCACGGAGGCCTGAGTCATGAATCCCAGTCCTTTGTCTGCCACTGTCACAACCTTTTCAAGGGCTTGTTAAATTGGTCTGCCATTTTTAATATCACAGGACATCCAAAGCATACCTTTTGCTTTTGTTTTCAGTACAGAACTCCAGAGCCTACACATTATTTCAGCCAAAAAGCCAAATATTTTGTTACTTTTGGCCACATAATATTTGCCGTATCCTGTCCATTTAATATTCATGGGTGATGTTTTCTCCTAGAGGAAAATTAGGAATTATCCCCATGCCTTTGGCCTTGCAAAACCTAAACTGTCATTATTATTGTGATTATTATTACTATTGTTATTTTCGTCTTGCAACATGATCAGGTGTTCTTGCAAGCAGCTCTGCCTCATTGCTGTAGTGATGTTCTCAGCAGTGTCACCTGGGAGTACAAATCTCTGGCATGTAGATCTCACAGTCACACTCGCTGTAGAAGGGGTAGAAGTGCATGGACTGTGCTCAGTGATCTTTGTCTTTTTTGTCTTGCAGATTGAGGGATTTTAATGGCTTTCAGGTAGAAGCCAAGTGGAGACAATCAAAATGAACTCTATGGACAGGCACATACAGCAGACCAATGACCGGCTGCAGTGCATAAAACAGGTAAGCTGAAGGTGAACACGGTTACTGCTAGAGCACTGCGTGTTGTATGGCAGGTCGTGATGAGCATTATGGTTACCTGATGCGTGATGAGTACCCTGGCCTTTTGTGGGGAGGAGAGTGGGAGTGAGACATTGTAAAATGATTGCAGAGAAGAATATCTGCTGCTGGTATTTAAACCTCAAAAGCCAAACTTTCCGTTTCACCTTTCTGAAGGTCTGGACATTCACTAAGTTAGTGAAATAATGTTCACAGCCTGTTTTCCCCTGTTGTCTGAGCAGTTTTCTCTGGCTGACTATTTGGTAATAATTCCAGCCACAACAGATTTAGATGCTAGTCCATCCTGCTGTCTCTGTTCTATATTTGTGTTAACCAAGTGCTTTGGGACGTATGCATATTTATTCTTGAGGGAGCACAACACTTTGCTATTCATAGATTTTTTTGTGTAGTGGATGCAAGAACCTTAAATCAAAGGAATTGTCAAAAAAAGGCATGAGGAAACTACTGCATCAGTCTAGATCTCTAAACTTTTTATCTGTTTCCATTCTCTTACCTTCAGCAGTCTCCATTACGATTAGTTATGTTTGCCCATATATTTGTAGAGGTTTATGTTATCTGGAATACGTTTTAATGCAAATAACAGAAGAAATGTGTTTACTTGCAAGTCTAGCCATGTAGATGCTTTGGCAGGATATGAGAAAAAGAGTAGAGTTTGAACCAGTCATTTTCTCTCCGTGTTTTCTTTATATGAGAGGATTTCAGAATAAGTCGAACAAAGCTAGTTTGTATGTCAGAGAGCAGAAATAGGAAACTGTCCCTGCAGAATTGCTGGTCATAGTCCATCCTTGGCCTGAGTCTGTGGTGGCTGTTTTTTTAAATCTCTTTCATTACTCTGTGGTGAAATTTAATGCATTTCATGGCTGTTTGAAGGCCTGAGGGAAATGAATTTTGGGATTTCATCCCTGTTCCTTATGAACTATCTGGTTCAGAAAAAGCATGCCCTTGGCTGTCACAAATTGGTGTCCTTTTTGGCCATCCTAGCCCAGAGGATGAAGAATGAAGTGACTTACAGAACTGTTTAACCTTCCAGCCGTATGAACAAGCCTTCAGATCAAGTGGAGACAAACGGAGAATGCTACTCAGTTCCGGCTTCTAGAGCCCCCAGTTTTTGTACATAGAGAATTTCTGTTATTTTAATACAGTGAAAGAATCTCAAATTACTTTTTCTTTTTGCAGTATTAAAGAGGTATTTTTTACTATGTGATGGATGCTTAGTCAGTCTAAGCTTCTAACTTCATTTATACCATGCTGGTTTACACAGGCAGATGAAGGTGGAGAGGAAGGGAGTAAGGTCATACTTTCCACTGTTGGCAGAACATTCTTGATTTGGTCTGATCCTGTCTGGAAGAAAGCTTAGAGACTTCTGTTGGACAGGGCATGGTTGCATAGTTGCTCTGTTCTGCCAGCAAGGCAGAGATGCCTAGCAAGGAGTTTCCTGCCTGGGGGTGGTTGCGACTTTAAGGTCCCCATTTCCTATAAAACCCCGAATCAGTGAATATGAACATTCTTATTTTCAACTCGTGACAAAAAATAGTTAAGCAAGCCAGTGACTTACCACCAAAAATATAGAGCATAATCTTTTTTGTGAAAGTTGCAATACTTGAGGTTTAGTCTGAAAGGAGTGACTGCTGTTTGGTTTGTCCTTGAATTTAGCATAGAGACTTTTTTTTCATAGTTCCAAAATTTTGGGAAGGGAGAGAGAGAAACTGACTCAGACTAGCTTTTCAGAGGAGACTCTTCTGTCACACAGCCATAAGTTTTTAGCTCTGAGACGTTTACTTTGTTCTTTGAAACAGGTCATTAGCTGGCACAATTAGCTTAGTGCCACAGCAAGGCATTGCCAGTTCACCCATGGAGAACCAAGCCACTCACTCTTACATGCAATACTTTACGTGATCATGTCAATGTACTCTCACCAATTTTTGGGGATTATCAGCAAGATCAGACAGAAATCTGTCTGTTTTTTCCCCTGTCTTCCACCCTTTCTTCCCAGCCTGTGAAAAAAAAGCAGTGCTGCTCTCCTGGACTGACGTGTGCTTGCAGGCCGGTTAGCGCAGCAGCAGTTACACTAGGGGCAGAAGCTACCCTCCCTTGGCACCCAGCACCCACCCATCTGATCGCCCTGCTGGCAGCCAGGCTCACGTGGTCAGCCCCACACAGCCTGCCCAGTCGAGACACCTATAAATGGCTCTCCCAGCGCCTGGGCAGGCAGATCAGGTTGCAGCACAAGCTGTTGGCTTCCAGCTCTGGCTCGTGAGACGCCCACAGTGTCCTTGCTGACTTCTGTTTCAGGATCAAGGTTGTGTTTTACTTTTATCTTTTTTTAGCGTTTTCCAGCTACAAAACCCAAACTTGTATATGATCAGCTAGTTAGGAAATGAAGAGCGTGTGTGTGTGTGTGTTAAGAACTGTTTCAGAAGAGATGAAAGGGCAAACTGAAGAGGTGGCTGTGTGTTTACACTTAAAAACCAGACTTCTGTGGAAGGCTGGAACAGCTTGTGTGGTCTCTTTGTAGCTGATTCCCTCACTATTTGTAAGTGTATGTGCTTTAAAATCAAACACTTCTTTTAGTGTTCTGTGGAAAAAGCCAAGGTAACAGTCTTCTCCTAACACATGTAATTAGTTTGTCATGACACTGTGGACTCTTAAGGATATGCTGAAGGAGACTGGATCTTCAGAGTGTGGGCTTCTTATCTGGAATTTTTTGTCCACACAAACAAAACTGTGAAAGCCTTCATGCACAGCAGAGGCCCAAGGGCCCCCGAGCTGCCCTGCGCTGAAAGCCTGTTTCCCAGCCAGCACTGCTGGCTTTGGAGAGCCACTGCAGCTGCCATTACAGAGCAGGAGTGCGGGGCTGCACTTCAAGACCTCATGGAGCCCAGGGCTCAGGAAGGCTCCAGAACTGACTCGTTTTCTTACCTACTTCCTCACAACTGCATAGCAGCTCAACAATGAAGCTTTATCCAGACAGTTCTTGTTATTTTCCTTTTGTAACATGGGCAAATACGAGGCAAAATCAGTAGGCTGCAGTCCCACTCATGTCCATCCTCGGCCTGATGGGGCCAACCTTCAGAGACTCAGGGTGTTTTACATCTAGGGACTTCTAGGTTTGTTGTCTCTGCTTGCTGGTGGTCAGTTTGGAAGGTTTCTATGCATCTCTTGGGAAATTCTTGAAAAGAGAAAGATAAGGCAAATCTCCGTGTAAGTAGAAAGGAAGCCAGCCTTTTCAGAATAGGTGTGTGAGATCTCCCTGCTGCACTAAGGGCAGCCGTCAAGGCAGGTACTCGAGCTGTGCTGAAGTTCTAGTAATGGGTTAGTGGGAAATATGGGCAAGTTGTCTGGTGTCCGAAGAGTTTGTGTTGAGAACAGAGAAGGCTGTTTCTGACACATGAGTCATGTTACATCAGGGCACATTGAGCAATATATCCTCAGATGATGTTGGATCACTCAATGAACCAGGCGTAATTGGAGGCACGCATCACATTGTTGGTTTCTAGAAAGAGATTAGAATTTCTCCCCTCCCTTTTTCCCTCCCTCCCTCAGAAAGGCTTGTTGAATTGCTGCAATTGCGGTGCTTCATAATGCCTCCTGAGCCATTCAGAGAGAGATGCTAAAAGTTGTAATTGCTGTGTGTTTGCATTGATCTTTTCTTTCTCAGACTGGAGACAAACAGTCCCATTTCTTTTATCATTCAGCAACTTGGTGTTTGGTTGCTCACTTGCAATTCAGAAGAAAATAGAATTCTCTTTATTTTTACATAGCTGTTAGCATTTAAGCCCTGAGATATTTGAACTAATCCTTCTGCTTTTCAAAATTATTGCTGCAGATTCATGTAAATGCTCAGCAGTCCTAAACGTGTCATTTTTAATATATTCTGGATGGGCTAATGTGGACAGATATGAAATTATCGCTGAAAAGGTTTTAATAAAGCTTCATGAAAATTTCATTCTTCGTGAATTTTGAAAATCACAAGTCTTCCTATGAAGGGCATATTTATTTAGAATGCATATTTTTCTGGTTGAAACCCCCATAAAATGTTACCATTTTTTTAAGCAGCTAAGCATGAAATAACACTTAGTAGGAAACCTGATAGTAAAAAAAAAACCCTTATTTTTTTTCAATAAAAAATTTAGAAGAATACATTCAAGGGACATAAAGTTTTTGGCTTGTTGGCTGAATGGTCCATCAATAACATCTTGGGATATTTTTTCCTTCTCTGAGAGCCATACTGCATATTTTTCATCTGCTTTCTTGCTCAGTCTGTTGGAATATTCCTCTGCTAGAGTTAAGTATGTTTAGGAAAAACTGACAGCAGACCAGCTTTCCTGGCTCCTCCAGTCCACTTACAGACCTGTCAATCAGCATTCCTGCCTTGTCAGATCCTGCATCCCAGTAGGCGACTGGTCTGGCACAGACAGCGGAGCCACAAGGGAATGAGCATGGAGAGGAGTGCTAGAAGCACTTCTGGTGGGGGAAACACTGTCCTGAAGCTTGCAGCATTTGGATATCTTGTTTGTCTGGTGAGATGGCTGAGTACAAGAAATTTCAGAGGATTGAATATAACCCACCATCTATGGTAGACTTGAAGTTGGTGCCAGCACAGTTCTCCCCTTCCCAGTCCTGTTTCTTTTTTTATTGCAGTTCTGTCCTCAAGGGTTGAGGCATTAGTATTATTAACTTTTTTCAAAGAGAAAATACGCACATTTTAAACTTACAATTAAAATGCCTAGTAGCAATAGTATTTAGATCTATTTTCTTTTCCTGTGCAATTAACTAATCGAGTCCAATGCTTAAAATTGCCTATTGGTGAATAAGGATGAACAGTTGAAAATTCTAGAAATCTGTAAGCTAGTTCATGGTGTCACCTTGGTGTCAGATGAGCATAGGAAATTCTTTTTGTCAGCAGCTGGGTCGAACTCTGCAGTGAATACGTGACCTAGCTGGCAACACGTCTCCAGCATCTGTCGTACCATTTCTGGCTCTTCGTGTGTGCGTGCTTGCTGCTTCATTTCCCTTAGTTACGTGTGTTGGTGCAATGGCAAATCCCTAGCAGGTACAGCTTGTACAGCATTTGCACTTAAGGGGCCATTGTACCTGTTTGCAAAAGCAGAAAGTGTTTTCAAAAAAATTGTTTGAAGAGGTAATGTTACTGTTAACACCAAAAGCCTTCAGCTGCACAGACCTTTACTGTCATCTGCTGAAAGAAAACACTTCCCTCGTGTTAATATCTCCTTATTGCTTCTGTGCTGTATAGAAGAGGAACCAGTAGTGGTGTGCATCAGCTGGTCACGGAGCATGTGCTGTGGGCAGTTCTGCCAGCCCATGCAGAAGGGAGGAAAGGGCAGGCTGGCGTTTTGAGAACTAGCAGGCTGGTGCTGTAGAAAAGCCTGTGAACTAAAAACTGTGTCCAGGTATGCTGTTTCACATTTACCTCTTATTACCTAATTTGTTATTGTGCTTTGGATGGAGCCTGTAGCGTACCAGTGGAGCATGTCCTGCGTGCTAATGGAACTAATGGCATTCAGTCATTTTTCCAACCTTTTTGTAGCTCAGATTAATGCCAGTGTACAAACTACTAATGTTCATGAATTTGCTGGTATGGGAGTAGCTGTTCTTTTTGCCGTTGCCCACATTGTATCCCATCGACAGAATGCAATGCATGAAGTGCACAGCAGCTGCTATTGCTCTACAGTGAAAAGTTTCCTAGTGAAGGAATCAGATCTCTTCACTCAGCTGGCAGACCTGCATTAGCCAGCAGAAGTTGGATGATGTGGCATTAGTGGACTTGGATTTTTGTATCTCATTAATTCTCCTGGGCTTTGCAAAAATTCCCATACTACTCTAAAACTTTTATCTAGTAAAGATGAATCTAAATTTCAAAATGATTCATCCTGAGAAAAAGAATGTGCTTATTAGTCTCATTGTTCTACATGATAAGGAGAATGAGGGAGGCCTTTGGAATACCTTGGAATTATATTATTTTCATTGCATTCTTTGCAAGGCAGATCAGGATGAGAGAAACGTCCAGAAAAGCATGATCAGATATTTGTATATCAAACCTTGGCAGAAGGAACCATTTCATCCTTACCTGACTCTTCAACATGGATTTTTTCCTCTCACACTGAATTTGTGCTGTTGAT
Source organism: Tragopan temminckii (assembly GCA_028571105.1). Classification (NCBI taxonomy): domain Eukaryota; kingdom Metazoa; phylum Chordata; class Aves; order Galliformes; family Phasianidae; genus Tragopan; species Tragopan temminckii. Next base: position 10,675,724 of record JAOWBP010003659.1, on the reverse strand, counting down.
ATCTGACTGCTGAAGAGGATTATGCAAGACGTATGTTCTATTCCCACAGATGCATATAGTACAGAAATTGATAAAAAATAGTGAGTTCTTCAAATAACCTGGAAGAGGAATCACTGCTTTTGGTGATTCTTGCTGTTAGGGCCCATGAAAATAGATCAAGTGAATTAAACATCTTCCACAGCACCATCAGTTCATGCAGTAGTCATTTTTAATAGTCACCTTGAGATTTTATCTCTGTATAGATTAAGAGATTAAAATAATAAAGATTATGTCTGTTGATTAAAAGTGCTGTAAAAAGCACAACCAGTGAGTAAGTAAATTACTTAAATGACAAAAAAAAATTTGAAAGGCAAAGTACATCAAAGGTACTGCCATTTCAGTGGATCTACGGAAGACTATTGCTTTTATGTCAAGATAAGTGCATTTGCTCTCCTGAAATTTAGAAAATGAAGAATTTTTTTTAATTTTAAAATGAGTTGATTCAATGCATAAATCAGGTGATTTTGAGTTTTTTTTTTCTCTCTCTTCTTTTCCCTCTCACCTTTAACTCATTTTCTGCTCTTGTTTGCATTATTGTTTTTTAAAGGCTGTACTACTGACAACAGCCTTCTACTCAAGGGTTGTTGTCATGCTTCACTGATGTCTTTAAAACATCTTGATATGGACCAAACTGCATGAAGAAACCACTAACCCCAGCTTTTCAAAATGATGGGGTACGTGCCTCAAATTATTAAATGTTCATAGCACAGATTTTATTTATTTATTTATTTATTTTTAGGTAGAATTTTCATTTTCTCTGCATCCTTCACTTAGTCCTCTTCTTAAAGACACTGTGATGCTGATTTTTTGTAAAGAACGCAGGTGAACAACTTAAAGACAAATAAGTCTATTTTCATAAATAATATTTATTAACAATTTAAGTAAATATTTAGACCACTATTTTAATAGTGCTATAGTATTTGAAGGGAAAAAACATACTTGGAGAAAAATAACTTATTAATACATAGAAGTATTTAGGGTTCAAACTGCTTGCTGAGAAGAATGAGAACATCAAGGAAGAAAACTGTATTGTTATTTTGTCTATTGAAACAATGAAGAAATCTGAAGAAGCATCAGCATCATTGCTGTTGTCACACATGGAGACGTTACACTAGCGTGTTATGAAGGGAAATACTAATGGAAAATGTCTTGTTTTGATTACCAAGATTTAGTCAAACTGATTTCATAATTCAATTGAGCTGAAATTGCAAATTTAAAGGTAGAGTGGAGCCTTATCTCACTAAGCATAAGAGAGGCCTAAGAGAATGAACAAACATTTGTTCCTTTATTTCTTGACTTTCTTCTTAAAGGCACTGTTTGTGAGTTACCAAGGAAAAACAGTTTGGACTTCTCCCATTCTTCTGAGTCGTTCACAAAACACACTGTTCTCAGGGCTCTCAGCAGACCAGGTGCTGGTTGCATGAAGGATACAAGATCTGGACTGGGTACTGCTGTTCCTGTGAACAGGAAGGTGTCTGGCCACTTGCATGCCCGATGTCCATCAGTCAGATCTGAATCACTGTAATTTCCTTATGGTCTAGGCAGGGTGTGGTAGAGCAGCAGCAGGAGGGTCTATGGATGTTTAATTTGTTGCATGTTTGTGTAACACTAAGTTGTAAGTGTACTGCAATTAGGTAGCTATTAAAGATACAGAGCAAAGACAGCAAAGTAATTCTGATTATCAGAGCCAGGGAACAATTCTTGTTTTAGCTCTTCTGCGTGTGGTAAGGATCAGAACACTGCATTCATCTCTGACACTTCTGTGAAACTAGCAGGCACATCATGATTGCTGTATTGTCGCTTTCCTCTTGCAGCCTGTGCATGTGTGTGCATTCCTCCTTACAGATCTCTCAGTACATGAGACCAAGGCTGTTCAGTCAGCAGGCATTCATCTTTTCTGAAACCAACACTGGTTTGTAAACATTTTATATTGACATGTCAACCTGCTTTAGCAAAGGGATTGGACTCAATGATCTCTAGAGGTCCCTTCCGACCCCAGCAATTGTATGATTCAGTGATTACCTATGAGTGAGGCATCTGCAGAAATTGCATTAGTACATGTTTGTTCTGTTACTGCTTACAGTAAATGAACACCTTGTCTTTTCGCAGTTCAGTTATGCTCGTGCTTTCTTTCTGTTCCTTTTCTCATTTGTTTAATGTATCTTCAGTGATTATTCGCATCCTCAACTCCCCCACTATTTTTGTGTACTTAAAACATCTGATAAAGAGGTGCTGGGCTTTGCTGAGCGTTTACTGTTTTCTTTTCCCTTGAAAAAGAAGCTGTAGTGGACAAGTGGGGCAGAGGTGATTCCCTTTCACTCTGGTTTTATAAGAAGCTGTGGGCTAACATGGTTTTAATCTCCTTCTCAGTGTATATCTAGTGCCTCTCAAAATGTGAGCTTAATAAAATATTTATAAAGCCTCCAATGGAATAAACCATGTAAGTGCAAGATAATTCTATTCATTAGGGATCTCTCAATCTCACAAACACTAAATTTGGGGGGGGAGGGGAGGATTATCTGAATACAAAATGCACAGCTTGAGCCTTTTAATTTTTTTTATAAATAAAGCAATCTTTGATATTGAAGGGGACTGTAGAGAATTGAACTACATATAACCATGTTCAGATAAACAAAAAACGCGCTCCCAAAAGAAAGAAAGTATCTCAGTGCTCTCCTCTACCCTCTCAAAAAAGGAAAAGACCGTTGGTTTTGAATCTTCACAGCAGACTCATTTTTAATATACTGAGTACAGCAGCTCATATAGATGGCCTTTCTATAATCACATTACTTGACTATGAAAAAATAGAGAAGCCGCCTCTGAGTTATGCATTTTCCACTTCTAAAGCTCATCCCTGGTTAATGTCCCATGTTTCTGTGATACCCCTTGAGCTCAGTTGCAGCCAGTGGAGGGTATGGCATGGAGAGAGAACATTCCTTGTGGATGGGAAGCAGAAGTGGGTGCCTGTGATGGGAGAGGGGCTCACAGCTGGGCTCACTCGTGGAGCCCACTGAGGCTTTTCAGTAATGACGGTGGGATCAGTGTATTACAGCGAGTGAGCGCTGCTGATTTGCAGGCCATGTACTGCTTGTGTGTGGTGCTGATGAGCTATCAAATTTAGGTCTAGGAGGAGCATACTTGTGTGCTGAGTAATGCCTGAAAAACTGCCTTGTCTCCCCAGGGTTACTCTGTATCAAAGCACCAGGAATCCTGTTTACATTCTTGAGATAGGCGATTGGTTTTTCTTTCAGGGCTGAACTCCCTTTGCCAAACATGCAGGACCACAGTAAATCTGCTCCCGTGTTACTCCAGTTGAAGGACACGTAATCTTTGTCTCTTTGCTCTTTCCCTGTCCCTTTCTTTCCTATAGCCATCTCCCCACTTCCATTCAGTGCAGCAAGTCCAGATGAATGTTAAGCTAAGCAAAAAGTCGTGTGAACTGCCTGGTCAAATGTGGCAAAGCACCAGGACACCAAGTGCTGTTTCTCAGTGAACAAAGCTGGTGCACACCAGAGGTACAAAAGTCACATTAGTACACAGGAAGCAGAGATCAGCTCCTTTCTCAGACAGTGTCAATTGGTTTAGTCCCTAAGGAACTACTCTTTTCATAGTTTTGATTATCCTATTTTTTATACATAAAGCTTGACAAGGTTTACATTTTGCTTTGCTTTTAAATCCTTAGGTTTTACAGTCATGTGAGAATTTTACATTGTGGAGGAAAGCTTGAAAACCTGCACACCAATAGCTAAAAATAGCAAATGCATCATGTGAACTTCAGAGCTGTGTACATGCATTTCAGATATCGTGAGCCCTGTGCAAAACTCACAGCGTGCTGAGTATCTAGGACATAATACAGAGGAGATGGATTTGATGCTGGCTTCTGTATGACCCACAATTCGAGATGTGTAATGCAGTGCAAGACAAATTTTGCAGAACTTATAGATGAACCTGTTATGCAAACTAGGAATGACTTGGCTGAAGTCTGAGGAAAAAACCCAGAGTAAATACCTAAACACAAAGCTTCATCATTTTCTTTTGGTATATCTCTTTGTATGCATTGTGCATTAGGGAGAACGGCGAGGAATATTAATAGCAAAAACATATTTTTCTGGGCAGAAAGAATCAAAAGTGCTGTTATTTCAAAAAGAGAGGAGGGGCTTCATTAGGCAGGAGGAATATTTGTGCTGTGAGCTGAACTCTGTCCTCCTCCAATACTGATGACATAGCTCCACCTTGGGGAGAAGCTTTGTGGTGCGGACAGCCCAGAAGATGGGCTGCAGGCAGGGATGCTGATCCCTCCCAGCCCCACCTCGTCCTGCTGCCGCCTTTGGGTCCACTTGGGCAGCCTTGTGGGCAGGTGGGGAAGCTTTCTGCCCTACGTGGAACAGTAATTCTTAGAACAAAGAGCAAGCCTGCAGTTTAGGGAAAGAAGGTCTTGGGACAGCCTGTCCTGAGAGTCTGCGTGTCAAGGAGGTGCGTCCTTATTTTCAAGTCCACCTCAGTTAAACACCAGCAGAAGGGGGTGCACTGTGTGCTGTGCCATTCTTGTGAGCTCCCCAGTGCCCTGCTGCTGCCTCCTGTGCTGCTGTGGTCGGGGCAGCTGCACGGCCCGTCTGGCTCACCGCACCATGCCACACGCACTGTGTAGGTCTTGCTGCTGGGCCCAGGCTGGCTCTACTCAGGAGCAGCAGCCGCAGCCTTCTGCCCCACCAAGGAGCAGCTGCCACCCAGCTTTGATTTTCCTGATTTGCTAAGCAGAGGTTTTGCTAAAAGTGCAGTGTGAGCAGACACCACGTAATAATGGGTTAATTTCAGAGGGAAGAAAAAGCTGCCGACAGGCAAGCTGGGTTTTCTTTTTCTGCACAGTCAAAAGCTCTGTCTGCTGCTGGTGTGTTCTATCGCTAATGTGAAATTCCCAGCCTCGTTGATTAGTGAAGCTAGACAGTAGACAGGGTCCAAGTGGCTAACCATGTGAGAAATGCAGTGACTGTAGGCTACTGTTAATTAACCTAGAATCTAACAACATGGCATCGTGTCTGTGTGATAAGTTATATTATCTTCAGCAGCTCAATTAAATCAAGGAGTGAGACACAGAGCAGACGTAACTCGGCAAAATAAACAGACAACTTGAGTCAGCCTTCATAATTTGGTGCGACATCACGTAAATAAATGCAATAACTTGTTTAGCATAGTTAAGCAGTTTGCTGCTCAAAAACTTATTTGCATGACATCTCATTTTGAATAGGTTAAGTTGTGGCAAATTAGGACTTTCTCTTCAGTTTGATGTACTCCAAAGAAGGGAGAGAAAAAATCCTCCACCAGAAATACGCAGCTTGTAAATTCTACATTTGTTTTCTATAGCAACTACTTGGAACATATGGATTCCATGTTTAAATGGTTCTTTTTCTGTACCACTGCTGTCGTGAGATAGCTTCAGCCCTGTGTAATTGGTCTTAATTTTGGCTGTGACTCTTCCATTGCTTCTTAGACTGTTCTCCCTAACATACACAAGTGTATACCTGGGTTGCAATCTTTTATATTTAAAGGGGATGAGGCGGTTGTTCTTGCTGTAATTCAGTGTGGATGTTTGATTTCTGTCTCTAAAATTATGTGGAGTCTTTAGTTGCAGGAAGTGGGCTGCAATCACTTTGGTGTGGGTGCGAAGACTGAAAGTGCTCAATTGTGCTGTAGTATCTAATTTGAAAAAGATGCATTCTTTATTACGTGTGCCTATTTCACACATCTGTGCTATGAAGCATATAGTTTGGGGCTCATTGCTGAGTTTTATTGCTTATCGGGAGTTTTTAGATACCTTCTAATTGGGAGGGAGTAGCAATTTCCAGAAGTGGCTGTATTTTGTAATGCTTGCACCAAAAATTGCCACATATCAGCTGCTCCACGTAACTCCCCATGTGAATGTCATTTTCTTCCTGCTGATGACCACATAACAGCAAACCATGAAACAGACACATAGATGTTTACTGTGAAAAAGAGTAAACTTACGTCCTACTGTACCTGCACTGTCTGCTTGTATGTCTCTGTTGTTATACAAGGATGATCTGTTCTTTATTTAAATAAAATGTTTAAGCCACACATGGGCATGTGCAGCAGGTAGACATTCCTGTCTTCCGCAGAATCCAGCTCAAATACCAGCTCCGTTCTGTAAAGGAGATTCGCTAGTGCAGTTCTTTCTTGTGGAACACAGGGAAGAGGACAGCGGGCACCTTTGCTGTTTTCTCCATTCCTCACACCAACCTACTAATTAAAGTGCTGCAAAGAACATGAGGTTCCTTCCAAGACCAAAAATAAATGACTCGAAGACGCTGTCTCTTTAGAGCACCACCTGGTGATTCCTGCAGTAATGAGCCATTCACATGCATCAGGTATCTCTGTGATCTCTGTTCGGTCCAGGATTAGAAAATATTAGTCTTTTGGAATCAGAAATGACTAGTCTGAACATTTTATTAGGTTTTGCAATAATGGAAATTGTCGTGTTTCACTAAAAACTGTCTAAGATGCGGATGATACTGCAGCCAGTCTGGTAAACAATCGATTCATTGAGTTCATTGTCTTCTTTCGTCTCAACTTCAGATTCTGTTCATACACTCTACTTGTTGATAGCATTGTAGCTTGCAAGCGTGGTGGTGTTGCAGGTCCCATCTTTCATTATTACACTCTTGATTAGCAGCTTTGAAGACATACCAAGGTGTGTCATAGAAACATCTGGTTCATTGTCGCTTTTTTCTAAACCATCCATTAGTGATTTTTTTGCTTGTTACGTGAAGCAGTTTCAAACTAGACTCTCCAGGCTCACGCCTTGCTTCTGTCAAGATGCTGCCAATAATTGCAGTTGAAGAAGATAGAGCCATGCATGGAAGTGCTTCACAGCAAAGCTGATGGATGGATCTGGCAAAAGCCTTGTTTTGTACTTCTCTTCTTGGATCAAGAGCTAAGAAAATCTCTTTAATTTCTTGTTCCGTGAATATAGTAGATGTAATAATATCCTTCTCAGGCAGCCTTTTTGTTGTGAGGGCGTGAATGACATTAGTGCTTTTTGCCCCGGGTGCAGCGTTTAAGCTGTCAATAAATAAAAAAAAAGATGGTAGACATTTGGAATGTTTTCTTACGTAACTCACCTGCCTTTGTGCTTTGATTCAGGCAGGATTTTTCTTTACTTTCCATGCTTCCCCTCAAAAAGTAACCTTGCCCTTTGTAATCTGAAAAAGAGAAATCTGAGGAAAAATGTAATTTAAAACATTAGGGAAATCAGAAAACTGTAAGAAATATGCCACAGAAGGAACTTTGTTTAACTGATAGGAGCGTCCCTGCAGGATCAGCTTTTCAGTCATAGAAGCTACAGAAGTATACTCCCCAGAATGTGAAACCACTGGTCTTTTGCCTTCTTATGGTTTGTTTGGGGCTTTTTAGCCTTTAATTGAATTAATAGAATTGCTTATCTTTTTCAGCTGGTTTCTTAACTAATTTCAGTTGTGCAGAAGCATTTAAGAAGTCATAATTTCAACACACCTTCTGTATTTAGGAGGTGGGCTAGGGTATCCTTCTGCAGCACTCGGTCCTGATGCAGTGAGGACACATGATGGGAAGTTAAAGGACAAGTAGCTCATTCACATAACTGAGGCCTTTCCTTCCAGAGAGGAGTGCAAAATTAGTGCAGTTTGGACTTCTGCTTTGCAAAAGGGTTACTACTTTTCTGTGATGCTAAGCAGAAATCAGCATTATGGGATACTGAGCTGAAAATAAGGCTTTTGGGTGAGATCCCTATCTGCTTTTCACTTGTTAGCCTAAACCTGTACAAAATTATTCAGGATTGATCTTTCATGTTTCATACATGTTTCACGTGTGTAGCTTGCAAACAGTAATAGTGGTGAAAATAACAATATCTCACTTGAGTTTAGCACTTTTCTCCTGCAGATCTCGATTCATTTCACAAAGAGGGGTGGATTGTTAAAGGCAGTTTCAAGTACAGAGTTGGGAATTTTTCCATGAGATGTTTCTGAGTGGTGGGGGTGGTTGTTTTTTGTTTGTTTTGATTTTTTCTTTCCCCATAATGAAATAGCTCAGTTTCTTCTGTAATATGTGCCCTATCAGTGCAGCATGTGCTCAGTGAAATGCAATTTGTTCACCAGCTTACACGCATTTCTTGCCTTCTGGAAACAGTATGTTTGATTGTAGCAGAGCTTACACATGATTTTGTAGAGAGGTTTGAACCAGCTTCTGTTTGCCCTGCAGATGGAGTACTGAAGGAGCAGCGTACACAAGGGGTTTGCTGTCAGGCAATCACTTCTCAGCAGGTCTAAATGAAACCTTCAGAAATGATCCTTTTCCCTTCTACTTACATGATGCATAAGACAAGCTGCTGGCCTTATTCATAGGGTACTTTTTTCATAGAGAGACTTAAGATATGTTTTCTTACACTTATTTGCTTGGACTCTTCTCTTTTGTGTATAAACAGAATAGTTTGACTCCTCCAACAAAGAGATAATGAGCTGGCAAGAAAAAGTAGCTCTGTTGTGCAGCCTAGGTGAGGCTCTCAAGTGAGGTGGTAGTAGGAGCTATAGTCCGTATTTGTAGAGCAGAGGAGAAAATCACATGCACAGTGCCTGTCTGCTTTTTCAAATTCTGCTGATATTTAAAAATCCATGCCCTGCATGTCAGTCATCTCTTGTTAAAACAAGGCCTCTGACCAAGAGCCTTCTTAGAAGAAGGATTCCAGTAATGTGATTCAAAAGCTTACGGACTAAGAAGTCCTTAAAAACTGTCATAGGAGTGATTTTTTCCTCTATTTATGGTAGAGTTCATATATATGCAGCTTCTCAGGCACCAGGGGAAAAGAGGGAAAAAACTAGGTTGTGAACATTATCATTAATCCAGATGTTTAGAAGTGAGCATGTTTTCCCAAATTATGCTACTGATTCAAAAATAAGGATGTATTTTTAAAATGATACCTTTGGGTTTTGTACCTTCTGGTTAAAATTATCATCGTTTTCATGTTTTTCTCAGCTATTTCAAGAATTATAAACCTACTATTTAAAAAGATGCTCACAATTCCTACATATGCTCTTTTCTTTTTGTTTCTGGAGTTTTCCTTGAAAGACTTACGCAATATTATTCACGTAAATTGAATTCCTTCTTTCCTGTGCCCTCCCTCTGCCTCTGCTAAAATGCTAGAATACCTTAGCAGTATAGCACTTTGAAGGATGATATTGTCAGTTATGATATCAGGTAAGCTTACTGAATGTCTCAAAAAAAGAATAGGAATACAGTGTGTTCAGTACAAAAGCAGAGATGAGCGTGACAGTTAAAAATTGCATTTCTCGTGCAGATTTTAAAACAAAACCTTTATTTTCTCTCAAAATTATGCCAGATTCTTCAGAAGACGTAAGATTCCATTCTGAGATTTCTACACACTTCCAGTGCTTTCACATTTTCAATTGTATCAGCATCCCAGCCACACCTCAGTCAAGAACAATTCTTCCTGTTTCTGTCATCTCAAAGTTGGTCCTCCCAATTGCTCACTGTGACACTTCATGATATACAGAAAGCAAAATTCACAGAAGGGATCAGTGTATTGTGTCAGTTTGGCTCTGTCACTGGTATTTCCTGAGACTGCTGGCAGGCAAAGATGAAACTCAGTATTGGAAGGCATGCCTGCACTGGCGTGTCTCAGCAACTGAGCATGAGACTAAGATTAGGATTTTGAATGCAGAACTGAAATTTCACTGAATTTAGATTCAGACAGTTTTGGTGCCCATGCGGAGTCCATTATGGTTTGCAGATGTGAGAGGTAATGTTCTGGGGGTACAAGTGTGGATGACCTCCGGAATTCCAGCTATAGCTCATCTCTGACTAATAAATTCATATTAGAAAATTAGAAAGTCTGTGATAGTAATGAGAATTAATTAAAGTAGGATCGTCTGTGTTTGCTATGCAGTTTTTGGTATCACCTCCAAAATGTATGCCATTCCTAGTTTCCAAACTTTGCATTAACATGGTGTGGAAAACAGCATGTCAGCCTTTGTGTATGTTGTTTACTGTGTTTCTTCATTTTCCTTTGTCAGCACTTACAGAACCCTGCGAACTTCCATAATGCAGCTACAGAGCTCCTGGACTGGTGTGGTGACCCCAGAGCCTTTCAGAGACCGTTTGAGCAGAGCCTGATGGGTTGTTTGACGGTATGTCCAGTCCGCATGTGGTGGCAGTTCTGATCCCCTGGATTATAACATGTGTTGTGGCCAAGGGAACCTGGCTTTCTGAGTCTGAATTTTGTGTCTTTCATCATTTTATCTTTAACACACGAAGGCAGATCCTTACAACTGTTTATTTGAGTCTGTTGCATCACAGGTAGCAAGATTTAGATAAAACGAGAAAAAAAAAATAATACGTAGTACATACTAGGTTATTTTACATGTACGTACAGTATTTATTTTCATGGTTTGAAATTAC
>JAOWBP010003659.1:10648371-10660650 GCA_028571105.1 Tragopan temminckii | reverse complement strand
ACCTAATTGATTTTTAAAAGTAGGGCAAAAGCCATATCTTCGAATTATGTCAAGTTTTCACAACAGGATGCCTCAAACAGCAAAACCAACAAAGTCATGCTAATGTGTTCACAAAGTATCTACTCCTACTTTGTTTTCACACCTGGCTGGATTCATTCTGCTTAATGCAGAAAAGCATATAATCACAGTCAGCATGGGACATCAAAAATCACTTTTCATAACCGTTTAAGATCTGAATCAGAGTAATTGCAGTTGGGAGAGTTGGTTCAGCACGGTCTATACCCAGAAAACACCAGGATGCAGCTGCCCATTAGAGCCTTAGAAGTGTTGCTTTTAGTCTTTGCACCCAAGACTTCCAGAACAAGAAGTTAATGTGGAAGGAATTCTTCTTCCATTGTCCTCTCTCCATGCTTTTGTGAAGCACATGTTTTTATCTGTTTTCAGCACACAGCACCTTGGGGCTCTGTACAAGCTGTACTGACGGAGTACAGCCAGCAGGCACAGAACAATCCTCTCTAGAGCAGCTCATAATGCTAGCAAATAACTCAGTGTTACTGGCTGTCGTATGACCTTAAGATATTCTAAAGCCCTTTTTTTTTTTTTTTTTAACTTGATTTTGTTAGTCATGTTATTTTACAGCTTTGAAGCTTTTGTTTGAAATGTGCCGCTGTTCAAATCAAAATGCTTTTGATATCCCTATATTACTTTCTTCAAGTGATGACTGTGTTTCATCTATATCATTGCTCAAAACCTGTCAGGACTCAGGTGACAACAGTATTGCAGTGACCCAGTGATCAGCTGGCTTTATTAAAGCATTTTTCTCCTCTGGGAGAAAATTTCAGTGAGAGTTGGTTGAGTATGGGGACCTTCTCTTCTCTTTTTATGCTTGTTAGAGACATGAAGAGGAGAGGAGGAGTAGGAGGAAAGGAGGAAGTATCCTTATTTTGCATAGTGTATTTCAGGAAGTGACAAAGAATTAGATAGCAAGTATAGTATTTTATTTTATTTTGAAAATACAGTTTTTATCCACCAATTGGGGCTGGAAATATATTTAAGAGAACACTAGTTTGAACAGAGACTTTTACATTTGCAGAACCTGTCTAGCATCTGTTTTCAAGCATCAAAAGCTGAAAACTAGCTAATGATGTGTAACATTTACTCACCTGCTTTGATTGTCTGTATTGTCGAGGCAGCTCTTCTGCAATTAGAATGTAAGAGTCTCATCAGACCAAGACTTCAGATCACAAAGATATCTTCCTCCCTTTCCCTTTTTTCTACTTGAAGCAGATCGCCATTCATGTTGCAAAATTCTTCAATTTGCTTCCTGTTTATCTGATCTCTGTGTGTTACCAAGGGGGAAAAATTACCATCTACATTGCAGAATTCTAATTACAAAATTTCTGCTGTAGTCTTCAAACTGCATTCAGATAATTTCAAGTATGCACAAGTGGCTGAACACAGAGCTGTCTGAACTAGCAATCAGCTGGCATTTTTAGTTTTGAGCAGCCAGCAAATTGAATTGGAAAAATTCATTCTGATGCCAGCAGGGGGGGATGCTCTTGACTGCTTCTAGTTAAGAGATTCTTTGAAAGTGCAACATAATGGGAAGGGAGTTTTGTAATAAGCAGCCGTATAGCCCTCTTGATTAACAGGCCTGTTAGGTTAAGAGGTACGTTGTTCCAGTACTTCGTGGTGTGATGACAAGAAGGGTAGGGAGGAGAGTTTGCTGGGGTGTAGATCCTTAATCCCACAGAAAGGGGGAAAAGAAAAAAGAAAAAAAGAAAAAAAAGTCAGTTAAATTCAGCAGAGAAAAAGAAGTTGGTAGCTGAATTTCTCAGCTTTTCTCATTATTAAAACTTAACTCTCAAAATTTTGCCCTCACTGTCAATGACCCTGTCATCTGGATCTCTGCAGAGCTGTGTCACAGGTGGTGAATTTGACATCTCAGTTATGAATGCAGTATTGTCCAGATTAAAGATTTGAAAGGCTTTTGGAAATCAGATTTTTGTACTGGAAGTTACCATTAAAATTATGTTTTTTTGCAAATAAGTATATGTTAGTTTTAGTTTTAGTATCAGTACTATACCTCAGTTAAAATAAAAGCTGGATGTTTCTAGTGTGTGTAGGAAAAATATTAGGAAACAAGTTTGTAGAATATCATAGAGGAATACCTAGTATTGAACCTTGGGCTGGCTGGCTAAGCAGTTTCCTCTTTATCATTATGGTGTCATTGACAAATGTATCTTTCTTTTTTTTCTTTTTTTTTTCTTTCTTTTTTTTTTCTCTCTACTTTTCCACTGAATTTCATGGCATGTATGCTTAGACCAAGTAAGATACGTGCTCACAGCACTGCAGAATGAGATCATGTTTGAACACACATTGCTGTCTGTGTGTTATCTGAATCTTTGGCTGTGTGCTGAATTTGAATTTGCAGTTAGAGGAAGCCCAAGTATGCAAGTGGTATCAGATCACTTCACCATAATGTTGGGAATTGATACCGTGTTGATTCAATCCCATCTGATCAACATTGTTACTCAAGTATGATCTAAATTCACACTTGGGAGTGTTGCTTGTGTGGGGTCCAGACAAAGTGGCATGACACCAGCTGGCAACAGGTATCCACATTGCTGAGATTAAGTTTAGGGTGGATGGACCTAAGAGAGCTTAATATCCTATCTTTTTCCCTAATCTTAAATGTTTTATAGATATTGAGTAGTCTGCTGTGAAAACCCCAACCCACAGACTCCAGGGAGAGACTGGTACTTTGTTCTAGTGCCTGAACCTCAAAAGTTTTCCCAGTATTTATCCTCAGTCACTTGTACGCTGGGCAGATGAATTCTGGATGCACATGAATCTGATGGATTCATGGTGATGTTCTGTATAACTCACGTAATACTGATTTTGTGCACATATGTGAAAATTGATTATTTGAAGCCAATCCCCTTATCTGCTGCTCTTTTCTCTTGGATTAAAATGAAACTGTTGATACATTCTTCAGAGATTCATTTTCAACATTTTATTCTTGTTGTTGACATCTGAATTCATTTCTTCAGTATTTCTGCCTCACCAGTTATGCCTAATTTTCTGTTTGGGTGTCCGATTTTTCTATGCATCTGTAATAGTTCATACATGTTTTAATTTTTGAAACATTTCTGTAGTTTTTCAGGATTATTTTGAACTCTTATCATGGTCTTAAGTGGTTGCAGACTCCTCTGCATGTTATCATGTAGAAATTTTGCAAGCTAACTTTTTTCATTGTCTGTGTCAAAATAGAACACATGGAAACAGCCTGTATCTAGGACATGTTGTGATCTGGCAGAGGAGTATTAGTCAATAGTTTATAAGTAAGTTTATAAGTTTTTATAATTTTAAAAGTTTCATAAGGAAGTTTATACTAATGTCATGTAAGCTCTGCTCGTCTGTTGTAACGATGCCATATTGAGCAATGTCAAAAGGCCTATTTGAGGTAAGATAGATCTACTGCTTTCTTTACGTTTACAATGCCAGTTAACTCATCAAAGAAGAAAACTGCACTATGCTGATGGATTTGGGGTGATGTTCTGTACTGCACACGTAATACTGATTTAGTAATTTATTTTGTTATCAGACTGAGTAACTGTAATTTCTAATATTTACCTTTTCACCATCTTACAAACAGAGATTTGGTGTGCCTCCAAGGCCTCTGCCTTGAATGAATTCCTGGCAGTAATTACAAGCAGTTACCAGGTTTGCCCAGGCTAGTTCCTTTGAGGCACTCTGAGATACATTTCATTAGGGTCTGCTGGTTTGAATATATTAAATTTACCAACAGTCTTCTAGTTGATTCTTTGTGTTTTCTGGACCATATTCATACAATACATTTATTGTCTTGCTTCTGAGAATCCCAGTGTTTATTTATAGAGATAGGAAGTCCCTGGTATACAAGTTCATAGGAGGAAAGCCTCCCCAGTATCCAGTGAGCAGTATAAGAAATGATGCAATGCCTCTGTAGCTGTGAACAGCCTGCAGCCCTTGTTGTAGGACACACAAACTACTCTGTTCAACTTTCAGTTTAAAATAAAAATAAGTCTTTGGCTGCTACTATTGAGAGAAGGTTGTTAAATACAGTCAATTAAAAAATTTTGTGAGCCTACAAAGACACTGGACATAAAGTTGACCTGCTATATCTGTGTAGGCAGGACAGTGGCTGAGGAGCAGTGTGTAGCGTCCAAAGGCTGGGGAGCAGCAGGACATGGCGTGCCCTCCTGAGCACTGCCAGAGCAGTTTGTTTCACACAGCTTCTTCCAGTCTTAGAGGAGTGGGGAGAAGAAAAACTTGGGTGGAAAATAACTCTTGGCAAAATGGAAATTTTATTAAAAATGTTTGTTTTCTATTAAGTAGTTGGTTTTACTCTCTGAGGGGAGAAAGATTTTCTGTCCTCTCTTTCAATGGAAAACCTGTCAAATTTAGATTACTTTTTAACAAAAGTGAATTTTAATTTGTTTTCCTTTATGTTTTTGATGAAAAACTTACGCAAAGAGTGACACTTGACCGGCTGACTTCACTAGGCTCACTAATTCGAGTTGTTCCTCCTCTCATTTGCTCTCCTGCCTGCTGCTATTGCGGGAGAGGCACAGCCTGGCCCATGCCATGTTGAGCCTGGACAAGATGGTGCCCAGGCCACCAGGGCATGGCCAGCACTGGGAGCTCTGCTTTCTATCAGCCACAGCAGGGTAGAGAGAAGGATTTTCTCTGACTGTTAGAGGAAATTCAGAGAAGGAAACTGCTGCCAAATGAGAGTGTAACAGAGTAGACCTTGGCCTGCTCTTCCTTTCCAGTCTCTTTTGTGAAGACATTGCAATCATAGATAGTCGTGGATTTGTGAGTTTATGATTTCTGTATTTCCTGTATTATCTTAAGAGATCTGATTTCCGTAATTAGCATAATGTCAGTTCAGAGTACTGACTAGAACTGTGGCTAGTGTGTCTCAATATTCATAACTGCACTTTTTAAAATGAACTAGGCATAGAAGCACATGATGCAGGTTTCTTTAGTTATTGTGTGCTTGTTGATGAACGGGCATATCTGCCTTCGATCCTGACCGGCTTCAAAATGAGTAGTTTGATGATAATATGCTTTTTCAAGAAAGAAAATGGGAGGGCCCTTCCTTTGTGATCATGTGGTGGATGGTGCCTGAAGGAAATTAAATAATGTTTACGCCTTAATGGCACATTGTCCTCAGGAACTTTTAACAAGGCTTTCATTATTTTAAATGAAGTTTTCTGTTTCCTACCGATTCCTTCTCTAGCATGTATTTGTCAGTGAGCTGTGGTAACACTAGGTTTCAGAAAGGGAATACTTAAGCGTGAAAGTGTCCCCTGGATCTCATAGCAACCCACCATTTTTTTCCTCCTCTTGTTGATCCTTAATGAAATACAAAATATCTAGTTGATATCTTATTGTTCTTTTCCATATATTTTGTTGTTCTAATTTTTATCTTGATGCAAGTTCAAACCCAGCCTCATAATGAGAATATTAAGAACTGTTATATGTAAAGGATTAAAGTTTGATCTACCAAGTTAGATTTTTTTTTGATTTATAAAAAATATTTGCAGCTTTCCTCCCAAATTATTTTCTCTTTCTTGTAGTCAACTTAGTCAATTTAGTCAATTTTAACTGTAAAGAGAAACGAGCTAAAGTACGGATATGATTGTGTATTACTGGTAGTAGTGCTGTGTAGTACTGATAATTTCAAATTCTCTTTTAACTCCCCTGAAGCCCCCTACTGCTCAGATTTGAGACTGGGAAGGTAGAAAAGATTAGGGGAGCATCACTCCTGCTAAGTAAATTCAGATGAATTTGTAATTTCTAAATTAGTAGGAAAAGCAACAACAAAAATCTGCCAGGAATAATATCTATGATAATTCTTTCTTGAGAAAGAAATCTGATTCTTTACTGTTAACTGGGGAAAGTGGATACTGGAAAAAAAATTCCAAATAGTAAGCTTCATGTTATAGTGTTCAGAATGCAGGCCAGAAAGGTGAATTCACTTATAATCTCTAGGTTGTCATATATCTTGATTCCTTACTCTGTTCTGTTTCATTGCATCTTTGGGGAGTCAGTGCTGGACGCAAGTTATTGCACTGTCACTGATTTAGAAAGAGTTTTTCAAATGGAGACGGGTGGGAAATTTTGTTGTATTCTAAGCTATTTAGGATTGGAACTTTCTTTTACTTCACTCAGGGACATGGTGTTTTGTTTCTTGTGGAGTTCTTTGACCACTGTTTCAATTCAAAGTTCTGAAAGAATATGTTAAGAATAATCAGTTTTCTCTGTGCCTCTGAGTCTGAAGTCATCCTGTGCAACCCAAAGGCAATTAAAAGCTCTGCTGTAGCATAGTTTGCCAGAACGACCACAGTATTGTGTTTATACTATGCAGATTTTTATGAGGATACATTCTTGGCTGATAGTTGAGTTGCTGGCCTGGAGAAACTGTTGACTACTTTCCATCCTTAACTCTGGTCTGTCATTTGCCTAGTTTGGCTAGTCCTACAAGAAATTTAGATTCCTTCTAGTTAAGCTCCTTTTTACTAGGAGAAATTAAAAAGGAAAAAAAAAAAAAACCACCAAGCCCTTCTTTTTATATTTAGTATGTCTGGCAAATAGGCACAGGCCTATTTATTCTAAAAGCAATAGTAAATGTGTTTCGCAATACAGTATTGTTGAAATGCAGCAACTGTGACACTGATCACAGTAGAGGAGGAGGGCATTTTAACCTAAAGGACATGTGCAATGCTCTTAAGAACAGAGCCAGGAACTGTGACCCAGGGACAGAGATGTAGGAGATTGCTTATCCTCAATTCTCAAGTATAGTGAAGCCTATTCTGTATAATCTTCTCATATGGTCTTTTTTTAATTTATTTTTTTCTGGAAAATCTTTGTCCCTCCAACTTTAGATGATCTATGAGGCTTTTCTTCTGGCATGTGTTTAAATAACAAGATCACCAGAAGAGATCCATGTGTTCACTTTGCTGCGCTTGCAGTGTTAACTGCAGACTCATATCATATTTGTACTGTGGATATTGCAACAGCAGATTCAGTTGTCTAACATTAGTGCTGATAAGCAGGTTAATGCAACTTTGAAAGAGGCTCGAGTAACGCCTAATGAAGCTTTCTTTATTTCCCTCTGCAGGTGGTTAGTCGAGTGGCAGCTCAGCAAGGATTTGACTTGGATCTTGGATACAGGCTACTGGCAGTATGTGCAGCCAACAGGGACAAATTCACTCCAAAATCAGCGGGTAGGAAACGTCTTTTTTGGTATATCAATGATTTTTGAGTGATCGTACTCAACATAACTACTGCTTACTACTGAATTGGTTCTTTAAAAACAAAAGACAGCTAAGTATACCGTGGCAACAGTGCTCACATCTTAGCATTTTAATAGCGTGCTCTTCTGAAGACAAATGACCAAGGCAGCATGCATGTTTCCCAAGTAGTGCTGTTTGTTGTCCTGTTTGACTTTATAGATGAAGCGTTACTTTCAGAAACACTGATGTTCAGTAATCTCAGGGAGGGAATGAGCACTCTCAGACCCCTCCATCTTGATAAACCATTGATTTTATGTCATATGTCAACCTCTCTACATCTTTCATGTTCAATCTGTAGTTTCAGATACAGCTGTTGCCAGGCTTTCATTTCCGGGCTGCATATGTCTGTGCAAAGAAGTAGCAGAGTTTCTTGTAGGTCTACTCATTTGTTTTTGAATTTTGAGCCAAGAAGAGGTGGGAATGATAGCATCATGTTGTTATTTTTTTCTGGTGTTTTATGTAAATAGTCTGTTATGGGGCTCTGATGAAGTAACAATATTAGATTATGATGTATCACTATTGCTCTTCTGTATAGTAAATGCATAAAATGCACTTTAAGATCTTTCTGCTTCTCACGTTGTGTTGTATTTATCTGGAGCATTCAATTCTGATTTTCTTTTTTTTAGCTGATGAATCCCAATGTAATGTGTATTGGCTTGAAAAGCAGGCAGATAAATGCTCTGTTCCATAGCATAGATAACCTTTCTGGTTAGCAACTGATACACAGTCGCAGTGTTAGAACATCAGAAAAGATTACCTTTTTCCAAAACAGTAATGTGCAGTCAACTAATTGGGTATTAGTAGCATTTATTTTCATGTTCCTTACCAGTTTTTATCAACCCTGAACTTCTTTCTCTCATAACTGTCCTTTAGTCCTTAGAGCTCTGAGGAGTTCCTCGCAAAAAAGTGGCTTTCATATCATAGCATGTTAATTGGACTCTCTGATTAATCCTTTGTATGGGAATGGATTATTAATTTTACTAAATGTCCAATGAACTGTCTAATCTTCTTCCAGGAAAACTCTGTGGAAGATAAAACGTTTAGTTAACCAGGCACAATCTCCCTTTTTTTGAATTCATAGCAAGCTTCTCCAGCTGTTAGCTGTCACTTCTCTGTGGGGTTTTTTAAGGCTTGTGTGAGGATTTCATGCTAGGAGTGCATTAACCGAGACTTTTGATTCCTGGTGAAAGTATTCGTACTCTCTCTCAACAGTTCTTCCTGAGGTGTGTCTCTATCGATGTGTTAGTGGAGGTGAAGTTGTCAATCTTGGGGATTTTTTTCATGTTATAGTCCTTTCCCTTTCTAACAGGCATCAGAGGATAGACTTGAAAGCCACTGTCAGTCGTAGAAAAACCCAGCTTCTGTGTTTCATTTCCACAAATAGTTATTTTTTTGGAGTATCCTTTTCTATTCCCCCATGCTCACTACCCCAGCAATCCATACAGATTTCAGTCTTTCCGTTGTTAATTGATGCAACACAGGGAAAGTTGATAACGAAGTCATGAGCTCTTCTCCCAGTACAGTATAAAAAAACTGCTTTTCAATCTTTTTTTTTTTTTTTTTTTTTGCTTCCTACTTCCCAAACACATACATAACTAATATATTACCAGTGATCTTAAGTGGTTGGTTTCACAACTACTTTAGTTTTACCATGTATTGAGTTGTTTCACCTGTTGTTCCTGGGATTTCAGCATGCCCAACCACACTGCATTTTTACTGCTCTTTTTGTCTGTATGAAGTATTCATAACTTGCAGCATGCCATAATATATTTTGTGAAATATCAAATACAGTCCTACTCTTAATGGTGTTAAGCTCACATATGACCTGCAAGAGCTACAACATTGAATGGGCTGCTTGAAAGACTGACAGGTGAGGATTACAGATACGAAATTGTTTCAAACTATCCCAATATTTCTTCTTCAACATCTGAACATGTTTTCTGATTTCTGAAGTAACAGTGGCTCTGCTCCATCATTCAGTTATCGTAAAAATGTTGAGATTGTCTCTTGCTTATTGTTGTTGTTGTGTTGGTTTGTTTTTTTTTTTAATAGTGAACATCATTGAAAGTGGCATTTTGTGATTTGCTTAAGTTGATAAGAATTCTTGCATGCTGTTTTGAGTAATTCATTGTTTTTCCTTTTAAGTCTATTGAAAGACACCTTCAACACTTCTTTGTCACTTTCTGACACAAGTTTCCTAATTGGCATTATCTTTAATGAAAAAGAATTTGTTTTTCCCTTTCGCTGGGCTGGAGGGAAATTTACAGTGGCTTGAATTCGTTCCTCCAAGTAGGAATTTAATGCTCCCAAAGAGATAGCTCTAAAGATATTTTTAATGCATAGTGTGTAATTTCTGAAAAAACTTCTCAACTTAAACCAAATTAAACCGTTTGGAGGGCCACTTGCTGTTAGTGCCTCTGTATAAACTAGTATGAGGCTTATTGACTGATGTCCTGCAGGTCGGGACACCTCAAGTGGCCTTACATTGGTGGCTCTCAGGCTCTGCAGCTCTGCTCAGTGAAATTGGTGGATCTTCCCAGGCTGAAACTGGCAGAAAAGTGTTTGCTGGTATGGCTCGCTTTTTGTTTGGCTGGCTCTCCGCAGGGCCCAGCTGAGAGTTAGGATACCCATGGTGGTGTCCGATGGTATCTGTAATTACAGTTGGAAGACATCTGGAGCCTGAAGTCAGAGAGTGTGACACCTGGCTTCACAGCTGGCTCAGAAATACACACCTCTGATTAATGCAGTCATCCCCATGCTGTTTCATGCCACTTGGTTTAAAAAATTTTAGTGATAGGTGTCTGCTAACCTGTCTTACATAAGCTAAGAGTCTAGGGAATGATTCCACAAGCTGCGAATGGCAGGGAAGGAGTGGGAAGATGGACAGCTGGAGCTTTTTCAGGTGGCACAGCCTCAGCCAGAGGAACCCACAGAAACCAACCAAGAGCTGTCAGCTCCTTAGCAGTTCCCAAATTCAGTATTGCCAAGACAGTGTTTGATGTTGTACTTTGTCTGTCTTGTTTTACTTGGCCGTTGAGATAGTCAACAATTAGCTAACACGAATTGTTTTGGAATATGCCTTGAGGGGACACCCGTGTGGCATGAAAAATATTGAAAAGTTGTCGTCCACTTTTAAATAGTAATGACGGTTTACTGACTGTTCCTTTTGTCTCTGCTTTCTGGTGTTTGTACCTGAAATAAAGTGGTGCCTCCTTTTATTCTTCTAGCCCATGCTGCTGCATCTGGGCTGCTGCATCAGCGGGAGGTCAGATACAGCATTTCCCACCCTGAAGACAAATGACAAAGTCTTTAAAAATATATGTCTCTCTTTTGGTGACAGCTGCTCTCCAAATCTTCCGAGGCAAATTCCTTTGCCTTGTTGTGACACCTATAGGGAATGGCACAGCAGGTTAGCTGCATGCTCATTTACTTTCAAACTGCAGCAACCTCAGTCGCTCTTAGTATGCGAGTGCAGGGGTGTTTGCGTATTCCTTTCTTTCTACCTTATGTCTGAGTTCTGCTTTCAGAACAGTGCCTGCTTGGACATCTGAACTTTTTCTGAGCGTGCTACCTGCTGCTTTTATTTTATTTGGTAGCTTTACTTTAAGCTCATTATTTAAGTAAAACAGAATATAACAATCAATGTTTGTTCAAAAAAAAATCTGAGAGGGAATCATTTTCTGTGTGTTTTTTTTTTTTTTAATACTTTATTGAGCTACTGAACTTCTTCATTGCTCTTATAGCTACTTTTGCTTTTGTCAGGAGGCCAAGCTGAGGCCAGGCAAGGGGGTGACAGGATGAGATCATACAGGGAGCTTTGTCAGAAAAGGACAGTGTTCAGTATCTCTGAAAAAGACAGAGAGAAAGAAGCCCGAGGGCAGAGCTGTGCAGAAAAGGTACTTTTGCAATCACTGAGAAGCTACAGCAAACAAATGTTCTGATAGCTTGGATGGGCAGCTAAGTGTTACATGTTTGATACAGAGATATCAACCCCTTTTTGATAATGGCTTGTTTTCAGTCCCTTAGGCTCTGCTTGGTGTGCTTTTGATTTTACATTTGTAGAGCAATATTGGTAAATATTCTTAATTGTATGTGAAGCTTAAACTTTATGCTTCGTATACATACACGTAAATTTTACCAAAAAGTTATGGTATTCGAAGATTTTACATTAAGCTTTGTTTTTTTGTTTTTTGGTTTTTTTTTAGCTTTTATCACTATAATGTAATTGTAAAGTAATAAGGCTGCTCTTAGCCCATACGATACCAAAGCTGTGAGTAAAATGGACCCTGGGTTAACAAAGATATTTTCTGTAAGAGTATTAGCAGGTGGTGGTATTAAGACATCAGTGGACAAGATAGTGAGACCTACATTCTGTCCTGATTAGAGTATGTTTTAATGTCTTGTTTCAAAATAGTGGTATAGACTAGGCAAAGTATATTTTGGCATATCATTAGATCAAACTTATAGACATGAGAGAAAAAGGGAGAAAGAATGAGTGTGCAATACAAATGTGGAAAATGTAGAAAGTAAGGAGTATGTCTAGAGCATGAGTGACCATAAAGCGAGATGAACGTTTTGCCTAAGTTTCCAATAATGCTCATATTTTCTGTGGAAGGAAGGCAGCTAAAAGGATTACAAATATGGAATGGAAATTACTGCACCCAGTGCTGATGGCATCCCTTCAGCTTGCAGAAACCAAATGATTGACTTGCCTACATTTGGAAAGAAATAGCATATGAAACGTCAGTCTTATACCTCATACCAAAGATTGTCAGCAAATCAAGTCAGAATAGTCTCTTACAATTGGAGAAGAAATGTGAATACTGTAGTTGCATTTAGGAAAGTGACTGACAAGATTACGTAGGCAGCTATATGAGAACAGAGTAGAACAACTGTGCTTGGGTTGGTCATGAAATTAAAGCTGAGTGGAGTT
>JAOWBP010003659.1:10628576-10648295 GCA_028571105.1 Tragopan temminckii | reverse complement strand
CAGTGCTGCCACAAAAGCATATAGGGTTAGATTAGCATATAGATAGAATAAAATATGGAAATGAGAAGCAATTATGGCAGTTGGATTTGGAAAAAGCTTACAGAATACAGACACTGATGGAACAGACAGATAGTGGAAGATGAAACTGCTTTTTAAAAGATAAAATTCAGTAAACTTATCAAAATGACTTTATAATGTGGTTCTTATTGTGATTGGAAGCTGGGTTAAAAAGTTTTCTTATTTGTGAATTCCTTAATTCTGGTTACATTTCTGTGCAACTGTCTGATCCAGTGGGCCGTAGCATTAGTATCCTAAAACTGTCCACTTGACACACTTCATTAAAATAGAGGCGGCACTTTCTTTTAACTGTTACCTATTGAAACTGTTTTTGATGCAGAAACTGACTACCTTTCACGTGATCTGTAGGTTCACTTCCCAGCTCTTAGCACAAATTCTTACTGTGTGCCCTTGACTGCTTTACTTTCTGTTTTGTATTTTTATAGGTTTGAAGCAAGGATAATAATACGCCTTCCATCTACTTTTATTTGTCTGGTTTAATTAAAGTCAATATTATGCAGGGCAGAAAATACCTTTTTCCTTGAAGATGTGTAGTTGAGCCATGGTTACACCTGGGGCAATTACACTTTATTTTCACATAAATAAATAATTCTGTTCTGGAACATGTATTGGCAAACCGTATTTGTATTGTGACTAAGACTGTCTTTCCTAAAGATTTATAGTGTATTTATCTGACTTGCACAAGTCGGCACCTCTCCTTGACCAAAATGAAGTCCAGCTAGTATTGCTTGGTGGCAAGTGGCATTGTCTGTAGTTTGTGACAGCCTCATTTGCACTGACTGCAGAAAAGGAGATCCCAAGGAAGACCCCGTATACCCAGCAGGTTTGTCTCACCCTTGACTTTGGTCAGAACAAAATGGATCTCTGCCAGAACTGCAGTTTGGAAAATTCTATCTTGTATCTTGAGCCTCTGTCTGATTGGCTTAGCATGCAGTAGACTTCTCAGGAGCCAGTTAGCAAGCATCTCAGAGTGAAGCATCTGAAGAACATGCAGAAAGAGAAATTCTGTCCCCACTAAGCCTTAAACTCAGCTGTTCTTGTTTACCTTTCCTCTGGGGTGTCTGCTGATGATGTTTGGTCTCCATTCCACAGAAGAAAACACGGGGCAGTTTTTCATTATCGGTTGGCAGTTCTTCTTTAATGTGAGATTTAGGGCCTTGTGACATACCTATGTAGATAGGTATTATTTTGCTGGAATGACAATTCTGTTCATTCTTGGTATTTGCTGTTGTGCACGCTTGTTTATAAAGGAGGTTGCATGACAGAGCTTCTGCTGCTTTTTTCTGTCTAGGCGAAATATCAGGTGCTTTATCTGGCCTGTTCTTTTTGACATTTGACAGGTCCTTGTTACCATGGTACCAATTTTGACTTTTTGAGAGATGTGGCAGTACAACTCTGTCACTAGGTTGGAATGTTTTTTTGTGCTAATGCCTTTGCTGTAGCACTTAGGAAAATTGCAGGGGCTCAGCTATAGCAACAAGATAGCTCTATTGTTTTCTTATTTCGTGCCTTAGATTTTCATGAGGCTTGTAAGTCTCCCTGAACACTCACTGTACTGCAGATTTAAAGTGTATAGTGAATTAGCTTGTTGTATGGTTCCAGAGCTCTGCCTTTTACAAGTGAGCACAACACATTTCATTTGGACTGGAACTGGCATTTTCCAAAGAAAATGTATGTTGATTTCTATTACTTTTTTCTGTCTTCTTCTAAAGGGACCCCATATGTGCTCAGAAACTGAAAATTTGATGATAGAAACAGGCTAGAGCTTGGTCTCAGTGTGAATTTTGATCTTTCATTTTTTGCTGTTTGGAGTAATGTATCTATTCCCCTGAACACAAGGAAAGTCACAAAGAAAGAAGGAAGGCAGCTGTGAAAAAACATATATTAATAGGAAAGAAGAAAGCAAACTCTTCAAAATAGCATTTGCCCTTTATAAAGTTACCTTTTCTCAGCTTACAGCATGCCATCCTGAACGTGTTCCTTTTTCATCTCAGTGCATCCAAATGTACCTCCCTGCCAAGGCTTTTGTCAGCCTGTGTCTTGAAGGCATTCAAAGTTCAAAAGCAGTCCAGCTCTGAGAACAGTAATGCAGCCAATGGTAACCCATAGTAACTTCCATGGGTACTTGTGGCTTTTTGCTGCTGGTGGGCTGGATGACCAAAAGCTTGAACTTTGTGAACAGATCAGATCAACAAGTTCCAGGACAGCCAATTCAATCCCTAAATGCAGGTAGCCTCTTAAGAAAAGTTCTTGCACCTAATACTCTGGAGAGGACACAGTTATTGTGAAACGCTCTGGTTAATAGACAAGATGTTATATGTCATGTGTCTCCTTATACAGAGAAATTTCCATACTGAGAAGTCTCACTGAGTAAGTGTTTTAGTATTTCATCCATTTTAATGCACAGATTCAAATACACCTATTAAAGTGTGCTGACAGCAAGGTACTTAAATAAGTGCTTTGTGATAAAATATGTTCATTTAAGTATCAGTTTAAGAATAATCAACAAATCATCAGGATTCATCATTTTAGCTTATTCTAATTTGTATTAGTCTTTGTGCCTATTCTGAGAGGGAATTCAAAGAGAAAGACCACAGTATAACAGGAAAGGGATTTGAGAAGTGCTATTAAGTAATATATTCCCAAAACAAACACAATACTGTTCCATACACTGAGAGTTATTTTTCTGAGCAATGCAACAGAGGTTAGAATGTTCATGTTTGATAATGCTTCTGGATCATTTCCATTTTATGGATTCGTTTTGTCTCAACTTAGTTCAGTTTGTAATAACTCACATAAATAACACTATGAAGCTGAGTTTCCTCTACAGATTTTCCAGATGCTGAGGTAATTACCCTTTTTATTTTTTTTGAATATCTGACAAAAACTGCAAGGGTATTTGTTTCTCATTGTGAACTTTTTTCAATATCCTAATAAATCCACGCTTACCTTATTAATTCTTGACACATCTGTGTATGCTAAATCATGTTTTGTGGCAGTTATCAGTAACTCCTGGCTTGAGGAATAAATGGAAGAAAGAAGATTTCACTCATTAATTGTCATGAAGTTTAGTAGCTTAACAATAATAAAACCCAAATGAAACTAGAAACTTAGTTGTTTTGAATCTCGTTTCTGTGACTTAGACCGGGCTTTCATGAAAGTACAAGAAACAAAGCTGTGATAATGAATATGCTTCTGGACCTGTAAGATGCCTCCAATGACGCAGGTATTGTGGAGGTTCATAGCATTTCCTAATGTAGCAAAAGGAGAAAGATTATTAAGTGATTATTAACTGATAAGATGCCTGGACATTGTGCAGTCATCAGTGAATCTCTTTTTGACTCCTATTTGTCTGCATAGTGTTTCTGCTGTACCTATGCTTTGTTGTTGTGAATATGCATTTCTTTTGCACAGTTACAAAAAAATGTTGGTTTTTTTCTTTTCTATATGCTTGATTTTAGAGGTTCACTTTCAGACTCTTTATCTCTCAGCAAAACTTAAGGTACTAGTATTTCGTATAGGAACTTAGCTCCTATGGAAAATGCGATCAACCTAATGATTAAATGCAACCCCTTTCAATGCAATCCTTATTTCTTGGAGTAATATCTACATTTAAAGTGTACTGGGGTTATTAATTTTAGTAGGCAGAACAAGCTACAGATTTTTTAAAATCCCCTGCCTGCCTCTGTTGTCATTTCCAAAAACCCTATGTAGGCCTCAGTAGATATGAACCTGCTTGCTCACACTAATCCTCAGTTTCGGGTGTTCACAGACTGGTTTAAATTGTACATCTTCTAAAGCAAGCTTTCACAAGAAGCATACATTTAAATGTTTTTAAAGGCAAATTTTACCGACTTGGCTTTGAACTCAATAATAGAAGGATGAACAGGGGCTGCTCCCAAGGAGATAAATTGAAAAAAGAACATCTGCGTACAAAGCAGGGTATTTGTTTCTTGCGTGATAGTCTCCCCTATGATTGTCTGGTCAGACCCAAATAACATTAATCTCGCTCACTCTGGTAGATATTGTCTTTCCATCATAGAAAAAAAAAACACAAATGAAATTATTTAGTGTATTTACTACAGAAGCAATTTCAATTAAGACAAAGAACCAGAGAGACCTCTAGGTTCTCAGTGTGAAAAATGACTCACTGCTGGTCTGAAATGAGATTGGGAGATGTAAATTGTTAGAAATTTATTACAGTTGCTGCCTCCCACTGGGAATGTTGGAGTGGTCATAGCGGTCCTTGAGAAGCCAGATATTGCAGAAAGCAGAAAGAGATTTTGCCTGAGAAGTCTGCTAGCACAACAGCCAAATGAGTTTGTTTGAAATAATTAGCAGTAACTGCAGTAACTGTGACTTGACCTGCAGTCAATGAAGCGTTGGAGTTATCATTGCTGTGCTGTCTTGAGAGCTAAAGTAAAGATTCGGGGTAGATTTTTGTTAGAACTGAAATTATATGAACATCCTGTCTCTGTTTTGTGATGGTATCTGTTGTGCCTTGCCAGACAGTAAATTGATTTTAAATGTTAATTAATTTATCAGGTTTCTAAGATGAGCATCATTGCACGTATGTTGGAGAAAGGCTAGATTGACTTTTGTAGATCAGCCACATTGAGAACTGAAGAAACAAATGTTCTTCCAAAGACAGAGGTGGTTCTTTTTCCTTCAGTGTTGGAAAAATGTGTAGGTAAAGGCAGATTTTTTGAGGGTTTCAAATTCAGTGCTCATTTGTTTCCAGCCAAATATTGCTCCCAGCTTGCAGTGCTCAAGGAAGAGGGCAGGCTGCGGAGCCAAAGCAGTGGTAGTGCAGCATGATAGCTGCAAGCTGTAAGCACTCCTGCCCTGCACTGCCCTCCCTTACAACCAAACTGCAGTGCGAGCGAGATCAGCTCCCACACAAAATTACTCCATGTCTCTAGAGGAAGAGAAAGTCATGGTGTGAAATAAGAATAATAGCTGAGAGCAAAGTCCTTAAGACTGTGACACACAGCTGGTGAATCATCAAACTGCTTCTGGAGCCTCAATGGGATCCTTTGGTTATTGATTAAACAATAACTCTGACACATGCCAAAATTGAAACTTAGTTCAAACTGAGTGGATTTATTTCTAATCTAAGAACTCAAAGCATGTGTCAGGGCAAAGAAATCAGCAAGATGCAGTTCAGCAGCCAATTTTCCTGTGCAGTCCTTCAAACAAGACCCAGACTCTCTGAAGGGCAACAGTGTGGCTTTTATCATTTCTTGAGAACAGCTACTCATGCACAGGCATTTCAGCTTTCTCTTTGTCATGTGCGGAGCAGGAGACACTGAGGGTGATGTTAGAAAAAACAGAGTGGAAATCCTAAGACTAGGCACAGTCCCCTTTGCTTCAGCCAGCACTGCAGACTGCCTAACTTCTGCAGCTGGAAGTTAGGTTTTGTGTTCCTCATTTCTACGTGATCAGATAGAATTCACATCTTGGTGCCTGAGCAACGAACATACGCTTTGCCTCAGAGACTGTGGAAGGGTCAGTATATCAAACTCAGGGGAGAGTTTTGTTTTCAAATTGAGGTAGGATGGGATGTATATTGACCCTATATTTAATTAATCTTAAACTTGTCCATCAGATTATCTAAAACTGTATAGGTAAAGATGATAATGACCTCCCAGCGTAGTCTCTAAAGAGGTATTACCAGTACATAGCTGACTGACTGTGTGATACAGATTGTTCCGGAGAGAAAACTTTGTGATAAGAAAATAAAACTGTTTATCTATTATATGTTTCTATTCTGAAGAAAATGTTATTTGGACTCTGATTTGAAAATGTACTGGAAACTTGGAATGGTCTGGTATTTACTGTATATGTAGTGCCATGGAAGCAAACCAGTTATTCTTTCTACAGGTGCCATTTAGTCTACAGAGAAGAAAAAAATCTCTACAGGGTCATTGTTCTATTGTCATATTTATTTGCATAGGTCCTGTTTTTTATCTGCCTTTCATCTCTTAGTCCAAAACTCTTTACTTATCATGAGGTCAGTAAAGCTATAAAGGTCACAAAGTGATTGAAAATACAAAGTTATGCTTGAGAAAGCTTGTGAATGCAAAAATAGATGTCCTTTATAGCAGAGTTGAAGTTGCTAAAATTACTTCTTAAGTTTCCGTGTCTAGAAGCATTATTTCTTACTGATGCCTTTTCTGAAACCTCTAAGTTTCCCTTTCTCTGGAGAGAAAGCCTTGGCTGTTGGCTGCACAGGCAGGTAAGAAATTGTAGATTTTGTATTTTCAGTGTGTTTGTATTTTCAGTGTGTACAGACTGAATGTCATCAGTCCCGCACATCAAAGAATGACCATTCTTCCGATAGCTGCTTATAAGTTTACAGTTTTTAAAGCAAAAGAGTAGCAGTGACAAGTTGAAATAGGTCTGCTCCTTTTTCTAACACAGCAAAAGTATACAGTGTGAAGAAGGGAGAGGTTGCAACATAGGGCAGAGGGAGAGAACAGTGTATGCCTGCTCTGCCTGCAAAGCTGGTGAGTTCTAGGTGAGCGAATTAGTGTAGGAGAGTCTGAAATTAAAGGAGAGGGTAACAGAAAATTTATGATGAAAACCCAGATGTGCCCAGGGAAACCTAATCTTTTGGTAGCACAAAATCCAAGGTACTGGGAATGAGATGATGTTTTATGCACCATGCAGGTAATAATGTGGTTCAAATAATACTTCCATAACTAAAATAACTAGCTAAATGAACTTTTCTTACATCTCTATCAACCCCAATATGTCAACTTATCTTTAAAAACTGAATGGCTTTAAAAGAATTGTATTAGTTCTGTCACTTATAGCAAATTGCGTTAATAATCCAACCCATATGTTCTCATTCTGTTCTTTTGTCTCAAAACACGCTCTTGAAATACATGGAAACTTGTTTTCTTGATAGTAATCAGCTGTATCTTCAGTGTAATTTGACTCTGAACCTATTAAAACGTATGTTTTAATGTTCTTTTTAAAGCAAAACTTAGGTATATACCAACAGTTCTTGAGTAAATGAAGGACTAGCCATCTCTCTGCACACACACAATTACAAGTGAGGTTTCTGAAAAATCACAAAATCCATGATATATCTGATTATTTTTCAAAGTATCTTTTACCAGTATGGTTAATGCAAACTGCACCACAGACCCATTGCAGCACTGCTTGCTTGGCACAGCTGAGGCACCTGACAGTTGCTCCATTAGCAGTGCACTACCATGCACGCAGGCATCCCACTGTGCATTGCAGAATCTTAGTGCAGAGGATATGGAAACCCTGCAGTGAGCTTTGTAGATTAGGATTGTGATAGACAGCAGAGAGTCTTCATAAAGAAGTACTCTTCTGAGTTCCTTATTTATTTTGAGGAACTTTCTCTGTACTATTTCCCATCGGGCTCTACTGCATAGAAGTACAAGTAACCAGAAGTGAATTTGCGTCTTTTTCTCTGTTTTCCTCTTCCCCCTCCACTGCTATACCCTTCCAAATCCACCTTCTATTGTAGCAGCCTACAGTTAATGGCTGTCACATATTCCAAGTTTTAGAAGACCGTAAACACAGAATAGGCTAAAGTATCTGAGTTAAAAGGCTTGTTTGAGATGTTATCTGTGTGCTGAGTATAATTGCATGGGAATATTAAAATAAATCAGATTTTCCTGTGCAAGTGCTGAACAGAGAAGCCTGGCAGGACTTGGGGCTTTGATCTTGTTCTCTACCTTGGTGTGCGTGTCTTTCCACCTCTGGGGACTTGAACTGTTATTTTTGTTTTCTGGATGAGTGGTGTTCATGTTCTTATGTTCTTCATGCTGTTTTCTAATTTTTTTATTTTTAAATTTAGCGCTTTATTGTTTTGTGTGTGTGGTTGTTTTTTTTTTAAGATGGCTTTAAAATATCTGATATTGGAATGTAAAAGCCATCACTGAAATGAACAAACAACATTTACAGCAGTCTCCTACACAGTGCAAGAACTGACAACAGTAGAAGAAGCTTCTATAGAAAATAAATTTCTCTGTGAATTACCTCCCTTCTATAAATTTTCAGCTATAGTATGTGGAGCACAATGTTTTGCTCTTCATTTCCATAAAGGGAAAAAGGTATTCTGTCCTTTCCAGAAGGTGTTTGACTTTTGAAAATAAAGATTGGACCACCCAGTTCACAGTGAGTGAAATAATTCTCCTCTCTCATCATTCTTTGATCATGAAGTTGTCCTTATTCTGGCAGGCATTTAGGCCTATGCTTGTCTTTTGAGACTTTCTTAGCCTCTTGCATATGTTGTAAGTAAAGATGAGTTGTTTAAGTGCATTCCTGAATCAGAACCTTAATGCTATAATCCTTCAGTCACTGCAAAGAATAAATGAGGGGCAAAGACAAAAGACCAAATTAAAATCAACGAGATTCTATTCAGATGAGCTCTGCTTCAGCAAGCACATATCTAATTATAAGCACACAAGTAGGCTTGCTGACGTCAAAGTTAATTAAACTGCTTAAATTTAGGCACATGCTTAAATTCTTTGCTGAATCAGTATTTTTGCACAAACAAGTGATAGGCCAGCATATTGTGGTCAGAAGCATGACTTCTGTGGATAGGATGGAGTTTAGAGTCCCCCTTTCCTCCACCTCTTCTTCTTAGGCCTTGCTGCTGGGATTTCGAGTGGCAACGGCAAAGGCGTGTTTCAGTATGTTAACAATATATTTAATATGACCGTTGGGTCAGTATGACAGAATTGTACCCAACACACTAAACTTTCCAGACTGGTTTTTCCTTATGAAATGAATTCCCTTGCTGGTCAAAGCCAAATCACAATCTCCTTTTCATAACAAAGTTAAGAAGGAAGAAAGCATGCAGAGAGAAGTACTGCATGAAAAATGCCTGTCGTACATAAGAAGCTCTTATTCCTTCATTTTTTTATGTTTTTTATTTATGGTGTCATAAATAAATAACCTATTATTTGTTGGCCTTGAATCATTAAGACCCTAATAAGAATTAGGAATACAAAGGACAACATGATATGTCTTGCAGAGAAATGCACATATGGGAATTTCAGCAATGTTTCGTAAGTGAGCTGGTGCTGGTTGTCAGCTTTTAACTATGCTCCCTGCCTAAATAACGTAATGAAGTTGTCCTGGTGTACTAGCAAGGGATTAATCAGAGTGGTACACGGCAAAAGATCAGATTTCTTCCACTCGGTAAAATTCATGCCATGGGGACCTAGGGGCTGCAAAAGAAGTTAATAAAGTTATCAACAGCGATTAGTTCAAAAAGGAAAACCAGGTAAGAGAACTAAATCTATTTAGACTTGTGTTTTAAAACCCACTCAACATTTTGTTCATACGTATGTTATCTTCCAATCACTGTTTCATGGTAATTAGCTGAGTCTACAGCTTAAAATTAATCATCTTCCTTTGGATATTAGAGAAAGACATGCGTTCATTTATGTATTCGTATCTTTTCTGATCTCAAAAAAAAAAAAGAAAAAAAAAAAACAAAATAAATTACCTTCCCTCCTGATGACTTCTACATCGGTTTCATCAGCAGTGATTAAAAGCTGCTTGCTTCTGAAAAAATGCTCCCTTACCTTTTGCAGTTTGACTTGATAAACAATAGGCAACCTTGTAGTCAGTACTTGCCAACATCAGATAATTTATTTTCTGCCAATTAGTATATATTTGTAGTTATATTTGCAGTCTCAAATAATGTGAGTTGTGCAAGAGACTTGTAAATCAAATCATAGCTTCAGTTTACTTGGTTACTTTTGCCTAGATAAGGTGAGCAGTTGCTTGAAGATGGAGTGAGTCAGTTCTCCAGCTGGAGAGCTGAGCTACTGCCAGTAGTGTAGCACAGATTTTCCTTGTTGGGTATCTTCCACTTGATCCTCCTCTCTACAACAGCAGTTTACCATCATGCAAACAACTTCTTTATGAATATACTGTAAATTGTCTTTTTGCTAGACATCATTTTAGCCATCTGAAGTGTACATATGTGCAGGGTATGAAGTGCTCTTGCTGTTTACTAAATTTCTCATAAAAAGGCTAATCACAGTGTTCTTATTAGAGAAGCCAAAGCTGAGTATCTTCAGAAAACATTGCTTTCTGACCTTTAAAGCTGTTACCTCCAGGGCATAGTGAAGCAAGATATTTGCCTCACTTCTGACCGTGACATTAGTGTCCTTGAAATAGATCACTACAATCCCTTTCTGGTTCAGACTGGCACCCTCTATGGGTATATAATATTCACTTGGGTGCTGATTTTCAGAGGTTTTAGGTAGCTGGATATATCAGAAAATTGGGAATATAAGATGAAAAAAAATAAAGAGGAAGGAAAGTTACTCACTACATTTTCATTTCCTGTAGTTGAGAAAATGTTTCCTGTAAAAGTCTTTGGCTTAAGCTGCATATGCTAAGATGAGAGATGATTAATCCATTTCAGCAGTAAAAAGTGGCTGCACAAATCTATGTAAACTATGGGATCTTTTCTATCTCCTTGATTTACCTGATTAAGAATTATTATGTTCTTAGCTAAAGGCACATGGGTTTAGTCTGCACCAAGACAAATGCCATGGCTTGATAACACACTTATTGTATTTTAATGATATTTAAAAATTACTAATACTTATATTCCTCAGATGGTTTTTATGCTCTATATAAACTATTGGTTTCATTTATTAATTTGTATGTACTTTGTATATAAAAACTAAGCATTTTGATCAATACATTCTGATAGTTTTGCTTACTATAGAAGGCGCTAAATCTGAATTTACACCGGACTGGCTGAAAAATGTTAATCAAAATGAAAAATTTAATAATACATTTTTTTTAATTTATTTTCTGACCAAGCCTGTTATATTCTTCAAGAGCCATGTAAGCAAATCTCCCTGTTATATTTAACCAAATTCATGCTAAACCTAACGTAGTTAAGTGCATCTGTTGATATCATTATTAAATCATAACTGATCATGACAATACAAAGAATTAATCTTTACAGCAGAAGAAACTTTTTCAGTGGGACATTCAGCTAAGTAACCTGAGATGATTAGCGAGATAGGTTGGAGATCAAGTTCCCTCTCACTAAATCTGTTCAGCTACCTACATCATAGATAACAGGTGAAAGCATTTGAGGTCCCGATCGTCCTTCAGTGTTTTCAAGAACACTCCATCTTTTGATGTTGGAAAAGACATATTTCCCTTCAGTGCACTGGGAGAGAACTGACACGCCATTTCAGCTTCGAGCACAAAGAACTGTGTCAG
Source organism: Tragopan temminckii (assembly GCA_028571105.1). Lineage (NCBI taxonomy): Eukaryota > Metazoa > Chordata > Aves > Galliformes > Phasianidae > Tragopan > Tragopan temminckii. The sequence continues at coordinate 10,636,970 of JAOWBP010003659.1, read as the reverse complement.
ATCCCTTTAGAAGTGTTAAGAAGACACAGTGGGAAGCAGAACCAGTAAAAGTACAGTTCCTCAGGGAAGGTGTAGGTAGTATAGAGGCATAGTTGTTCACATAGCTCAGGCAGGTAAACAAAAGTGGTCGTGTTGATCTGCCAGTCACCTATGTGGAGAACACCTCTATTTGAAGATGTATACAAATTAACAGTGGGACTAACCTTTTCCACTTTTTGTCATCTGAGAATACTGTCTGCTTTTCTCTTAAGAATAGAGAGAAAGGAGAAGTTACTGTCTTCTGGAGAGGATAGGTTCATAAATTCAAACCCACCTACTGCTTTTACCTTAGTGTTCTTTTAGAGCTGTCAGAGAGCCATGGGAAGTCTGTTACTTTTCAGCTGAAAAAAATCCCACACGTTCTTCAGATAAATAAGCAATTTCCCACAATAAATAGCAATGGGAACTTTTAGATTCTTCCACTGGAAAGAATGATACTAATTGTTCTGCCACTTCCCCACATCCCCCTTTTTCAGGTCAGTGTGGCACATTCCAATTCATGTTTGCTTCAAGGCACAGGAGGAATCCCTCGTGGAGAGGGAGGGCTGTTTTATCATGCTCAGATGCGCAAACAGTAAGCCTTTTGCTTCTTCAAATATCCCAGTTTAACAGTAGTTGTAAGGATTCTGGATTCCCCACACACTGCAAAAATGCAGCATTCTTTGTTTTTCCACTACAAATGAACTGAAACCCATAATCTCTAAGCAGAAGTGATTAAAATGGTGTGGAACAGATGGTTTAAAAGCTGGTAAAGATTGAATCTTCTGCTATCTTGTTTCTTGAAACAACCGTATTAGTTCCTTAGTCAACTTTGAGTGGGCCACCATAACTCATTGGAGAAGGTGCAAAGCACTTGTTTCCTTTTTTCTAATCTTCTTTTAATTAAAAGATTAAAATATAATAATAAATAAAAAAGATCGACATGTGCTTTAGTTGAGATACAACATCATTTGCGTGCATGCCTGAACGGAAATGTTCTGCAGGCCTTTTAACACTATTACCCGTTTTTTGGAAATTTTGCTACTTGCACTTGGGTTTTGTTCTCTGTAGGAAAAGACAAGTTCTAGCTTATAGGATTTAGAGAATAAAGATACCACAATACTTCTAAATACGTTATGTTTGTGCTCAGGATATGCGAGCTTGGTACAAACACATTGATTTGTACAGAGAAGTTTCTAGACTGTATCATGGTCCAGAGACCTCTCATTAGGAGTGATTTCCCTCCTGTTCCAGAGGAACAGATGCTTTGCATGGAAGACATAAGACAAGGAGATTTACAAATCATATGAAGTCTTATCTTCCTCAAAGCGTCTTCTTATTTTTTGTAGGTTGCAAATTCTGAAATTATTTTGATATTTCTGAGTAACAGCAGTTCATTAGTGATACACTATTTTTTCTACGTATCAGTTCTTTCAGTGACTAGATCAGAAAGTTTGGCTTTCTCTTTAGGAACATTTCAGAGATGTACTTAGGTTGCTCAGAAATTACTGCCTCCTATTTATTTCTGTGGAAACTATGACAGGTACAAAGAGCAAATTCTCAGCTACAAAACTTTGTTTATCAACTTCACCACCACCATTAGCTATGCATTTTCACTGGTGAAAAGCAAGAGCCTGCGTGCTGTGCTTATAATGATCTGCATAGCCGTCAGGAGCACATCGCTGTAGTCACTGCTGAAATGCATCACCCACCACCACTGTGCTCACATCCTCTGTTTGGTCTCCAGAAATGTTCGACAAGTGTGGATGAATGTCAGTGGGTGCCTTTTTTTTCTGTAATTCAGTTCCACACCTTTGCTTCATAAGCACTTTCGTGCTTGACACCGTTTTGTCAGACTGCTCCTCTGCTGCCATCTGTCACATGACAACAAAAAGTAATGGAGTAGTGATGAGAAGGTTCGATCTCTACTGCCATTCCAGTAACATCCACCTCTGATGTCATGGGCCAACTTCATAAAATAGGAGGCATTACTTTCAGAGTAGCCATATTTTATGGGCTAAAAAGAAGATTTATTGATCAGTTTGGATTTTTGTGATACTTGTGATTTTCCCTTGTACAAACTTTGCATGACCTGAGCATTTATAGTTTCAATGATCCTAATTAAATTTAACATTTTTGAACAGTGATGTTCCTAGTGAAATAACATTTACTTTCACGTATTTGATAATGGAAAAAAGTCCCATTCAGGTTGGGAGATGAAAAATTGCCTGTGTGTATAACATGCTAAAGGAAGACAGCTAAACAAAACTGCATTTGTAATTTTTTTATTTAAATGTTTACAGTTTTGATAAGGTTTAACATTGTAAATTAGAATTTAAAAATTGTAATAACTCATTTCTGCTGATGATGATTTGCTAAAGCAAAACAATTTTGAACAATACAAGTCTGACCAAATGATCTACAGAACTGATAGCTTCATAGCCATCTCTCCCACCATCATGTCAACTGATCTTTTAGACCACCTCTTCTTTCTTCTCCCACTGCGGTTTTGCAAGCCAAAGAACAACAATTGAATATCTCATTTATTTATTTTTTATCTAGGCTCTAAGGAACTTGGTCTCTGAAAGTTGTAACTAGAAATGAGGAGGCAGCCTTGTTGTTAGTCTTGGATTCTAGAGGGGCTTTCCTCTGGTTCTTTTTCGTGAAAGATATTGGGTGTTTTATACACTACAGCTGTATTTACTAAACCAGAGTTATTGCAGTACATTTGAGACCTGCTAGGACTGAGTAAGGTTTCATCTTCTAAATATTTACTTTGTTTTTCTTTCTTTCCAGAAGGGATTGAGGGCTCAATGCCAAATTGTTTTTAATTCCCTACTTCTTTCCTTTGAGGGATGCAGTGCCGCTTGTTGGTCAAACTGTGCGTGCTCAGTTTAATGGACTTAGTATTTCCTAAGGCAGAGGAAGGCAAATGGTGGGGAAAACAAGGGTTTTGAAGGCTCACTATTGAATCTTCTGGTTTTCTGTGTTTGTTGTTATTATTATTGTTGTTGTTTTTTAATTCTCCAGAATACGCAGTCTAGGAAGTTACATAATTGCATGCACATTTAATTTCCTCAAGGCTCTGTGTGGTCTTCATCCAAGTTCTCGGATGTTGGCTACAGATGTTTTAAAATCACTTCCTCCCAATTAAACATCTGCTCTGAAGTGACAAAGTATAAGACCGCATATGTCTGAAAGGCCAATGTATGCACAAACAGTTTTTGTTAGTAGATAGAAACTTTTTCCCTTGCCTCGGCTTTTAATGCACAGACGGTGAGAAATTGCTCTGCTTATTGAACTCCATGGGGAAGACAGAGTGGTGGTTTTAAGTATGCATTTTAAAACGTGATGCTTTTTGTTGATCTTCTGTGAAGACCTTTTGGATATCTCTTACCAAGGATGCCACTTGCTGAACTATTTAAGGGTTATTTACTGTCACAGCTGCAGTCTTCTATGATCAAAAGTAGTGGAATAAGATAATCTGGTGACTTTACTATTTAGTTGGAGGGAATATGAAAATGTTCCACATTTTCTAAAATTTGGTAGCGTGTGACTGTCATACCAAATGAGGATTAACGTGGCCAATCACCTGCTTTGATTATTCATCCCTTATGGAAATGAATGTATGCAAGAGTAAACTGACTGAATAAATAATAATAATGGTTCTGCATTTGGGAGTTGAAAAATAATGGAAGTGGTAGAAATATATTTTTACTGAATGTCAATGGGTTTAGGTAAAGATTAAAAGAAATCTATTCCTGAAGAAGTCAAGGAAAAGCCTTAATGTTATTCTGTGAGTCTGAACCCAACAAAAATCTCACTGCGGTGAAGAAAAACCTTTGCAGATAGAAATGCAGCAGTTTTGCACTCAGTTCATCTGCTGGCAAATTAACTTGAATTAAAGTGTGTATGAGGGGAATGAATTTATGTGTTTGTGTATGTTGGTGAAGTACTGAGGTGGTGTCAGGTGATAACACTGTATAGTGTGTTATTTCTTGTGTCTCAATCTGTGGAAGTGGGAATGGGTTACAAAAGCATGATGACCCATCACTTGCTGTGTTGTTTTTTTGGGGGAAAAAACAAAAAACAAATGAGGAACATTCCAAATTACAGGTAAGGAATAATATTTCAGAGATGAGGCTTTCTCATTAAGAGCTTGTTATGTATTTTATGATGGACATCAAGTGAAATGATTGAAATAGTGATTTCTCAAGTAGTGTTTCTCAAGTAGAACCCCTAAGCATGAAATTCTGTAGAACTGTGGACAGTTCCAACATAAGCAAAAGTTTGGCTAGCTGTTTGAAAACCTGATTGAGAAGATTTGCAACTTGAAGAATTGAACAAATATAACTAGGTGATAACTATTTTAAGTCCCTTTACTTCTTGATCAAAAACAGTTTCAGAGAGACTGAAATCTTGGTCTTTGCTGATCTTTGACCAGCACATTCATTTTGTGTAAACTGCTAAGCACCTACTGATGGTAATGAGATAACCCAGGCCGCACTGAAACGCAGACATAGCAAAATGCCACTTAACCAAGCAATGAAACTTGGAACTCCTGTGGTGTAGTCACACCCTTGATTGTAATTATATGTCTTTTTAAAGGGAAAGATTATATTACTTCTGTCCTTCTTAAATATATGATGTTTGCTTTTTAAACAAATAATTAAAAATTTTGTTTCTAGTGTAGTCTGTTCATTAGATAGCTTAATATTTTTGCAGCAAGTACTGGCAGTGTACTTCTGAGAATGTATCCTCATCTGCCTTGGATATTGATAAAGAAGTGCAGAACTTTCCAAAGGATCTAGTCTATGTTTTCCTGGTGACCCAGTGCAGTGTTGCTCAGTTGTGGTGCTGATGTAACTCACTTGTGCTTGCAAAGATCCCACAAGAGATCGAGGCCAATTGTGTTAAAAAACTCAGTGTACGGTTTGAAGGTCCTTTCCTTGAGGAACTAGAAATAGATGGGAAGAACAAAGACAAAAGGAAGACAAGGCCTAGAGAGGATGTGGGGGAAGCTGAAGCATAGATTAACTCTGAGTTAAAATGTCAGAGGGCTTGGGAGTTGCTGTCTCCAGTCTCCCCACTGCCTTACTCAGTCATTTTCTGCTACTGCCATCTAGGAGAGAAAGGATAAAGAACTTACTGCGTTTGAGGGGCTTCCTCCTGGGTTTAACATCTTTTCCTTAGAAGCGTTGAACCTCCTGTTGAAATGAGAAGTCTTAAACTCAATTATGAATACTTTTGGACTAGTTTTAATTTACCATTGTGAATCTCTGTCAGAAAGCAGTCAGAAACCTGATTTAACATGACAGCTCAGTTCAAGGATCATGTTTTTATGAGAACTGGTTCGGAGTAATACGTTAGTGACAGCAGAGCAGAAAGATTTGTCTGTTTCACTATCAAGGTTACATATAAGAGAGTCATTGGGGGATACAAAGAAACTGAGTGGCCTCCTATTAGCCAGGCTAGGGGAGCCAGACATCCCATGGGGACTGAGTGCCTGCATCCATGCCCAGCACTTCACCCCGGAGCAAAGTGACCTCCTCACCTACCTCCTGCTAGACACATCCACAGCCCACCTGGCTTGGTTATTCCCTGAAGTGAGGGTAGCAGACAAATGGTGGGTTTGCTGTTATGCACTAACGTAATCGACTGTGTTCATGTGTTGAATCCCTCTCAATCTGGACTCAAATGGTGACGCAGTGACTTCTCTGTTCACCGTCTTTGTAAATGCAGTCAGTTATATTAGAGGTTGCATGCTCCTTTTGTTCATAAACTTGTGGGCAAAAGTACCTTGTTTTCTATAATGTAATTATTTCTTTACAAACACAGAACAGAATCATACAGGTTACTTGGGAGGATTTGGTGTAGTTTTCAGGGATCCCTCATGTGGCTGTGCCCCCAAAGCTCACCTGGAAGCCTTTTGTTCCCCATACTACTGCCTTCCATCTCTGCCCTCCTGGCTGTGGTTGTAGCTCCTCTCCTTCAAAGAGTATCACTTGCTATCCTGGCACCTAAATTCAGAAGTTAAAAGAATGTGGATTTTCCTTCAAATTTGCAGTCTGTGCATAACTTGCTTGCTTGCTTGAATTGCAGTTGATTGATAAAGTCGTCCTTAGTGATGTGTAACCTAACACAGAAGCATTGTTTTCCCACATTTTTTTATCTTTGCATGCTCCAGCCTGGAGAATGATTGCCATCAAAGTACATATAGCAGTTATTTAATCTGATGTAATTATTTAGAGAATGTTTTAGTGTTTTTGACAAAGTCTGTTGTCTTAGTCAATACTTTGTCTGAAAGTAACATAAATATTTTATAAGAATAGTGTAAATTATGTTCCACATTTTAGAAGATTAGTAGATTATTACTTGCCTTCTTGTGGCATTCTGTAGAGATTCATGTCCATTTTTTTACTTACTGAATGTCCATGAACTGTTCTTGTTTTTATATGAGTCATGTCCAAGTCTAAGAATTTAGTAGTATTTTTAAAGCTAAAATTTAACAAATAGTTCTGTTACCATGCTATTCTGATTTTCCTTGGGTCTCTGGGAAGTAGTGTAAGTCCACTGATTGGTCATAAGAATATTCACTACACTGGATCTCTACTTCACCCTACCTGATGTCTCTCTGTGATGGTGGTGATATTTAAAAGATGAAAAATATGTTGATTTGACCATTGCTCTTTTTCTTTTTTTTCTTTTGTCATCATAAATTGATTGGGTTTGTATGCTTACTTACACAGTATAGAAACAATTTGTATATGCTTTCTACTTCTATTGTTAAGTAACCCAAAGTTTAAGGGCATTTTACTCCTGACTGATCTGTTACTTTGTTTTGGAAACCATATTTATAAGATTAATTAGATTGCAACAGAAAAACTGTGTGTGTATGTGTTTTATTTTGTTAATGCTGAGGCTAATTGAGAAAGCTAAGGGTTACATGGGTGAATTGGGTTAGAAATCTCACCTTAGAAGCCAACAAAAGAATTAAGCAAGAGTCACTCTCCACCTTCCTAATTATTTTGTCATAGACAAGTTGCTACCAAAAATGAAGAAAATCTGAAGTAAATCCTTGTTGCTTTCATGGTGAATGCAGGAAAAGTTCTCTGTCCATGTGGAAGAAGAAAATTGTGCTGCAGACTTAGAATAGTTCACTCATAGTGCACCAGGAGTGGGTTTGCAGTCAGAAGTCTGTGTGACCTGGACAAGGAGCACCAAAGTGGTACAGTAAAGGTTATTGATAAGCTGAGATTTCTCTTCCATCTACCTCTTTCCACAGAAGGAAATGATGTAAAGCTCTGTTTTTCTCCCCATTTGTCTCCCCTTTACTTCCAGGAGAAGACTTCCAAAAACATTGGAAGACACACAAATCTTCTAAATTTGCTGAAGTATTCATTCTTGTCTTTTAAATGATGAAACTGCTGAGTAATGGTATCGAAAGGTACTCATTAACTTTTCTATTCCAATTTTATGAAGCTGATTTCCATTCCTCACCCCAACTTCTCCAATTCTGAGGTAGCAGTTTGACAGATCCTTCTGATTTTGATCTGATCAGAGTCGGGAGACTTTTGTTCCCTGAAGTGCACTACTTCAGCAGAGGAGAGAGCTGCCATTAAATCCCAGAAAGCAATGGCAGATGAGTGCGGAGTACTAGGATATAAAATCTAATTTTGACTGAACTATAAATTATACAATTAAAGTCTTTCACCCATAGGAATGTCTTCAAAATAAGTAATGGTGATTCAAAGTAAGAGAAAGGCAATTTGGAGAGGACATCCTGTGCATGAGACAATAGAAATAGTTTTGAAGAAATCTGTGGTGGTATGGGATCTTTGTCTTTCCTTTTGAGAGAACGTGCCTCCTGGGGGTGTATTATCTCTGATCCCGCAGCACAGAAACTACTTCTTAAGCATCGGGCAGATTAGTTTTCCTGTTAAAGAACAGTTCTGTAAACATATGTCTTAAGTTATTTTTACTTTACAGTCATGAAAGCATATTACATCTTTTTACAAAAGATTTTGACGTGAGTAATTTTAAAGACTGCATGGGGTTTTCCAGATACCAGTCCTCCAGGCTAAGATAAGTGGTCTGCTGAGTAACACACTAGATCATATTAAGCCTTATTTAAATAACCTGCTGGCACTTTTTAATGTCGACGATAAAGGTGCACTAGTCAGTGAATAGTTTGGAGGGAGGGCTGACACCAACTGGTGAAAAGTTTATAGCTGTAGTGATAAAGGCCATGACAAAAGCTCTGCAGACAGGGACGTGGATGTCCTGGTGGACAACAGGGTGGCCATGAGCCAGCAGTGTGCCCTTGTGGCCAAAAAGGCCAATGGCATTCTGGGGTGCATTAAAAAGAGCATGGCC
>JAOWBP010003659.1:10593569-10628476 GCA_028571105.1 Tragopan temminckii | reverse complement strand
CCCACCTGGATGCCTACTTGTGCGACCTGGTGTAGGGAACCTGCTTTGGCAGGGGGGTTGGACTTGATGATCTCTGGAGCTCCCTTCCAACCCCTACGATTCTGTGATTTCCAAAGGTTATGGGTGCACAACTAGAAATGTGTTAAAGGTGCTTAACTTGTAGCTGCAGGAAATTAAGCATCTTAGAAAATAAGACCCAATTATGCTTGCTCAAATTGGGGTATCCAATTTTTTCTTTTAAGAGTGTTAGCCAAATTATTCTTCAGTTTCTCTATATGTGAACTCTCATTTTAGCTTTTATACTTAAAGATGAGATGCTTCAGTATGCATTTTCTAAGTACTTTAAGAAAGTACAAACTATTAAGAGACTAAAAATACAGTTGTCTGATTAAGCTTCCAAAAAATATGTTCAGCTCTAATGTTCATTTACCAGTTCTGTACCAATATGAAACAAAAAGCAAAGACATTTTCAATTTAAGGAAATGTGCAAAATTCTTCTGGTTTTGCTTTGAATGCTTCACTAAAAGTATGTTCTCATCCAACTTCCCATGCTAAAACTTTTGTCTTCAACTGTTCTCTAAAGTTTCAGTGGTAGACAATTAGCCTGTCAAAGTAATGTGTTGCATATATATCCTGGACAGAAAGAGTGTTGATGAAAAGAGGGCAGTTCCCATCATTCACAGTGGTAAACACAGAGGGTTCCTGACTTGATCAAGCTGTTTGAAAGTATCTTTTATGAACAAGATTCTTTTTTTGGTGCTTGTACTTCATCAAGGCGTTATTTTTGAGTGAAACTATGCAGAAAAGATGTGAGAAATAGTGTTAAATACTGATGGATAGTTTCCAGGTTATGGAGTAATGTATACTTTCCTAGCTACACTATTGATGCATGTTTTAGCAGAATGTAAATTATTTAACAGATGGGCAAAGTTATTAAAATTTTTGACTGGCGAACTTTAGTATTTTTCTATGTACAGATATATAAAATATGTTTAGGGGGAGGAGGAACTATAATGATCATGTGCTGTTTTATGAATGTAGAAATTCACTACATTAAAGAGACGAATCTTCTTAGGTCTTTATTCAATTCCTGTGTCTGACTGTACCTTATGTTAGGTTTCCTGTGGCTGTCCAGAGCATATTTTTAATCACTTCAGGGTAATGTTTTGGGTTTTTTTTCACATTTTCTTTTGGAGGTTATTCAAAACTCTGAACAGTCTTAATTTTAAAATCTTTCTCTTATAGTTCTTTTGCTCATTTGGGACTACCTAAATTTCTTGTTATTCTAAGCTTGACTAGATCAAACCTGCAAATATTGGTTAAAATGATTGGCATTGAAATTTCTGTGCTAGTCTTCCACAGTTTCTATTTTGACCTTTTTTCTGAAGGAAAGGTGGAAATTGTACATTCCATTTACCACAGGTCCTTATCAGTACTCATAATACACTTTATTTCAATTCAGGGAAAACATTGATGATATGTTAGCTTCTAATTTTATTTCTTGGTTTAAGTTAAGTTATTAGAAACTTGACAATAGCAAATATTTGTTGGAAATACGCCATTTACACAGCACTGAGAATGAAGAACTACTTTTGATTATACTTCATTTCCTGGAGAGAAAAAAAAAAAAAATTAACCATAGTGTGAGGTTCTGAAAAGCCTTTTTAATTTTGCATTTTTAGAAAAAGGAGCAAGTCTGCCATAATGACTGATGATTCTTCTCAATCAAAAAATATAAACCTATGTGAAGAAAGGTTTCGAAAAAGGAGGAAAGTAGTTTGGCAGTGATACAGCACCGTGCAGCAGACCCTGAGGCTGTGATAACAAACCTAGGTCTGGATTTAAAAATGGGTTAATCAATAGTGAGGATTCCAAGCTAGTTATCCCTGTCAAGAAGGAGAGTTTGTAGTCCCTGATGTGATGGTCTGAGAACAGTCCTGTTTGACTTTTCGGAGTAGCAAGGTACAGGACAGCTGTGCTGCATGAGGTTGTATCAACAGCTCATGCCTCTTTGGAGAACATTTTATTCTGAAGTGTCCTTTTGCTCATAGTCTCAAAGTAGACTAGATCTGTGCTAGAAATCCTCTAGTAAAATGAAACAAGTTTGTATATATGCCAGAAGCCCTCTTTTTAGAGAGATCATGTAATCCTGTGATTGTAAACCTGATTTCAATGGGGAACCAATCTAAGCAACATAAGGCATAGACTCATTCCAGTATGAGCTGTGCCTGCTCTGGCAGGAGTGCCAGTATAGCTTTCCCTTGTGATTGTATTGCGAGATGTTTCTCATTGCAGATTAGGTCTCTTAAGATTTTCAGCCACTTTCAGAGAAATACATGTACTGCTTTAAACAGAAAGATGGAGAATTAAGATGGTAAAAATAAAAGGCTGAAATGCACACGTATGCTTTTGGTAGGAATGTGCTGGATATTTATTAGCAGTCTCAAACTGAGGGATACTTTTGTGATATGGGGCAGTATTATCTTTTGACAACTTAGCTACTTTGACCAACAAGCTATGGTGCTTTAAAATGAATCACAGTTTAAGAAGGATTAACAGCTCTTTATGAATCCTTCTATATCTATATATAGGTGGATATGGTTATGTTCAGTGCATGTCCTTCTGCTTTGTTTTGATCTATTGTATTTTCATGATTTTATCTGAGAAGAGATGATTTTGCAATATACAGGGGAGATGCTTCCTAAATCTTAGTAACAGTTGGTGAAGGGTTAAAAATGTGAAATCCTATTAACATAGGGAAATGCTGACACAGGTTCTTTGGTTCTTTTTCTGACAGAACACCCATCTTTAATTTGCTTTTCTCTTTACCCATATAACATTGTACAACTGTCCTTGAAAACAGCTCTTGCAGTATGAGCATAGCCAGTGGAGTCAATTTAGCAAAGGTTGCTGTCTGTGTCCTAGCGATGCAGGCAGACAGCCTGGAGCTATGAGTTATAATCAGCTAAACAGGTATGTGAGTAAGTACTAAAGATAGAAGCCCGTGTTAATTGCTGTTTTTAATCTTGTTCTCATAAATTATTACTGAATCCTTTCCCCCAGCAACATGTCAAAGTTTTTCTCAGATTCTAAGTAATCTACTGGATTTTATAACATTTTTAGTTTTAAGATCCTTTCTGCTATTTAAACATGCACACTCTCTGAGGGTATTTTTGATGAATTTACTTTAAAGCTCTGTTCCACTACTGACATGATGGAAGGAAACATCATGCTGAAAAACAGTGGGGCAGAAAGTATTCGGAGCTGACTGAGACTGGACTTGGCCAGTTTCTGAAAGCAAAACCTGAGGCTGAGCTGTTGTTTCTCTTAAAATGATTGCTTAGCAAAATGTTTTCTTGAAACATCAGAGCACAACCACTTTCTTTTCAGATCATTTCCTTTCTTCTGCAATCACTGTATATCTGATTATCAAAACAGACAAAGCAATAAAGATCTCACTAGTTCCATCTTGCTTCTGCTAATGCAGTAATCCTCCACAGTAAGTGGGAAAAAATTAAAGAATGCTCTTAAGAGATCAATTAGAGTTTGGGGAGAGGGTGACAGTGGCTACATTTGATCTTCACCAAGAACATTTTGCCTTATTAGGCTACTTTGCAAGCCAAAATGCTCTTTATCTCACAGCCCTCTAAAAATAACTCTGCACGGTTTTCTGGCAGATTGATATAAAAACTGCATGATGACGATACATGGATTTGTTTAATACAAAGCTAGAAGCGTGAACTGGACTCCAAATGAGGAATGTCTTTGTATTTCTGAGTGGAAGCTTTCCAAGACAGTGATGCATAGCCACCAATTTGTAACTTTTTTTGTAGTCTGTAACTTCGGTTTTTAACCTATTTATTTATTTATATGTCCTCTCATGTCTTGGCCATGACACCACTAAAAAGTAATATGCAGATTTGATGACTCCTTAGATACTGAGAAAGTGGCATTTAATGTTTGTTTGGTTTTTTTTTCAGTTCTTTTGAATTAAAAGAAATACACTGCATCTCAACTTTCTCATTCGAATGCTCTCAGAGTTCACTTGTTGCATAGAGAAAGTGTCTTCTCCTTAACCTTCCCTATGCAGAGGTTAAAGTACTGTGGCTAAGCAAAGATGTCACTTCTTTTTACATCTTTCCGTATTCCATTTATGTTCCATTCAGAGTGTTGTGTTGCATACTCCTTCACTATTGATACCTCCCATATTTTAGCAGGTTGTTTTTAGAAGGAGAAAACAAAAAACAATTAAAAAGAACTTGAAATATGTAGCTTATGTTTCTTCTCAAACCCATCTTCCCTCAGTCTTCCAAAGCCTGCTGCTCTGGTAGTTCACTGCTTTCTCTCTGAAACTGGATGAGGTTGTTGTCTCCAGAGCTGCCTCCTTATCCCCTTTAAACAGTTTAGTGGGGAGAGAGGAGGCTTAGCTGTAATTAACCCACAGCTTGCCAGAGATTGGGGGGATTCAGTTATGAATAGCTACAAGTTCAACAAAAATAAATAATTCGACACCAAATATAAACTTGAGCATCACAAAAAGCAGCAGAAGAATGCATTTTATTAAAGTGCGTAGAAGGACTTCATTAGAAAGAGTGGTAGGCTAATTCTCACTGCATTTGAAAGTCTTGCTTCATGGATAGCAAAATTTTTAATTCTTTGCAGAAACCATGAACCTAAAATACTAGTTTGAAATCCAGAGATTTAGTTGACCCTGTTTTCCTCCAAAGTGACAGCAGGTTAAAAAAAAAAAGACTAAACAGTATGAAGGAAATAGAGCAGTTTGCAAGACATTTTGTGAAAATCAATTTAATCAAAGTTAAAGAAAAAAACATAGAGCAGTGTTTTATAAATTCACTTGATTGTGCTGTGGGGGACCAAAATTAGATTTAGTATGGAAAGGTTTTCAATGGATATCTATTTCTCTCTAATTTGGAGAGCTAAAACAGAGGTTGGAACTAGATGATCTCTAAGGTCCCTTCTAACTCCAACTCTCTAGTTCTGTGATTTGCTAGAAGAGGAGTTATGAGCTCTAGCCCAAGTACTGAAAGGGGTGTTAGAAATGAGGTTGAGCACCAAAGCGCTGAGCATTTTTACTGTGTTCCATTCTACCCATGAATTTGAATGGAGCTGTCTAAAAATTAAGACATCTCCAAAGCATTGGTTTCTGTATCATTAAAACAATAAGACTACCATAGTTTTAAAGCAGACTTAAAACATTGATTACCATTTGTAGCAAAAAAAGATATACTGAAAGAAGGGAAGAACGGCATAGGTTGGGTAATATTTGGTCTTCCTTTAGAATTGGCTTGCAGACGGATAGGTCTGGGCCAGGGCAGCTGCAGTAGTTCGACTGTGTTGCTGCAGACAGTCTAAAGTGATACCATCATTTTCTCTTTTTGTAAAGCATCTCTTCTGACTGTCATACTGTATTACAGATACGAGTTTTCCTTAGTGTACTGTCTCTCATTCTTTAGTTCAATAAGGCTTGGTTACTTTTGTTTCTCAGCTTTAAAAGCATAGCTGTGAAGGGAACCAAAGATACAAACAGGATGAACGTGTCTTCATTTTGTAATCCTGGGATGCTGTGTTTCTTTCCATGTTACATTGTAATTGTGTAGATCTTTTTCTTTTCCTGCACGTGGTAAGGGCATTTAATCAAGAAATGGAAGGAAGGGAGGAAGGAAATAGAGATTAGAAAGTTGCAGCAGTGTTATCAGATGGTTTTAAGATAGACTTCCTTTTTCAAGGATTATGGCAATTGACAAAGATTTTTTTTTGCATTGCATTGCTTACTGGTCTGCCTTGAGCCTTTGTATAGATTTGAAGGAAAGATTTTTCTTAAAGGGATAACAGGGACATGAGGACTCCTGTGGTCTTGAAAGTTAATTAGGGCATAGTCTCTTTCAGAAGACTGTGAGTGTTTCAGTCCAAAATGCGCCATTGCAGTATTTCCAGGTATGTAGTCCAGATCAGAGGATGCATCAAAACACGTAAATAACAAAGGAGCATGCAAACAATGGTTATGGCCATGGAAGAGGGAAAGAGAAAAGGAAGTGTTGTGTTAACAGTTTGTAACTTTCCTACCTTTGTTTTCTAAAGCTTTTTGGAACAAGTGACCAAAGGTTAGGTACTTTAGTTTTGGTAAGCCCTGCAACGTGGTAAACTTTGACTTAGAAAAGAGACAGGACTAAAACACATAAAAGAGTCTTTTTCATTATTTTTTATTAATTTATTTATGCTGGGTTTTCCTCTCACACCTCTCTCTGGATGCAGTTGGTTTGACCCTGGAAAAGTGGGTTACGCATGAAAGACACCTGATGCAGAGTCAAAAGATTTTTTTTTTTTTTTTTAAATACATCGTTGCTTTCTGACTGGGATGCAGCCCTGTGATTTATAACTGCTTCAACTGACTCAGCCTACTGTGAAATATTAGGAAAAATCTACAAGGCCACTGATCCATGTATTCTGTGTATTTCAACTATGTAACTCTAAGCCTTCTAAAGAGTTTTTCAAATCCTTTGAATCAATAGTAAAATATATACATATCCAGGGAACTAATTCTTGGGCAAATAACCTGCTCTAGACAAACGTTGTAAGGAACTACCCTGCTGTGTTCAGCAATGCAGTAAAACTCTGATGAATAAAGATTGGTCCCCGAGATAAACCTTTAAATTTTTGGTCATAGAAAATCTGCATTGCTAAAGGGTTATATTACGACCCAGTTGGCAATAACTAGTATTACGGTAACAACTCAAAGAGAATTTCCTTGCTCCTTATGTTTTTTCTCTGAACAACTTTTTGACTGTCTCCTCTGCACAACTCTTTTAATGAAATTACAGTGGAACGTGATAAACTAAATTGTATAGTGCATGTGATACTGAAGCATCCAAATTGAGAATTTGATCTCTGCTCCTTTGTGGCTTTTCGTTTTTTTCCTCTTGGTAGTCTGTTACTTCAATACAGGTGTTTCTGTATTTGGTTCATATTTTTCAATTTCACTAAAGAAGGGCAAGGAAAGAGAGAGACGTGAATTATGCCCAAAGGCTACCTCACCTGACCTAGCTGCTGATGAGCATTGTGCCATTTTTTGCTGGGCAAAGACTCTCAAACACATAAATCTGTCACATTGTTTTCTTGTTGGCAATAAAAATAGGTGTTTTTTGGGTACACTGATCTGTTACACTATCACAACTTAAGAGTGACTTCCCACTTTCTGAAAATACATCCTTGGTACAAAGATGTCTTGGTGTGGAGATCGGGCAGTACCAAAAGCTGATGATGATTTTTTTTGTGTGCATGCTAAATGGTAACTGGCATATTTAGGGCTTGGGAGGATTCTGATCAGTGATATGCTAGGCATTGACCACATACATTAAGATGAAAATGCTGCCTCCTATTTGCAGTGAAATAGGACTGCTTGGATAATCTGCTAGCTTCTCTCCTTAAACAGTAGGGGGGTGGGGGTGGGGGGGACAAACAGATGTTCTCCCTTCTCCCCATCAGTAGGACTGAATGGTGCCCGAACTCCTGTCCTCCCCTCCTGTCGGACTGAGCACCTCACTGAACTCTCAGCACAGTGGGCTGCCCAGGGCCAGGCACAGCCCCAGGCAACAGGGTCTGTATGGCTTCAGGAGCAGCACAAAGCGTGCCCAAAGAGTTTGGTCTCCACCTCAGCATTTAAAAGGTGCTTCCTGAACATGGACCTGCTTCTCGCAGTAGTAGATGTCTTCAGTGAGCCTTGCTAATAGTTATCTCTGTCTGAGATAACGTTCCCTGTGATGTAGTTTGACTTACTACTGTCACTGGGGCTTAAACATAGTAATCTGTAAAAATGATTGGGAATTTACCCTAGAGAAAAAACTGTTATGATTAATTTCTACAAATGATAAACCACTCCTTCTTCAAAATACTGTATGCTATGAAGTGTGATTTAATCCATTTAACTACAGAGCCTGATGCTTCTGACAACTATGACTCAAATGTCATCACAGAAAGTGATATTTCAAGTGGCAGGGTGGGATTAGAAACCTGCTGAAGATTTGTCAAAGGAGAAGTAAGTACATAATTTTTAGATAAGTGATTTGTCTGCTCTAAACCACTTCCGCTGGAAAGACAGGCAGCTTGAAAGAGAAACCTACACTGTTACACTATAAAGTGCATTTAATTGCAGAGAGGAAGAAAACAATCCTTTTACTTATGGTGACAGGAAAAACAAAAACAAAAAACAAAAAAAAAAAAAAACAAAAAAAAACAAGCAACACTATATAGTGGGAAATATGAACTTTCTATATATATATACATAGTACAATGATTTTTTACCTCAGAAAACAAAATTTCATTGACTTTTGGGTGAGGAAAGAGACAGTCTTTGTATTGAGGACCTCCCAGTTACCTGATACATTGCCGTGTGTGTTTTTTTGACATATCGACATTGTAACAACAGTGAGAAAACTTTGTAAATGCAGGGAAACTTGAAACAAGCACAAGAATGTATCTAAAATTTACTAGAGTTACAGTCAGTAATTACAGATTCTATTCCCAGCCACAAAGTCCGAACTCACTGCAGTTTTTAGTGTAGGCCATTTGGTGTTTCTTTGGGTTCGTCAACATGTACCTCTTAGTACTTTTCCAGTCCCGAATAATGTCCTCTAAAACTCATGCTACTTATCTGTTCTGCGTGCCTACCTGCATAATTTGTCTCCCTAGAGCATCTGTCCACTCTGAAAGTCAGTAGAAATAGTTTGTGAGGTTCTGTACTTTCCTTATGTGACCCAATCTCAAATTTGGTCAGCTGTGATTGAAACTTTGATTTACTTGAGGGTTCATTCTGTCAGCCCTATGGGTCTGCCTTCGTCTCTGAGGATCTGGCTGAAGTCTTTCCCATGCTATATGGACCCTCTGCTATAGGTAAAGGTGCTCCAGCCCAACGCTGCGGTGGTTACACTTGCAGCAGCCATATTGTGTAACTCTTCCTTTGGCCACACTTGTGCAGCCCTGAGATTGCAGAAGTGTCACCAAGAACCCATTTGCAGCACTGCTCATTCTGATGACCGAGGAGCAGAAGTGATAACAGCCTGACCTGGAGCAGCTGTTTCAAGAGTGGGAGCTGGGAGAAAGCACGCATACCTTGTACTTTTTTGAAGTAGGTTCCCAGGAAAAAAAAAAAAAAAAGCACTGCGAAATGTGACAATGCTTTTTTTTGTGGAATCACTTTTCTGAGAAGAACTGCTCTTTGATATCTGTGATAGTTTGCTGTTCCGATCTGTCATGTTGCAGACTCTTTCTGCTAAGGTGTTTATAAAGCATCGTTAAGTGATTGTAAACACAGCAGAGAAAGCTGAGGCCATTTTTTAACCAAAAGAAATTTTGCAGGATTGCCAGTATTTATTTATTTATTTTTCTATAGATCCTCTTGTTTTGTTGTTTTGGCTTTGATTGCCTCCTTGCTAGGCTGTGGACAGACCAGGCCATGGGTCAGGCTGTGATGTGGAGAGGCTGGACCATGGAGCTGGCCATGGCGTGGGCAGGCTGTGCAGCATGGGCCCAGACTGCCTTTCTGAAGTGAGCAGCAGGGGAGGAAGTGGCTGCACACCACAAGGGCTGGCAGGAAAAGGCTGACGCTGGGCTGGCCGCTGCTCCAACTGCCAGTTCTCCCTCTGGGGAAGAGAAAAAATGGTCATATCTGCTTCCTGTTTGTGTGTTGTTGTTTTCTTTGATACTGTCAAATGCTTTGCGCCAAAGGTTTGCTTGAAATCAGCTACACTGTAGCACAAGTTGAAATGTGATGCTTATTTAAAAATCGATGTAATTCTAAACTCAGGGAGGTACGTGGGAAAGGTGGTTGGTGGTGGGAGGAACTAGGGACAGGCAGAGCTGTAGGTCTGGGCTTCAGACGTAAACAAAATCACTAAAACAAAGCAACCAAGCGATCAAACCAAGGATCTCCTGTATCCTACAAACTCCCACCGGTGAACTACTACTCTCATTGCTGCCTGCCTCAGTTTCCATGTCTGCAGGGGGGGAGGATAATTGCTTCTCTTCCGAGCAAGAGCAATATGTTGAGCAGCTGGCTAACACCTGGGCAGTTAGCACTACTGCAGTTGGGGATGCCATCAACAGTAAACATAACTTTGTCACCTCAAATAACTGCCCACATCTGTCACCCCTCCCTGAAGCTCAACTCCTCCAAGTAGATGTATGGCTAGGTAGAGCCAGCCTGGCTCAGATACAGTCACCCCATACAGGTGCAACCACTCCATACAGGTACAGCCCCTCAAAGGTACAGACACCCCATGCAGGTGCAGCCCTGCATAGGTTTCCTAGCTGAGCGCTGCCTTGCCAGGTGTCACCAGTGCTGCTCCACTGCAGCAGCGGCTCTGGCCGCTAATTAGCGTGCCTAGTTTGATGGATTTAGTCAACAGCATTCAGCAAACAGGGGAGGGGGGAAACAAGCGTGTAAGATTTTCCAAATCTAAAGACTTTTCAGCCTCAGTGACCTTAATGGTTTGTTATGCAGACTTGGACAAGTGTTGCTTCCAATTAATTGATCAAGGGGATTTATTTTCGTATTTTGGCTGAGTGCCAGAGGCAGAGGCTTTGTCCTGGCGTTTTAAGCACCACCCCTCCTTGCAAGTTTGAAATGTGAGCTGCCTGCTTTTTTTTTTTTTCCTCCTCTCTCTCTGTCTCCCTCTCTCTCTCTCTCCCTCTCCCTTCTGGCAAAGTGGCTGTGGTTGCATGTGTGTGTGTGCGCGCGTGTGTATGTGTGCGTGCGCGTGTATGAGTATGAGAGGAGGAGGGAGAGGTGTAATGGGAAGGCAAGAGATGGATCACTAGAGGCAGAAAAGAAAACCATCAATATCAGTAACATGCAGCTGAGGTGAGATTTTCTGAGCGTTTGATTTTTCTTAAAACCCTTTCAGAAGATTTAAAGCAGCCTTTTTCCATGCCGTCTGCCAAAGATGTACTCCTAAGCAATGTCATATGGATGCTTACATGTATATTGCTGTTTTAGGTCTGTTCGCGTATGTGTGAAGTTTTAAAGCTTAACCTGATTCTCTTTATTGTCTCTAGAGGGTTGTAGCTCGAGCACAAATAGCCTGTTGGCAAGTACGGTATGAGCCCATTAGCAAGACTCCATCTGTGATTGGTTTTGCCTGGAAACCGGGAGACAAGCAATGAATAATTGATGTGTGTTGTGCAGTAGCTGGACAGGCAAAGAGAGAGAGAGGGAGAAACAGAGCAGGGTGCCCTCAGAGGGGGGAGAGAGAACAAGCTTGAAAATAGCTACTGGCTGCCTTGTGCCGAGATTAAGGCAACCCCGGCTGCCTTTGTTCTGCACTGGCTGGTTCCTGCCTAGAAGTGCTTTCAGACATATGTGGCCTTTTTCTGCAGCAGAAGAGAGGCAGGAAAAAGCAGAGGAGGGGGAGCAGAGGAGGACTAGTTTTCTGAATGAAAGATAACTTGTGGGTAAGTTGGTTTCTTGGGGGGCGGGTGTGTGTGTGTGTGTGTGTGCGTGTGCGCCAGACTGCCTGAGTGTGTGTGTGTGTGTGTGCGTGTGGCAGCGCGGGTGATTGTGGGTAAGGCAGTGCTGCATGTTGTCAGAAGGAAACAGCAGCACCAGGGGATGAAAGGCAGCTTCAGGAGGAAACTGGGACAGATTTGCATACAGTTACTGCTCATTGTGTGCGCCCCTATGAGGCTTGGGGATGTGTGAAGGAAATGCACATCTGGCTCATTTAACTGGCATTTATGATATTCTTATTTTAGAAGGTAAAATGTGTAATTTTTTTGGCATGAGAATCTTTATTTTACCTGCAGTCATGAAGCCAAAATGCAACAGCACTCATCAGTGGCATTTTCTTCAACTTCAGCCTGCGTGGTGCTGTCAGAACATGACGTGCTGTTCTGTGAACGGCAGCGACAGCGGTGCTGCCACCATTTCATTTTTGCTGTCTTATGAAGACCTTGTCATGCATAACTCACAAACAGTGTGTGTCTGTCGCAAGTGCGTTCAGAGACGGCTCCCAAGAAGTGTGCGTGTCAGCGGTAGTCTCGGTATTTGAGATGACAAGTTTCTTGCCCCTTGTGTTTACCAGTAATGTCTTTTTAATTTATTTGCCTGTGTGAAAGCTAAAGAGATTACTGAATTTGCATGTGGTCTTAAGAGTTTTCAGAAAGTTTAAAACTCGCGATGCCAGAGTGAAATCTTAGACTGCTAAGTGGTGCAGAGGGTGGTGGGTTATTTTTTGTTTGAGTTACATGAATTAAAGTGAGCACCTGAATAAGATGGCATAGATTAAGGTACAGCAAAAATTAAACTCAACAGATTTAGACGGCTTCAGCATTTGAAACTCTGCTGTTTTCGCCCAGCAAGTATCAGCAGCATGGCCTGTTGGGTGAAAATTTGCTGTTCCGCTTACTGGCTCTCCCGTTGGTAAAACTGCAGCACAAAGTGAAATAGACTTTGTCTAAAACAGCATCAGCATTCAATGTCACTGAAGTCACTGTCAGAACTTGTCATTAAAACTTGCATGGACTTCACAAACTACCTTGACTATGTTCAGGTGAGCCCTTGCTGAGATCTGGCTGAAAATCCCGTAGTATCTGTTGACTTTGGATCAAATAAATGCTCCATCCAGACAGAGGCGACTGGCTGAACTGGCCAACTTGAATCCTTGTTTAGGGCAACCCATCTTGGCTCAGAAAACAGCAGAAGATGATGACTGTTGTGCAGATCTGCGGATCTTGGAGAGAGAGGAGTTACTGTGGAGATGGTTTCTTTTAAGAACCCTCAGTAGGGCTGTGCTAACCAGGTGACTAGGCTGGGATGACTTAAGAGAAACAGTTGGCAGGCCCAAACACTGCCTGGAAACTGAAGTATGTAAAATTAAGGCACAGTTAAAATTGCTCTAAGTTACTTGTGATTTCCTTAAGTTTTTCCTTAAGCTAGAAATTTATTGCAGCTATGTTGGTAAATAAAGTAGTTATCAGTGGCTAACTAAAATGCAGAAAAGTAGAAGCTCTTCTCAGCTGCACAAACATGTTTCCTCTGCGTTCTTACCTGTCAGCTTAGCAGAATCTTGTTCCTCTTTTTGCTTACTGTTTAAATGAAAATGGCAGTTAAACTAGAGTAGAACATAAGAGCAAAAGTTTGTTCTAAGTGAACTTCCATCAGAGGAGCTCAATCAGTGACAGATCAGTTTGATTCTAAGCTAGCATGAGACTATTACCAAAGGCTCAGTTTTGAAATTAGGATGGAATTTTTGATTTAAAAAAAAAAAAAAAAAAGTACCTTACTCCTTTCTGGAGAACCCCTCAGAAAATCTTTGGGGAAATATATCTGCAAATACAGTAATGTTTCACAAGTAAGGAAGTTTCCTGAATGGGCAAGGTACAGTTTTGTAGTAGCAATTGAAAATATTGATCATAAGAGTGGTTTAAAACTTAGTCTTAAGCATCTAACTTTGCTTAGATTTGTGGTGGAGTGGACATAAATGTCAAATCTCTGTGTGTTGGGGTCTCAGCAAACCTGACAGTAATGTTGCTGTGCTCATACTTCAGAGAAACCCTTGTTTGTGTTGCTTGTGCAGATGTTTAGTCCTGGAGCCCTTGTGCTGGATGTCCCATTGGCACCCAAGAAAGGACAATCCCCCTGCAACACAGAAAAGCTGCTGATTACAAACAAAAAAATACAAGTGTTCAAACTAACAATGAGAAAATTATTAATAGCAGGTACTTTGGGCTTAGCTAATAAAATAATTTGTTGTAGTAACAGGTGCAGTTTTAATTACAGTGTGATAGTTTAGAGAGAAGGGTCTAGCAAGGTAGGCTTTCTGTTGTCATAAAGGTTATTGTAGCCATTAGACTAACAGTCAATGGATCCAGCTCAACTCCCAGCCCACGCCCCCAGAACACCAGCAATTACTGGATGTGTAACTCAGCCAAGTGAGTCGTGCTTTTCTATGTCCCCAGCTAAGCTTATGACACAGAAGTTCCCATGCTAGCTTCAGCTGTCACTGAGGCTGTGATCAAGTCTGGTTGGCTGCTATTGTCATACTTCCTCCTAATCAAGGGTATTAATGATCAACAGCAGCAAGAAATCTTACTAGTGGGCAGCCAACAGGAAACTCTATGGGATTTTACAATTGTAATATCTCTTTTCTCTCATGAAAAAGAAGACAGAGCATTGTATTTAACACCAAAAGAGTAAAAGGTAGCTAGGAAAACCAAAACAACAAAAACCTGATCATGTGGAACACTGCTAAAATTAAGTGATGTTCCGGAGATCTTGGTAAAGAAGCTCTCTGCTTTTGTTCCTCTCAACTTAAGAGGAGAGACTGCCACAGAAAATAACTTCCTCTGAGGCTTTGCAGAGCACAGAGGAAGTCACTGTCACAGGCCCCCATGAGACCACCTGTTGGCAGGCAACAGCAAGGCTTCTCCCAGTGCTGCTCAGCCATCGCTGATGGCAGAGCAGTTCAGAAGGGTTCGGGCTGGAGCTGGGGGACTGACCTGGGTACCAGAAGGGAACAGAGCCATGCAGATGGCTGAGCAGGATGAGTGGATGGTCTGTACCTTGCGTACCTTGCAGGGTACAGCACATAATGCAGCATAGACGTATCCTCTTTAAAAAATAGTGCTGCAACAAACTTCTCTGCTGCCAGTCCTCTGAATTTGCTAACTGGTTTGCCTGGTGTTGCTTTTTCAGAATAAACGAGAAAAGGCTTTGATGAAACATCAATACAGTGAAACATCTGTTTTACCGTAGTGTGAAGTTACTGGTTGGTTGTTTCCAGTGACCAAAACAAGCTTATAAAAATAGAGAGAAGTTAATGCATTGCAAAAGTACATTGAGTTAATATCTCTTGACTCTTCTAACAGCAGGATTCAGGGACAGAAATTCCACCTGGTATACCTGCTTACAAACTGCTTTAGCAAAAGGGTGTTTAGGTGTATAAAATACTAGCTCAGGGAGTAACTTGCTAGTGTTGTGTGAATTTACTAGAAAGCCCAGCATTCCACCCCTCCCCTTTCACTAGGTTCTCCTAGGCACAAGATGCACCTTTAGAGAAACAGGGTTATTCTCCAAAACAGTGTCACAAGAATAAATCTTAGGACACATTAGGTTAGTGCCAAGCTTAACGGGGGGAAGAAAATGGAGATGATCTCTGCCACCTGCCTGATGGTTGCTCCTCTCTGCGGGCCAGGAAAGCATCCATGGTCTGGCTGAAAGGCAGGCTGGAAGGCCTCTAAGGACAAATAATTGCTCCCAAATCATCTTGCTCAGAACAATTTGAAATGCCCCCCAAAAAACATTTAAATGGAAATGTAAAAGGTTGAGCTGGCCTTCAAAATAGAATGTATGTTTCAATGATTATCAGAACTTACACAAATGCAGAATAAAACAAAGCAGTAATAGCTTTTAAGGCATAGAGAAGAATATGTATCCATCATAAATGAGAGAGCAGCCAGCCAGTCTGGCACGTACATAGGCTGCTTCCCTGACAATTCAGTACAGAGACAAGAGAAGCTCAGAATGAACACAGACCAGTTATTTTCTGCATTTTTAATTGGAAGTTTCCTTAAGGATTTTCTCTGTAAGATCAAGACAAGACATAGAATGAGTGACCTTGGGACAGTAATCTACTAAAGCAATGTGGAAGGCTGCCACTCAACCTACCTATAATAGGTATCTAGTTGTTGACCTGGATCATTCTCAAATGTCCTGCATCCTCTGGAATGTTACTGGTCTTATTCTGACCTTGTTGGGGCTCATTCTGTTGACACTAATCCAATGCAACCAGTGCCAGTTTTATCTATCCCAGAAAAAAAGTTAATTTTGTCCTCAGTTGTCTTTATTGGTACCAATAACATGTTCAGACACCCAGCTAAGCTCCTAACTCTTGTTCTTTATTGTAACTGAAGTACAGCTCTCATCAGTTTGATGAAGAGCCTTTTATGTTCTTTTATCAGCTTCTAATTCCACTAACTGAATTTGCTTGTTAACAGTTGGCGTTTTCTGTACCTCCTGAGTTCCTCTTAAATCCCTTCAGTTTCAGAGGAGAGGCAAACTGGACTCTTGCTGTGTTAAAATCCTGGAAGCAGACAAAAACACACAATTGTTGGTAAATGCAAGCTTGTTAGAATTATATTTGAGTATAATGTTGTTATACCTGGATGGGTTCTTTTTTTTTTTTTTTTTTTTAATGCTTGTTATTAAAAAATACTTGTACTGGATTTTTAAAATCTGACCTACCTTGGTTATAAATGAAGCTGGTAGAGAGAGATTTAGTGGAAGCAGAACTAGGACAACTTGGAATGCTCGTAAAAATTCTTTACATATTCTTGGGTACCTTTTCTTACTCAAGTCCAGAACGGTAACAAAGACTGCTCATAGAAGGTTGCCATATGTCTGTTTTCAATGCACAGCTCTGCTTCTTACTAACCTCTTCTTTGCTTTAGTGGTTTAATACATTCAACAGTTTATTAACAAGAAATTGCATTGCTAAGTAGTAGGAAAAGAAAAAAAAAAATGCTGTTCTGCATAAACTCTTATTTATCTGTATTCTGTTAACATCTAAGAAGGATAACAGTACTGTTACTTCTACTGTCTTATGTACTGACACTGTTCAACTGTTTAAGAAAGTTGAGTATTTCAAGCATTGCCCTAACATGGAGGCTTTTGGAGGAGCCTGTCATGATTTACTTATGCATACAGATTGCAGTGGCTTATGTAGCCTTGATCCTGCTTGATCTGCCAGCAGTATTTGCTTCTATTGATCACAGGCTGTTATTTGACTGCCTTGAGCAGCTTGTAGGTCTCAGTGGTTCTCTTAGCAAGGTCTGCTACTGATATTTCTCAACATTCTCATTTTGTTGCTGTCGATTGATTTAACTCCAGCCTTGCTGCTCAGACAGCAGATGTGACAGAGGTTGTATCATACCCTATGTTGTTTTTTGATATGTTTGGTAATACTTTAGTGAACTTTGCAGCTGTAACTGGGGCTCCATCCAAGTTTGGCTGTTGGCTCTGGTTCATAACGCACGATTGGCAGTGTGCATAGCTGTTATGTTTGGTTGTAAGTGTGTAAAAGTTCCTCCCATCCTAGGTGCAATAACATCTATTGGTGTTTTCCTAATGGCATATTTTTGGAACTAAGCATCAACTCTTCGTGTTTGTACTAACCTTTGCATTCATGTGCACTCTTACTGCTTTTCCAGTAGTAGGGCAAAGGAGAAGTTAGAAACTTCTCAACCGCATTGTCTTCCTTAAGGTGGACAGGCATTGTAAGATTGTCCTGTTAAATGGCTATGAATGCTTTCTAACTATTCCTCAGGGTGAAAATACTGTAGTTTTTTAGTTGACTGATTTACTTGAAAAGTCCCTTGAGGTGACTATCCAAAGTAATTAATGGATGTCAAGAAATATATGTTGTTAGAGAGAAATCGGATTGGAATCAAGTTAAAAACAGAAATAATCATGTACACTTTCATATGGCCTTAGTCCATTAGGAATCAGAGATCTTAATCATTTTCATAAATGACTTTATTGTTCTTGTGTATACCTCTTAGCTCTTAGAAAAATAGAAATATTTAAGTATTTGTCCTAATATGAGGATGACCTTTTCAACATGCAGTTAAGCTTCTGTCTGTTATTTGTGGTTCCTCGTATCGTTTTCAAAAAGAAAGGGCCCTGCAGAGTATGTTTGATCAAAGAGGTGAGTTATCCAGTGGATGGATTTTTAAAGAGATATTTGAGATGAAGAATTATGGGGACGTGAAGGAAGAAGTACAGTATACCATGACCAACTGTTTTCACCGTTTGATATAGACACTTCTAAATTTAGCAAGACTGGGATGCTGGCTGTATGAATCACCTGATATTCAGGAAGCTTCATTGTCTTTCTATCTACAAAAAATATCAGGGAGAGATTTATTCTTTCATCAAGAGATTTTTGGACTTGGAAAATTAGTTGATCCTTATTACATAATAACCTAAATCTTGGATTTTGTATTTTGCAGTAAGCAGCACAGAGGACCGTTTATAATTTCAGCTAAGAGTCAATTATAAGAGATAAGATAAAGGAAGTTTTTAAGTCCCATCTTAAGTTTTGACTTAAAATGGTTCACTTGAAGCATTCAGAAATTATGTTGCAGAGTCAAAGGTGTCCTTTGTGTTAAATGCCTGTAATCTAAAATGTTATAGAGAGCTAAATGATTTATTGATGTCTTTTTCTGAGGCATTTACCTGCACCTGTAGCCAGCCCATTCCATTTATTTTGGCTCACTGACAAATTAGCAAGCTATTTGTATGTCAGATTTGGTCAGTAGTCAACTCCCTCCCCCCTTAGATATCGAACAGCTTTTAATTCAATTGTTTGCAGTGGTGGCAGGTAGTTATCCAAATAGATGTCACTCGGAGGAGTTCAATTTTTATTTAAAAAATAACAACAACAACAACAACTGATAATTTATTAGTGAATATCCTCATAGAGCTGTATAGAAGAGAGTATGCCAAAGAGTTGCAAGCCTTTTTCATATACACAGGCTATAAGTTCTGTAAACGACTTTTGTATTACACCTTCCTTTCTGTTGATTGGAATGTGAAATATTATTTTTATGCTCTCTGGTTAAGGCCATTGTTATTGTAACTAGACACCTTTAAGAACAGGGCACTCAAAATTGCATTTCCAAGTTAGAACTGCTACATCAGTGTGTTGCATAAATACTTGCATTCCTGAAGCGTGCATGACCACCTGCAGTTATTCTTGAATAAGTTCTTAGGGGGATTTAGGAGAAAATTTTGGTCTTGATAATTTGCTTTAACTGTTGGCTCACATTGCCATCACTATGAGCATATGAGTGTAATTCTCCAAGTCCAAATCTGTAGCTGATGTTGGGGCTGTTGCCTGATGTCTGTGCCCACTGCTGGGACATGTGTGGGTCCAACTGCACTGCTCTCTTGAAGCCTGCTGACAGAAGACCTTTAAAATCTATTGCATAGGTAGGTCTGCTGAACCTGCCCAAATTATTTAATCCAGTCTTACACTTTATATACAACAAATGGACTGTGGTAAATAAAGGCAGTTTTCATGGCATGTGAATGTGCCCAGTTCTGGCCATCCTGCATGCCTGGTTCTTCTGGAACTCCCAGTGACTGCTGCTGGTGAAAGACCCGACTACTTTTTTCTCCTCTGAAGCAGCCCCATGTTTGCTAGTTAACACTGCTGCCATTGTACCACTTGAAATGCTTTATGGCCTTACATCTACTTAACCTTTAATGTTTTCTGTCAACATCTATCATGACCTGGTGGCCTATAGTTAGTAAAATGTGCCCTTGCAGGCTGCCAGATACTGTAATAGAATTAGACCTTTAAAATTATCAGACCTGTCAGAGGGGCTTATAATCCTGTAAGAGCTTTAAGTGGTTTCTTACCTCCACTTGAACACGCGTTTGACCTGGTTGAAGTGTTCTTTCTTGCTTGTTTTGCTTTTACTTCCTAGTAATACTTTAGAAACTGCAAAAACTAATTGATTTTCTCAACATACATGTAAGGAAAAATGTGGAATCTCCTCAGTTCCATCTCAGTTGTCTTTTCTGGCTTCTTTTTTTCTCTCTTGCACCTGTAGTGCTCTCATTAAGCTCTGCAGCTATTTCAGTGGGAACTTGCTCCCTTAAGCAAGCAGTCAGGACATGTCACTATATGCATTTGTCAGTCAGTGGGCACCGTGCAATGACATGAGCTGGAAGGGAATTCAGTCTTCTTTGTGAGGGCTTTGCAGTCAATTCAGTGCTCACAGAAGGCACTGCTCTGACAGCCTTGGCAACTGCAGAGCAAGGTCTGCAAGGATGGTAACACTGTGCAGTGCGTGATTTTACCACTTCTGCAGCTTGTCCTGAGCAACTGAAGATAGCACTAGAGATAGTTTACCTTTTGCTGGTCACTTCTCAGATGGAATGCTGATAGGTGTTGTAGCACCTCCATTGTCTCCCTGTGACTATAACATGGTGCCCTGTGGTCATTAACACCATCAGAAATTCTGTAACATTCATTGCTCGAGGGAAATTACATGTGTCATAGCCAAAAGAAACTGAAAAGTGCCAGAGAAGCAATTCGACCAATTTTGTATGCAGCCCATAGCGGAGTTTGGCACGTCCCCTTATCTGAGCCTGCGTGCTGAGTCCCTGCTCAGGGCAGCGTCTGGTTTCTGTGAGGCTGCTGAATCTGATCTATTCACTTCCAATTATTGCAAGTTGTTAATACTGCTTTATTTGCTTAAAAGGTAATTCAACTTTGGCTTCTGAAGTAGTGCTGACTCAGTCTTTAAACATCACCAGGGTGACTCAAGGTAAGGGAAGAGAAGAAAGCTAATGAAATGCTGCTGTTGAAAGTATTTCGTTTGAGACCTTACACGTAACTGATAGAGGGAAATGCACTGTAGCTATTTCATTTACAAGGAAAAGACATATTACGGAGGTTTTTACACCTCTGTTGTTCTCATATAGCACAATCAAGCAATGTAAGAGCAAAATAAAATGTGGTCTCTGCTATTAACATCAAAAGAAGTAATCCCACCTCTCGCAGGTTGGGTTGTTTGAGGTAACATTAACTGGGAGGGATGCTGGAACAAATTGGCATCTGAGCAAGAGAACACATAGACAAATTGCCATCCTGCAAAAAGAGTAACTCCTGTGACAATTCTGACAGCTTCCAAAAGCAGTTACTCTCAATACTAAATACTGAGATAGAATGCTCCAAAATCCTAAACCTGTAAAAGTTATAGGTGTGTTTCCCTGTGATTTGATATACAAATCCCAAGAATATCCCAGGGCCCTCCTGGCAAGGAGCAGTAAGGGAAATAGATAAGAGTGTGATGTCAGTCATTGGGCAGCCCTGGAGATTGTCACGAGATGGACTGTCTCTTGTGATCCAAGAGCTTGACTGTATTGATGGGTAATATTTTTACTTCCTGACAGTATAGTGAGTGATCTCATCAGCTGTTGCTAGCAGATGCAAAAGTGATGAGCTTGTGTAGCAAGCCAGACATTACACTGTTTTCTGTGCTTGTCTTGGGAACGAGTGACAGACATGTCATTGACAGTTTTCTTTTTGAATAAAATTGTCCTCAGTATTTTGGAAGGGTTCGAAGCGGAGCAGAATTAATGGCTTGGTTGAAAGAGAGGGCTGTGTTCAAGCAGCAGCATCCCATTGGGGAAAGTTTAGGATGCTTTCTTGCTCCAAGGAAACAGTGTTTTGAAGGCTGTATTGCTGTTTTAGGAGGAAGTACCTCAACTGTTATCATTTCTACTGTCATGGCAAAGATATGAAAAAAGCTTGAAAAAAATGGAGTAAATGGACATCTCTTTCCAATATCTCACTATTGTCTGTTTATTCAGATCACAAGGTACTCAGATACTCTTTAATAAGTTTTTATTTTTCTGCAAGGAAAGAATAGTTTCTGCAATCAAACATCTTTCCACAGTGCCAGACTGATCAGTCCTGATTCGCTGCTGTGTTCTTAGTGTCAAGTCACATAAAGCTGATACAGATCATTGGAAAATGGGACCTCTGTCAGTGCTTAGATTGTTTCATCCTCTGTGTTGATTCCCCGTTGTAATGGCTTCTGTTACTGGTATGTTTTAATCTGAGCTTTCTACTTCTCTGTTACAAATGTCTCTCCTGTAGCTAGAGCACATGTGCCCAACCCATCTGAACACTCAGATTTTGCCTACATCGTCCCGATTAACAGGGTGATGGGTACTTTACTTGAAATATGCATTTGGTTTTCCAGCCATTTAATCAATTTGAGGATGTACAAAATATAAAAGGTGTCAGAATGGCCCAAAGCGAATTGAAATGAGAGAAGAAAGAAGTCTAATCATGGAATAATACTGCATGTGAGTTGAACAGTCTCTGATCTTAGTGCTGTCCCAAATAGTAGCCTATGTATTTCCTTTGCAGCTTCGTTCTGCCTACTTTCAATGCTGTTTAGCGTACAATGGCACTTCTTCCTAACACTGCCTCACTTCTTGCTTCTGTGCCTGCATTTGTGCAGTAGTCTGACTGTCAAAATGTCTGTCTTACTGCAATATGAAGGTTATGTCTTACTGTGGAAGTATTATTTATTATTCATTGTCTTTACACTGAAATGTCTTTGTATTTGTTGATCTTCACAAAACATATCAAACAGTTGCTAATTTTTCAAAAATCTCGCTTTAAAAATCTCTTGTTACCTTAAACTGAAGGATAATTGTGGATCTCAGTTTTCTGTCAGTGGAATTGCCATAAGCCACCCTTCTAATTTGTGCCGTTTCAAGATGATGTACAGTTTCACACACAGTATTTGGCAATTTTTCCTAAGTCATCTTCAGAGACTTCAGATTGTTAGCAGACTGAGGCATTTTTGAAAATTTTTACCAGTTGTCACCATCTAAAACTAGACCTTACAGTTGAGTTTTCCCATATGTATTTTCATTGTTTGCCTAATCTGTTTTGAGATCAGTTTTGCATGAATCGAGTACCCTAGGGGGAAGAATATGAGTGGTTCTCTCCAGAAGCTTCTGCTGCAGATTTCATTGATGATTAAGATATTTCTAGCCTGTCCTTAACTCCCCTTTTTCGTCCTAATTACACTAGAGATTGAAGATTGTGTAGTAATATCCAGATATACCAGTATTGACTCAAACAGCAAAATAATCCATAATCAGATTTCCTCCACTGATGGTAATTTCTCTCTCAAAAGCTGGAAGGTAGCTCTGCCTTTGGAAGAGAGAGAAGGACTGTGTTGTGATTTGACAGTGCTGTTAAGATGGGAAAAGAGAAAAGAGAGTAGAGGGATTACCGAACCAAGCATTCTTTGGTAATTATGGAATTGATAAATTTTAAAATTGTAATTAAACTTCGGCTGCTATAAATTAGCAATCAGTCTGCTTACCTTATACGACCTCTTTACATTTTCCAACAGACCTGCCTACCCTTCCATTTTCATAAGCTGAGCTCTGAAAATTTACCCATCCTCCACTGAACTTAGTGTTGTGTGATGTGAGAGGCCTTCACCTTTTGGAGACAGTGTTATTTGCTTTCAGGGATCTCTCTGAAACCTGGAAGAAAGGTATTAAGATACAAGGACAGGGAATTTTCAGCAGTGTGAAAGAGATCACCTGAAGTAAGATCTTAGACATAAAACTTGTGTGAGCATGGAAATGTTAAGGGCTGTGGTTATTTACAACTCTCAGTACAGAAAAAAGTGCTAAGGTACGTAAAGTTCTGCAGCAAAAGTGTCATTTTGCTGATACAGCTTGTTTCACTCAAGGTATTAGTATAAGCTATAAACTAGCAAAATCACTTTTCTTTGCTGATACAAACTGTATTTGCAATAGGCATGTATATCAAGCTTTTCAAGAGCGATTGTACGCTGAATATCTACTGAAGTGGTCAGAAGGAATGGCAAATTTAAGAAACATGCCCCTGACAGAGTCTTTTACTTTGTAGTTATCTCATACTGCATATTCAAACACAGATTGTTCCTTAAGTTAGTCAGTGTAGGGAGTTTGAAAACATACTGATAGTTTGTGGTTAGCTGAGATGCATGTTCTAGCACATTTATTTTCAGAGGCTCTCCAATGGGTATTTTTCAGTAAATCCCTAGAAACTGTCTTCCTCCCCATAGCATCATTTTTCTTTTAGTTTTGGCATCCACGAATGCCAGTAAACAAACTTAATCTACAAATTCTGTAGGGAAAAAAGGCTGGCATTTAAAGATTGCTGTGCAATTGAGCTGCAGCAGGATGTCATACATCCATGAGATTCTCCTTGTCATTATGGAATTGCATAAATAAATCTTCACTCTTCAGGAGTCATTTCTGAGATCAGTCTGATTCAAAGCTATATGTGATTTGGAGGTTTCAGTCCAGAAGGACTTTTATTTTGAGTTTCTGATTCAGACAGCAATCAAAGAAATTATGAACCTGATTTAAATGCATTTCATCTTTTATATTCTTCACTGAATTTTGGTTGCCCCAAACTATTGAGCAAAAGGCGTATAAAGCCCTTTTGCTATTTCAGCAGCCTCAGCTTTGTTTGATTTTTGCGTGATAAATTCCTGAAGAAGCGGTTTAGCCTGGTTTCACTATAAAAATACTCAACTCTCACTGAGTAAAAACTCTTTTTTCATATGTTCCCAAGGCTGCTTGGTGTTTTTTGCTCTTCCATGCAGCAACCTACCCTTTGGAAAGAAACTGGGATTTGCCAGAGCTAGGAGTAGTTGCAACTTGAGCAACTTTTGTCTAAACCACATCAGTGAGCCTTTTGTAAATGAATTAGAATACAGTTATGCCTTTTACGCCAAAATTGATGTGGTCCATTTTTCTAGCTAAATAGTGTCTAACTGTATTTGGAAGATCTGTTCAAAGATAAATGTTGCTGCTGGTCATCTTCTTCCAGTGTTACTTTTCCTCCCAGGAAATCTGATTGTTCTTTTTTCTACTTATCTTTTAAGTTTTGACAGATACCCAGTATTTGGATCAAATGACAATAATGTGGGACAGCTTTTCTCCATGTGCTGGCACTTTAAGCATAATAGCTCATTCTAGCACTTGGTAGTCTCTTGTCTGGAATGTCATGTTTAGCCTTTTTAAATACCTTGTTAATCCACCAGTGATGTTCTATTGATGTTACAGTTCAGTGAATCTAAAATGAGAAATAAAATGAAAAATTAGTGGTAGACCAACCCATTGCTCAAGGAAGGGCTAAGAATTCATCATAGCATGGAGACAATTTGCCAAGCAGCTTACTTTTTCTACCCAAGGAAGCCTGTGCTAAACTCAGAACCAGATTATTTGTCAGCTCTCGTTCCTGCACAGTGTGTGCTTGCAGGCAGGAGCTACAGCTTCTGTCAAGTTACTTTGGTTATTTTGCTGTAGGTACATTTCTCCGTTGAAACTGAGTTATATCTGCTTTCTGGTTACTTGAAATAGCAATTTAGTATAAAAACAATTAAATCAATAATTTGTATTTTGTTTCTTAATAATTAGAGAATTCAGCTGTTTCATAAACCAAGTTATCTGATTTCTCTTAATGACTATGAAAAGTTTCTATGTCCTTGAAATAGAAAAGGTGTAAGAATGTAAGTTCAGATAAAACCTTAAGATTGCGGTCCTACAGAAAGCCCAGGGCGAGTGAAACGCACACCAGCTTGGGATTTTCCGTGTGCGTATTTTGACTCTGCTGGGTCCAAGTCAGCCAGTGCCATCAGTCCTGATCCCCATGAACAGTTTCACTGAAATTACTGTCTTTCTCCCTAAGAAGATAATATTTTTTCTCTCTGCAGAGGGATTGGGTGTGCCAGTAGGAAAGAAAGAATTCACGCAGTCTGTTTGTGCTGTGTAACTTGAGGTGCTGATAGTAATCCAATTCCAAAATAAAGGCAGCTGAATAAACAGCTGTATGGTCAAACCCATAGGCAGGATAGCTGACATCCATGAACACAGGAATAACAACATGCAGTACACAGAGTCCTGTGAGCCTGCTTGTGCTCAGAAGCATGGTGAGGAAGAGCTCCCCAAGCTACAGAAGGTACTAGGTACAGGGAAGCTCCAGTGTCTAAATAGCAGTACACAACTTCAGATCCACTTTTTGCTTTACAGGCTTACACTTGACATCAGTGTATATGGCTCAGTGTGAAAACCTGAGCTGACAAAAACTTCATAGAACTGAAACATAATGTGAAATAAAAATGTTAGTCTCAGATTTGAAAGCAGTTTTTGCAGATTTCCCTTGTGGTGAGGGGAGACTGGCCAGTACCATGCTGGGTCTGTGTGCAGCTGGGTGAGTGTGTTTAGCCACTGTGCTCCTGCCAGCTGTGCCCATGGGGTGCATGTGCTATCACAGGATCTCCAGCACCATGCATTCCTTGTCTTTAAATAGTTAGGTCACATGTGAAGAGCAGAATGCTATAAGCAGAGAAACGATTCTGAAGAAGAATCGAATGATTCATCTCAACACCAGTGGTCCTAGCCAGTTTATGATGGAATTGAATTAGTACATGCTGTACAGTTTCCTTCCTTGTCCCTGTTAGTGGAATGGGATCTTTGATCAGATTATTATCGTAGTTTCTGTTTTCTTGTGATTTGTTAGTGTTTGTAATTCCATCATTTTTTATCTTAGTGGATTGCATATTGCTTACCAATGTGCTTCAGGAGTGATGCAGATCAGCTCTGCAGGCAGTCTAGGCAGTCTCCTCAGTAGAGAGGCACATACAACTGTTTTTATTTTGTTTAATTTAATTTCACCAGTTCAGACTCACTGAGGTAAATACTTTCTTGAAATGCCTTAGAAAACAATGGTATTAAAAGCATCAAATGTAAACATGAAGGAATTTGCATGAAATTACAGTGAAATGGCAGCTGGAAATGTAATCGTGTAGACAACTACAGTATAGCGATACATCCAAAAGCGGTCACAGGATTTGTTGTTGAGTTACAGAGATTTTGTTCACAAAGCTGTCAGAAGTGTGTCAGGGTGCTGGCATCCCCTGCAAGTGCTCAACAGTGGGACTGTGTTCTGCACTCAGAGAGGAGCACTCACTTCTTAGTTCTAAAATTCAGAAATTTAGTTATCCTTTACAAAAGAGCTGCTTGCAGAACAGTGTCCATTATTGTGAATCCGATCTTTTTCTTCTTTTTCTTTATTTGCTAGTTTTACCGTATCTGGCTATAAAATAAACACAGCTCTAAAAGGTGATGGGATTTTATTCTCATAATTTGCTACCTACACTTGATTACCTTTATTTCTTCCCCAACCCTTGGTGTTAATGAACATCAGTTCACAATAGTTTCCTATTCTTGTAATGTGTTTTAGAACAGAGAATTTTAAGATTAAGGAGAATAAATAAGAAACTTTAAAAAGACCTTTTTATAGTTGCTTATCAGAGTTTAATTCCCACCTTGATAACAAATCAAAGGTAAGGATTTATGATGCAAGCCCAGTTCTAGGCTACGCTTTCTGTGACTAATTTTAACTTGATATGTTGCTGCTCGTATTTACACTTCATCTTAAGAAATTAGTAGGAAATAACATATAATAAATAAGGCATCAGAAGGCAATTTAGTGTACATCTTAGTACCTGTTGCTGGGAAAGCAGAAAAACAGTTCCGCTGGACTGATTCAGTGCAATTCTAAAAGATCAATACTACACAAGGTCACTGTGAGAAGGTAGAGAAATCCCAGATGAGTTGAGAAAACTGTTGAGTGAATTTTCTACCAGCTTCCCTCCTTAATAACCTGCTGGGCTTTCTAGAGTGAAGCATGAGGGTAAGAGCTGCCTCTTGGCATGGCCTGCTCAATGAGCTGTGCTGCTTAAATGGCCCAGTCACGACCTTGTTCCCACTTCAAGAAGCATGTGGATCTGGAGCTAGGGTAGGAACTGAATCCTTGAGTTGTCCAAGTGATGGAGAGAGTGTCAGCATCGTTGGCCCTAGAAAAGTAGTTGGAATCCCACCTAGGAGACAGAATTCCATCCTTCCCATTATTACTGCAGGTTTTGCCTTTCTCCTGGGTGCGCTCCAGACTTCACTGGAATTGCTCTCTTCCTGTACTTCCAATTAGCGAAAGAAAAGCCATTGAATAAATTCTTTCTTCAGTTTGTGTGCATTTTAATTCTGGCATAATAGCTAATGACTCTTGATGTTCATTTTGTAACTCAACTTTTAGGTTTAAAATATTGCCTCAGATGTGAAACTGAGCTAAGCGTATTGTCAATGAGACCTGCATGTACCTCTTGTCATTTGGACATATAATCTCTATGTATCATAGTGTTTCTTTTCTCACATTCTATTAATTTTTTATAAGCTTCATCAGAACTGTAAAACACAAGCTGTTTTCATGTAGATGGTTTTTATGGTGACTAAACATTGGAGAAAGGAAAACGAATAAGTGTCCCAACATACACATTGCCTGGAATGAACAGATTTATTTAAAATGCACTGCTCCAGTTCATCATATAGGCAGCAGTGTTGTATGAATCACTTCTTGTTTTCTGGTTTTCAGTTTGCTAATCCTGAGTTTTCAGGCTTTTGAGCTAAGCTTGTTGCCTTTTTAAGTAACACAAGAATTACATATGCATTACTTTCGTTG
Organism: Tragopan temminckii; assembly: GCA_028571105.1. Taxonomy (NCBI): domain Eukaryota; kingdom Metazoa; phylum Chordata; class Aves; order Galliformes; family Phasianidae; genus Tragopan; species Tragopan temminckii. Next base: position 10,600,343 of record JAOWBP010003659.1, on the reverse strand, counting down.
CAGAGGTAGATGTTGGATATAATAGAATAATTAGGTAAGAGCAATTACTGGGGTTTTTTTGAAGTTAGTATCTTAATTGCAGAAAATAACTTTTTTCTTCCACTTTTGATCTTAGATGTCACTACGACAAACGTGTACAGCTATTGCTATACTTCTGTTAACAAGGATTATAATAAAATGTCTGTTTATGTCATTTATCTTTTCTAATGTCAGTGAGCATGTATACATAGAAATGCTGATTTTGAATCCCACTCTGTTTTTGGCTTCATAAATACTTTGTAATGGGGTTGCCTGTGAAGTTGAGTGTTGAACTGTGTAAAAGAGAAAACTAGGAGAAGTGAAAAAACATATTCTTTTCTGTATATAGTAGCATAGTTTCAAAACCTTTTCTATCAAGTGCATCTCTTCCATGAAGCTTCATGTTTCTGTAGCCCTTTTAATGTCTCTCTCAATAATAGGAGCTTTCACTGTTTACTCATTCATATGTCCTTGCAATTTTTTCAGTCATTTTTTCTGATCTCTAAAACTTTTGACTATTTGCTTAGCATTTTAGGGCAGAGTAAGCAAAGCCATATACCATGTTTCACTGAACAATGAGTCTTTGTCTTATTCAGCAATAACTGAAGTACTATTGCCATTTCCTCTCTGGTGTCATCTTTCTAACCATCCACTGATTACTTCATTCAGCTTTTCACAGTTCCATGACCTTCTCTTGGAAAGGTATACAGACTTAAAACCCAGTCATACTTTGAAATGGTACAAATGGTCACGTTCCTCAAAACAAAACGTAGTATGGCATCTGCTTGCCCATGCACATTGTTTTCTTTCCCACCTTGTCTTTTTCTGACACAGAAATGTGTCACCTGCAAGTTTTCTCACTTTACTTTGAAGCTTGTTTCCAGATACTGGGTGATTGTATTGAATACCGTTATGTTTTGTCATGGCTTTGACCCCACTCACACCGTAATTGTTTATCATATTGGGATCTGTGGTTTTTGTTTTTTTTTTTTCCGAGGAAACAGGTCCAAGCCGATGACAAGGCCTATTGCAAGCCTGCTTGGTTTCTCAGTAGTCCTGTGCAAGGGCTGTGTGGATGCACAGCTGCTGGAAGGGGTGGCTGCAGAATAGGGATGAGCACCGCTGTGGGCATATCGCTCTAGGAGCTGCACTGGTTGGCCTTTGCTGTGCAGTATTCAGTTACCTGTTTCAGCATATTAAACTGAGGTTAATTCTTCTAAAGCCCTTTAAACTGGGACTCAGTACACTACAGGTATTTCACTTGTAAGGAAAGCAATAAGATTAACTGGCCAGCTGGATTCTGTGCTGATGAGGGTAGTTCTCATTGCCGTAGCTTGCTCTGTGGCCGGCACAGGGTGTAGGTAATTTCTATCCTCTGTGCCTACATGCTAAATTGAATTGTAATGCTTCCTTTCCTGGAACTCTTGTACAGTGATGTAACTGCTCATATTAACGGATGTTAATTGGTGTGCCTCTCCTTGAACAAACTTCTTCATAGGACTCCAATTTCTTGTTGGAAATCAAAGCACTGAAGGCAGAGTGAAGGCAGGGTCTGTGCTGACATTTGGAACCATAGGCTGGCTGCTGCTGCCGTGTATACAAACATGGAGCAGTGACTCAGATCCAGCAGACCAACAAGGTCAGCTGCAGAGAGCAGAGAAAGGAGAGAGCAGTGTCCGCCTGCTGCTCACACCGTGCTGCATAGATGGGCTCTGTTTGTGGGGCCTGTGGGAGATTTTTTTCATTTTTTTTTTTTTAATTCATCACTCTCTGCTGTAGTCATTTACACAAAGGATGCTTTTAAATGAGTAATGAGTGCTTTCCTGTTCGGCAGTTAGTTAAACTGAACTTTGTGTCACAGCTCTTTACGATTCACTCATACAAGACCTAAAATATTCAAGACTGGTAGGGGGGCAAAAAGCTCTGTCTGGCTCATGCTGTTTCTAGGAAAAGGGATTCTTGGGGGGAAAAAAAACCTCTGCAAAGACCTACAAATTATGCAGTGTTCTTTCTGTCTGTGAATAGTTTCTCTTGAGAGTGAATGAGGCTGTATTTTTGGATTTGCAGACAAAGCAACTTGTGTTACAACTGGCTTTTCTCCAAAGCATACTTTCAGTGCCTACTTTATTTTATTTTTATTTATTTTTTAGATTAGATGATAGACAGCCTGAAACTGATCTGGGGGCCCTTGTGGAAGACATGTCCAGTTGGCCATCTTCATAGTGGCCTTACAGGTCATATTCCAGTGCCACAGCACTCTGTGGAGCCTGTCAACCTGGACCGTCAATATGCTTTCTGAGACATGGTACTGCTTAGACTACGGAATAAAAAAGGCTGGTATCACCAGCTTCTGAGGTATTGGTGTGCTGTTATGCATATTACTTCTTGTAGGAAGAAGTACTTGTAGATAACTTCTACATTTGTAGAAGTACCCTGTGCTGGTTAAAACTAAGTTATTGGAGCTGGGCAGATAGTGCCCTGAATTATGCCATGCCTCTCTTCCTGGCACTGAAGCAAGCTCTTTTGCAGCCTGGTGGAGGCTTAGGCTCTGGGAATCCCATGTCCTCCACTGCTGGGGAGGTCCTCCCTTGGACAAATGGCTTTCAAACCTGGGGCCTTGGGTGCATATGGCATGATAGGAAAGCTCATGAACATGTGACTGTTTCACCCAGTAATTCCCTTTTTCCACTTTCCTCCTCCTACTCACCCCCATTTCTTACCCCTTTTCTCCCATTCTCCCCCCAAGCAGCTCTGTTGACCATCCTGCTTCTTGGGCCTGACCTTGACAACCAAGGCCTAGTGCCCAGGCATCATGCTCTCGTCTACTGTGTGCCAGTCCCTTCACTTATTTACGTTCTATTTATTTTGCACATTGTTTTCAGAGAAATCTTTGCCTTATCCCATAGTGTTTACTACCTTTTAAGCAAAGTAGCAACAGCTATATTTTTTGTCGTAGCTGATATAATTGGTTTCTTCTAACTCATTTTCCATCTACTGCTAATAGCCAAAGCATACTTTAATACACACATCGAAACTGAAAACTAAACTCAGTACAGCTGGGTCCCCTGGTACAACTTATGGGGCAGCACACAGTAACATAATATTTTTCTAGTTTTTATAGTAATTTAGAATGTCACGTCATTTCACAACGTTTAGGCAGTCTCACTACTAATTCACTGGACTGATGTTAGGTTTTTTGTTTTTTTTTCTGATTGTCATTTCTTCCACCATTACAAATGTCAGTTACACATATGCTTTTTCATGGAGAACAAGGCATTTGCCATTACTAGTTATTAATATTCGGTTAGTTTTCTGATCTAAATCAGAAATCCCATTGTGCTAAGCACAGTACAAACACATTTGAAGATGAAGTCTCTGCTCCAATGAGTTAAGCAGCTTTGATACTTAAGTCCTTTCACCTTACTTAATGTACTACATTTTTGCACTCTGTTGCTTAGAATGGATAGAAAGAAAATGGAACCTACAAGAGCATTGGTTTGAACCAGTGTAGTTTCTCACCTTTACTGAAGAGGTCTTTCAGAAAGCCCTTATGATTTGTAACCCAATGGGTCTGGAACACACGCTGCATGTACACATCAGTATCAGTTACATGAGATTACAGCTTTCTTTATTAATTGCTCTCTTGTTACTTGTCATTAGTACAGCAGTTATGCTTCACACCCACTCTCTCTCCCGCACCTTAACCCACATGGGTCCAGGTTGGGGGTTTTGCTAACTGTTTTTTTAAATTAGCATCTGTGCAGAAACTTGCAGGAACCTATCTGACAAAAGATTTTGATTGGTTTTATTGTGATACCTACGGTAATATTTGCTGTAGATGTGTAATCATTCTTTCAGTCTTTCCTTATGAAGTCTTTATATCTTTTTAATGTATTCCTTTTATCTCACAGAGCTGTTACTGTTGGCTTGCCTGTGTTGTGGTCTGCTGTTCTTACTGATTCCTAGATTTTCCCAGGATGAAATACATTTTTGCTTTATAAAACTTCCTTCTAGATATCCTTCCTATTAGTTTATTCTACTTTGTAATAGCAGGAGCTTATTCTGTACTCAGTGAGAACTTTAAATACTACCCCTTATACATACTTCAGTGAACTAGACTACTTCACTGTGAACTTTGTTTGCTTGATCCTAGTCTTCAGGACCTGTTTCTTCTCAGTGATGCTCTGGCTGACGTTGGTGGACCGATGCCAGATGTCACTGTCACTGTGGCTCTCAGAGTCAGACAGGCCACAGAGCAGAGCATGTTCCAAGCCTGTGCACATGCTCAGGAGTCCACTTAAAAAGGACACTTTTCAGCCTTTACAACATAGTTATAATTTGTTCTCTAGTGTTCAGGGATGCATTTGCTTCTGCAGAAATTTGCAAAGAGGTTTTAGAATCCCTGGTTCATTTTCTGTGACATGAATCTGTCTTTTTCCCAGCTCCCTGCAGGATTCCTCCTATCAGATTAGCATAGTCTGGTGGTCTGCATTCAGGTTGTGAAAAGAGCCTCTGAGCTCTAATCTCACATCTGATGTTGAGTGCATTGATCCTTTTCAGGATGCTGTGGATGATTATGAATGTGTGGCCTTGATGATTGGCATTATCCCCTGGAACAGTTCTTCTCTTTGTTCAAGACTCTGTTCTGTAGACATGAAAATTCTGTTCTGTGTTCATGACCAAACCTGTAGTCTCCTTCATGGTCTTTTTATCAGCAGTTGTCCAAAAGATCCTTCGGAGAGAGAGAATAATTTCGACAGCAGCAGTGTATCAGAATGGATAGAAATGTTGATGTCAGTGGCCTCAGGCTCTCTCACCCTAGCAGCACCTGGATGTGATCTCACCACACCTTCAGACAGTAACTGGTCTCTGCGGCTTTCTAACCTGAGTGTTTTCCCAAAAGGATTATTTCACTACCTTAGTTTCCCTCTTGGTTAAACTAGGATGATGTTCTTCTCTTCATAGGATTAGGTGAGGATTAGCTAGTGTTTACTGGCGACTTGCAGATAAAAGCAGTACTTTGTTTACATTTATATCTGCATGGGCTTGATGCATGGCTGTGCTCAACTCTGCCTCTGAAAAACACCTGCTTTAGGATACTGCGACAAAATCAGTGCTTCTTGCAGTTGGGAAAAGTTTTGCAATATTCTTTTTTTTTAATTATCTTTTTTTTTACTTTTATGTATTATTGTAATACATAGTATTTGCATGGTCGTGCTAGAAGTTCCAATAGCATTTCTAGCTCAAGAGCTATAAGAACTGTATAAAAGAGGAAATGTAATGCCGTCCTTCAAGAGTTCCTTGCTAGACAGATAGAGTACTCACTGTCTGCTGTTACCTTTCCATACCAAGTGTCCCTGGTTTACAAATTAAAGTATCAGGAACCAGAAATTCACAGTGCTTTTTCTGCTGCTTGTATCAATTCTGAAAATAAAGGCTTTGCAGCAGCTGGAATCAGCTAACAGGCTTGTTGAAAATACATCTTGTTCTTCCATGGTGATATTGGCTCTGTGGGGCTTTCTTAGTAACATGAGCAGATATGACTCAGAAGACAGAGGGAGAACAACTATGTTGTGTAGGAAGTTAAAAATATTTTTTACCATTTTTTTGGCCAACATCACAGCCAAGCTGCACTGCCTGTATTTCATTTTTTTTAAACTCTTCTTGACAGCTTTTGGAACTTGAGCTGGTATCCTGAATTGATCTTAGACAATCAGCTTGAAATCCAAGAGAGATCAAAACAGATGTTTTCAACAGCCAGTTCTTTATTTCAGAGGGGTTGTGCTACTGAAGAGCTGCAAGGATTAAGCGTGTGTGTAGAATACAAGCAGGAGCATGTCCACAGAGCAGCTTGTACCCCATGGACAATAAAGAGGGGGACAAAACATGACATTTGAAATGATGTAATTTATCATTTTTGTAGCACCAAGGCGCAAGCTGCTAATGCAAATTTATTTGTGTTACCTTAGACAAGATTAGATGGGATATTGCCTGCATTTATTATTTTAATTTGTCCAGATTTGGCTTTTTTTTTTTTTTTTTTTTCCTTCCATGGGGACATGTACCTATGGGCTCTAAGCTGGAGGAAAATGTTGCTTACAGAGTACAATACAGCACTTAAAATGCGCAGGTGAAAGATCACACCTTCTTGAAACTGTGATAATTACCCATTGTTCCTTCTCATTACCTTGCCCTCAGATCTGCTCCTTGGTGCCTTTGTCCTTGTTCCCTGTTTCTGTTGCTCTTGAGGGTTCCCTTCATCTGTTCCTCCACCCTCGTGATTTTATTTATTTCCCTTAGAGAAAGTTTCCTAATCCTTGGCTGCAAACCCCTTCTTTCTTTAAAGCCCTTCAAGTAACCAGCTCCTTCCAGAAAACATTCCTATGCTAATTTTGTTGAGAAATTTTTGTTCATGTCATCTTGTCTTGAACTTTTATTGCTTTTCTTTCAAGCTCTTTATGGAAGGAGTGAGTTGCTCTGTGCTTGCAAAAGGCCCTTTCTGTAGTCCCCAGGCAATGAATAGCCAGGCCCAGTCTGCAGGCAGCCACATCTCCATCCGCCTTTCAGAACCCTGATCTTTTGCTCTCATTTCGTTGGTCATGCTTGACCAATCTGGTGGCCTTCTGTGATGGAGTGATGGCATCGGTGGACAAGGAAAAGGTGATCGATGTCATTTATTTGGACTTGAGCAAGGCCTTTGACGTGGTCCCCCACCACATCCTTATCTCCAAGTTGGAGGGATGTGGATTTGATGGG
>JAOWBP010003659.1:10540055-10557263 GCA_028571105.1 Tragopan temminckii | reverse complement strand
TAGGTTTCTTTTTGAAACCAGAGTTTCCTTTTGAACCGTAAAGATAGCATAAACAGAAGATTGCAAGGACTTAACAACACCGTAAGGGTTGCGTGTGTGTGTGTGTGTGTGTGTGTGTGTGTGTGTGTGTGTGTGTGTGTGTGTGTGTGTTGAGATGCAGGGAAAAATGTATGTGGTAGACCTTATTACTCATCAGTTTGTGGGACTTTCACTCTTTTCAGTGAATATTCACTTCCAACCATCAGGGCTCTGGTTTAGGCATGAATGACACTAAATGAAGGAATATTCACCTGGAGATTTGATTTTGTTCTGTTTTGATTCTACCACTTAATATATAGTAACGATCAATTCAGGACAGTTGCTTGCAAGAAACAGATCTTTGTTTTGTTTTCTTTCATCTCTGTCGTGAAATAGCCAAATTATGGAAACCAGCAGTACGGACCAAATAGCCAGTTTCCAAGCCAGCCTGGTCAGTATCCCACTCCCAATCCTCCAAGACCCCTTACATCTCCCAACTATCCTGGACAGAGGATGCCAAGCCAGCAGAACACAGGGCAGTACCCTCCTCCAACAGTCAACATGGGGCAGTACTACAAGGTAAGCATTTTTAGATTATCAGTTCGTGTTCTGGTAGGCATATATGGATGAAGTCGTATTTATGACTTCTTAGCTACTGCTTTTACATCATTAAAGGAAAGACAGAAAAAAATACGGTGCTTATACCCATGTTCTAGATATCACACGAACAAGTTTATCAGCCAAGTTGGATTGCAGCTTCAGAGCAGTTCATAAAGAAAACTGAATGTTACTGCGACTCATTAGGAGCTCTTGGCTTCACTTTAAATATAGCTTGTAAAAATAAGTACATAATGGGATACAGCTGTAAAATTTTCACCTGTTCATGACAAACTACAAGAATACAGCTTTGGAAATTCGTAATAAACAAATTCCACATTGCAGCATCCCAATTTCAGGCCTACAGTGGTCACTGTACAACCAGACCAAAATTAAAAGCCGTTCCAGCTGTAGAATTCATCTTCAGTACTGAAGTTTGCATGACTTTCTCCCACTTCTCCCTGTTTTCTCTGTTGTTGTTGTGTTGTTTTTTGTTTGTTGTGGGTTTTTTTGTTTTTTGTTTTTTTCCTGTGCTGTTTGTTTGGGGCAAGAAGTAGAATTGTTTGCATGTTGTATAAAACCTTTTTTATGGAATTATCCCAATTGATTCTGATTATCCATGTTGAGTTTTACTGAAGACCTTCTGAAGTTTGAAGTCTCTTGCACACAGATACTTCAGTGAATATAAAAATTGGGAGGACTGTAGATGGTCTGATCTGCTCTTAAAACATTAGCTCTAGGTTACTTTCTGATTTTGGAGGTTGGAACGTGCACATTGGTCTTGGATTGGAATTTCTTGTGTAAATCACACAGAAAACACACCACTGAAAAAGGAGCCAAAAAAAAAAAAACCCAAACCCTTTTCTATAGAGTATCTATTCTACATGCAGCCAAGCTGTCCACTGCAACATGCCCCAGGAAATCCTGTTGCATCGTAGCAGCTTTTGCAGAAGAACACAACAAAGTGACAGATCCTCAACCACTGCAGTTCCAGTGCAGTCAATTATGCTAAAATAACAGCAGAAGATTCCTTTGAAGTTTTAAAGTGACAGATTTAAAATATATATTTTACATTTATTTATTTTAGCTGGGTTTGAAGGTTTTTTTTATGGAATAGTTCTGATGGGGGATTTGTGGTCTTTCCAATGCATTTTGTATTCAAATATAGACCGTTCTTGGAAACTGTTAGAAAATAACTTGTCAAGAAGGGAGATTATCTCTGGCTAGGGGAAAAATAAAAATTCCATAGATGAAGCCTAAACCTTTGGACTATAATGGCTGTGAAGACAGGAGCCGTATGTTTTAATGAAAAGAAAAAAACAAAACAAACACACAAAGAAATGTAGGGTGGAAAAGTAAAGACTTAAAATATAACTCTCTTCTTGGGTACATCAGAGTACCTTACTCTAGCAGCATGGCATTTAGATGTGGAATCAGATTTGCAGTCCTCATATTTTGGCTGCTTGTAAAGATGTTCATCTTGTGACGCTCTGTTATGTGTGTACTTGTGGTACGCTAACTATTAAAAGAGGATGCCAGGCAGTTGCAGTTTTGTTTAATATCATCATCTTTCACACTATTCTTACTGGTTTATTCTGTTACCTCTACCCTTCCCCTAATTGCAAGAAACAAAACCAATGGTTTTTTAATACTAGAACTACTATTTATAATTAACCATCTGTTTTCTTTTAGCTAGTCTCATTTAGCAGCAAACACAGAACAGAGTCAAACTATAGGTGCATAGAATAAAATAGATCCCCTGAGCCTCAGAGCCTTCATTCTGAGTAGGTGAATTGGACAGGAGTGGAAAAAAACAGTAGATAGAAGTGAAAGGGTCACAGACATTCTAATTCTGTGTCCTTGGATTTTGTTTTCCGTGTAGGCTTTTGAGCAGTGGGGCCTTTTTGGAAGGAAACTAAAGAGGTGCAAAGGGCTGGATGGGCTGGAGTGGTATGGAGAAACTGAAACAGTTGGTTGTGGAAAGAGAGTTTTCAGTGGAATGCAGTAAGCGTCTTAGCAGCCTTGCTTTTATCTGGTCATTGCCTGAATGAAACTGGCTGGTCCGCTGGTTCCAGATCCTGCTTACTTCTTCTGGTCTGCTGCTTCCCCGAAGGCCTCATGGGACATCCTGTGGTTTCTCTTCCTTCTGGAGACAGAAGAGCCTTCCTCCTTTGTTTGTAGTCCTTGATGTTTGATAACAGTACAGTTCACAAAGCTTATTATTCTTACTTTCAGACTGCAATAACAATGTGATGTTATTTATTTTCTAGCCATCAAGGCCTGTACCTGTGGCAAATTACCCTCATTCACCTGTTCCAGGAAATCCCACGCCACCTATGACTCCAGGGAGCAATATTCCTCCATACCTGTCACCTAACCAGGATGTCAAACCACCATTCCCACCTGACATTAAGCCAAATATCAATGCTTTACCACCACCTCCAAGTGAGTAGCAACCAGAATACTCCCCCTGTCATTTATTGTTCCTTCATTCTTTGCCACATACATTTCAGTCTGGAAACCAGGTTTGGTTGCTCCTCTGGGAGAGGCTCAGATTGCTAAGTTGTAATAGGTGGCATGGCCCTGCTGCACTGGGCAGACTCTGTAGCATGAGGAGAAAGGAAAAGGAAAGATTACTGTCCCCTCCTAAAATAGAACATCCCAAGAAGTTCTTCAAAGTTAAAGTATTCTTTACACATTCCTTCAAAGTATTCCTTTGATACGCTTCCTGATGATAAAACATTTAATTTTGAGTTGTGTTATGTGTGTTTGGTAGGCTTGTTGATTATATGAACTTTTATTGTGGTATATTTTGTTCAAGGGCAAAGCCATTCATTGAACATAACAGCAGAATGGCATATGATGTGAATATTTATAGCGTTGTCTCTATTGTGATCCATACAGGCTTAAGAATATTCAGTAGCATGCCAAAAATTGATATATGTTCCTTTCAAAGCCACTCAACCTCACAGCTACATTTGGCTGGGAATAGGGAAGGAATAACAAGATCTCTCTGGCTCTATACTAGCACAAGATGTTTGATGTTTTGCAGTGACTGATGAACAGTAGGAGATATTACTTACTAGGGAATTGGGAGAATCTTTGTTTCCTAAAAAGGACTTCTGCTGCATTAGTACTTTGCAGCCCGTCCTTGGAATTCAGGATAGCTGAAAAATGAAGTAGAATAAAGTGACTTGCAGTATTGTTTGGGCAAAAACATAGTATTTAAAGGCATTTGGCCTGCATTGTTTAGCTGTAAATTACCATAAAATCTTGTGTTACTAGATCAGATAGCAATTGTGTGCTAGTGTATTTGATCTTGGGAAAGGTTCCGCTGAAATTAATTGGGTAATGTTTCTCCCTGTTCAAAGCAGAAGAAATAGCTAAGCATCATTGCTGTTGGCCATAATCAAGAGTTGTCAGTCCTTTTGCTAACGGAGTAAGGCTGGACACCAAACACAAGTTCTTGCCGCATTGTTGCCCAGAATAAAAAGAGAATAAAAGAGTCGGGTTTTCCATTGTTATCAGCTCCAGCCTTTTCACTTGCGTTGACTAGATCCTGTAGCTACTTGTCTTTCTTTGTGTGTGTATGAACCTGCTAAGTTAAACCCAGTAGCAGATCGCTGTGCCATTTGTTACTATTCTGTATAAATATACACATTATTATTGCACTGCAGATGCTAAAGGGAAAGTTCATGCTTTCTCTCCCTCTTCGATCCCAGCCAACCACAATGATGAGCTGCGTCTGACATTTCCCGTGAGGGATGGTGTTGTGTTGGAGCCCTTCCGGCTGGAACACAACCTGGCAGTCAGTAACCATGTCTTTCACTTACGGCCAACTGTTCATCAAACGCTGATGTGGAGGTAAGCTGAGTCTTGTTGTGAAGAAGTCTTGCACCAGCGATGGAGAATTGACAGGCCGTGTGAACTTCATTTAGGTTTGCCATTTCACTTCAAAAACTGTGGCCTAGCTAGGAGAAGTCCCCTTTATGCTCACAGATGGTCTCACCTGCTGATTTCCAAAGGCAGCGTGTTCTAAAATACTTCCTGATGGATGTTGCATTCCCCTGCTGATAGCAGACTCTGAAAAGTTGTTGTAACCATTTCATCATTTCTGCTCTGGGTAGAATGAGTGCAGGATGTGCATGACCAACACTGGTTCAAACTTTGACTCTGTAGCAGACTCTGAAGCCCTAGGTGCTCTGTGACCTGTGAAATATTAGTTGCAGGTGTAGCTGAAATTGAATGGCTGAATATCTGATAATTAAAAATAACACGCTAAATAAGAACCCAGTTTAGATGCCTGATAGCATCAGTTGGAAAGAAAACTGCTTAAATCCTCCAAAGTTTTGAAACTGATTTCATACATCCCCTCTCTTCTATGAATCCCCAAATAAGGATGGATCAGAAATACCGAACATAGCTTCCCATACATAAAGTCTCCTGTTTTTCAATTACAGCAAATGCTACTTTCCAGTACAGAGAAATCGTTTTCCTAGGTGGTAGGAATTTAATTTGGATTTACATGAGTGATTCCAGCTTATGTGCTGCTTTCAACATTTAGATCAGCTTACAATCAGAGCCAGATTTCTTTTTCTATTTGTATGTTTTCAAATCCTGCCAAATAACTCTGTCTCCTGTTTTTCTCAGAAAGTATTTCAGTGTTATCCTGTTTTGTGATTGCATTGTTTGAAGCTGTCTCTGTGCACTGTGGAGCTTGGATAGCCACTCACTATCTTGTACAGAGATTGTTTTACAGGTGTAGCAGCTGAGGTGGTAAAACATTGCATCTTCAGCACGTTTTCTGTTATGCCTTCCTCACTTTCAGCTTCTTCTGGGAGCCTGGATCAAATACACCCTGGCCTAAATGGGACTAATAACTTGTAGCTTCAGCTTTTTCCACCTGAAGACCTTCTTCCCATTTACTGGAATTCATTTGAGACTTCTGTTTTTATGGCATGGACAAAGCACAAGGTGTTCAGGGGTAGCAGAGAGATGTGCTGGGTTCTCTGCCCCCAGGATGGACTCTGGCTCAAAGCTGAGACTGGACATAGGATACAAGAGTGGTTTGCTGCCACAGTGCCCAAACTTGAGGTAGCCTGGGGGTTAGAAGTGAGAAAGATTTCAGACAGACCACATCCAATAATTAACGCCTAACTTTGAGGTCAGTTATTGCTTACTTGAATTTCATTATCGTGGAGTACTAGAAGCAGAGGGAGTTTTGGCAGTTATTTGCTGGTTCTTATTAATAAGTAATCACTACTGGGGATTGTGCTGGCTCATTCAGTAGATTTATAGTGCTGCACTGAGGCATGAGGCTGTTTCTTAATATCTGTTCTTTCTTTCTGTTTGTTCTTTCTTCCGTAGCTCGCCAAACACACAGCCTTTATTTAAACTCATTTTAATGAAGACTCGTAGGTAAACTGTGCTCAGGTCTACTCTTCTCCCCACCACTGACAAGCTTTTCAGAACGGATGGTCCTGTAACAAAGTCATTTCAAATTTACCTCTGGGCTGGATGGATTCCAAAAAAATGAATTAGCCACATGTGTGGAAGGATTTTGTTTTTATAGAGAATGATGGAATTGAGCCAGTTCTGAATATTTTTCTGCCAGTTAAAATATTCAACAGAACCTCTCACGTGTACACCCATAACGAACTGTTTTTGTCCCCATTGGGAACTTTTCATGGTTATGAGAAACAGAAGATTGAAAGCAAGAAATTGAAGCTGGCTTGAAGCTGGCTCAATCTTAGCACTACTTAGTTATTAGCAGAGACCTGCTGGGGGGCTGTGTGCTAAGAACACGAAGGTCTCCTAATCTCTGTTCACGCCCTGAGACTTTGAGCAGACCTGGCCAGAGTTCTCAGGAATGCACATAATCCATTTGGGTTTTATATTAGAGGCACTGAGGCTTGCTTCCCTGTGGGTTTCAGTGGTTGCTGTATGTTCTCATGAGATGAGAATTCCCAGTAGATCTTGCAGAGATCTTTCAAAACTTGTCAGTAAAATACTAGAAAAAAAAAATCTAGGAACACTTGATATAGAAGGATTATGCTGAATGGTCACGTAATTTGTATTCTGTGTTTTTCTTTACTAAAAACAAAACAAAACATTTTTATCCAATACTAAATCTAGGTGTTTTGAAATCTGGAGAAGACGGTGTTAAGTCAGAATTCAAATCTCTATTTCTGGATAAGGAAAATTACAGTTAAGATGATGATCTGAATGAGCTGTTCATTGTGGATCTTACAAAGACATATTCTTCCAGACAAGATGAAGAAATGAGCACCTGAATTTTCAAGCATAAACGATAAACATTGGGCAGAACATTTTTGCTATCACAAACAGCAGAATTCCAGCATGTCAGTTCAGTTCCTCATGTTCTTTTACATTTCTTCTTCAAATTGCTCTTTTCTAACATGCAGACATTTGTATGTGACACTTAAAAGTCATAGTCTCTACCCATTTAATTCTTATTAACTTAGTTTTAGCCACTCCCTTTTTTTGGAGGTGTTATAAATCTAATTTTGAGGTGCTGAATAGCATGTGATATTTATTAGTAGAGGGAGGAAGGGAATCCTACTCTGAAAGAAGTTGTAACTTGGGTAAAGTTAATCCACAGCTGTGTTAATTTGGAGTCACAGACATACAGGCAGTGAGAAACAGAGGTCATTTTCTCTTAGTTGATTTACCTGTTCTAAGGCTGGAATAGCTATATCTGTACTACGTCTGACAAGCACTTGTTCAAATGCCCTGAAATAGTGAAAGATGTGGAATCTTCTAACACAACCTGCTCCAGTGTATAACTTTCTTGTTCTTTACTTTTCACTCAGACAAGAAAAACCTATTTGATGTTAACATTTCTTTTTTTGCAGGATCATTTCACAGTCTGTTTTTGCAAACTGGTTTGAGATGTTCCCTTGGAAAGTCCTTTATAAGTGTAAAATATTAACAACTCTGTAGTATGCTTGCATCATTAATTCATCATGACTTTCTTCTGTTAAGGGCTTTTGTGATGAAAGTATGTTATATCTTTTATTGGGAATAATTCTAGAAGAGTAGTCTGATTGGTCAAGAAAAAATGTTCCTAGCAACAAAAAAGACCTTCTGCAATGTGCAAGAAAAGTTAAAGGAAGATTTATTGGTTGTTGTACAGGTCTGACTTGGAATTACAGTTCAAGTGCTATCACCATGAAGACAGACAAATGAACACAAACTGGCCAGCTTCAGTCCAGGTCAGCGTTAATGCAACCCCACTTACCATCGAACGTGGTGACAACAAGACATCTCATAAACCTCTGCACCTAAAGCATGTCTGCCAGCCAGGAAGAAACACGATTCAAATTACAGTCACAGCATGTTGTTGTGTAAGTACATCGAGCTTGCGGCTGCAGCTGCTGATGCTGACTTTGCTCTTTAGTACAGTTTGCAAATGTCGCCTTGGCTGAAAAAGCCTTCCTCTCATTTTTTTTTTTTTTTTTTCCACAAATTTTTTTTGTAAGGTGCTTGTTTAATGGTGTTGACACAGGCAGAGTACTAATGCTGATTCTTTTTTTGTGCTGCAGAATTATTGCAGACTGTAGCAGTGTCCCTTCAGTGTTTTTGAAAGGACTTGGGGGCCTAGGGGAGGAACGGAGTTTGCTCTCCAAGCTCTTTAGTGTGTGCCTGAGTTACAAAGTGGCTGAAGGATTTTAAGGAAGTAGATTATTGTGGTGTGGACTGTTATCCAGTACTAATTTCATTTACATAGAGGATTAAACTGCAGTTGATTTGACATGATAACTTCACACTCATTGTTGGTAATGATTTTCAGATGAAAAATTCGTATCCCATGAAACCTTCCCCCTTTCTCCTTTTGCATGGTTTAGTTGCTTACAGATACAAGTACTATATTTTTAATGCAGACTGTTGCACACATTACAGTCTGAGCTTTTAACTGCTCTGTTGTTACTGACAAGAAAGCAAGCTGCTACCTCTCCCAAGGTCACAGTGTGAGGCATTTTAATGGGGAGCCATCGACACATTTTGCTTTACCTCACATTGAAGTATCAGTGCCTAATACCATTTATCTTCTAGCTAAAAGCAGGGGCAGCATCCTGCAAATCCACAGCAGGCTCTTATGAGTCTGTGTTGGGAAGGAGGATTCAGTGAGTTGCAGACAGATCAGTGGCAAATTGTGCAACTTATAACATAGTATGATGGCAGGCAGATAGTCCAGATTATGTCAAAGAATCCAGGGTCTTAGGAATAAACCCAAGTGTCAAGGATGAATATATCAGCCCTCCATATTCTGAATATTAAGGAGGAAGAAAACGCAGAACATCTTTTCTTTTTTTTTTTTTTTTTCCTAAAGCTATTGTATGCTGTGCTCCTGGGGAACAGAACAAGATACTGTACAGCATTCAGTATATCCCTATGGGAGTGCGTGCACTCAGCAGAGCAGCACCAGCTTTCATATTTATGCATTAGATGCCTCATGAAGCTATGCATCCAAGGGAAGAATGCAGCTCTGTTCAGCAGCGTATGTACTGTGTGTGCTTGGTTCTCGTGGTAACAAAGCGTGTTCTCTTTCAGTCACACTTGTTCGTGTTGCAGTTAGTACACCGGCCATCAGTTCGCTCTGTACTTCAAGGTCTACTAAAGAAACGCCTCCTCCCAGCAGAACATTGTATCACCAAGAGTGAGTTTTGTTTTTTGTGGGTGATGACTTTCTTAAAATGCCTACGTTCAATTGTGATTAACTATTTCTACACCAGATTTGCTTGCTTACTGAAAATTTTAAACTACGCTTAAGAATTTCCAGAATATTATGTGCATATATTAAAACCTTGGGATGCTCAAATTTTAAAGTCTGTTTGGGTGGGGTAACAAAATACCAAGAACACAAGCTTAGTCCCTAATGATGGCTCTCCTGTCCTGGAATAATCTGCTTTTCCCCCCACATTTGTTTTTTCTCTTATTCCAAAGAGTTGCATTGAAACTTTCTTCTCCTTTTCTCATTTAGGGCTGCTTTAAGTGCATGTGTAGCACTTGCTATAGTTGAGACTGTGTCGATGTGTGTGATGGTTTGTCTGTACAGTGCAAGATTATGCAACATACACTCATGTGGATAAATTGTCTGTTAAAGTAGCCTGTAAAGGATGAATTGTTGGTCTTTCAGATTTCTACATTAGGATTTAAAGAGTACATGTATTTTCTCATGCATGTCTTCTTCCTGAACAGTAAAGAGAAACTTCAGTAGTGTAGCAGCTTCCTCGGGCAATGCAACACTAAATGGGGAAGATGGAGTAGAGCAAACAGCTATTAAAGTGTCTCTGAAGTGTCCAATCACATTCCGGCGGATTCAGCTCCCAGCAAGGGGTCATGATTGCAAGCATGTACAAGTGAGTAGATGCCAATGACATCACAGTGTTCCCTCCACTATATGTTATTACCTTTTCCTTGGTTATTGTGAGAGAGCATAACAGATTTCCTTTTTGTCTATCAACATAAAAAGTTAAATACATTTATGTATTTCTGTTAAATGTAGAGACAAGTAAGCTGCTTTGTTTAGGTGTTAGTTCTAGTAGGGTTTTATTCATGGCAGTTTTGCTTTTGTCTGACTGACTCACAGTATTAATACAGTATTTTCCTTTGATTTTTCTCCTTTTTTTTTTTTTTTTTTTCTTGGTTGTCTGTTTCTTTCTTTCTGATACATAGTGCTTTGATCTGGAATCTTACTTACAACTGAACTGTGAAAGAGGAACTTGGAGGTGTCCAGTATGCAAGTAAGTGTAACTGTGCTACATGAAATGCTGCTGTAGGTGATTTAACCAAATTCCAGTAATATTGAAGGCAATGAAGAAAAGATAATTTATTTGGAAGGGAGAGCAAGGAAGTGCTAGAAAATAAGATATATAAATACATTACATTTACCTAAAGTTCAGTGAGAATTCTTCAGTATTGTATGAATTGAGGAAACACCCCGAATTTTTTAGAAATTAAAAAACAGTTAACAGGACATTTTCTCACAAAGCATATAATCTGCTAGCTCTCATCAGGCTATCATTTTATTGTGTAGAGTTCAAAAGAAGCTCAAATATTTGTAGTGATAAGACAGATATCTACATGAAAACTGGTGAGCTGGGATCACAGAATCACAGAATTGTAGGGGTTGGAAGGGACCTCAGAGGTCATCGAGTCCAACCCCACCGTTGATTTTCCTCTAGATTATGAAGTATAAACAATGAGCAGATAGCAACATACCATGATAAAAGTCTATAGTCTATTCTGGAGTTACTTTTGTATAATTTTGATGTTGTAATGCTCAAATTAGTAAACTTCAAATATTTAAATATTAAAATGTTCAATATCCAGCTGAGCTTGGTGGTTTAAGAATGCCAAATAACTGTCTTAGGTATTGTGCTTTGAGTCATGTAGGAATGCAGTTAATGTCAGTGTTTAAGGAGAATGGGAATTTTGGAGGCTACAGCGTTTGCCAGTTGGATCCTCCAGGGTCAATGTCAAGTGCAAATGAAGGCAAAACTAGAAAGTAGAAAGGATTCCAGTTCAGAATAAGGCTGATTTTAAAAAGCTAAAATGTTTCCAAGAAGCTGCGACTACAAAAGTTTGGAGAAATTGCTTAAAGAAAAAGGAAAATACCTCAGTATATTTTCAACCTTATGTCTTGACCAGAGCACTAGCGTACTGCAGAAGAAACAGAACACTTTAAAGCGGTCACATTTAACTGAGCAAAAAAGGCTCACAGAATGTCTGCAAGCCCATTCAATGTCTGTAACCTACTGTGCTTAGTGCATGTGGTTATGACTTGGTGACTGCCTCCGCTGAGAGCTGGTGCTCTTAAGCTCAGGCATCTGTAGCTGTAGCAGTTTGCAAGCACCTCTGCCCATCTCCTTTTCAGTCCTGGTTGAGTCAGCCAATGTTATCTGTTGAATAGATGTGGCCATTGTCTGTTTTATCTGCTTCTGTGAACGTGACAGACTTGAGATAAGCTTGACCATCTGTGATTCATAGCTATCCTAATGCTCAGATGATTTCTCTGAACTACCTCAACCTTTTTAGTCTTTTGAGTTTGGCTAAAAATAAGAATTGGATGTCTTAAAAGATAGCAGTTGCTTCATAGTTTATGTATTGATATATTCAGGCTAAAATTTGTATCCTCTTTCTGTAAGTATGAGCACCTGCATTCCAATCTTAGAGCCAATGTAACTAACTCATTTCTGTTACTGTTTTGTTCTGTCCCCATTTGTGCTATGTAAAACAGTTATAATACGCAGTTATTTTGAAGACATGTTACTGCATAGTTCAAGAAAACAGCATAGATGCAATTTTTAAAAATTAGTAGTTGTAGATGATGATCACAGGAGAGATCTACTGTGCTTGAAGAGACTTCGTCTGAGATACAGTTCAATAAAATCAACAATTTAAAAGATGTGAACAGTTTGTGGACATATACAAATCCGTATGCATGTATCCTTATCTTACCTATTTGATTTAAAAAACTATTATCTTGGTAAAGCAGATGTAGAACTGAAGCTGTTTCTCCCAAGTCATTGTAAGTTAATTGTATAAGAGATTGTATAAGAGATAGTTAGTTGGTAGATCTTAGACTGCTGATTCCGTCACTAACCTGTCCTTCTTCCATCCTTCTTTTAAATATATGAAGATATATACTAATATGAAGGAGTTGGTTTTTTGTTTGTTTTTTTTTCCTTTTCTAGTAAAACTGCTCTGCTGGAGGGCTTGGAGGTCGACCAGTACATGTGGGGTATTCTCAACGCTATACAGAAGTAAGTGAATTGATATTTCTGATATCCAAGACTAAGTAACTGGGAGATATTTTAATGAGTGCTGAGACAGTCATGCCAAAGAAGGTGTTAATGATTGAACTTGAGTATTCTGTTTCATTGTTTCTTGGTGAAGCTAGTAATATCAGTGAGCATAGTTAATAGTAGAGTGTGCCTCTTTCTGCCTACTTAATAGATCTTGTTTGGGTCATCTCCTGATGACAACCTCATCAGTGAAGCAGAAGGAAGAATAAGAATGGAGGATGAAATGTTTTCTTGTGTTTAGGAGACCTTCTGATTCATATGTGGCAGATCACGTAGTTACATTTGGATTTCACTATGAGGATATAAACAGAAATGTGCTCTCACAGTTGCCATTTCTAAAATTTGCTTTCAGCACACGCTTGAGGAGTGAAAGATTTTGAGGTTGTATATACTAGAACATTTAAAAACATTTGTTACCATCAGTTTCTTAGGGAAAGATCAGGAGAATTGACAGGAAACAGAAGAGCAATTAATGTGCTAAAATTCTCATTTTATTTTACAGCTCAGAGTTTGAAGAAGTTACCATTGATCCAACTTGCAGTTGGAGGCCAGTCCCTATAAAGTCAGATATTCACATCAAAGATGACCCAGATGGCATTCCCTCCAAAAGATTTAAGACCATGAGTCCAAGCCAGATGATCATGCCAAATGTGATGGAGATGATTGCAGCTTTGGGTCCTGGGCCATCACCTTACCCATCCCTCCCACCTCCTCCAGGAGGCAACAACTCCACCGAATATGGAAACCAAGGTAGGTTTTACATCTTTGTTCATGCAAATTGTTACTCTCGAAGTCAGTGAGTCAGTCAGTCTCCTTCGTTATGCAGGTTTGTCACTGTACCTTCTCATGGGTGTTCAAAAGGAAAGCAAAATATACGTGGCTGCAATTCTGAAATTCTGCATGAGACTTTTCATATAAGATTCATCTGGTTAGAGGAAATATCTTTTAGCAAGGCAATTGGTGACTGCCACGTTTATTGCCATGCAGCTCCCTCTACATCAATGAGCGCTGTGTGTTCCCTTATGTATTCATGGCCTGCCACAATATACATCTTCCCTCATTTTTTCTGTCCATTTTCCTTTGTTCCCCTCTCATTCTAATAAAAGCTCTTCCTGCTACATTACTTACTGTGTAGCTAACCTTAGTCATTAATCCTGCCACTTGGGCAGGTGGCTGACATTTCATGGATCAATCAGAAACTTTTAGCCACTTTGCAAACACCTTTCCATTAGATAATGACTTCTGAGATCCTCTGTCCATGCATTGCCAGTTTGGGAAACAGAACTAAATCCAAGCAGTGGAAATACCTTTACAAATGACTGGGATACTCTGAATAACTAAATTATACTGACAATTCTGAAAATATGAAACCAGAGACTGTTCTTTTTGCAATAAATAAGATATGACTCAGTTCAGCTTAGAGAAAAGACCAACTGTTCACACCATCAGAATCCTCAAATTGATTACAAGGTGATATATGTGCTTTTTGCAGGCATTTGAAGAAAAATGTATCTTGCATGCAAAATATGGTTCATTTGCTCCAATGACTGCAAAACTGATGACAGATGATAAAACTTTCCAGGTTTTCAAACAGATGAATGATTACTATAACAAAGCCAAGAGCACTGAATCACAAATTTTTCAGTTGTTAAGTAGGAGTGAAACGCAGTCAGAACATGAGAACAGAGCCATCTTTTCTTCATCATCTTTCTAGCTCCTTTAATTGGGAATGGACACAGTAGTCATGTAAACTGGCTTTTAGGGTTTCTTTAGTGATTGTTGCCTGGACTGTTATTTCCCTCCCTTCCCCTGTAGGTCCTGTAGCAGAGTTAGACATTGCTGCTCAGAGCCTCAGCTCATCAATGTCATGTGAAGTCCATATTGTTGTACCTCTGCTGCAACACACATATCAGTGCAAGATTATCCTAAATGACTTTACAGGTGTGTCCCTCAGCAGATGGCACAACTCCTGCCCCAGAGAAGGGCATATTTCTGCATGGCTGTAAATGCCTGGGCATCAGATTTTTATTCTCTATCAGTATATCAGTATGTGCAATGAAACTTAGCCTTTAGAATTAGGTGATGTCCTCTGATTGACAACATTCTAGAAAAAATAGTAGTGTTATTAGTGTGGTTTTTGTTTGTAATTATACTGAAGTGTAGTTTGTAAATATAGCAAGTACTTGGTAATAAAAGAGCTTATTAAATTTTTTCCTGGGAAGTGAGGCAAGAGCAGTTACATTCTGGGAGAATTATCCAGTTTGCAGATTAGCAAAATGGGAATTAGTAAGGCTCTGTGGTATTTACATGGTAGATCAAAGACCTGACTTCTCTGAGAAATACTCTTACATGGCTAATGACTTCTATTCCTCTGAGATTAAGCTTCTGCTTATGAAACTGTGCTGAAGAGCAAATGTTGCAGTTGGTTTGTTGAACTCCCTTCTTGACTCCTTCCATTTAAAGCTGCTGTATTCCAACCAAGAAACCTCAAGTTCTCTGTTCAAGTTCCAAAACTATTCTATTGTTTCTGAGTTCAGTATCATGCAGTTAGGTCACGTATAAAAAAATAGCTCAATGGCTTCAGTCCAGTCCTAATTCTTCAGAGCAGATAAACCGACAGAGTTGGTATCTGAAATGAAAGTGCTAACAGAGGGGTCTGAACAGAAAAGAACTGTGGAAATAAATCCCCTGTACTATGATGCATGCATACTGCAGAATTACAGTAATGCTCGCAGGGCTGAGGTGAAAGGGATCAAAACGTACTTGTCCTGAAATTCGGCAGAGGGCCCCAGGCTTGTTGCTAAATAGTAGATGTGTGAGAGTTAAAACCATATTCTGAATTGTTATGGAATTTTGATGTTCTGGAGAACATCTTTTCCGTCCAAAGTTACATTTCATAACATCGCTAATTTTTCATGCGTGTATCCACATCTGAAACACAGGATGCAAGCTGGCAACTTGTTGCCCTGAAAATTAGGGTAGGTGTTTCCAGAAGGGGAAAATTGATGTATATCCCAACAGTCGAATGAATGTTATTAGGTTTCGTGGGAACAAGGAGAATTACGTCATAAGCCGCAATTAGACATGAAGGCCTCTTCTGCATTATCTCAACGGAAGTTGCCTATTTATACTGAAAAAGAAGAGGTGAAATGGATGTGCAACATCCATGTTGGCATCTTCCTGATACAGCTCTGTCAATTAACTTTGTCAGAAACTGATGCAAAACTACAGTCCTCCTTAGTGCATGGAAATGGAGAAAAAATAACACAGGTGTCCTATATATAATTTGTGCTTGGGCAGTGAGTCAGTTTCACTCTGATTCTTCTGATTTTTTGTCTTGCTTAAGTTTAATTAGTGACTTAACAGCAGCTTTTCTAAGTGTCAGGAGGTTTCAGTTATTTCCAGAACGTACACAAATTACTGTAATCCATCCTAATATTCTCAGCAGTAGCCAATACGTGAAAACCAAATGCCATTTTTTCCTCCCTATTCCTTCAGCTGCCTCTGCAGTGGAGAGTGCAACATTGCCGTGTTCCCCCATCCTATGCAGGGGAGATATGGCCTTGCGCAGCTTTTACAAGACTCTAGAAGATCAGTGTCAGGAAAAAAATCAAAATTATTTTGTATCATATCTGCTTGTCTTTCAGGTAACAGTTACCAGGGTCATGGCAATTTTGATTTTCCGCACGGGAATCCTGGTGGAACATCTATGAATGATTTCATGCATGGGCCACAGCTGTCACATCCCCCAGACATGCCAAGCAGCATGGCAGCTCTCGACAAACCTCTCAGTCACCCTATGCAGGAATCTGTAAGTAATGGTGCTGCAGACGTAGATCTTTCTTTGCAGGAATAAGATGCCCCAGTCAGGCAAATGGACTTTCCTTGTGATTTGATTTTCCTTGTTTTGGATTTCTAACTTTGGCAACATCTGAAATAGAGTAGCCCTGAGAAACGTTGTCAAAAATGTCAATTTTAGTTTCTGGCCTTTTCAAGTTTGTGGAGAAATGTTTTAAGGTTTTTTTTTAATTGTTGTTTAAGCTTGTTTATCTGAAAGAAACAACCTGGCTCAGTGTACCTGTGTTAATCATTGTGCTTTCCTCTGACACCTGGAAAAAACTAGCCAGCAGTATCTGTGAATGTCCATCTTCAGCAGACAGCTTGTTATAGCAAGACATTGACTGATTCAGAGCAGGGACAGTGTCTTCCCTGACTGTCTCTGAGGTCAAAGTTTGCATCAAAGCATTTTGTGAGGGATTCTATCCAAGTAGAATAAAATGTACCTTTAAGCTGTTGGGAATAGGACAAGCCTGTAGATTTCAAGGAGAGATACTGCTGCTGGTCTGAGGGTGCACCAATGTAATAGATTTAAAAAACAGAGGTTCCTCAGGTCTCAGGTGGAAAGGCAGAACTGCTCATTAGAGAAGCAGCTTGCTCAGTGAACCAAGTTTTATATACAGAACTTTACATCCAGAAGATGCGGTACTGCAGCAACAAGATGATAGAAAAGTTACCAGCAGTGTTTAGCTCTTACGCATGACTAGTCATCTATTTTAACTCTGTGTGGTGTGTGTGTGTGTGTATATCCTTTTATATTCAATTAAGTTACAGGGCAGGGACTTTATAGTGTGCTGTTACTGCACAGGAAGGATGTTTTACTTGACGAGTCATCTGTGCTGTGTCTTCATTGAGCACTAGAAAGTACTGTTTCAGAACGTAATGAGGATATGTGGTAGCAGATGCTTAGGAAAAGCCTACTCAG